>OX577875.1:226123-1426123 GCA_951213275.1 Idaea straminata | reverse complement strand
TTTTTACAATTTTACCACGTTTACCTTTTTTTACCATTTACCACTTTTACCATATTTTTTACTATTTTACCATTTTTAGGGTTCCGTACCCAAAGGGTAAAACGGCACCCTATTACTAAGACTTCACTGTCTGTTTGTCTGTCACCAGGCTGTGTCTCATGAACCGTGATAGCTAGACAGTTGAAATTTTCACAGATTATGTATTTCTGTTGCCGCTATAACAACAAATACTAAAACAGAAAAATATTTACGTGGGGCTTCCAACATGGCCCTTTGTAGCCAGTTTATTTTTACTATTTTACCATTTTTTTATTATTTCACCACTTTTACCATTTTACAACTTTACCATTTTTACTATTTTACCACCTTTACTATTGTACTTTTTACTATTTTACCATTTTTTTACTATTTTACCAATATTTAACTAATTCGTTTCAGCTTGTGCCATCATCAGCTAGTCCCTACACAAACTCCACTTTCAAGCAGCAGGAAACGGAGCCGAGTAACCCAGAGGAAGAGAAACTATTGAAAAAATAACACTAACTATTTCTGGCAACATATTTTTACTAAAAAGCTGCCAGAATATGCAAGATTTTGGCAATTTTATTACTTAAAAAGTTGACAATTGCGAGAGTATATACAATTCACTGAATCTGGCAATATTTTTTTTACTTTATAGTTGCCAGATATAAAAAAATATCCAATTTCTAGTTGAAATTTGGGAAAGTATACAAAATTTGTAAAATCTGGCAATTAGTTTACTATAAAATTGCTAACGTCTGGCAACATTTGCAATATCAATTTATTCAAATATGCTATGTGTGGCAACATTATCTACTATGTTGCCAGAATGTGTGAATTGGCGATTATTTGTAGTAGGTATAAAGTTGCCAGTTAATTTACATTAATAATAACAAAAATTCAATTATTGCCATTTGTATTACGCTAAAATATATTACCAGAATACGTAAAATACATATTTTCTAAAGTTTTATCCAATTTTACCACTTTTCTAGTAAAAATATTATCAGAATTTATAATTATTGTAGTTTTAGATTAAGGGGATGGAACACTAGATGCCCAGGAAATAAAATATAGTTTTTCGTTTAGCAGAATTTCAAACAAAATAAATATTTTTTTAAGCCAGAACTTATAAACCACAAAAAGTAAGATGTCAGAATTTAATTATAATCATACATTAATTAAAAAGTTAAAATAAATAAAAAATTGCCTTAAAAAAGATTTGTCTGAAACGTCAAAGTCATATAAAATGTCAAATCATACTTTGTTTTCGAGCGCATCTAATGTTTCTATTCCTCTTAAAAAATCGAATTCAATGTTTTATATCAATTTTAAGTACTTATTATATGTACTTATGTATTTTTAGAATAGTTTTGTGCGGCTTCCTATAAAGTTATTAGATTAAGAAGAAAATAATAGTTTTTCTAATCATTTACGACAAAAAAAACAACATTAGTTTATTACTAATAAATTCGGTTATTTTGAAATATCAAGGCAAGAAAATACAACATTTTCCCATAGTCGTATGAAATTGATTTTTTGGGGAGATTTTTCCCTGAAAATAGGTGTTTTGGGAATTTATTAATTATTTCCCGGCGCAATGACAAAATACGCGTACGTATTTATATAATTATTGAGATGGTGATGTTGAACTAATGGCCCGCTAAATTCAATTTATTTACAGTTTTTTTGTTAAAAAATAATCCAGTACTAGCGGTATCTTCTAGACACCGCGTGCTACATCTTAGACCGCATCGCACCTACCTATCATTTGTAAAAAAAAGAGATTAAAATTCGAAATCTAACATTATATTGTAATCTGTGCAGATTATAATTTTGCCAATTACTAATATCTTTATAACTTTGAAACTATTATGTCATGCAGGTTACGGTTCGATTCTCGCCTCAAACTATATAATATGTACATATTTGTTTTTGAGGATGTTTCTGTTCGTATTTGCAAAAGAAAAAATATTCTATCAGTCTGGCCACCATAGCACAAGTCTATTTGCTTAGCTTTGGGCTAGATGGCGTTGTGTGCATTGTCCTGCAATATTTATCTAAAGTCTAAAGTAATTAAAAATTGTATTTTTAGTTTTTAAAAACTTTAATAGTCGAGTAATAATGTCTTTAACTCGCGATTTACAAAATGTAACCTTTAAATTTGTAACTAGGTATTTTTTCTTGAATTTAGCGGGCTTCCGGCACGAAATACCCTTAATAAAACGAATTTTATGAACAATTTTAATTTAAACTTGTATTAATATTTCAGTCCAAATGTAATTACTTTTTTTTTGATTTAGTAAACTGCATGCATTTGCTTAAAAAATTAACAAACAAAATTGATTATTTGGTATTTACCGCCATTTTGAAATAATTAATCCTTAATAATCACAGCGATCCTACAATATAAACAAAATATAATTTTAAATTAATATTATTTAGTATTGTAATTAGTAATACGAGCATTTATTTCTGTACTTCGTCGCAAGTTTTATCAGAATGTGTTTAGTAATTAATTAGTGGATAAAATGTGCCTTAATGTAAAAAGAGGTGCTTTGTACGTACAAAACTGTATATCTTTTGATATAAATTAAATCATATTGTTCCAATAGAATATTTTCTTAAAAGGAAAGGGTACCGGGCGCTTTCTCCATACAAACGAAGTCGACTGTTTCCTCCCTGGATAATGACACTAGAGCAAATATTTTTGTTGCATAAAAATTATAACTGCCATGACCATGCCCCTATTTTTGTTTTTTTTTTAATCTTATTTTCTATGGTACCTAATTAGAAAATGAAAAAAATGTGCTAGTGTCATTATCTAGAGAGGAAACAGTCGACTACGTTTGTATGGAGAGAGCGCCGGTACCCTTTCACCTTAAACTTAAAAAAAACCCTTAAAAACCGTTTAGATATAACATAACAAATATTTAATTTACTAGACGCGATAAAATTTATTGCTAATTTTTGAAGTACTCTTAAAAAAAACAATACTATATTGTTTGTGGTCGGAAAAGTTTTTCTTCCAATACTGTCTTCCTACTTTCGTCCCTCGAAGGTCCCCGTGTATTTGGTGGTGTTTGAGTGACGAGCGTATAGGTATCTTCTAGACACCGCGTGCTACATCTTACACCGCATCGTCACCTATCTCCACTCGCGTCCCTCGAAGGTCCCCGTGTATTTGGTGGTGTTTGAGTGACGAGCGTATAGGTATCTTCTAGACACCGCGTGCTACATCTTACACCGCATCGTCACCTATCTCCACTCGCGTCCCTCGAAGGTCCCCGTGTATTTGGTGGTGTTTGAGTGACGAGCGTATAGGTATCTTCTAGACACCGCGTGCTACATCTTACACCGCATCGTCACCTATCTCCACTCGCGTCCCTCGAAGGTCCCCGTGTATTTGGTGGTGTTTGAGTGACGAGCGTATAGGTATCTTCTAGACACCGCGTGCTACATCTTACACCGCATCGTCACCTACCTCCACTCGCGTCCCTCGAAGGTCCCCGTGTATTTGGTGGTGTTTGAGTGACGAGCGTATAGGTATCTTCTAGACACCGCGTGCTACATCTTACACCGCATCGTCACCTACCTCCACTCGCGTCCCTCGAAGGTCCCCGTGGATTTGGTGGTGTTTGAGTGACGAGCGTATAGGTATCTTCTAGACACCGCGTGCTACATCTTACACCGCATCGTCACCTACCTCCACTCGCGTCCCTCGAAGGTCCCCGTGTATTTGGTGGTGTTTGAGTGACGAGCGTATAGGTATCTTCTAGATACCGCGTGCTACATCTTACACCGCATCGTCACCTACCTCCACTCGCGTCCCTCGAAGGTCCCCGTGTATTTGGTGGTGTTTGAGTGACGAGCGTATAGGTATCTTCTAGACACCGCGTGCTACATCTTACACCGCATCGTCACCTACCTCCACTCGCGTCCCTCGAAGGTCCCCGTGTATTTGAGTGACGAGCGTATAGGTATCTTCTAGACACCGCGTGCTACATCTTATAACGCATCGTCACCTACCTCCACTCGCGTCCCTCGAAGGTCCCCGTGTATTTGGTGGTGCTTGAGTGACCGAGCGTATAGGTATCTTCTATCGCATCGTCACTTACCAACGTGTGAAGGTAGTGCTCAAATGATGACACATAAAAATGTACAAATTAGTTATGAATTTTATCGCGTTTAGATCCTTAAGCTAAATTTTAAACGGTCAATTCGACGGCTATTTGTCGTCTTACCTTTGTCGAGCTTCCTTTGTCAAGTGACGTTTTCATTTGGTGGGTTATTTGCTTAATATTTAACATAAGTATGTTTGATTTTTGTTTTTAATTAGTAATTGAATGAAATAATAAGCTTTATGAACATTTTTTTTTGTTTTATTTATTCAAATACTAGCAGCGCTCCGCAGTTTCACCCGCGTAACTCCCGATCCCGCGGGTATGTCGGAATATAAAATAGCCTATGTTACTGTCAATGAATCAATGTGTCCTGATACCAAGTTTTATCAAAATTGGTCCAGATATAATGATCATCGCTACACTCGCTGATTGAGATCAGCGAGTTCCTGAGGGAACTGCTGGTCCGAATTGAAAAAGCCTTTTATGTAAACTTATTTTATTTAATTATTTACAGATTTCATTCAAGTTATTACAAATTGTAACCTAGTTATGCAGTATCTAAAAAATGTCATTTATACATATCGCACCTCCGCTCAAATAGTGTCATAACTAAAAAAATGAAAATGTCGAGAAAAAAGTGTCTAAAGTAATAGACTTATTTTTTTTCGGTTTTCTAGTCATAATTTGAAAATAATAGAATTAACGATATGAACTTTTCAGTAGGTTTAAACGATTTTTTAAGCTTTACAGGTTATTAGGTTTCCTGAAAAAATGCAAAAATATATATGATTTTTTAATTGTGACACTATATTGTTAAGAAAAACGATTAAGTTAAGAAATATTATTTAATGTATGAAATTTAATTCATATATATCGAGATACTACACTTTTATTAGGCAAATCTACAGATTGTTTTAAAATTATCTTTTCACATGTTTCGTCATAAACCGACAAATAACACTATAGATGAGATTTAGACAGGTGACTACCTTGCGCAAGTCATTTAAGTGACACTGTTCGTGTTTGGCATGTCATTGCTTTCGGTTAACATTATAATGACACTAACGCCAGCTGGAAGAGGCCTACGTGTCACAAGACACGCTGATCACTAGAACAGAAAATATTTGTATATGTTATTTTTTTATTGTGTATGTCAGCAATAAAGGCTTAAATAAAATAAATAAAAATAAAAAAACGCCTTCTAAGGTCAAACAATTGAACTAAAGATATGACGCTTTTTGAGATAAGACTTTGAAGGATTGCGAATCCAATGGTGCAATAAAACTGTTTTTTGTTTTTTTTTGAGTTATGACACTATTTGAGCGGAGGTGCGATATGTCTGTTTGTTTGTGTGTCTGTTTGTACGTTTGTCTAAATGTATAAATGTATGTATGTTAGCGTCACGCGGCCATTTTGCTAATATCTTCGTACTGGACACCCTTCACTAACCGACCAGTCAGTGGCCCTTCGGATATCTGTGAACAAACAAATTTACATTAACTACTTGCACCCCGTGGTTTTACTCGCGTTTGTGTCTTTATGAAGTGTAATATGAATTTTCATCGCCATCTAACCCCAAGTTAAGTAACTACACTTGTGTTATGGGTGCTAGACAACTCATATACTACTTATATACTTTTCTTTTGTAAATATATACTTACTAGCTGCGCCCCGCGGTTTCACCCGCGTAAGTCCCGATCCCGTGGGTATATCGGGATAAAAAGTAGCCTATATGTTAATCTAAACCTAGAATTTCATCGCAATCGGTCCAGTAGTTTTTGCGTGAAGGAGTAACAAACATACACACACACGCCAACCATAGACAAATATCTAAGCAAAAATACATGTCTGAGGCGGGAATTGAACCCGCAACCCTGTGTTTGGCAGTCCGGCATTTTGACGAGCCAGTTGACCGAGCCAGTCAGTCAACTGGGTCGTCAAAATGGTGCGCGAAGCCACGTGCAGAAGCTAGTCCTAATATATTACCTCGATATGACAACAGAATCCATCTGTATCAACACGTTTCAATACTCCTATACACCCCCTGTATGCTCCGTTCACAAACTTGACAGCTCTCCCGGGAGAAGGTATCACTGTTTCCAAGTGATTCTGTAATAAAATACATTTAATTTGTAATTAAATACATTTAATTTGTAATTAAATGCCTTTTTTGTAATTTAATATTAATATAATTGCCATCTAGTCCTTTTGTTCTACGACTTTTGTCAATAGCTTATTACATACTAGCTGCGTCCCGCGGTTTCACCCGCATAAGTCCCAATCCCGTGGGAATATCGGGATAAAAATTAGCCTATGTGTTAATTCAGTTCTCCAGCTATCTACATACCGAGTTTCATCGCAATCGGTTCAGTGGTTTTTGTGTGAAGGAGTAATAAACATACACACACACACACACACACACACAAACTTTCACATTTATAATATTACTAGCTGCGCCCCGCGGTTTCACCCGCGTAAGTCCCGATCCCGTGGGAATATCGGGATAAAAAGTAATGTGTTAATCCAGGTCTCCAGCTATCTAGATACCGAGTTTCATCGCGATCGGTCTAGTAGTTTTAGCGTGAAGGAGTAACAAACACACACACACACACACGCACACACAAACTTTCACATTTATAATATTAGTAGGATAGTAAAATAGGATTCCTAAAAAATAAATATTTAAGTGTTTTAGTACTGTCTGGCCATTTTTTATTTGACGACCCAGTTGGCACAATGTTGAACCATGCCGGACTGTCAAACACAGGGTTGCGGGTTCGATACCCGCATCAGACAAGTATTTATGCTTAGATATTTGTCTGTGGTCTGGTTGTTTCTATGTATTGAAGTATATATTTACAAAAGAAAAAGTGTAGAAGTAGTATATCCGTTGTATAGCACCCATAACACAAGTCTAGTTACTTAGCTTAGGGCTAGGCCAAGCTTAATAACTACACTTGTGTTATGCAATACAATACATAGAAACAACCAGACCACAAACAAATATCTAAGCATAAATACATGTCTGAGGCGGGAATCGAACCCGCAACCTTGTGTTTGGCAGTCTGGCATGGTGACCATTGTGCATTGAGGAGGCTCACAACCAAGCGACGCTCGCTGATTACAGTCGTGCGGGTTAAGTGACGCCTAGCGCGATCATTACTTTGATGGATGACTAATTAATAGTGTGACAAAAATGTATTTTCGTGAGCCCCTCCGTGCTTCGGAAGGCACGTTAAGCCGTTTGTCCCGGTTGCTACCTCTAGTAGCAGTCGTTAGGTCAAGTTAGAGATCTTAAGGCGATCTGAAAACTCTAACAATAGGTGAGCCACACCACTATACGAGCAGAAGAAGAAGAACATTGTGCCAACTGGGTCCTCAGATAAATATATATATATATATATATACTAGCTTTTGCCCGCGACTTCGTCCGCCTAGAAGTCAGAAATGGACTAAGGAATCGCGTTGTCCCATACAAACTTTGCCCCCCTTTTCACCCCCATAGGGGTAGAATTTCGTAAAATCCTTATCGGATGCCTACGTCACACAAAGAACACACCCTCCAAGTTTCAAGTTTCTACGATCAGCGGTTTAGGCTGTGCGTTGATCCGTCAGTCAGTCAGTCATTTAGGACAAAGCACTTTATATGTATAGAAGATAAAATATCACCTGATCCAACTTTAATTTAACATTCTCATCAACCAATTTCACAAAGGCTCCATATTTGTCTATAACATTTTCAATTACAGCTTTTTTCTTATAAAATTTATCACCAAGTGATTTTGTTACTATTTTAACTATTATTCCTTCAGTTAGCCAGTAGTCTTTTCTGAAATTTAAAAAAAAAATAATCTATATAAAAAACCGGCGAAGTGCGAGTCGGCCTCGCACACGAAGGGTTCTGTACCATTATATTATATTTTTAGTATTTGATGTTATAGCGGCAACAGAAATACATAATCTGTGAAAACTTCAACTGTCTAGCTATCACTGTTCATGAGATACAGCCTTTTGACAGACATACAGACGGAAGGACTTTCTACCCCTTTTAACCCCGTCAGGGGATGAATTTCACTTAACGAAGGATGTCTTACATCAATTCTGTTTATGATAAAATTTGAAGTAGATTGGACCAAGGAATCACATTTTCCCATAGAAACTTTGCCCCCTTTTTTACCCCTTAATGTGTAAAATTTCGGAAAATCTTTTCTAATCGGATGCCTACGTCATACAACACACCCTCCAAGTTTCAGGTCATACAACACACCCTCCAAGTTTCAGGTCTCTACGATCAACGGTTTAGGCTGTGCGTTGATCCGTCAGTCAGTTAAGACCAAGGATTTTATATGTATAGATAGATATAGATTATCTCACCGATTAGCCTTTTCTTTAGCCCATTCCTCCATTTTGATGATATCATCCAGAGCATTCTGTCTGTTTTTCTCATCTTGTTTTAACTTTTTACTGGAACTTTCTTCTTTTGATTTTATTAGCTTTAATGCTGAAGTTGGTAGAGGTTCCTTTTTATCTGAAAATTGAATTAAATTATAATATTAAGGGACTTTGAATAAATGGTTAGCGCAGTTTATATTAGTGACAATTTTTTTTTACAAAATTATTCTTTGTAAAGTTGGTTTACGGACGATAATTTTACGTGATAACGTCAGAAGAAAACATTGATGGTAACCATTGCAACGTTTACCTTATTAATAACTCACGTTCCCGGAACGTCAATAACGTTGCTATGGTTACCTTGTCAATAACGGAATGTGAGCGATGACGTCACACTTTTTGCGAGAGCTGCCGGTGTTTATCGACTTATAAGACGTTATCACGTCAAAAACCCTAATCTATACATCACATAGTATAAAACAAAGTCACTTTCCGCTGTCTGTCCCTATGTACGCTTAGATCTTTAAAACTACGCAACGTATTTTCATGCGTTTTTTGAAGTTATACTTCTTTGGACGCGTTATGAAAAAATGATGAGATTTAAATTTTAAGATGCGAGCGCATCTTTAGCACAAAAGTCACATGTTGCAGCTGAATAACCAAAAAATAAAACAAGTCGAAGCTGCGAAAGTGAAATTTTAAGATGCGCGCGCATCACTGTAACACTTATTAAGGTTGAAGCTGCCCGCAATATAAATATCAGACGAACGGACGGACGTATTCTAGAAGTATAACTTCTCACGCGCGTACATAAGTACATGTACGCGTTTGCCTTGCCAACATTCTTTGAGGAAGAGCTAGGTTGGTTCTCCCTCTAAAGAGAGGAACCTAATTGAGGAAATTATTTGCAAACAAGAATAAACAGTCTCTTGTATATTAAGTTGACAACCCAGTTGGTACAATGGTCACCATGCCGGACTGCCAAGCACAGGGTTGTGGGTTCGATTCCCGCCTCAGACAAGTATTTATACTTAGATATTTGTCTGTGGGAGGTTGTTTCTATGTATTATAAGTATATATTTACAAAATAAAAGAATATTAGTAGTATATGAGTTGTCTAGCACCCATAACACAAGTCTAGTTACTTAGCTTGGGGGCTAGATGGCGATGTGTAGAATGTCCTGCAATATTTATATTTTATTTATTTATCTATGTAGCAAAACGACAAACTATGAAATGGTCTGTAAAGGACGTATTTTGCTTCACCATTTAAAATCTAAAAATTAATGAGATGTTTTGTATATTAATTACCATCTTGTTTTCTCTTGAGGGTGATGTTCAACACGACTCGTTCCTGGCTACTTTCTCTCTGAAACTCTTTGTATTCCCGAACTGCATCCTCTTCTTTCTTGCCGCGTTCAACCTGCTTCTTTATGAAGTCCAGCATACGGTCCTGGAATAGTGAGGGAAATGTGTCAGCTTTACAGACTGGAATTTACTCTTTAACTTACTAGCAGCACCCGCATAAGTCCCGATCCCGTGGGAATATCTAAATAAAAAGTAGCCTATAGCCTTCTTCAATAAATGGACTATTAAAAACAAAAATATTTTTTCAATTCGAACTGTAGTTCCTGGGATTAGCGCGTTCAAACAAACTCTTCAGCTCTATAATATAAAAAGGATAGATTTCGCCCCATAGTTTCACCCGCGTAAGTCCCGATCCCGAGGTAATAACAAAATGAAAAGTAGCCTATAACCTTCCTCGATAAATGGACTATCTAACACAAAATTATACAATATTTTTTCAATTCGAACCAGTAGTTCCTGAGATTATCGCGTTAAAACAAAACAAACTCTTCAGCTTCATAATCCATACTAATATTATAAAGCTGAAGAGTTTGTTTGTTTGTTGTGTGAGTGTTGGGAGACCAGCTGCCCGGTGGACCGACGACATTGTAGCGGTGGCGGGTAGTCGGTGGATGGAGGCGGCTCAGGACCGCTGTTTGTGGCCTCGTTTGGGGGAGGCCTATGTCCAGCAGTGGACGTGTATGGGCTGATATGATGCGGATGATTTATTACAAGATGTAAAAAATAAATAAAAACGTTAATTTCTAATGAGTTAACTTGGGGCGCCATTCCACCCGCGTTAGTCCAAATTTTTAGAGAATATTGGAACAAAAAGTATTTTAGTGCTCTGTTTATCAAACTTAAGAAGTCTATAATATGGACTTGTTAATTTTGATAAACATATGGCAAACATTTTGGTTTCAGAACTTTTAGTATGAATCTAGAAGTGTTTGTGTGTATTACTTACACAGTGGGGCCAAATTAAAGTCAAATTATTGCTTAATTAATTTAATACAAAGACCCTAGAAGCTCGGTATACGAAAGGTAGGAAAAGAGTGAGCTATATGACAACTGCATAACTTAAACTAATAGGGTTGTGACAAAAATCTCATAGCAACATGCTTATAGTTAGCTAACTGGAGAAAATACTAAGTTTACACATTAAAGTTAATAACATTGAGAAATGAATAAATTATAAGAAAATACAGCTACTTACTGACATACTAAATGACTTGATGAATTTTTGTCTGCCATTTGAGAGGAACCCTATAGAACCCTAGAACCCTATAAAATTAAAATTAATTTGAAGTTAATATAAGTACAAAATATGAGTGTATGAAGGCGTTGAGCGCCTGAACAGTTTGATTATGATTTGTGAACATAATAATATGTTTAGGAATACATTTTAAACATATGTTTATCATATTATGTTCACAATTACATATTATGTTCACAAATCATAATCAAACACTTGTAGATTAATACTAATAAGTTTTGAAACAAAAATGATTGCCATTTTCTTATAGTTTGCTAAGCATCAGTAAATATTCTTATGTCTTACCTGATCATCCTTATCCATCTTCTCCTTCTTAGCCTTGGCCTCCAGTGCGGCAATGGCCGCAGGATCTCTATCAATAAAGGTAACGAACCATCCCTTCTCAGTCTCATCGACCGTGCACTTCCCTTCACGTCCGAGCCACTTTACGAACTCCGTTAGTGTCTCCCATTGGGTAGCATTCATGTGGATGTGTTCTCTGAAGATAGAAATAAATATTACAGGACATTCCACACATCGCCATCTGGCCCCAAGCTAGACTTGTGTTATGGGTGCTAGACAACGGATATGCTACTTATATACTTTTATTTTGTAAATATATACTTAAAATACATAGAAACAACCAGACCACCGACAAATAATGATCAAACAAGTAGCAAATTTAGTAGCACCGGTACTATGTCACATTGTAAACCTATGTATCGAACATGGAACCTTTCCTGATAAGTTAAAATTGACAATTGTTATTCCCTTGTACAAAAAAGATGACAAGAAAATGTTAAAGAACTATCGCCCTATAGCCTTAATACCTATATTTTCAAAGATTATCGAAAACGTAATATACGAAAAAATCGATAGGTTCTTTGAGATCAATAACCTTTTCACAAAATGCCAGTTCGGCTTTCGGAAGAACAGATCTATAAACATGGCTATTTATGAATTCTTGGAAAACATTGTCAGAAATGTGACCAAACGAAAACCAACGATGGCTTTGTTTATGGATATGTCCAAAGCGTTTGACAATGTACACCATCAAACTCTATTAAAAAAACTTGAGCAATACGGTGTAAGAGGCAATGCTTACAAACTAATTGAATCTTACTTATCTAATAGAAGACAAAAAATACACATAAACAGAGTTGATCCTGTCACCGGTACTGACACTAGCTACGCGTCGAATGAAAGGTTGGTAAGTAAAGATGTTCCACAAGGAAGCGTGTTGGGCCCGCTCCTTTTTATTATTTATGTAAATGACCTTCCTAATGTGACTAACCATTTTATGACAATTTTCGCTGATGATTATTCTATTTTCTTATGACAATTTAAATAATGTAGAATGTGACATAAACAATACGCTAATATCTTTGATTGACTGGCTGACATTGCATAACTTGACAATTAACTTGACGAAAACATATTTGATCAATTTTAAACAAAGAAACAATACCCCCTTAGAATTTGACATTAATTACTCAGGCAATTCAATTCAAGAAATAGAGTCTACAAAATTTTTAGGCTTAACCATAGATAATAAGCTGACATGGAAACCTCATATTAGTAATTTGGTAAAAAAATTGAATCAATTTTCATACGCACTCTATAAATTACGACAAGTAGCAAATGTCCCTACACTATTAGCAGCATACCATGGATATGTTGCGGCTGCTCTTAGATATGGCATAATGTTTTGGGGCAACACTACTGACAAGCAGAGCGTTTTCGTAGCCCAAAAGAAATGCATTAGGTCTATGTTTGGCTTGATGCCAGACGATTCGTGTGAACCTTATTTCCTTAAATATAAAATTCTAACACTTCCATCGTTGTACATAAGTGAGATAGCTAATTTTGTTAAAATTAACCCCCACTACTTTACAATTAAACCTACTGGAAGCAGACGTCAAGGTACTTTGGAGACAACCAATAAGTGCAAAGGTCTTCTTAAGAGAATGAGTGTAAACTGCATGGCACCTATCATCTTTAATAAAATACCAGAATCAATTAGATCTTTCAATGATACTAAAAGGTTTAGAGCTGCACTCAATGGCTTTCTTGCAAAAAAGGCGTACTATGACTTAAGGGACTTTTTAAATGATAGAAAATTGTAATATTAGGTTAGCCATTTTTTGACATGTGTATAATTTATATTTAAAAATGACTGACACAATTAATAATAATTTGACATTTAAATTTTATGAGCCATTTTTGACATTTGAATAATTCTTATTTTTGTAATTACTTCACACTACTAATATTAATATTTTGACATTCAATTTTGTGAGCCATATTTTGACATTTGTATAATTCTTATTTTCATTATGTATAACCTTTGTAGGTATATTTTGCAACCTAGTTTTGACCTAAATTTTAAAAAATAATTATAAATGTACCAATAAAATTTTATATGCCGATAAGGCGAATCATGGCTGTACATATTATATACCACTGTGAACCATCATTGTAAACCCATGTTTTATGAAATAAATGAATATGAATATGAATGAATGAAATATCTAAGCATAAATACTTGTCTGGGGCGGAAATGGAACCCGCAATCCTGTGTTTGGCAGTCCGGCATGGTGACCATTATGCCAACTGGGTCATCCCAATATAGATATTAACCCTTTATTCGACACCCCACAGAATATAAGAATAAGGAGATGCCCTACCAACCTAGGCTTAGCTTTCAGCAGTGACAGCAGTGTCTTGAGTCTAATAAATCACTACATAGTATAAAACAAAGTAGCTTCCCGCTGTCTGTTTCTATGTGCTTAGATCTTGAAAACTAGATGTGGTTTTTTAAATAGATAGTGATTCAAGAGGAAGGTTTTGGTACATAAAACAAAACTACCACGCGTACGAAGTCACGGGCAATAGCTAGTCCTACTAATATTATAAATGTGAAAGTTTCTGTGTGTATGTATGTTTATTACTCCTTCAAGCTAAAACCACTGGACCAATTGCGATGAAACTCGATAAGTAGATAGCTGGAGACCTGGATTAACACACAGGCTATTCCCACGGGATCGGGACATACGCGGGTGAAACCCCGCGGGGCGCAGCTAGTAACTTATAAAAGGCTTACCTATTAGCAATGTAATCTTGATAAACTTTATTTGCATTCACCCTTTTAGTACCAAACTGTCGCTTTAATAACTCCAAATATCCATCTAAAAACTCCTTAGAGAACTCATCTATGTATTTGTTAGCGTTGTCAGCGAATAGCAGGAGCTGGCGTTGGTGACTCTCGCTCATAGTGTGGCATTTGAAGCCGTTCTCATCACGGCACTGTTTCTGACACATTTGGCAATACCATCGGAGTTTCTGTAGACCTTTAGCTTTGATCTTATTGGCTATGTATTTCGGAGTACCTTTTTCAGCTTTTCCACCCATTTTTCAGTGGTTTTTGAGATATTATTTGAGGAAAGAGGATGTGCTTGATGGAGTTCTGTAGTGAATTTGTGTTTCCGTGAGGTTTATGGTTTGTGATTTATAGGGAATTGTTTGATTAGGCAGTAAGTAGTTGGTTGGTATGAATATTCAAAGGAAATAGTAGGAAAAGTAATAAAAAACTGTAAAATCAACACTACACGACACAATCAACAACAAAATGAATTTATTGGCAACATGAAACCAAAAAAAGAAAAAATTGACAGATTTTTGACAAGTGACTTTGACGGCAATAATATTCATTTTGTTGTGTCGTGTTGTGTTGATTTTTTACAGTTTTTTTTATTTATTTCCTTTGTATTTTCATAGGTACCAACCAATTACTTACTGCACAATCAAATAATTCTATATGAAATCACAAACCATTTAGCCTGGGCACAAACGTACGTTTTTCCGAATGCGGTTATCGCATGCGGTTCCAATTCGGGATTCCACTCGCTTATCGCATACTTAAGTACGGTTTTTATCCTGCGAAAGTACGACTAGCGACAGCGTTGCGAATGCATGACAATAGAGGACGACAATTTATAGGTAATTGCACTTCTGTTATTAACGAAAAATGAAACGTTGGGTACATCCGTTATATAGGTACCTACCTACTAGAGAATATGCGAGAATTAATTTGGCTTAGAATATATTAGTTTATGAATTTAATATCGCGATTTCCGTACGTGTGCGGTGACTGGTATAAAATATATAGAAACCTTCGATATAAACGCTGCGTTACATACGTTCCGTATGACGTCATTAGATTTTTTTCCGTACGGTTCTCTCCGAACCCAAGGGATCGATATAGCAATCAAAACGCACGTGTGCTGTGACAGAGTATTTTGTATGATTTGACGTATTCGGGAACCTAAATGCGTTCCGTATGCGATAAGCGCATACATAAAACGCACGTATGCGGCCAGGCTAAACCTAGACACACAATTTCACTACAGAACTCCATCAAGCACATCCAAATAATATCTCAAAAACCATCGAAATATGGGTGGAAAATCTGAAATAGGTATTCCAAAATACATAGCCAATAAGATCAAAACTAAAAGTCTGCAGAAACTCCGATGGTATTGCCAAATGTGTCAGAAACAATGCCGTGATGAAAACGGCTTCAAAGGCCACACTATGAGCGAGAGTCACCAACGCCAGCTCCTGCTATTCGCTGACAACGTTAACAAATACATAGATGAGTTCTCTAAGGAGTTTTTAGATGGATATTTGGAGCTGTTGAAGCGACAGTTTGGTACTAAAAGGGTGAATGCAAATAAAGTATATCAAGATTACACTGCTAACAGGTAAGCCTTTTATCACTAGCTGTTGGACGTGACTTTGTACGGGTGGTAGTTTTGTTTTAGATAGCAAAACCTTTCACATCAAAATCCGTTGCATAGTTTTAAAGATTTGAGCGTAGGTACATAGGGACAGACAGACAGCGGGGAGCGACTTTATTTTATACTATTTACTGATTTAATGGACTAAAAACTCAGGTTGGTGGCTGCAGGCTACACCTAAGTTGGTGGGGCATCTCCATTACTCTTACGGTGAAGGAAAACATCATGATGAAACCCGTGGCTCAGTTGTCTCCAGAGGTACTGATAAGTTCTTTCCTCTGGAGTCCGAGGGTTGTGTAGGTGCTGGGCAAGCCTACTCTATCATCACGCAAAAAGGACCCAACCAAAGAGGTCTAGTTATAAAATAAAAATAAAAGTGTGACCCCACTATTAGGTGTGTATAAACCTCCCTTGTTTTTGATGAACCAATTATTTTATGGTATAAATAATTCACACAGCAGTAAACAATGACACTAAGAAGGTATACAATTACATAACAGCTTATGATCTAGACTGTAATCCTAAATGAGAATATAAAAGCTTCTTATATGTTACAATAATTGGAACAGATAAAGATTAACTTACATAGTAAATAGTATAATAAGACATTATTTTATAAGATGATACAGACACCTTTTGAACTGGGCATAGTTGCCGTCGATCAACGGGCTTGGTCTTTTCAATCGCCGGCAGCTCTTCCGGAGGTCTCCAGTAGCCTGAAAAGGCTGCTAGCCTTCTAGAAGGACCTGGGATGGTTGGAGTGATAAGTAGGATATTCTCACACGCACAATAGCCAAAATGAAGAGTCTAAGTGCGGAAACAGACCATATAATTAAACTAAGTTGCTGTCTAATTCATATTTTAATTACTTTTTAATTCGTACCTTCAGAGAACACATCCACATAAACGCTACCCAATGGGAGACACTAACGGAGTTTGTAAAGTGGCTCGGACGTGAAGGAAAGTGCACGGTCGATGAGACCGAGAAGGGATGGTTCGTTACCTTTATTGATAGAGATCCTACGGTCATTGCTGCACTGGAGGTCAAGCCTAAGAAGGAGAAGATGGATAAAGATGATCAGGTAACACAAAGGTTAAGAATTAGTACGCGCGTGATTAGGGCGTAGTTGCCATACAAAAACCGCCCCTAATCACGCGCGCCCGAAGGCTTGAGCCTTAGTGAATAAAGGCTATATATTTCTGCATTAGAACCTATCTATAAATGTCTATCAAATGTCATTTTGACTGAAGAATAATCATTTTTGTGTGAGATATTTACTAGTTTCTTTTTGTGTGAACTTTACAAGCGAAATTATTTAAGTATACACAAAAAGTAATGGTGCAGCTCACACTCAAATAGCATGAACGTATTATTTGTAAAAGATACATTAAAAAGTAATTATAATAATATCGTAAGTATATTTTTTTCTTCACGTAATCTGAATGATTTAACAGCGTTTGCAACTGTAACCGAAGTTATTCACTGCACTGTAGTGTCTGGGCCTTGTATTGTAGAGTAGGCCCAGCACTTATTAATGACGAAATTTCACAACTTTGCTTAAAATTATATACCTATCCATAACTACTACCCGCGCAATCAAGGTCATTTTTCATGTTTTTTTACTTACATATGAGGAAAAATCTTGATGGCCCAAATAATGAGGCTAAGTGCGGAAACAGCCCCGTAAAACTAAACTAAACTCTTGATGAACGTAAGAGCGTGAGACTGCCATTTTTATTTAAATTATGTAATGTGAACATGCCGCATACCAATAAGTGAGACTTTTCAACTCGCCTTTTTAAATGAGGCCGTATACACATCATTTGTCTATGGTTCACGCACACACAGGAATTGCTAGAGATTTGCCTGGGCGCAAAAGTACGTTTTTCCGAATGCGGGTATCGCATGCGGTTCCAATTCGGGTTTCCGCTCGCCTAGCGCATACGTAAATACGTAGGTTTATATCCTGCGCGATATAACCTGCCAGTACGACTAGCGACAGCGTTGCGAATGCACGACAATGGAGGACGACAATTTATTGGCAATTGCACTTCTGATATCAACGAAAAATTAAACGGTTGGGTACATCCGTTAAATACTAGACAATCTGCGATAGTCAATTTCTCGAGCAGCGCCACGCAACGCGTGATGCTATTCCATACAATCGAAACGTACAGTCGGCTGCATAATTGCAGCCCTCGGTAGAGTTCTAAAATTACTATTATTGGCATATTTATTAGAAAGAATCGAATAATTTTTGTTTGATAAATTGATGAGTTAGAAGACTTTAAACTTCAACTAAAGCAGGTGTCTAGAATCTTGCTCGTGTTGAAAACATTCTTAAAACAGCCGTTTTGGAGCTCTACGGTGGGTCTGCAATTATGCAGCCGACCGTACGTACAGAATCGATTCCGTCCTGAAAAAAACGCACATGTGCGGTGATTTGACGTATTCGGGAACCCGAATGCGTTCCGTATGCGATAACCGCACACGGAAAACGCACGTATGCGGCCAAAGCGTTTATCGATTTTGATGGTGATTTTTACTACCGTTATAGTCGATCCATAAATTGTTGAATGAGCTTTGCTTAACTGATCATAATCTCCAGGGGGAACCCAGAACATCGGTAGCTTTAGCCTCCGGCGACTGCTACGTGCCTCGATGCAGACTGTGCGGTGGTCACTCTCATCTGAAACATCTAACTGTGGACCATTGCGATGACTTACTGCGACGATTATTCGAAGTTAAGGTGATTTGATTGAATTTAGCCTTCTGGTTGTTAATTCACAGCTTCATTTCGCCTCTCAAAACTAGCTAATTTATCTTTCAAATAAAAAAATTAAATCAAAATCGGTTCATCCGTTCGGGAGCTATGATGCCACAGACACACACACACAGACACGTCAAACTATTATCCACCCGTCGTTTTTGCGTAAGGGACAAGAAACTTAGAGGAAAATGGTACGAACGTTAAATTCTATGGTCGGGGTTAAAAAGAAATTTCATCAAAATGGTTGAACTATTTTCGAATTTTTTGAGACAACGTACGGCGACTGGTGGTAGGTGACTTTTTTTACAAGCAACTAAGTCGTACCTGCCCAAAATCTATTTCTTCTAGCATCCCGAGTAATATTGATGTTTAAAATGCTGGAGAACATCTTTGCAGGATCTGCCGATTCTATCGCATTTTCTCATTAAATTTATATGTTTTTATTGTGTTTACTTATAAAATTCAGGTACCTTCGAACGGTATGATATGTGAATCGTGCATCAAATGTCTGAAGATCTGTGAAAGGTTCAAAGCTCTCGTCCATGCTACATTTGAAATAATACATGTTGAAAGTAAGTTTGCCTACAGTAAAACTGAAAAATAAACTACTGCTACTGATTAATTAATCTTTGGCTGTTTTTAAAGCCAATGTGTACAAGCATTACCTTGGTCTCGCTGAAGCTTGTAAATCAAACATATATAGCTGTCCTGTTATTTATTTGTACGTATAGTTAAGTGTAGGTATATATATTTTTATGTATGTAGTATAGGTGCGTATTTATTTTTTCATAACTCATACTCCGAAAGTAGGTGTAAAGGTTACCTGAAGAGCGTGTAGAAAGAAAAACTTTCAGCCATAGGGAGAATCGCTTTCACTGACAGCTGTCATGTCAAATTATGGCTTCGCACGACGTGTGAAATGTGCTTGTAGCCAGTATCAGTATAATTACGCATTAGGAACTTCAAAAATCTAACCTCCTTGCTTTGCAAAACACTACATATATTACCTCTTTGGTCTCAACCTTGTAAGAGGATCAGGTAATATGGAGTCTCTCATTCACTCTCGTTATTAGGAAGAATTTTATGTACTTATTATTCGTAATGAAAAGCACAGTGTTTACCTCGGGTAAAAGACTCATTAAGTCCCTCGAACTATTAGCCACTCCGTCTCGGAACTCAATGAGTGACTTTCACCCCTACGGTAACAATGTACTATTACTGAATATTGTGTATTTTAATTTCTATGTATATATTTATTTTATTCTCCTTATATTCCTATCACGTTATGAACAACCCACCCATCCAAGTCAAAGTAATTTTTTTTTATTCCTTTGGATGCTTACTACATTTGTACATAGATCACATAGATATGTCTAAAAACCAAGTTAGGATGTGTGCCTTCGGAATGCGCCCACTAATGAGAGAAGGCACAAGAAACTCATGGGCAAAAGTTTAGAACCGTTAGCCCGCTCTACTACTCTCCCACACATATTTTTGTTTAGCGATTGATGTTTAGGTCAAAAACCATTTACGTGCGAAAATCGGAAAAATACAGGGATATTGTTTTTTGTTGTTCAACAACAGTTACTTATAGATTTTAAATTCGAAAATCGATTATGATTTCGAAAATCGTAGAACAAACGTTGTTATTGATCCTCAGCCACCTTTCTTAGCTAATTATCAATAAAACAGCTCTCGTACTATTATTTTAAATTTATCTTTCTTAGGTCCGACAAGCTGTGACAAAATCGCGGAAACATTTGAAAGAGAGCACGATTTACCCGTTACTAACCCGGAAAAAGAGATAATAGAACTTCTTAAAACTCGTCTAAAAACCGAAAAGCCAAAGAGAAGGCGGGAAACTGTGAAAGAAAAAATTGAATTCAAACCTGAAGTTATCCGCAAGAGGGCCAACATATCTTGCGAACAGTGTGGACAGAAGTACCCTATGTTAGTTGCGAGCGACAGTTTCAACTTTATTTGCTCTCGATGCAAACAGATTGAGCTTAAAAATATTGACGGCAAGAAAAATACAGCTCCGCTCGTAACTAAAAAACAAGATAGAGGTAAAATGAATTCGGCAGGGAAGAGCGGGTGAGTTTTTCTACTAAATGGTAGGAAATATTTTATGTACTGGCAATTCAAATCGAAGGGCGGTAATTTCATAGAGCTCTAGCACGGGACATCATAAATATGAGGGTTGGACTGTACCACGTACTTTTTCATAGGTACACAAATAAATAGGTATTTTCTTGCCATAAAAAATGTGAGCCGTCACGGGACGCCTGGCAGATGTGAAACATCGAGATTATTTTGTAAATGTAACCCGTACACACTACTGAGTCTATATGAGACTGTATTTATATAATAATATCATCATATAGTGTGGCGACGCGTCGCCACGCTAGAAATCGGTTTTACGTGCGGCTATAGATGTTACACATCAATAATGTTTCTTTCTTTTTGTATAATTAATTTAGTATAAGCTAGGCCCGTAATTCTTCATTATTTTAAATTATTTAATTACAATAAAGTACAAATATCTTTACTTTTAAGATAAACTTTTATTGTAACAGTAAAATATTTAGGTACTGACGTATTAGGTATTGACGACCCATTTGGCACAATGGTCACCATGCCGGACTGCCAAACACAGGGTTGCGGGTTCGATTCCCGCCTCCGACAAGTATTTATGCTTACATATTTGTCTGGGGTCTGGTTGTTTCTATGTATTATAAGTATATATTTACAAAAGAAAAGTATATAAGTAGTATATCAGTTGTCTAGCACCCATAACACAAGTCTAGTTACTTACCTTGGGGCTAGATGGCGATGTGTGGTATATAAAAAAAAAACTTAGGCGAGAATTTCAACTATTCAAGCGATAGACCTCAATAACAATAATTTATTGCACCATGGTATAAAAATAACTAGGAAGAAAATTCCATCAAAAACGTCATTAGCCAAAAAGTGTGTCAAATATTTATAGATATTTTTATATTTCAGGCTAAACACAAAGAATCAACTACCCACTGTGAATAATTTAAAAAAGTTCTCCCTTTATCTACCTCGACACCAATGTAGACTGTGCCCAAAAAAATATACTCTCGCTCAAAATCTGGCAACCCATGTTAAATTGTACCATGAAGCGTGCTTCGCGTGTTCTGTTTGCGGGAAACGAATCAAAAATAAGGAAATCTTCGAAAAGCACATGCGGCAACATTCCGATTTACGCAAAATTAGCTGCAATAAGGTTTTGAAAAAGAAACGTTCTATTAAAATGCCGGTTTTCCAAGATAATCTACAAATTATAGCTTCTGCATTAGAGATAAAAAATTGAAACTGAAGCGTAAAAAAGGAGCTTTTCGAAAAGCATATGCGGCAACATTCCGATTTACGTAAAATTAGCTGCAATAAGGTTTTGAAAAAGAAACGTTCTATTAAAATGCCGGTTTTCCAAGATAATCTTCAAATTATAGCTTCTGCATTAGAGATAAAAAATTGAAACTGAAGCGTAACTACGCATGATAGTAATCGCTTACCTAATTTAAATAATAGAAATCTATTTTTGATTGCTTCTATAGAAATCCTTATTTCTTCCAATAGAAAAATCGTTAAACATTTTCCATAGACTTTCAGTCTTTTTTTTCTTCTGTAAATTGTTAGATTTGCGATTGGTTTCGTGCGTAGTAGATAGCTAGGTGCCTAGATATTTTTGAATTGCGTAAAATTTATGAGTAGATAGTTATTTAAAATATTTTTTATTATGTTTTTTGGTAAATACATTAACTTTTTTGTATAAATTGTTTTTTTTTACTGGGCGCCATAAAATAGACCAATGGCTAGACTCCTTGACAAAATGAGGAGAATCATAGTAAGTTGGTACGTATGGTTTGTCACACGATGACTCTATCCCTAAAAAAATTGGCAACCAAAATACTCAGTGAATTTTATAGTTAAAACAATAAGTAGCT
Source organism: Idaea straminata (assembly GCA_951213275.1). Taxonomy (NCBI): domain Eukaryota; kingdom Metazoa; phylum Arthropoda; class Insecta; order Lepidoptera; family Geometridae; genus Idaea; species Idaea straminata. Next base: position 1,403,440 of record OX577875.1, on the reverse strand, counting down.
ATAACAGGGACGTAATTTCTTATTTCACGTTCAAGCCAACACAATTCTGACAGATGTAGCTAATCTAACAACTTTCTTAGATAAATATTATTATTGTAGTGCCCAACCGGGTTTATGTTGCGTCTAAACACCTGTATTTGTAACTATCTGGAGTTCTATTTTTGAATTTGTTCGTTTTACACAGAAAATTGAAAACCTGTAATTACCGACGAATATCCGAAATAATCCCAAAAGATATAAATCTTTTTCATAGATCGTTTCCGAATGTTTGACGTTTATTTACCACTCGCCTGCCGGTCGGCCAAAGAAATCATAGATAGAAATAAAGCGTTCGACGCGCGGCGAACGATTCAAAAATAGGGCTCCTGTACTTACACATGAAGCATTAAATGATGATTATGAAAGCATGGAGGTTCACTTCGCAATGAAACATCTGGCATCTCACGATCCGGCCGGTAGGATACACCGTTATCCTGCTGCCTATAAAACTCGGGCAGGCTTGGGGAACAGTGTGCATTATGAAGCAGCCTACGCCCGAGGAACGAACAATAAACAACGAACAAAGAACGCGCATCTTTTATTTGAACCATACAGCCCACGAGCTAAGAACACCAGTTTAGGCCTACCCGTTGTCTAACCACGACAATTTTGGTCCTTCGTTAAGTACATATCCCGAACATCCTATCCTACTAATAATATTATAAATGTGAAAGTTTGTGTGTGTGTGTGTTTGTTACTCCTTCACGCTAAAACTACTGAACCGATTGCAATGAAATTCGGTATGTAGATAGCTAGAGGCTATAGGCTACTTAACATTAACATATAGGCTACTTTTTATCCCGATATTCCCAAGGGATCGGGACTTACGCGGGTGAAACCGCGGGGCGCAGCTAGTAGAGGAATAAAGATGAAAGATCCCGAACTTTATATTGAAACGTAGACAGAGAATAAATATAGACAAGCTACCAGCGTATACAGTGTGAGACAGCGAATATTCAACATACCTATAGGTATATAGTTGTTAAATTGCCACTAAACAGCAATTTACCATCACTGCACAAGTGCACGCTAATTAGTACTCCTTTTTAATATCTTATAGAGCACAAGTAACACAAATTATCTTATTATCTATATATATAAAAGGGAAAATCACTGACTCACTCATCACGAAATCTCAGAAACTACAAGTGCTAGGAGTCTCAAATTTTGCATGGGGGTTCCTTTTATGACGTAGGTGCTCACTAAGACGGGATTTTGCGAAATTCAACCTCTAAGGGGGGCAAATGGGGGGTGGAAGTTTGTATGAAGGTTTGATTTTTTTTAAAGGTAGAAACTTGAAAATTAGAATTATATCTTCTTATCGGAAATAAATGATGACGTGTTTCAGGGATTTTTAATTTTCCTATTTTAAGGAGGGGAAAGGTTTGTAAAAATTAAGTTTGTTAAGAGTCTGTTGCTGTGTTACCTACTTTTGGTTGCTGTAGTTTACATAGCTACTCAAAAGATGGCGTTACTGGTAATATTATAAATGTGAAAGTTTGTTTGTGTGTATGTTTGTTACTCCTTCACTGACCGATTGCGATGAAACTCGGTATGTAGATAGCTGGAGACCTGGATTAACACATAGGCTACTTTTTATCTCGAAATTCTCACGGGATCGGGACTTACGCGGGTGAAACCGCGGGGCGCAGCTAGTTTTTATATAATAGAGATTGCAAAAAATTGCTGAAAGAAGTTGCGATTTAAACAAAAACTGCATCATTAGATTTTTGAAAAAGTAATTACCCTAGCCAGGAGTCGAACCTGTTGATTTTCCAAAAAAAACATAATATTTTTTTATACCAATCGATGGTGTTGCTGATATGGTAAATCAAGGCAAAAATCTATAGGTTTTACCTCGCTTACAGCTCCGCTACCTCGCTCCGCTCCGTTGGACAGGCAGCCTAAGATTCAACTCTCTATCTCTACCACATGAGTAAAGAATTGAACCAGAGGTTAAGGTTGTTCGGAGCTGTCAAAATCGATTCGTAATCATTTAGGGTTGGCACAGGTGCATTTATTAAATAAAAAACTTGAGAGGTGTCAAGGTTTCCTTTCGATTAATTAGTGAAGGAATTGTTATTTTTTTTTAAGTTATAGTTTTTTTTATTAACAAATATAATGTAATATAAACTTAATCAGTAGGCTCAATTTTAGTAAACTAGCTTGCTTTCTATGAGAGAGAGAGAGACAGAGAAACACGCGCACGCCGCACGGTTTACAACTATAGCAAAAAGTGTCGTTACAACTTTTGGTCTTAATTTTTTCCGTTTAGCCTCCTTTCGCAAAGCACGATGAAGAACTTCGTTCCAAAAAAATGTAAAGCAGTGTATTTTATTATGGGTGTTTATTGCGACTGAATTTTGATAAATAATAATTAAATCTTATATATATATATATAAAAGAAAGTCGTGTTAGTTACACCACTTATAACTCAAGAACGGCAGAACAGATTTGGGTGAAAATTGGTAGGGAGGTAGCTTAGAGCCAGGAGACGGACATAAGATACTTTTTATCCCAATATGCCCACGGGATCGGGACTTACGCGGGTGAAACCGCGGGACGCAGCTAGTGTATTATGAACACAATACCTATATCAGAATTTTTTATGGCTTTCCGGAAAGCTTTACAGAACTGAACGTTAAATTTATACATACTTATAACTATACTATCCGTCGCGTCTAGTCACCATAAGACAAGCCTAGTTGCTTGGACTGGAGCACTCACTTACGCACTCAATCGGTCCCACCCAGGCTCCTACCCATTACTGAGTGTTCGAACCTTACACACTTTTTTACTTGAGGGTAGAAAGACTACGCTTGGTCAATTGCATAGAATTGGTCGAGCACTCGCTTCACCGACGTCAGGTGAGACATACACTTACTTGTCTTGTCTCCGGGAGTCTCACCGGATATTTGTGAATATTATCGCGATATACGTTGTAGAATCTGTGTCATCAAAAGGAGTGCTTCGGAAGGCAGCGCATCAGGATCCTGAAACTACCATCTATAGGACAAGCGGTGCCGATTGAACTAGGTAAGCCATCGTTTTGTTTCTCCCTCATAAGTGTGTAAAGGTTCCTTCAGTGCGTACTTCAGTTGCTTAAAAATCTAACGACCTATCGATTTAAAAAAAACCCCACACTGAAAATAAGGGTCTTGACAGACAGACGGACGGACAAGCGAGTAATCCCTGTCAGCCTGTCCACTGGAGCGGAGCGAGGTAGCGGAGCGGTGTTACCACCAAAGCCTAAGGGTCCCATTTTTTGCTCTTCAAGTACATAGGTATAAATAAAACAACTAATGTAATATATAATAACTATTTTATGTAAGTATATAAACATGACATTTATAAGAAAATAAAAATTATATTTATCTAATTCACAAAAAAAATTGAAAATATATTCCTAACAGAACATACAACCTCACACTACGTTAATTAAATTAAAAAATAAAATGATTAAATTAATTTAAAAAAAAAAAAAACAAAATCTAATGTTTCTTTTACACTATTACTTATTACTATAGATTTCAGCGCTGCAATTTATACAATTTTTGGGTTCAATTAGCAAAAGTACACTTAAATATTTTCATTTTTTAGCTAAAATTAGCTATAAACGCTTTTAATAAAAGCATTATTAGTAGTTTGTACCCTTTTTTAGACAACTTTAATTTTATGTAAGCATAGATTTTACTAAATTTAATGTTATAAAAATTTGTTATTGACTAAAAAAAATTGTTAGTGTATAAAAAAAATTGTTGTAAAAACTTTTTAATGTTGAAAAAGTTTTATATTTCACTTGTAAAAATTCGCGTTCTGAGTTAAGCTAAACGGAAAGGTATTTTAATTAATTATTTACATTTTTTTTTGTGTCGAGATTCTTTTTTTTTTTTTCGTAATTTTTTTTTTTACTAAGAGAACCCAAAATTGTTCTATGGACAGAGCGTTTATTCTCAAGTACAACTTAACCTATTTTCCGGTTCTCTAAACTATTTTATACATTTTTTAAATCCTTACACCCCAAAAAATAAACCTATTAGCGTTTAAAATGCTCGTACGATCGACTGGGCGCCATTTTGTGACGTAACAACAGGACTAACTCCAGTTCATTTTGAAATACAATCGGACTAACCAAAGATTGCTTAGAGCACAATTTGAAATTGAAGTCAAAGCGTGAATGTGATTTATGTCAATCTTGTGGTTATTGAAATAGATTTTAATTTTAGATTACGCATTAAATGCATTTAGGTAGTAATTAGGTAAATACGTTTAAGCATAATCTTAAGCAAACCGCCCTTATCCTTGTTCTTCATAGTTTTTAAGACGTTTGCAAGTTGTCAATTGGTTTTACAATGCGACTTTATGAAATGAGATTAAAATTAGATTTTTTCGTTTAGATTTAGATAAATACGTTTAAACACAATCTTAAGCAATCAGCCGTTCCTAACTTAGTTAAGTAGTCAATTTTATGCATTTAAAAAATTTGTTGTTGCAAAACAAAATGGCGGTGAATCGAGCCTACGAGCATTTAAATTGCGTCGTAAACTATTATAATTTAAAATACCAGAATAATAAAAACGCTGACGCCTTTTTTTGTATAAAACGTTTTATTATTAAAAGCTCCAACAATTAATTTTGGTGTATGCACAGTGAGTTGTCACAGTGGCTTCATAGTTACTATGTAACTAAATAAGTTTAAGCGAGCTTTTAACAATAAAATACGACTTAAATTTGTAAAGAAGGAAAATATTAATGTAAACACCTTTTTTTAATTACGAAAAACTTTTTTTGGTCTCGCAAAAACTTTTTTTAATTTAGAATTATTTTTTTTTGTATACAAAATTTTGTTTTTCCTTTATTTTAGCGATTGCTATTCTAGATTTTATGAAATAATATGAAAATTGAGTGACGTAAATTCGTGCTACAAAAACTTTGCAACCAATAAAAATTTTTTTTTGTTTCAATCAATAAAAAAAATATGCTTAAAGCATTAATATTTTCAATTCATTACACTTATACCTTAACATTGATTCGCGAAAATTGACAAATTTAAAATTAAAATAACATTTTTTTTTCTTTAAATTTGTCAACATTTTCTTGCATTTTTCGAGATTTTTTTTTGTTTGTAAAAATCTAACTTTTCTATTGAATAAATGCCTATTATTTCAACACGCAAAATATATCGATCAATTTTTCTTCACGCATCAAAATGTTAAAATCGGAGTCGTGTTTGAGAAAAAAGTTTAAATAAATCATTTGAAATAAATAGGAATAGGAAGATCATGATTGTTTGCGCGGATAACATTTATATATTAGAAACATTTTTTTTACTTGAAAAATAAAATATATTTTTTTTATTCAATAAAAGTTTTTTTTAAACTTATTTTTTTTTGTAAAATAAACTATTTTTACGCGTATCTTAAATAAATAAGAATTATTTTTAAATGGGTATCAATTTTCTCTTCGGTAATAATAATAAAAAGGAAAGATTTTTTGCTTCTTTTTGTTTGTATGAATAGACTTCGAAACTACTGGACCGATTTTGATGAAACTTGGTATGAGGATACATTGATTAATTGGGAATAACATAGGATACTTTTTATCCCAATATTCCCACGGAATCGGGAGTTTTGCGGGCCCAATCGCAGGGCGCCGCATTTCATACATTAAAAAAAAAATTTTGTCTAAACTTTTTTCTCAAACAGACTTAGCTGAGACTCAGCGTAACTGTACTTACAATAAAAAATACAAAACTAGGAACATTTAGAGCTTAAATAAAAAAACACTAAATAATTTAAAAAAAAAAATCATATTTAGATGGAAGATATTTTTATATTAGCTAATAGCTAAGAGATGACGTGCACAAAGGTGCGTGTGCGCATATTTTTTAGCTGTGGCAAAGAAATCTAAAAAAAAACCATCATTTTGCCAAAATAAAAAAAAATGTGCTCAAAGTTTAAGTTTTACAAAACAAATATCATGATTTTTGTGTATTAAATTGTACTTCAATTCTTAGAAATGAGTTTCATGCAAAAAAGGTCTAAAGTTCATTTTTTTTTAATAAAAAAAATGTCTTGAAAAATCTCTATTGCCACAGCCAAATAATTCAAAAAACATTTAAAAACAAAAATTATGTTTATGCATAATTCTAATACATATTTATCAATTCGATAAATAGATATTATTATGTAAAAAAGGTAAACGTACACGAGCAATAATTTTAAAATTTGCCCGTGTACGATCACCTTAAATCTATAACTAAATATATTTTTCATAATAATACATAGTTGCATCACTAAATTCCTGACATTTTGAGTAAAAAAAAACTCAAAAAAATTGTAAAAAAAATTGCATTAAATTCCTTGATACCGTCAAATAAAAAAAACAACAGGAAATTTAAATCGAAATTTACAGAGAAATGGAAATAAAAAGCTTGTTTAAAAAAAGAGATTTTTAACAGAATAAAAAAGGTATTTTTTAACTGTAAAAAGGTTTTTTAGAGGGGGAAAAAAAGGTTTATAGAAGAAATATTTGTTTTTAAAAGTTCAGATCGTTTGGAACGCTTTATTTTGTACGCCCGACTCGCCAAAATTTATTTTTTAATTTAATTTAATTTTAAACAAAAATCTGGCTATATTAGTATACTCGTAAGCCAATAAAGGCTATTAGCTAACTTCACACAACAGGAAAGTTCTTAAACACCGTACTTTGAGGTTAATCTGTTTAGGCGCCAATGACCAAGCCCTTCGCTCTCTCCATACAAACGTCTACTGTCTACTGTCTACTAGTCTACTAGTCGACTGTTTTCTCCCTGGATAATGACACTAGCACAAATATTTTTCTTGCATAAAACTTATAACTGCCATGACCCTGTCTGGTTTTTTATTCATATTCTGATTATCATAGTAAGTAAGAGTCTTAAAAAAATGTATAATAATAGGGCATGGTCATGGCAGTTATAGGTTTTATGCTACAAAAATATTTGCTCTAGGGTCATTATCCAGGGAGGAAACAGTCGACTACGTTTGTATGGAGAGAGCGTCGGTACCCTTTCCTGTTAAGGGATGATTTTTATTAGACCGAGCCGTGTCCAGGGCGGAGCCCGTCCGTGCTGCATGTTTATACAATGTGTTTCAGCGAACGGGTTTTAATACGAAAGGGGGTTGTTCTAGACGTCTAAGCGAACAATTTTTGTTCTACGACTTTTGGAAATTCGAACATTTCGTTCGAAGTTTTTGTATGAAACAGCTGATATTTAAGTAAAAATTATCTCAGAATTATCGAAAAAAAAAGTTCGAATTTCCAAAAAGTCGTAGAACAAAAGTTGTTTGCCTAGACGTCTAGAACAACCCCCTTTCGTATTAAACCCCCTTCGCTGAAACAAATAGTTTTTCACTGGGTTATCAGTCGCCGTGGGGACGGGACGGATCATGGACTGTGGACACGGATCATGGACTGTGGAGACGGATCATGGACTGTGGACACGGATCATGGACTGTGGAGACGGATCATGGACTGTGGAGACGGATCATGGACTGTGGACACGGATCATGGACTGTGGAGACGGATCATGGACTGTGGAGACGGATCATGGACTGTGGACACGGATCATGGACTGTGGAGACGGATCATGGACTGTGTTATACAAATTACATACAAAATGTATGTAACGTTTCAAATTCACAGTCTAGATCATAACCCGTTATGCTATGGTTTACAATTAATTATGATTGTAATTTACTGTGTGAATTATTAATAAAATAAAATCCGTGCCTCATCCGGGCCACGTACGATCGGCTGCATAATTGCAGACCCACCGTAGAGCTTCAAAACAGCTGTTATAAGAATTTTTTCAACACTAGCAAGATTCTAGACACCTGCTTTAGATGAAAAAAAATATTAGAATGCAAACATTTAAATAATAGTAATTTTCGAACTCTACCGAGGGCTGCAATTATGCAGCCGACTGTACACACAAGAATCATCCCTAAGGCGAGTCAGGTTCCTTTTTAAAAACCAAAATGTCTACTGCATAAAATAATCAGGATGGTCAGGGTCCTTTTCGAATCGCTTCGCTTCTTCCTGCATGCTCTCCTTTATCTTCAGTATGGCTGCAGATTCCGTTTGGTCATTCTGATCGCCGCCGGGCCCACCGAAACCTTGGGGATTGTGCCCTTTTTAGGTACATTACAAGAAACTAGGTTATCTAAGACATTGCTTTTATACAGTGTGTAATGATAATCCTGCGCCCCCTTATTCCAAAACAAGGTTTAGGGATAGTCCGAGATGTGAATTTAAACTATTTAGATACAGATTTACTCGTGAACTATAGTCTGAACACTATCCCTATAGATTATATAAGGAACTATAGTTTAAATACTATCCCTATAGATTATATAAGGAACTATAGTCTAAATATTATCCCTATAGATTATATGGGGATAGTGTTTAGACTATATTTCACGAGTAAATCTGTCACTAAATCTAAGGTTTTAATCCACATCTCGGACTATCCTTAAACCTCGTTTTGGAATAAGGGGGGTGATGTCTCTTTGGTACTTGTGGGTACCACCAGGAGAAAATATTTAACATATTTTATGAATTTAGAACTAGAATTGAGATTTAGAACTAGCTTATTTAGAAGTTTATTATAATTTAAATGAATTATTTGTTTAATGTATTGTTGTATTGCTGTTCGTGTTCGATTCAGATGATTAAATAAATAAACATCAATATATGTTTTATGAATTAAAGAAAATATTTTGCCTGAATAAAAGGCATTGTTCGAGTTCGGTTATTGGACTTTTGCAATTTTTTTATGTCAAATATTGGCAAAGTATGCGAAACTTTTAATTTTAAGATCTGTTCTTACCGTACTTTGTCAAGTAAATATTTTTTATATTTAATAAAATAATTTTTTGTATTTATATTACGGCAAAATTACTCTATTTGGAACGAATTTTCTGACAATTTAAGGAATTTTCAAAAATGTGGCAACACTATTATCGACAGTGGGCGTTATGGTAAATAATACTTTGGTGAATCAGAGTATTTTTTTTGCGTAGGGTCCCAAAAAATTTAAGTTTGGGACATTGACTCTTAATTTAACCAGAATTTGGAGAAGTTTTAAAATTTGACAAAACGATCAAGTATGTCAAAACAATCAAAGGGCCCGCTATCCATATTAGTGTTGCCACATCTTGAAAAATTCCTTAAATTTTCAGTCAATTTTGGTAATTTTTCCGTATTAACTTTAAATTAAAAGAACTCTTATTTTTATTTCAGGCAAAAAGAAAATTTGTTGTGTCCTGGTGGTATCTAAAATCAGGCAAAAAATTATTTTTATATAATTTTTTTTCCTTGAGGCACCTACAAGTACCTTAGAGAGGTTATAGGGTGGTTTGTTACACACTGTATTTTTTTTTTCAGAACATGCTGTAGTGTTTCGTAATCCGGTGAAAACTTATATGCTTGCAACAAATTCGATTTATACGTTGTGAAATCTCTGAAACTACGAGTCTGAAACTCATGGGTCTTTATAGGACGTAGGGGAGCAATGAGAAGGGATTGTTGGAAATTCGATCTCTACAGGAGTAAAAAGCGCTGTTTGTATTATGTATTCGAGGAGGCCCACAGCTAAGCGACGCTCGCCGATCGATTACGAGCGGGTTAAGCGACGCCTGGTGCGGTCATTATTTCGATGGGTGGCCAATTAATAGTGTAGCAAAGTGTATTTTAGTGAGCCCCTCCGTGCTTCGGAAGGCACGTTAAGCCGTTGGTCCCGATTGCTACCTCTAGTAGCAGTCGTTAGGTCAAGTTAGAGGCCTTAAGGCGATCTGAAAACTCTAACAATAGGCGAGCCACACCACTACACGAGAAGAAGATTCTGTATTCGGTGTTTGTTGGAAATCAAAATCACTTTAAAAGAGACACTATCGCGGGTACGCTGCTGAACCAATTTAAATCTGATTTTCACTATTAGATAAGCTCTATTTTCGAAGAAGGTCGTGGTATAATTTACATCGAAATCGAATTAGTAGAACCTGAGTAATCAATGAAAAACTGCAGCCGCTCGAGAATACCCCAGACATGCCCGTGCCCGTGATGACACGAACGCTTTACAGAATACATAATAGTACGCGGGTGAAACCGTGGGGTGGAGCTAGTTGATAATTATCACGATTTTTTATTATGTCTGTGTGACTTGATTCTTTTGCATCAAGGCGGTCAAATCACTAAGCCACAATAAAGCTTAAAGATATGCCTACATAAATTTAAAAAAGAATCGTATAAATCGAATTTGGCTTAATAAGCTTGCTATAATACTCATCGAGAATGATTTTTCATGAGAAATAAAAGATTTTTAACAAATGTTATATTGTTGCTTAAGGACGCATTAACGATTTGACGCACCTGAAGTATCTAGACTGACTATTCATTCAAAATGGTCGTTACTCTATACATCGCGAGACATTGACAAATAAAGTCTACCTTATTTCTATGAAAATGAGCTTTACGTAAATTAGCAAAACATGGTGGAAGATTGATGATATATTTTTGTGGTTTATGGAGTAATTGTGAATATTTTTGTCGTATTTTTCTATACGAATCAATGTTTAATATTTCTATATTATCGTAGTATCTATATATATAAAAATGAATTGCTGTTCGTTAGTCTCACTAAAACTCGAGAACGGCTGAACGGATTTATCTTATCTTAGTCTTGAAATGTTCGTGGAGGTCTAGGGAAGGTTTAAAAGGCGAGAAAAAATTGAATAGTTTCCGGGGAAACCCTAAAAACAGCCCTTTTCTATTTCCCATACAAACGTTTTCTAGAGTCAATTCCTACGGGATCGGGACTTACGCGGGTGAAACCGCGGGGCGCAGCTAGTCGTAGTATATTTTTAATTATATGAAATCTTCTAGATATTGAGATATTTGTACCGAAAGTCGGTCTTTTTTATAGTTTTTGCGAGAAGAGGCTACGGAAAACTATTATTTTTTGTATTAAACGTATATTATTTTGAAATTATTTTTATACATTCTACAGACAAGTGTTGTTTGATTCATTTGGTATCTTTATAATATGTAAAACTCTAACGGATAAACCGAAAAAAGAACCGGAACCATACTATTCTTTGCTAACATTTTGACACTTTCCGTAAATGCGTCCTTAATAGAATTCCTCAAAAAAATCACTTAATTTTCAAATATCTTATGAAACACCATGAAAAATCATTCTTTCTTACACTACAAAATAAAATAATAATAAAAAAAACTGTAGAAAAATTAGTGCAGTGCATTTAAACTTTAGTGCAATGTTAAAAAAAATACAACAAATAAGTGCATCGTGAAATTTACAGTGAGGAAAACCATTTAAACAGTCACTGGTGCAAATTCTTCATTTTTAGTGCAAATTTATTCAAATACTAAAAATTAGTGTAATTTATTTGAAAATGTAGGTAAAATTGCATGTCCTGTACAAAATTCGTGAGACCTAATTTTAAAAGCGTAAATAATACACTATTTTTTACACTTATTTCATTGACTGAAACGTAGAAATAGTGCGATTAAATTATAATTAGTGTTATCTGTTTACAATTAGTGTCTATTTATATATTTTTTTAGATGGTTAGTTACAGGAAGTATCCTTACCAAAGCCGGAAGGAGTATTAAAAAAAACTGAATTTCGACTTGTCTATGACCGGCAAAAGTTGCCATCATGAAAAATATTAAAATTATATATTATGTTGTTAGATTTTTTTAAATAGTGTTAAAAAAAGCGTGCTTAAAGACATTTTCTTGATAAATAAAAAATATTTATTAAAATTAAAAAAACTGGCAAGAATTACAAGTTTTCAACGAATTACATATCAACTAAGTAAAATTACATTTTTAAAATAATTATTATGAAGAAAAAAATGCCGGCCATTTTTTTCCTTTGGCCGGCACTTTTCAGTTTGAGCTTTAATATTTTTGGAAATAAAAGAATTATACATTTAAAAAAGATATAGCCCAAAATGGGATTAAGTACTTCATAAAAACATTTAAGAGGGTACGCAGGCATTGCTTTTTTCATACAAATATATTCCCCTATTTAATTCCTTAATGAATGCCTCTAGAGCTGTAGAGCCGTCTTAATAGAAAACATACATAGCTTAAAAAAACATGCAAAATCGAAATATTTTTCATAAACTGTTCATAAAAAAAAATTTGCGAAGAATACCAAAATAGTTACTATATAATATAAAAATCAAATAATGGGCCTTTGGTTCATATATGCAGACCTGAAGCCACGTGTTGTTTGCACACTCGATCAAACAAACTGTATTAGACATCCTAACTTAGTTTTTAAGACGTTTCTATGTGGTCTTTGTACATATGTATTAAGCATCCAAAGGATTTTTTTTGTCTTTGAATTCCTAGCTTAAGTTTTAAGACGTTTTAAAGTGATGCGACATGCGATTTGTATGAATTTTGACTTTAACTTAATACACTTTTCTTTTGTAAATTAACGCCAAAATACTGAATTGCTACATAACTTAAGTAGCCAATTAATTGATATTTAAGTTTCATATTTGAATAGGATAGGAGCGTCTGACATATTAAGGGGACTCCTACTGTTATGGAAAATCACGAGCTGCACCACAAGCCGCAATGTTTGCATACATGAACCTCTAACCCTGTATATATATATTTATTTGATTAAGTTTACCAAAAATATTTACGTACTTACTAAAATATATTTGAAAACTTAAAAACCTAAGCATCTCATTAGCTGATTCAAAATCTCATTATATGTAGCTAGAATTCCATCAAAAGTAGCTAAAATCACATTAAGAGAACTTGAAATCTCATAAAGGGAATCTAAAACTCATTAAAAGAAGCTAAAATATCATTAAGAGAAGCTGGGATCTCATTTAGAGTATCTAAAACTCATTAAAAGAAGCTAAAATATCATTAAGAGAAGCTGGGATCTCATTTAGAGTATCCAAAACTCATTAAAAGAAGCTGGAATACCATTAAGAGTAGCTAAAATCTCATCAGGAGACTCTGAAATCTCATCAAAATAATCTAAAAATCATTAAGAGAAGCTGGGATCTCATTTAGAGTATCTAAAATCTTATTAAGAGAATCTAAAACTCATTAAGAGTAGCTAAAATCTCATTAATTGCAGCTTAAAATCTCATTAGAATTATTAGAAGTTCTGAAATGAACTCATGAACTGATTTCACTGTAGTACAAAATTGAATTAAAAAAACTATTTGTTAAGAAAATTTACATCGTATATATAGAAAAAGCTCATTTTTATTATATTTAAGTAGTTAATAACCACAATACCTATACTATAATACATTATCCTTATTTTTTTAATAATTAAAAAATGATTATTAATAGGAAATAAATACCGAATGCGGGGGAAATTTAATATAATTTTAGTTTTTCGTGAAAATAACAAAAGAAGTTGTAATAAGTTTATTTTTTTTATTTTGTAATCTTCCAAATCACAAGGTTGATTTTATTTAATCTGTTTGACACACTTGGTTAACTTCAACTTTTTTTGTAAGGCTGATTGCTGGCATTCGGACGCAATTCTGCCAACGTCAAGTGAGTCGAGGAAAAAAAATAGCAATGAGAGTGGACGTTATGATGGTTTGGCCGGTACTTAAGATTCCTTGTGCAGAAATTTTGGACTAAACAAAAAAAGGCAACACAAATTTAGTCAAGTTTAACGTCTTAAACGAATTTGTCATTTAGTCAGTTTGACAATTTGATAGTTTGTTCATCGTGTTTAAAAGGTTTTAAACCAATTTATTATTTCATTTGTTTTGACACTTTGACAGTTGGTTATTTATGTCTATTCAACGAATTTATTGGTCAGTTTGACACTTTGACAGTTGTATAATAATTTTTTTCTGGAAATTGCAAATGAACCTTAGTTGCCTACAGTCGATTACAAAGTTATGTTACTTTTCAGTTATCATAAAAAACTAAAAAACTTTGAATTTCACGCGCATCCGGGTAGCGTTCCCATAAAAAAATGAAACACTTAAATTAGGATTCTGATACTGAGAGGGCAATAATTTTATGATTCTTTTTGGAAAAAAAATCGAAATATTTTGGCAAAAAGAAACCTTTTTGTCATAACGAATAGTACAGAAAGGCATTTTAAAAGATCAACAACTAATAAAAATAAGTCAATTGACAAGAAAAAGGTTTTTTCCTAAATTTTTTTGTGTTTATAAACTTTATTTTTTTTTCAAATATTTTTATTAAGTTCATGTTTTTCTAAATAGAAACACAAAAATATTACCCTTCCTGTGGTCGGGTAAAAATTACCCTAAAAAACTTCTAAAATCTAATCTGTGACAAATCTATACTCACTCAAATTGTAGTCGCCCATACCGGAACCCGAGTCCTCCCTGGGCGTGCCGGGCCCCCCGCCGCCCACTCCCCCGGGCGACGACTTCATACCGTCTACACCGCCCAGCCCTGGGGGGCAAGGTCAATTAATATGGCACAAGGTCAATTGAAGGTCAACTTGCGTCAATATCTGGTAGTTGAGTAAGAATACTCAATCGTAGCCAAGGTCAATTAATATGGCACAATAATATAGTAAAGTGAATAGAGCAGCATAAAATTGGCCAATCATAGGGCCGCATTTAGCGCGATCACTTATCAGTGAATACGGGCATTAATCGTAGCCAAGGTCACTTAATATGGCATAATGTCAATTAAAGGTCAGCTTGTGTGACTATCCGGTAGATGGAACAGCTAGACTCGGAGACTCAATTACAGTCCTAGGCGTCAAAATCAATTAATTAATTTTATAAATTAAATTTATAAATTTTAACACCGCTTGTATGACTATCCATGAGATGGCGCAACGAAACTCAAGCGTAGCTTTGCACGGTAAGGTCAATTAATGGTGCAGGGTCAGTTGAAGGTCAGCTTGTATGACAATCCAGTAGAGAACAGGTAGATGGAGCAACGAGACTCAAAAGCCCTAGGGGGACAAGGTCAATTAATTGATACAAGGTCAACTGAAGGTCAACTAGTGGGAGTATCTGGTGGACTCAATCCACATTTACTAATATTTTAGAGAATTAATAAAGTTTGCATAATTGAAAAAGATAATATTCGGAACTACTTAACTGTTTTTAATTATTATTTTAAAGATAAAAACCTACATTATCAAGACTTGACATAGGTTGCTATTTATCACCGCCGGGTGCAGCTAGTTGTAAATAAAAAAGGAAAGTATTTTATAATTTTTATTTCGTTGAGTGTGATCCCTGTGGCTTAGTAGTAATAGCACTGCTACGGTGAAGCGAAGGTTGCAAGTTCAAACCCTGACGAGGAGAAAGTTTTTTAGAAGGTATTTAAATTTGTGCGAATATGTCAAATTGTTTATTAAGGCTATGGAAAAGGTCAGATAAAAGGTCAACTCGTAAAATAAGGTCAAAGGTCAGTTTAAAGTCAGAATAAGGCATGTGTATGGTATTATTTGTTGTAATTGATAAATATAAATAAATAAATATAAATATTGCAGGACATTCTACACATCGCCATCTAGCCCCAAGGTAAGTTACTAGACTTGTGTTATGGGTGCTAGACAACGGATATACTACTTATATACTTTTCTTTTGTAAATATATACTTATAATACATAGAAACAACCAGACCACAGACAAATATCTAAGCATAAATACATGTCTGTGGCGGGAATCGAACCCGCAACCCTGTTTTTGGCAGTCCGGCATGGTGATATTGTGCCAACTGGGTCGTCAATGATATTTAATAATTATACCTATTTTTTTAGCAAATGAAGATACCGATTCTGAAAGAATTAACATAAGACCAGTGCTGTAATTAAGCATCATGAAAGCTGCAGTATTTCAGCGGAGGTCCTTCCATTTAGAGGAGCACACGGCATTCCAGACTTTTCCCTATAAAATATGTGCCTATGAATTATTCCTTGTGATTGTTTTCTAATTATGTTTGTTTTATTTACATTTTTATAATATGTACCAATTTTATTTATTTTCTTGTCTGTGTGCTCTTCTTATAAATGTCATTCTATTCTAAGATGGCCAAAAGATGAAGGTCAACTTGTGTGAATAACCAATAAATGGAGCAATGAGACTCAAATGTAGCCAAGGTCAATTAATATAGCACAAAGTTAATTGAAGGTCAGATTTTATGAGTATCTGGTAGATGGAGCAATGAGTCTCAATCGTAGCCAAGGTCAATTAATATGGCACAAAGTCAATTAAAGAACAGCTTGTGTAAATATTTATCTATTATTTATTTTAAACGGTATCTATCTAGCAAAATAAATGTCATTCTATGTCTCGAAGATGGCCAAAAGATGAAGGTCAACTTGTGCGGTAAAGGTCAATTAAAAATAAATAATAATCGCATTGTTTTGACATTTTATAGTAAAATCAAACAAACAAACTCTTATAATTAAACTTACCGGAATTGCTGGAGTCTTGTGGGCTTGGCATTATCGGCGTTGAGGGTCCGGGCGGTCCGTTCGACCCGGGCGGGGCTCCGTACCCGGGCGAGCCTCCGGAGTAGTTGAGAGGGGCGGAGCCCGAGCCGCCGCCGGACCACGCGCCTCGTGGACCCATACCCATTGGTGGCATACCTGGAAAATAATGGTGCTTGAGATTTGTTGACCTATGGTGCTTTAGTGTAGTGACGTCACCATAGTGAGTGAGATTATGGGCTAGCCACACTATGCTCCTCGTGCTGCCGCGATGTTGCCCTCTCTGCCTTTGCCCTCCCTTTGGTCTGCTCTACTCGCGCAATTAATTGCGCAACAACGTTTGCTGGTCAAAGTCAAAATTCTTTTGGATACTTAATACCTAGGTACAAGATCACTTAGATACGTCTTAAGGTGTGTGCCTTCGGAACGCGCCCACCAATGAGAAGAAGGCACAAGAAACTCATGGCGTTTTTTTTTCATGTGATCACGCTCACAAAGATCAATATTACAAATATTTGAAAGTATTTTTTGAAATGGAGAAAGTCACGTCCATGGGTTATTATCATTAAGGTAAGACGAAGTATCATAGTACGCCTTACTGCACAATTTATGCTTTATAAAAGGGAAAATTAGTATCAGTATAGATTCCCCACTCGGGTCCTATATGTGAGGTTTACCTGGGGGCTGGGGCGGCGGACGCGGCATGCCCGCGGCGTACGCCCCGGGCGACATGGGCCCGCATCCGGGCCGTGGCGGCGTCATGCGCGGCCCGCCCAGTAGCGCAGCACCACCGCCACCGCGCTCCATTGAGTTGCCCATCATGCCTTGACCTGGATCATAATAATATTACTGAACAACTTTTCATCATACAATGCTGGCATGCTACGTATAGTATGCGTCACAAGTACACTATCAGTTTGCTACAATAATACTATAAACAAGTATTGGACTTACGAACTTCTAATAGACGTTACACACAAACATAAATACTTGAATTATTATTTCCAACAGTATGTTAGCTATGTCTTTAGTTGTGTGAGTGGTATAAGCTACCACCCGCTACACCAATCGACGACGTGGGTTCGATCAACTGGTTACATTGTTATAATGTTGCTGCTTGTCTTGGGACACGTCATACTCACACAACACAATCTTACACAAATACATACATATATACGTTTTACAGAGCCTGAGTAGATTTAATAAGTTTAATGTTTTATGTTATGTTCCATTATACATATATAAGTAATAGTTTACTGTCTAATCTCCACGGTTTCACTGTAATTACTTCTTTCTATTGTAATCTTTCCTGGACCCTCGAGATACAGGACATGTTCCTAGTTCGAGGTCCATTGTTAGTGCTAAGTACTGTTTGTATCATTTTGTTAAATAAACTATTATTTATTATTATTATAATGTTTAAATAGTGCTGCACAGGTAAACGTTACAGTACTTTTGAACGTCGATTGTACGGTCGGCTTAGTGAAGCCGACCGTCAAATAAAGTCAAAAGTTCAATAGAGCCGTGTTGGCTTAGTGGTAGATACCTCGACTTTCATTCTGAAGGTCGTGAGTCGAATCCCTGCCGGCCGTGCACCAATGGATTTTTCTTAAGTAAATTTATGTGTGCTAATTGACATTGCTCTTACGGTGAAGGAAAACATCGAGATGAAACCCGCGGCTTAGTTGGCTCCAGAAGTATTGACAAGTTCTCTCCTCTGGAGATGGTCTACTAAGTTGAGAGAGTAGTAGGTGCTGGGCAAGGCTACTCCATCCTCACGCAAAAAGGACCCAATAAAAATCGTCTAATTGCGGAAAATTGCCTGTATACAAGTACAAAGTCAAATTTTTGTAGCATTTGCTAACAATTCATATAATGGATGATGAATGACATGAGCACTCTACCTTGTTGATGCAACCTCTTCGAAGGCAGATTATGAAGGATATTTAACTGGCAAATTTTTTTAAACCAGTTACGAATCAATAGATAGCAATCTCTTTCGTCAAGAAAAACATTGTCTGTCACCAGGCTGTATAGCTAGACAGTTGTATTTTTTTACAGATGATGTATTTCTGTTGCCGCTATAACAATAAATACTAAAAACAGAATATAATGGTACAGAACCCTTCGTGCGCGAGTCCAACTCGCACTTGGCCGGTTTTTTTTTAATTAGCTATTTATAAGAAGGATGTGCTTGCTTTTTGCTTCTCAAAACGAGGCTCAAGTTTTGAAATTGCCACTCTTATCTTCTTTTTTTTTCTGCTTTTATCTGCGATCAGTGGGTCATAGTTGAGCAGATTGTTTGTGGGTGTAAATGATGGGCAGAGTACACTCCTTTCATCAAAGAAGACCCTCTTCATTATAAATCATGGATGATTGTTATTCTGCGCAGCCTTCTCTTGTGCTTAGGTTAAGCCAGTTGATTTGCCAATATGTTTGGGTTTGGCCACTCTTATCTGAGTCTCTAAATTTATTTTGGATAGCTTTTGCCCGCGACTTCGTCCGCGTTGAGTTCGAAAATGGACCAAAAAATCACGTTGTCCCATACAAACTTTGCCCCCCCTTTAGGGGTAGAATGTCGGAAAATCCTTTCTTATCCGATGCCTACGTCATAAAAAGAACACACCCTCCAAGTTTCAAGTCTCTACGATCAGCGGTTTAGGCTGTGCGTTGATCCGTCAGTCATTCAGGACAAAGCATTTTATATGTATAGATTTGTCTATATTTATATAGCCTCACGATGTCCGTGAAATAGTGACGCGACTTAGTTAAGGAAGCCCTAGCACATACCTGGTGGTCCATTAAAGTCATTCCCCATCCCCATCCTGACCGCGCCCCTGGGCCCTCCGCCGGAGTACCACGGCCCTATGAACGGCTGCCCGGTGCCCATGAGCTGTGGCTGTGGGCCGTGCGGTGATGGTTGGGAGCCAGGGTGCGGGGCAGGAGGTGATGGTCTTAGGGGAGAGTTGGGGAAGAATCCGGGAGGCATGCCACCTCCTCCCATACCTGGAATTTTAAGAAAAAATATTTTAATAAAATCTAATGTTTACCTATGTGGCAGGCCTGGTTCACTCCGCACGTATGTGCTACAAGTACAGTCGGAATACCAATTACCTGAACCCCACGTGACCCATAGCTCACTCACACATCTGTTAAAAATGTAGTATTTACCTATTTTGTTATATTTTATACTGTACATTGTATTGTATATTGTTTAAAAAAAAACAGAATCAAGTAGCATTACTTCATTACTTTACGTAGACAGAGAATAAATATAGACAAGCTACCAGCGTATACAGTGTGAGACAGCGAATATTCAACATACCTATAAGTATATACCTAGTTGTCAAATTGCCACTAAACAGCAATCCATCACTGCACAAGTGCACACTAATTATAGTCCAACAGGACTTTAATAGACACCAGAAAACAAAACTTTAATGGACACAAAATTTTTTGTTTGCCACCAACGACATTGGTGGCAAACAACAAACCGATACGCAAATAGAGACAAAAAAACTTATACTTCGTCTTGCTCCCACTTACTCATTTGACAGTCAATCCTTCTCACTCTAGTAATTATTGTTATTTGAGCAGCCAGTCTGTATTTATTCTCTGTCTACGTTATTTTACAACCTTACAGACGTACGAGTGAGCTCTGGGTCATGTAGGGTTTAGCTAATTTGTATTCCGACCGTACCAACAGTGTGAGACTATATTGAAAAAAAGAGAACCCTAAAACGGTATAAGAGATACGGGAGCAACTTGTAGGTAAGTATCGCGGTAGGTAATTAGCGCTGGGCGACTTGAATTTGTACTTTATTGCGTTGTAGCTAGAGTCACTTTTCATTTAAATGAGTTTGTGAAATTATTCTTCTGTACTTTTACTATTATAATATTCTATGGTGGTGGGCAAAGACCCGCCTGCGGCATAGAAGGTTGTGGGTTCGATTACTGTGTTTAGTATTTGTGAAAACAAATATTTGTTGTGGTCTGGGTGCTTTTATGTATTTTCAAAAGAAAAAAATTAAGATATAATTTTTATTTTCTTAATATTACATAGTTACATACAAGTCGACCTAATAAAAGCGTGTTAATATATGTAAGTATTCATAAGGCTTATTGGTAGATACCTTGACTTTCATTTTGTATATTATATGAATCTAAGAATCTTAATTGATGATTGTCTCTATCAGTATGACCAAGCTGCGATTTGTTAGCATCTCGGAATAGGATTTGATAGAATTTATGTAGCAAGGTAACAAATTGTAATTATCATATATAAATGGATAACACAGAGTGCCCTTGCATAAATACTCATTATTGCTCATTTTTAGACAAAAAACGAGACCCTATTACTAAGACTACACTGTCCTGTCTGTCACCAGGCTACTTGTACCTGAACAGGCTGTTTTCCGCAATTAGACCCTTTTTAATTGGGTCTTTTTTGCGTGAGGACGGAGTAGGCTTGCCCAGCACCTACTACCCTCTCAGCCTAGTCGACCATTTCCAGAAGAGAGAACTTGTCAATACTTCTGGAGCGTACTAAGCCACGGGTTTCTTCATGATGTTTTCCTTTACCGTAAGAGCAATGTCAATTAGCGCACATAATTTTTTTTTAAGAAAAATACATTGGTGTACGGCCAGTCAGGATTCGAACCCACAACCTCTAGAATGAAAGCTGAGGTATCTACCACTAAGCCAACACCGCTCTGTCACCAGGCTATATCTCATGAACCGTTATAGCTAGACAGTTAAAATAAAGATGGCAAGGCAATACTTGAAAATATACACAGATAGGAAATATATGAAAAATTCTCTGTCTTTCTAGATTACAATGAAATTGATAGTCATTCGTAAACTAGATGTGGAAAAAAGATATAATCATTTAAAGTCACATGTTTTTCATTTTCTTCATCAGCATCTGACGCCATTAAACATAATAGGAACTTTAAGAACTTAACATTCATGCAAACAAGAATTTATGTTGAAGTTTTGCAATTATTCTTTTCACAGATGATGTATTTCTGTTGTCGCTATAATAACAAATACTAAAAACAGAATATATTGGTACAGAACCCTTCCTGCGCGAGTTCGACTCGCACTTGGATGAATCCTGCAGCTGGCTCCAGCTTGTTTAATGAGTTTTTTCCTCTGGACTAAGCTGAGAGCGTGGTATAGGATATAGTTTACTTCATTCTCACACAAAAAACCTAACTAAAGATGTCTAGTTGCGGAAAACAGCCCGTATACAAGCACAGGCTCTGGAGTTGGTAGGTGAAACCTCAGAGCGCATTTAGTCTTTCATTTTTACAAATTGGGAACAATTGTCCAATAATAGGTGTTGAAATAGGCAAGTAGACAAATATGTGAGCTAATAACAACGAAAATAGAGCAATAAATTACGTTTTTACGTTTCCTAGTTTTAGAACACTTTTATTTACCTTTGAGATAACGATTGTGCTACTGATCTCATTCTGTTGGTGAGGTTTTTAAAACTGTTGCTATAGAAAAATTACATGGTGTGTTAGAGATTCTAGTGGTTTGTGACTAGTTTTTAGGTACGCACCGTCGTTTGGAGGCGCCGGGCCGGCGTTGTGACCAATTCCATTGACTCCATACCCGGAGTTTACAAATCCATAGTCGTGGAATGCCTTCGCTTCAGAACTATGTTCGCATGTGTCTCTGCGTTCCGGCGCCGCGCAGTACAGGTCCCAGAAGACGCACCACCAGGAATGAAGGAACCCAGGAGGTTCACCGAGCGTTATGTTCTTCTCCCATCGGATTTCCGATAAAAACGTCTGTGCCGCCTTCGTTGCACCGACGTGTAGGAGATACTCGTAGACATACAGCGCCAATTTCTCACGAGCCTGAGCGTCCGAAGGCACCGTAGAGCCTTTGCCCTTGGCATACATATCGACTGGAAGCCGACTTTTATGATTAAATTGTTTATTATTTACATTAACGCTTGATATCAATAAATTCAACTACACAAAATGTCATTGATCGATGGCGACATTTGGCGTCTGTGGCATAGACAACTTTTAATTTTTTTATGCGTTTCCCATTGTCATAGAGTTTTGTCTATCGTTGGCACAGAGTAAAATATTTTTCGGAAACTTACCGGTTCTTAAATCTACATAAATATAAAGCAAGATTTTAGTATGAATCTGCCCTTAGTTTGAAAGAAAAATAATCAAGTGAAAACAGAATCATTATTTTCTTGATTTTCGCACAGTTTCATTAAAAAAATAGCCCATTTATTTTAAATTGCGCATTAACTTTTATTTTGCTTTAATGAACCATCACCTTTATATTCATAAACAACCACCTTTTTTTTACCGGTTCTGCGAAAATGACATTTGTTTTGACAGTAGAAAACACATCCAACTCTATAATGTCGGAAATTGTCTATTCCTTTTTCCTTTTCGTGCGGCCGTGTCACCGCATGGTTCATCGCCGCGTTTCCTGAAGAAACAATCAAAATGGCTATCAGACCCGCTTACAGGCCTACGATCGTCAAAAAGAGGACGAAAAGGTTCATCCGCCACCAGTCGGATCGCTATGACAAACTCAAGAGGAACTGGCGCAAGCCTAGAGGTAAGATCATGAACCATGCACCGAATATTGTGATTCTAACCTAATTATTTACGCAAACTTGTAAATAACTTTATGTAGATCACTAAGAAAGAAGTATTTATGCAAGGGCACTCTGTGTTATCCATATATATATGATAATTACAATTTGTTACCTTGCTACATAAATTCTATCAAATCCTATTCCGAGCTGCTAATAAATCGCACCTTGGTCATACTGATAGAGACAATCATCTTTTAAGATTCTTAGTACTTACTGACCGATAACAAGGCCTATAACAAACAGTTAGATCTATCTGGGATATTTTTGACAGGGTTTTCAATAACACTATAAATAATTCTTATGGGTTCCATCCAATGGGTGAAAGACCGATGTGTAATAGAAATCATCACAGTTCTAAGGCATGGGAAATTCACCAATCTGGAGTACTTGTGAAGTCTTACTGACTTACTGCTGGTTAATTGGGCTTGCCCAGCACCTACTACCCTCTCAGCTTAGTCGACCATGTCCAGATGAGAGAACTTGTCAATACTTCTGGAGCCAACTAAGCCGCAGGTTTCATCACGATGTTTTCCTTCACCGTACGAGCAATGTCAACTTAACTTTATGAGAATGTAAATTTTTCTTTAAAAAAATACATTGGTGCACGGCCAGCCAGGATTCGAAGTCATGACCTTCAGAAAGTCGAGGCATCTACCATTAAGCCAACACCGCTAGCAGATACCTATGTCATAGGTGTGTCTGCACTTAGCGAGTGATCATGTAATATTAGAAATCTAATTTAACAGTTTTTTGGGTCTAATTGGGTCAGTTCTATGTGCCAAAATTTTGCCCTATCTGATGGTTGAAGTTGTGCTTTGATCAGATTACCCCCTATCAGTCAGTCAGTACTTTGATTTTCATATTTATAGATCCGAAATATCAATTTGATTCTGTTCTTTGATTATAATCTTGTGTGAAACATTTCCAGGTATCGACAACAGAGTGCGTAGACGTTTCAAGGGTCAATATTTGATGCCCAGCATCGGATACGGATCCAACAAGAAGACCCGTCACATGCTGCCCAATGGTTTCCGTAAAGTTAGTATTCATACATTTTTCAATAATAAACTAGCAGTGCTCCGCGGTTTTACCCGTGGACTCCCAATCTCATAGGAATATTGGGATAAAACGTACCCTAGGTTATTCTCAATGAATCAATGTATCCTCATACCAAGTTTCATCAAAATCGGTTCAGTAGTTTCCTCTTTATAACATTAGTGTAAATAGTTCAGAGTTTGAGCACTATCATCACACGATGGTAAGTGACGATGCGGTCTATGATGTAGCATGCAGTGTCTAGAAGATACCTTTACGCTAGTCACTCAAAGGTCCACAAATAAGCTCATATACTAAATTCTAACAATTAATATTTTAATTTGTCAAAGAACTGCCCCATTTGAATCAAAATCGGCATAGTGGAAGCTTAAGGTGGACGCAGATTGATCCGAACCTATAAAGAACCCGGGATAAGGTACCTTATAGTAATAGATATAAGATACATTTTACATAGAGTCGGCCGCCTCTGACCAAGCGGTCGATTCTGATGACTTCATCGGAATTATAAATGTACCTTATCTCTATTAATATAAGGCACCTTTTCGGCAAAAATTCGATTCTTCAGGCTCTAATCAATCTGCGTCCACCTTTAAGAGAAGGAAATAGGATACTTTGATCCCGAGATTCCCTCGGGTTGGTCTGACAGTAATTTTTACTAAGACTCCACTGCATCTGTCTGTCACCAGGCTGTATCCATGAACCGTGATAGCTAGACAGTTGAAACCACAGATGATGTATTTCTGTTGCCGCTATAACAACTTATACCAAAAACAATGGTATGAAACCCTTTGTACGCAACTCCATCTCGCACTTGGCCAGTGTTTTTAAGATATAAATAAATATTGCAGGACATTCCACACATCGCCATCTAGCCCCAAGCTTATTAACTAGACTTGTGTTATAGGTGCTAGACACTGAATATACTACTTATATACTTTTGTTTTGCAAATATATACTTATAATACATAAAAACAACCAGACCACAGACAAATATCTAAGCATAAACACATGTCTGAGGCGGGAATCGAACCCGCAGTGTTAGGCACTCCGGCATGGACCATTGTGCCAACCGGTTCGTCAAATCATACATTAATCTATGACATCTTTCACCAGGTCCTGGTCCACAACGTCCGTGAACTCGAAATCCTAATGATGCAGAACAGGAAATACTGCGCAGAGATTGCTCACGGAGTCAGCTCCAAGAAACGGAAGACCATCGTGGAGAGGGCTCAGCAACTCAGCATCAGGGTAACAAATGCATCTGCACGTTTACGCAGCCAGGAGAATGAGTAAATTTTATATTTATAAGCTAATAAAAAAGTTAAAAAGCTGTTTTTGTTTCATTTTTATTCATCAACATAGTTGCTTAGCTTGGAGCTCGATAGCGCCTGTGTAAAAATGTCCTGCAATATTAATTTATATTTTGAGGGTAGCAACATTAAACTATGCTAATAAATGTACGAAAGACAAGGCTGAAACTTACTGACAAAATCAGAAACATTAGAGTTTTGGCGGGAACGAGTTAACAACATGTCGTGTTGCAGTTTTATTTTCATGAAATTTAGTTGTAACCCGAGTTGAATTGTATAATTCTGGTGGAATGTTATTCAATTTAGTTCTGTGAAAGTGCACAAGTGTAGTGAAAGTAAAAATCAGTGTCAAACATGAAGTTTTCTCGTTGCCTTCAAATCTCCTATTAAGGTTATGGTAAATTTGCCACCGCTTTACTATGACGACTTCGACTTTTTTGAAACACTTTAGGCCCAAATCGGGCCTAAAGTGTTTCAAAAACCCCTATATAAAGACCTGATTTATGAAAAATCGGGTCATAATTTGATGCAAAATATACCTTGACACTGGCTAAATGCACAAGCCGTGCGAAGCCATAATTAAAAAAAAATACAAAAAAAGACAAGCCCGAAACTTACTGACAAAATCAGAAACACGGAACTGCGTTCCCAAACTAAAATCAACTAGAACGTTAGTAGCTATACTACTGCCGAACTCAAATGGACTTGGGCCGGCCTTATCTGCCGCATGTCAGGCCAGATGTAGGCGAAAACACCACGGACTGGGTCCCAAACAGCAGGCCCAGAAGAAGATGCCGCGGAAGAATCGCACCCGTTCCCGCAGCCCCGACATCACGGCGAGAGAGGAACCGGTGGAGTTTTAGTGGGTAAACCTCTGGCCGCACACCATCACAGGCCAGTAGGGAGCCCCACATACCCTCGCTACTCCCCCCCCGGGGAGTGGCGGGATGATGCATAAGGCGCATTTCTCCACCTTAAAAAAAAAAAAAAAAAAAAGGCCCAGAAGAAGATGGCGGGACGACCCAGCTGGCACTAGACAGTTCCTTCCTCCATAGGTTTGCCCGATATTTGAACTTAAGGTGAAAGGGTACCGGCGCTCTCTCCATACAAACGTAGTCGACTGTGTTATGGTGACAAGTGATGAATAGAAGACTTATATATTTAAAAAAAAACATCGGTTTCTTACTTCGACCATAGTCTACAATACCTCTATGGTTTCTTATGACGTTATCACGTAAAACTATCGTCCGTAAACCAACTTCACAGACAACCATTTTTTTCTGTTTTTATTATTTTTTATTATAACGGAAACAGAAATACATAATTGTGAAAATTTCACGGACAGACAGACAATGGAGTCTTAGTAATAGGGTCCCGTTTTTAACCTTTGGGAACGGAACCCTAAAAACGGATAAACAAAAGGGAAGGTAGGTACCTAACAAATATGTCAAATATAAACGACCTTGAATGTACCTAACAAAAAAGGTAAGTATACATAAGTAATTGCCAACTTACCGTCAGATTGCGTGCGGGTAGATCGTAATTTTACGTACCAATAACCGAACTGTCAAAATGGATGGTATTATGCGGTAGTAAACAAAGAATAAGCTAAATACTTAATAAATAAATATCAATAATTAAATTTTGCAGGACATTCCACACATCGCCATCTAGCCCCAAGTTAAGTAACTAGACTTGTGTTATGGGTGCTAGACCACTCATATACTACTTGTATAGTTTTCTTTTGTAAATCTTATAGGTATCTTAAATTAGCAATTCTTGTATATTTTATATATTTATAAAATTGGAATCTCGGAATCGGCTCCAACGATTGTCATGAAATTTGGTATTATTTTTGAACATCTATTGGCGAACTACTAATACTATTTTTTGTGAGCAATAAAGTTATTCCAGCAGATGGAGTTGTTAAATAACACGAAGTCAATGAGTGTTTGCTTGAGGTTAAAAAATACCGTCATCCAGGTACTACTTATAATACATGGAAACAACCAGACCACAGAAAAATATCTAAGCATAAATACATGTCTGAGGCGGGAATCGAACCCGCAACCCTGTGTTTGGCAGTCCGGCATGGTGACCATTGTGCTAACCAGGTCGTCAAACAAACACTTAGCTGATTTCTAAGGATTTATATAATCTTTTGTTTATAACAATGTCACTTTCCGCTATCTGTCTCTATGTAGGTACTAGGTCCTGAATGACTGACTGACTGACGGATCAACGCACAGCCTAAACCGGTGATCGTAGAGACCTGAAACTTGGAGGCTGTGTTCTTTGAGTGACGTAGGCTTCCGATAAGAAATGATTTTCTGAAATTCCACCCCTGGGGGGGTAAAAAGGGGGGCAAAGTTTGTATGGGACAACGTGATTCCTTGGTCCAATTTACTTAAAAATTTGCAAAAAAATTCTTTAACAGAATTGATGGAACACGTGTTTCGTATTTTATTGAAATTCATTATAACGGGGTCAAAAAGGGGTAGAAAGTTATTTTGGGGGTAGTTGGCTTAAGAGTACCATTTTCGACGTCTACGCGGACGAAGTCGCGGGCAAAAGCTAGTCTTCTATAATATAAAAATCAATCGCTGAACGTGTTGCTAAGCGCAAATCTGGAGAACGGCCGAAACGATTTCGCAAATTATTTTTTTAGAATATTCCCTAAGGTACGAGGGTGGTTCTTTTGGAGAGGAAACTTTTAAAAATTGTCTGTAAAACAAAATCAAAACCGGTTCAGCAGTTCGGGAGCTACGATGCCACAGACACACACACAGACACGTCAAACTTATAACACCCCGTCGTTTCTGCGTCGGGGGTTAAAAAGTCTAAAAACAACACTTTTCTATACTCCCAATTCCCAAACAAACGATTCGTAATAATACTTAAAAGCCAATTTGTACATAATACCATACCATAAAGTTCAAGTGTTAGTGGAAAGGTTCCGGGAAGGCAAAACAATTGAGTGACGTTAGTATCGTATAAATATTGATGTCAATCGTGTCGCGGTGTTATTTGCCAAACTCCACCTAAACGGCTGATCCGATTTGTATGAAATTTTTCTGAGAATCGAACAACATCTTTTTTTCTTTATATTTTCCTATATGGCAAAACAACGTTGGGTCTCGCCTCCCTATAAACGGGCTCCCAAACAACTTCGTAAATAAATATTACAGGACATTCCACACATCGCCATCTAGCCCCAAGCTAAGTAACTACAATTGTGTTATGGGTGCTAGACAACTCATATACTTTTCTTTTGTAAATATATACTTATAATACATAGAAACAACCAGACCACAGACAAATATCTAAGCATAAATACTTGTCTGAGGCGGGAATCGAACCCGCAACCCTATAGTACATAGTAAATTGATTAAATAGTTGCCCGGTTTATGTAAATTAAGTATAATTATTATCGTAATTGTTTCTGCAGTATAAAACCATTCATAATAGCAGATAGCGAAATGGTTCGGATTTAATATTATTTTTTTACGATATTCTACACGCGGGTTCGCGTCCCGTACCAAGTACGGCTTATGTTCGTTAAATACAGGATGGTTTAACTTTCAGACAAAATATTTGTATTTGTAATATTATGATACTCTGGAATTCCCTGCCTCAACCCATCCGATCTGCTAAGTCCCTACCCATTTTCAAAGCAATGGTAACTGATCACTACCTCAGTACTGTCTAATATCCGTATGTATTCCTGTATTATTAATGTATGTATATATATGTATGTATGTAATTATTTGTATGTATCTATGAATATAATTATTTGGTATGTATTATTAATTTAATATTTAAAATCATAATTATGTAAATAGTGTATATTATAAGTTAAATTATTCACAACCTACCATTAAAGCTGAATCAGTTCTTTTCCATCCAAAGGTTGCCTGGAAGAAATCGCTTTCAGCGATAAGGCCGCCCATTTGTGCAACTTATACTTTCTAGCTATTACTTTACTTTGTGTTTATCGTGTTCTGTCTCTTTTTGTGTTGTACAAATAAAGTTATCTATCTATCTATTTTGAGAAATTGGAATGGGGGCGTCTATAAATAACGTGAGATGTTTAAGGGGGGAAGGGGGTCGAGTCAAATCTCATCTAATCTTACGTTGGAGATGGGGGGGGGGTCTCGGCAAATATAACGCAATTTTTTTCTGATTGATTTTTTCAGCTTAGAGTGGCTAGATCAGAACGAAGTTGAAGGAGCAGATGATACAGAAAATAAAAAAAAAATTGCACTCCGGGAGTGCCGGCAGAAGTGAAAACTTGATTATTAACGTTGAGCATGTTTGATATTTTGGAATGGTTAGGGAATAATTTTGCACCAATTGCTTTATCAGTATAAAAGTACTATCATTTATGTGGTAGAATACAATATTCATTTATTGCGCTATCGCACACAAACATGACAATTTATATTACATTAAAAATTTAACACTTTAAAACTATAGCTGTCTACTCTTCATCCGTCTTACGCTTTTTCGATCAGGTCACGTGTCCTGACGCGAGTTTAAGATTTTATACCCATTACAGAAAAAGTGCTCAACGCCGCTAAAGAAGTTTTCACTTCAAAAACACCTCACGTAATTTATGGACGCCCGCCCCCAATGACATTTTTTTAGCTATTGCACAGCGCGGGCTTTGAGCGCGGCGACCGAACGATTCCCGCCTCTGACATGTATATGCTTTGATATTTGCTTGTTGTCTGGTTGTTCTTGTTTCTATGTACTATAAGTATATTTTTACAAAAGAAAAGTATATAAGTAGTATATCAGTTGTCTAGCACCCATAACACAAGTCTAGTTACTTAGCTTGGGGCTAGATGGCTATGTGTGGAATGTTCTGCATTATTTATTTATTTTATTAGTGAAAATATTTAAAGTTTTTAAAATCGAGCCCCCTGTAAGAGGTAACATTCGTAAATTTCCGATGTATTTCATGCTGAAAATGTCGCAGAACGACTCTGCTCTCCGACCCATCCGGTAAGTTCTAACTATGAGTTCTAACGCGCGAGTTCGTTCTATCATCTTTCCCACAGGGCACTCTGGGCAAGTGCCCAGGGCCCCGTAATCGATAGTTCCTGCCAGATAACAAAACAAAAAACTTGAGACGTGTCAAGGGACACGCCCGGATGGAACGAAGTTTCTTTCGATTAATTAGTGAAGGAATTGTAATATAATTTTTTTATAATGTAATTATATAAACTTAATCAGTAGGCTCAATTCAAAAAGCGTCGTTACAACTTTTGGTCTTAATTTTTTCCGTCTAGCCCCCTTTCGCAACGCGCGATATGAAACTTCGTTCCAAAACCTTTATTTATTACTTACCAAAAACTTAATGCGAATAAATCGAACCTAAATTATTGACTAGAATATCTATTTTGATGTGATAACGTCTAATAAATTGATAGAACATCAGCATTCACAAAAAAGTGTCACGTTCCCATTGTGTGACGTCATTGTCACGTTCTCACTGTGTGACTTCATTGTCACGTTCTTATTGTGTGACGTAATTGTCACGTTCTTATTGTGTGACGTAATAATCACGTTCCGGTGACGTCATGTTAAAAATTACGTCACTCAGCACGCAGTATTTTATATTGTTTAATAATAATATCGCTCATCTGGGCTTGTGTTAAGGTGACGAGTGACAAATATAAGACTTAAAGGAAAAAAAATATAAATACAAAAAATCTGTCAAGTGCGAGTCGTACTCGCGGGCCGAGGGTTCCTTACATTAGGTCAACTCTCTTTCTCTACTCAGTGGTGTGGTAGGAAACAATTAAACTTGACCCCTATTTCGTTTGGGCGCCCATATAATGTAGATAGATATATAACTTTATTCGTACAACACAGTAAGAAACAGAACACTATATACACAAAGTAAAGTAATAGCTAGAAAGTATAAGTTGCACAAATGGGCGGCCTTATCGCTGAAAGTGATTTCTTCCAGGCAACCTTTGGATGGAGAAGAACTGTGTGTATGGTTTATGTATGGGGACATCCATTAATTTTCAAGTTTTTATATTTTTTAACCCCCGACGCAAAAACGGCGGGGTGTTATAAGTTTGACGCGTCTGTGTGTGGCATCGTAGCTCTCGAACCGATTTTGATTTTGTTTTTTTTTGTTTGAAAGGTGCATTAGTCGCGAGTGTTCTTAGCTATGTTTGATCGAAATCGGTTTAGCCGTCTGAAAGAATAAGAAAAATATAAAAGTCAGATTAACAACCGAATGTAAGTAGATATGCCCGAGTGGGGTATCAAATGAAAGGGCATGATTTGCACATAACAAATAGCTAATTAATAAGTCCCTCTCTACAAAAAGGATGAAATAAAAAATTAAATAAAAAATTTAAAAAACCCCCGACTCAAAATAATAAAAAAACTATGATCGTAAAAAGCTTAAAACAAGCAAAAAAACTATGAAAAAACGCCCTACAAAGAAAAAAAAATAACCCCGAAATTATGACCTTACGTAAGTACATCTGAATTTTTTTGATTAAATATTGTTGCGTCGGGGGACCGCTCTGTTTTTCGAGTCAATTTAATATAATGTAAGAGTCGTCGTTTTTTTCTTTCTATTCCGATATTCCCACGGGATCGGGACTTACGCGGGTGAAACCGTGGGGCGCAGCTGCTGTACCATATAGGGTACTTCCGGTTACGGATACTCGGAATCGTGCCGTCACTGTTATGTGCGGATCGACCTTAAGATTTTTACTTTGAATTTGTCCCCAGTCCTAGATAATTGGAACAGATGGCGCTGAAGATGCTAAATCCAAACAGGATGAAGGGTCACCACTCGGTCCGATTTACTGGAGATGAAAAGTACAAATCACTTGTAAGTACTAGAGAACTTAGAAATCCCGGAACCGAAAATACCGGGAAATCCCGAAACCGAACAAAATGGGAAAAATCTATACTAAACATACTTAGAAATCCCTTAACCGAACGTACTTACAGGGAAATCCCTATACCGAAAATAATAAGAAATTTCGGAACCGAAAATCGGTATTTTCGGGATTGGTATTTTCCAATGTAATTGGATTTCCCGGTATTTTCGGGTTAAGGATTTCCAGGTAATTTTTTTAAGATTTCCCGGTTTTTGCGGGTTAGGGTATTGACCATTAATTGATTGATTCAGTGCATAATATTTTTTTAATATTTTTTAGGATTCAACAGAATCAAGCCAACAGAACTATTCAGGGCCCCAGTCGTACCCGGGACAGGAGTCACCGTCTCCGAGCCCAGATACATGCCACTTCACACCGGCTGCACAGCGACTACGGTTAAATGAACAGAGTAAGACGTTGAAGGTCGCGAGTTCTATGCTCTAGCTGTCGACAAAATATTTATGAACCGACGTGTTAAAAAGAGATAGATAAAACTCTTCATTGATACTCTTTTTGATGGACTCCCTTTTTTTTCTCTTTTTTATGAGTTGGTAATACACTTGTTTGAGTTTGCTCTGGACTGCCTTAAGAGTCGAAATTAATAGCCTCATGATTGCTCCTTGATACTTGATACCTGATACTCGATTCTTGACACACTTGATAGTTAGTACTTATTACTTGGTATAAGATACTTGACGCATGATACACACGTGATACTTGACACTTGATATTTAATATACTTATATATAAAAATGAATTGCTGTTCGTTAGTCTCACTAAAACTCGAGAACGGGTGAACGGATCTACCTGATCTTAGTCTTAAAATGTTCGTGGAGGTCTAGGGAAGGTTTAAAAGTCGAGAAAAAATCGATCCCACGGGATCGGGACTTACGCGGGTGAAACCGCGGGGCGCAGCTAGTATACTTATATATATACTGTAGACTCTCTGTCGTTATAATATTTTGTACTGCGGTCTTAAAAAATGTTGGTTACACGCTGGTTTAAGTTTGCTCCGGTATTTAGACTGCCCTAAGAGTCGAAATTAATAGCCTCATAATTGCTCTTTGATACTTGACACTTGATACTTGACACATGGCACTCGATACATGATACGTAATACTTGTTACGAGTCTTGTCAAGTGTCTACTTGATATTTGATACTTGATAGTTAATATTGTAGAACTCGGTGTCGATTAAATATTTACTTCGATACTTTACTATTTACTTTTATTTTCGGTTTAGATTTTAAAAAGAGTTGAATACTCACTTAATTGAGTTTGCTCTGCTCGTTATTCCAACTTGACGCGTGATACTTGATTATTGATAAACTTTTTAAAATCACACGATTTGTATTTATAGTAATTATTTTAATGAAATATTTAAAAATACTAACGCGATTAGGACTTTGATTATTGATACTTGACACTTGATACTTGATTCTTGTCTGTCTATCCGCAGGAATCAAGCTGTTAACATCTATAAATCAAATAGTACAACAGCGAGCCGACCTCGAATCAAACAGAATAACATTATCTAACTTATTGGATGAGTTGAAACGTAAATTGAAGAGGAGAATCGAAGAATGCCATTTGGAAAAGAAGGACAAGATGAAGGTAAATATAAAATATTGCAGGGCATTGCACACAGACCTCCTTTTCCCACTGGAGTCTGGACAAGTGCTAAGGGCCATGAGTTAAGCAACTGACATTGTGATCACCTGATATGTTTTATTAAGCATCCAAATGTATATTTTTTTTTTACTTTTGATAACTAAGATTCCTGTACTTACACTATATTTGTTTGAGGAGGGAATTGAACCTGCAACCTTCCGCGCCACAGAGTTCATCATAAAATCTGAACTGAAGGCTATATGCATTTATTTTTAACTACATTAAATAAACTATGAGCAGATTTGATTGCAGATTTGAGTTTTTTCAGGCTTTAAAACACTCAAACCAAAGATTAGAACGCGAGAAATTCAGTATAGTAGCGGAGTTAGAACACCTGAGGCGTCACTTGGTGAAAGAGGAGCAGCACCACGTCCAGCACGCCAGGATGGCTGTCGCACAGGTACAGGATCGGTTCACAATTAACCATCCCCCTAACGATCCCCCTACGGAAAACGGTCCCCTTGTCAAGAACTTTTTCACGATTAACGTTGGGCGCTGTGTTGATTTAAAATAAATTTTGAAGGTCTGATGGACACCCTATGCCCCCAGGGGAACCGTTAAGTGCTGAACTGTTTAAGATTTTTTCACGCTTATCCTAGTCCAAGTAAAAAAACGATCGAAACGTAAAAAATAAAGAGCGATCGAAAAAGTAAACAAAAGACGAAAGAAACGCAAAAAAGACTATCGAAACGGAAACAAAAGATAAATAAATAAATATTGAAGGATATTCCACACATCGCCATCTAGCCCCAAGCTAAGTAACTACACTTGTGTTATGGGTGCTAGACAACGGATATACTACATATATATACTTTTCTTTTGTAAATATATACCAGACCACAGACAAATATCTAAGCATAAATACTCGTCTGAGGCGGAAATCGAACCCGCAACCCTGTATTTGGCAGTCCGGCATGGTGACCATTGTACCAACTGGGTATCCACTGCCCATCGCGATATCCCTTCTCCATCGCAGTATTTTCAGCTCATCATTGTACCATCTGCCCTTCGTGATAGGTATACATTGCCTATCATGATATCCTCAGCCCATAACTCTTTGCCAATAACACGATTCTTATAAGCAACCTTTTCAACTGATTAACTGTTCCACAGGCAATCCAAGGAGTAGTCACCAAGAACCACCCACCAGATCATTATTTCAACACGTGCTCTGTGTCCGAACTGCCGAACATTGTCAGCAGGAATGTCGCAAGGAATGCGCCTTCAAGAGTTGTAAGTACACAAGATACTTTAGCAGTTTGGTGTTAAGGCATTATTTGTTCGGTGTATTTCGATAGGTATGAGTCTCAAAGTGCACTGGGGCATTTTAAGTTGCCTATTATATCTGTAAATAATAATAAATAAATATTGCAGGACATTCCACACATCGCCATCTAGCCCCAAGCTAAGTAACTACACTTGTGTTATGGGTAGTTTATTTCATAGAAACAACCAGACCACTGACAAATATCTAAGCATAAATACTTGTCTCGGGCGGCAATCGAACCCGCAACCCTGTGTTTGGCAGGTGACCATTGTGCCAACTAGGTCGTCGTTGTGTTGTGTCTATAGGCATTTTTTGAAGGCCATAAGAGTGCTTGTTCGCCATAATGCCCTCTTTCGATAGGTATAAGACTCAAAGTGGACTACGGCATTTTAAGTTACAATAGTCAATAGTATTTTATTGGTAAAAAATACAATTTACAGGTCAAATAGTGGTAAATAATTACATTGTAATTGATACTTTGCAAAGCAAAAAAAATAAAAATTCAATAATTCAAAACATATTAGTAGCCGTGTGCTACTACATCAATTATTTATATATACAACTAGCAAACCCCGGCGAACTCCGTTTCGCCACCAGATTTTCCTGAATTTTCTTTGCTATAAACCTTACGGAGCCCGAGACCTTTCCAACGAATGCAAAACCGTGGAAATCGGTTCGTGCGTTCTGGAGTTATAGCGTCAGGGAGGAAAACCCGACTTATTTTTATATATTAGATTATAGCAAACCTGGCCAACACCATGCCCAACATGGCCAATAGAGGGTGTCCGGTCAACGCATTGTTACTGCCTGCTGGTTATTGTAGAGTGGTAACACTGCGACGCGACAAGCTCACGGACTTGTTTCCGTTTCCTTCTTCAATCATCGGCTCTTGTCGCGCGCGCAATGTTACAGAGTCTATTATAAATTTTCCACCGTTTTCTGTAATCTGATTGAACTTTTGTGAACCCGTTGCACACAATAAACTTTGTGTTCGAACTTAGTGCGTGTTTTCCTAAACATCCCTCGAAGGCGTACTAAACAATTTATTTACATACAATTATTTATTACGTTAAGTAATAAATAATAATTACGTTAAGTAATAAATAATTGTAACGATGTCAAATTAATTAATTACTATATCTATTGTGTTTTGAAATTGAAAATTACACATACATATATCAAACTTGTATGTGACCAGCTAGAGGCTACCACCTTTCAAATTACAAAAATGAATAATTCGATAACGGACTTTATATGCCGAAATACGGAGTGAAACTTATAAATTCGTAGTAGTTTTTCTGATGAATAATTTAATACAATTAAGGTGCGAAAATCTTCACAAGATCTTTATCTTCACAAAACGCATTATTCGCCCAGATGTCAATTAACATGAATTCAGAAACCTCCCCCTTTCAAATTGGTTAAATCTATACATATAAAATGCTTTGTCTTGAATGACTGACTGACGGATCAACGCACAGCCTAAACCACTGATCGTAGGAACCTGAAACTTGGAGGGTGTGTTCTTTGTATGACGTAGACATCCGATAAGAGGGAATTTTCCGAAATTTTACTCCTACGGGGGTGAAAAAGGGGGGCAAAGTTTGTATGGGACAACGCGATTCCTTGGTCCATTTTCGACTTTTATGCAGACGAAGTCGCAGGCAAAAGCTAGTGCCAGCTAAAAAGCTTTTTGTTTTGTCTATAGGCAGATAGTAAGCTGGCTGCCGCGCGTCTGATGCGCGACATAGCTGAGCTGAGGCAACGCGTCGCACAAGTCGAGGCGCGGCTTGCCAATGAACTCAAGGTAAGATAAACTCAAATCAGATCATTACTTGAAAGATGTGTAAGGCCTGTCTTCTTGAAACTAGATATAGGTCGAGATTTGAATTTAGAAAGGCACCTGAGAAGCGATTCTTGAATCTGAACTTCACTGAGGACGTCACTTGAGTGACTTGAGTGACGATCTACATTCAAGTACAAATTTTATTTTGAATTACGTAAAACGATCATTGGCTGACTTGAGTCAAAATAAATATTGAGATTAACTCTATTTTTTTCTT
Organism: Idaea straminata; assembly: GCA_951213275.1. Classification (NCBI taxonomy): domain Eukaryota; kingdom Metazoa; phylum Arthropoda; class Insecta; order Lepidoptera; family Geometridae; genus Idaea; species Idaea straminata. The sequence continues at coordinate 1,365,983 of OX577875.1, read as the reverse complement.
TGATAGCACTGCAACATTAAATTTCAGTGCATTTTACTAATAAGCCATAAACCATTGACCTCATTTTCATGTAAATTCTACCAGCAGATAAAGCAATTCAAAATAAACATTTCACATATACTTTTTAAAGCTAAGTGAAACAGAGAAGTTAAGCTAGTCAACATTAAACACCAGTAAATTGAGGTCGCTCAGCAAACACATTCCATTCGGCCATATCTCATAAACTACTGAACCGATTTTAATAAAACTTTCACTAACAGATAAAAATTTACAAAAGAAATATTTGTATATATTTTTTACTCAAGTGAAACCGATTAGCTAAGCTAGTAAACATTAAATTGCAGTATGTTTCCAGCGTAAAAGGCAAGCGGAACTCGACATCATCCGACTGAGGAAGGAACTCTCCACCACGAAGAGCTGCGTGGCTTCACTTCGACTGCCCCCTCCGCCTATGAGGAAACAGTGTTCAAAATTTGCTTAGTTTGAAAATAATATTTTTGTTATAATTTAGGATGAGAATCAGATGAGAATAAATAAATTTTACTGTAGGCTGAATGGGAGATATTTTATTGACCGGGTCTCTGCTTCAAGTAAAATCAAGACTCAAGTCTAGCCCTACTCGTCTATAGGTCGTATTTTACAATAAATCTGGACAAAACTTGATACTTTTACAGAGTTTCCGATTTTATAGAATTCGTTTTGTTTCGGGTATTTTTGGAGTTTATTGGAGTTTACTCCTTAAGAATCGATTTTCATATATAAGGCGCCCGGTATGAGAAAAATCCGAGGGGTAAAACCTACTAACAAGTAACGAAAATCGTGTCACGTTTTTGGTGCGCACCTTTAGTGCGCAACTTTCTAATTTGGCTGTGAGTGTATTGCGTATGGTTAAATACTCGTACTTAAGGAGTAAACTCCAGTCGTGCGTCGGAGCTGACCACACACTTTTGATCGAAAGTTTCACCTAGGTACTCCGAAAAAAGGCTGTGGAAAATTTCCACCTTGAGATCTGATTTCGATGATTCTATGAAATGAAAAATGATAAAAAAGATTAATTTCTACCGGTGGAATCGGCCCTTTAACTACGTAGGGATCGATGGTGCGCTGGGAACCATCTTCTCAAAATTCTCAAACTGCTGTACCTGCGTGACATAGAGTCTATACCTCTATAAGTCTTCGACCATTTACCTCAAAGAGTAAAATAATATTATATTATTTGATTTACCTAGTACTGCTAAGAAACTGCGTGACAAATATTTCGAGCAAATTTTTGTTTGAGGTGGGAATCCTCCAAACTTATGAGAGTAAATATAATATCAGATCATTGATTTAAAATAAATAAGACGATGAGTAGGTATTATTGAAAGTTGTTTGAAACTGGTTCATTCATTCATTCAAAACATTCATGGTTGCATTTAAATGGCATTTAGAAGCATTTTATTCGAGCTGTCGATGAACGCCACCTTCATTTATATGGCTATATAGAATACACTAATCGTACGAAGCCATACCATGTTTTTTTTTTGTTATTATTATGTCAAAAGTTATTGTCAGTTTTCCTAACCTAACTTTTCTTTCTTTCTATCTTGAATTGGATTTTGTGAATAAAATAACGAAAATATTATTCCTGTGAGATTATAACAATAAAACTAAGTATATTTATTTCTAACAGCTGTAATTCACCATGAATTTAGCTCGAAAACTGGCTACTGTACACCAAAATGGCCTCAATCGAAACCTTTTCCGAAACTTTAGAATTTCATCAATAAAATACGAAGCTTCGCAAACATCACAGCCTCAAGTCCAAGAAGAGAAGTTTGACTTCGAAGACCTTAAAGTACACGAGCGTACAGAACGTAGAAAGGAGAAAATCTCACCATTTATGAAAGACGTATTCGTATCAATATTCAACCGAGAACTACTCGCTTACCCTGAAATTCTAAACAAAGAAGAGTCAGAAGACTTGGAAAAACGAGTCTCTATTATCCAAAAAGTATTTTCCGACCCGGAAAAGTCTATAGATAACCGGCGAGACGTGTTAAAACATACTAAAATCTACGCCGCACCTGTTCCTCTCACTAAGAATGGCTTATCATCGAATTGCACTGAAAATATACGTTATTTAGAAGTGATAGGTGATGACTTCGAGCTGGGACAGGAGATCAGTGACCATTGGGTTACGTTGGAAGCCCTAAAACTTGGTCTCACAGAGGAACTATTTAATTCTATTATTGATGAGTTAGTTGATGGTAGAAATACAGTCGATCTTTGCATTAAAGAAAAGATTGCAGAGAGACTGAATCAAGCCGACTTTAGAACACATGCAGAGTTGGATGGACATGGTAAGTACAATATGAACGGCTAATTATTGATGGCCTCTGTGATTGTCAGGCAAATACCCGCTTGCAATACAGAAGGTTGCTGATTCGATTCTCGCTTCAAACAAGTATTTGTCTTGTACTTGTATACAGGCTGTTTGCCGCAATTAGACTCTTTTAAATTGGGTCCATTTTGCGTGAGGATGGAGTAGGCTTGCCCAGCACCTACTACCCTCTCAGCTTAGTCGACGTAGTTAGACGTCGTAGTTGTCAATACTACTGGAGCCAACTAAGCCGCGGGTTTCATCACGATGTTTTCCTTCACCGTAAGAGCAATGTCAATTAGCGCACATAATTTTTCTTAAGAAAAATACATTGGTGCACGGCCGGCTGGGATTCGAACCCACGACCTTCGGAATGAAAGTCGAGGTATCTACCACTAAGCCAACACAGCTCTTTAAATTACAAACAAATTACAGCTTTCTAGTTTCATTTTAATTCCAGGAGTATGGAGAATATCGGGAGAGAAGGCTTATTCTAGAAAGAATGGATTCAAGTTGGTTCTAGCCACGGTGGAGGCGACTCGGCTTAAGGCATTTCTGATTCATCCCAAGGCCGATGGAATGACCTATGCCGAAAACTTTGTCACGTTTCATAATACTATTGGTAAGATTAAGCTCGAGGTTTGGGAGGCAGTTTCCGCATTTCTGTGGTCATTTTGTTTCTATGTATTATAAGTATATATTTACAAAAGAAAAGTATATAAGTAATATATCCGTTGTCTAGCACCCATAACACAAGTCTAGTTACTTAGCTTGGCGCCAGATGGCGATGTGTGAAATTTCCTGCAATTTTTATTCATTTATTTTTATTTGTTTATTCCCTCTTCACAATGAAACGACTTTGGATTTGGATGAAAATTGATGACAGACAGACAGTGGAGTCTTAGTAAAATGGTCCCATTTTTTCCCTTTGAGAGCTCTACAAAATTTAGGGGCACTAAAAATTAATTTATTCTCAACTAGCGTAGTAGTTTTGTAATACATACTAAAACTTTCCTCTTGAATCACTCTATCTAATAAAAAAACCGCTTTGAATTAGTTGCGTAGTTTTAAAGATCTAAGCATACATAGGGACAGACAGCGGGAAGCGACTTTGTTTTATACTATGTAGTGAAGTGGGTGGTAGACTTACTTGTACTTGTATACGGGCTGTTTTCCGCAATCAGACCTCTTCAGTTGGGTCCCCTTTGCGTGAGGTTCTACTTATCAGGGAGAGCACCAGCCCAGCTCTTTGCCACCAGATGTGGTTTCTCAAAAATTTTTGGAAGACACTTACACGCACCTACTGTACTTAGTCTGATCTCCGTTAGCACCATGCAGTCCAGCAGCACATGCGCGGTCGTTTCCTCAGCCTCCATGCACGCTCTGCACAGTGGGCTGTCCGTTATGTCCAGATTGTGGAAGTACTTGTTGAAAGCGGTAGACTTAATAAGTTTCACAACATCTATCTTACAGGAACACCACTGGATATGATAAAGGAACAGCGCCTGGCTCAAGTGCTGTCCCTCTCGCGGCTGTACGCAGCCACATTGTCCAGGATAAGGCTCCAGAAGGCAGTGGTTGCTGTGCTTGACTATGTCAAATCTAGGGTTTTTGCTGGTATTGAATTAATTGATAGTAACATATGCTACTTATTATCCCGATATTCCGACGGGATAGAGTTATGCAAATAATAAAATTATTGTTTTTTTCAGGAAAACCTCTATCGGAACTTCCCCAAATTCGCGCAATAATTGGAGACGCGTTATTGAATATATATGCCAGTGAGAGCACTGAATACTTCACAGCTGGGCTCATGGATGGGTACCAGGATCCTGATGCGGAGGTGGAGCTCGCTATGTGCAGGTAACTGGCGGTTAAATGTGCATAATATGGGCTACATGTGCAAAATATGGGTTATATGTGCAAAAATAGGGAGACTGTGCAAAAATATGGGTTAAATGTCTAATAATATGGGTTCAATGTGCAAAAATATGGATTACCTACATGTGCAACAAAATATGTTAAATGTGCAAAAATATGGATTACCTACATGTGCAATAAAATATGTTAAATGCGCAAAAATATGGATTACCTACATGTGCAACAAATTAGGTTAAATGTGCAAAAATATTGGTTATATGTGCAATGATTTGTGGTAAATGTATCTGTCAATTCTAATCCTGAAATGGATTTATCGGAAAACCTAATAAGTTTGTTTATTTTTTTATTTGTTCGTTTCCTCTCTTTACGGTCAAACGACTGAACTGATTTGGATGAAAATTGGCACAGTGGTCGTTTAGAGGATGGAGAGGAACATAGGATACTTTTGATCACGAAATTCCCGTGGGATCATAATTTATACGGGTAAAACCGGGTTAGTTAGTTGACTATAAAAACTATTTGTAGGAACTTCATGACCAACCATGGACTCTCTTGCGCCATGAAGTTGCTTTCGATCCCGGCTTTGGATCAACAGAAGGAATGTTCGAAGATGTTTAATGATATATGGCATTTATTGGCGCGGGCGGAGTCGCTTGATAGCACTAATATATTTATTGGTAAGTAGAAGTGGTGAGGGGTGATGGTTCTTTAAGAGTAAGCCGGTTAAATAAAAAATATATATTGAGGGACACTACACAGCGCTATCTAGTTCAGAGATAAGCAACTAGGCTTGTCTTATGGTGGTTACACAACGGATACTTTTTTCCGTAAATATACAGGGTCATTGGTATGTATACTATCAAGCCGTTGAGGGCTACTTCTGTGCACCTAAACAAACAACTTTTGTTCTACGACTTTTGGAAATTTAAAAAAAATATAAAACTTTTGAGGGTATGTAAATTCAAAAAAACAGCAGAATTTTTAAAACAAAGGTCATTCAGACTAAGAACAGTAGATAAAACTTAAAAAATAAGTAAAATTTTAAGGTTAATGACCTCTCCGTGTATGGAACAGCTGATTTACAGGTAAACCTAACCTCAAAATTTTCAAAAAATATTGGAATTTCTAAAAGTCGTAGAACAAATGTTGTTTGTTTAGGTGCACAGAAGTAGCCCTCAACGGCTTTCTAGTATAATTACTAAGTACCTGGATGACCGAGCTTTGCTCGGTATTTTTTTTTTAACCTCAAAGCAAACACTCATTGACTTCGTGTTACTTAACAACGCCATCTGCTGGAATAACTTTATTGCTCACAAAAAATAGTATTAGTAGTTCGCCAATAGATGTCTGGAAGAGTCATATTTTTCAGATAAAAAAAGTAAGTTTCGATAAAACTCGAATAAAATAACATTTTCTAAAAATGATTCCTAGCTAGATCGATTTATCGCCCCCGAAACCCCGTATATACCAAATGTCATGAAAATTGTTGGAGCCGATTTCGAGATTTCAATAATATATATATATATATATATATATATATATACAAGAATTGCTCATTTAAAGATATAGGATAACCATGTGTATAATACCAAATAAAAAAATGAATATTCTAGGGAAACTACACAGCGTCATCTAGCCCCAAGCTAAGCAACTAGACTTGTGTTATGGTGGTCAGACAACGGAGAGAATATATAAGTAAACTTTTCTATTGTAAATATATACTTACTAGCTGTCCCGGCAAAACCTAGATACCGACTGCAGCGCCATCTGTCGGGCTGATTTGTAAATCTAACCATCCAGGGCTGGAGTTTTAGCGGGAACGAGTTAACAACATGTCGTGCTGCAGTCAGGGGCTATAGTAAAGCGGTGGCAAGTTTACCATAACCTTAATAGGAGATTTGGAGGCAACGAGAAAACTTCATGTTTGACACTGATTTTTACTTTCACTACACTTGTGCACTTTTACAGAACTAAATTGAATAACATTCCACCAGAATTATACAATTCAACTCGGGTTACAACTAAGTTTCATGAAAATAAAACTGCAGCACGACATGGTGTTAACCCGTTCCCGCCAAAACTGGATTTTTTGGAATAGTTAAATTATTATTCTTTAGGCAATATTTTTTTTTGTTAATTATACTCCCAAAACAGGACAGGCAAAAGACTTTTAACTTATACAGCCTATCTGTATAATATTTTTTAGGGTTTTTTGCTCGTGTATCGATCGTTATGGTACGAAACCCTTCATGTGAGGCCGACTCTCACTTGACCGTTTTTTGTTTCAGCCCTGAATGGCCTACATCACGCTGGTAGAATAATGTCAGAAGAAATTAAACGTATTAGAAATCCATTATTTCATCCAGCGTTTATTATAAAGAAGGCTTTAACCAACAGACATCAGGTAAGACCAAGATTAACTCGCTAAAAATTAACGCATAACTCCCGATTCCTTGGGCATATCGGGATAAAAAGTAACCTAAGTCACACCTTATGAATCAATGTATCCTCATACCAAGTTTCATCAAAATCGGTCCAGTTTCGGAGCCTATTCAATTCAAACAAACAATAAAATCTTTCCTTTTTATAAAATTAAGTATATGGAAGCTGTGAATTAAAAAGATAGGCGTCAAATACAGGCTGTATTTTTAAGTTCCTTATCTAACCTAACCCAGAAAAAATTATGAAATAAAATGTGTAACGAAAAACCGTAAAATAAATTGTACCCGCAACTTGTTTTTTTTTGGCGTGATAACGTCTACTTGCATTCACAAAAAAGTGTCATGTTCCGGTACGGTTCCGGCGTCATGGTAAACGACACGTGTCTCGTGTTTGTTTAGTCATAATATCGCTCATCGGGGCTTATGTTATGGTGACGAGTGACGAATAGAAGACCCGGATGGAACGAAGTTCCTTTCGATTAATTAGTGAAGGAATTGTAATAATTTTTTTTTAATTTATAATAATATATTTTTTATTAACATATAATGTAAATAAACTTAATAAGTAGGCTCAATTTTAGTAATTGCTTTCTATGAGAGAGAGAGAGAGAGAGACAGACAGAGAAACACGCGCACGCCGCACGGCTTACAACTATAGCAAAAAGTGTCGTTACAACTTTTGGTCTTAATTTTTTCCGTCTAGCCCCCTTTCGCAACGGAAAAAAAAATAGTTTTCTTATCGATTCGACTTTACAGACAATCATTTGTTTTTAGGAGAAAGACGATCCGAAGCTGACCTTGTTCCTCTGTGAACACCTGCATCCCAGCCTACGTGTTCCCTCCCAGCAGCTGGAGTACTCCGTGCTGAGGATGAGGTTCGCATGCGAGGCTCTCATGGCGCGACATGGCGTCGACGTTGGACAAGCTCACACGTGAGTCCTATTCATATAAATATATCTCTTAAAACCGGCCAAGTGCGAGTCGGACTTGTTCACAAATGGTCAGTTATATTCATTCATTCATTCTATCACTCATTCATTCATTCTATCACTCATTCATTCATTCTATCACTCATTCATTCATTCTATCACTCATTCATTCATTCTATCACTCATTCATTCATTCTATCACTCATTCATTCATTCATTCATTCTATCACTCATTCATTCATTCATTCCATCACTCATTTATTCATTCATTCTATCACTCATTAAATCTCTTAAAACCGGCCAAGTGCGAGTCGGACTTGTTCACAAATGGTCAGTTATATTCATTCATTCATTAATGCATTCATTCATTCTATCACTCATACATTCATTCATTCTCTCACTCATTCATTCATTCATTCTCTCACTCATTCATTCATTCATTCTATCACTTATTCATTCATTCTACCACTCATTTAATCTCTTAAAACCGGCCAAGTGCGAGTCGGACTTGTCACAAATGGTCAGTTATATTCATTCATTAATTCATTCATTCTATCACTCATTCATTAATTCATTCAATCACTCATTCATTAATTCATTATATGACTCATTTATTCATTCATTCATTCTTTCTTTCTTTCTATTAATCATTCATTCATTTATTCTATCACTCATTTATTCATTCATAATTCATTCGTTTATTCTGTTTTAGTACTTGTTGTTACTGCGGCAACAGATATACATAATCTGTGAAAATTTAAACTGTCTAGCTATCACGGTTCATGAAATTTTAATACATATAGCCTGGTCACAGACAGACGGACAGTAAATTCTTGGTAAAAGGGTCTTTTTAACCCTTTTTAAAAGCTTTTATTTAACTTGCAGTGTATGTATGTTTGTTAAGTTGCGGCGGAGGACTTTGTAATAATTTATGTATATGTAATAATTTGTTTTTTTTTTCTATTTCAGTGAATTATCTCGGCTGGCCGAAGCTGGTACAGAGATATTAGCCATGGCAGCCGTTCTAGCGAGAGCCTCTAGGTAAATATAACATTTCATTCAAAATTCATTTGGATACACACTATAGTGTTTCCAATCGTTTATTTAACTTTTGACAGATCACGCACATAAAGTTTTGTTATAATTTTTGATACAATGTACTACAGGTAATACTGTACTTCATGGACGGGCTCCGCCCACTTAGAGATGTGTCATTCGTAATTAATGACCACAGACTAAAAACGGTTTTGAAATAAATCGATTATCGATTATATTAATAAAACATACAATTTTATTGTGATTATATTTTATATCAAATCACGTAAAAACCCAAAAAACTTTATTATTTTGCATGCTAGACAACGGATAACTACTTATATACTTTTCTTTTGTAAATATAATACATAGAAACAACCAGACCACAGACAAATATCAAAGCATAAATACTTGTCGGATGCGGGAATCGAACCCGCAACCCTGTGTTTGGCAGTCCGGCATGGTGACCATTATGCCAACTGGGTCGTCAAATAAAATAAAAGTCTAGTTCCATTTTCCCTCGATAGGCGGCCAGCAAAGCAATTGAAAGTTTTTTTTCGAATTTAGTACTTCTTAGCCGTTAAAAACATTTGGTTGACCTTTGTCCAGATACATCATTCCTCCCTTCCTCCCCTTCCCTTCCTCCCTTTCTCCATTCCTCCATTCCTCCATACCCTTATCTTCACCTTTACACCTTCATTCTTTTACCCTTACCTTCACCTTTACTCCTTCATTATTTTACCTTCACCTTTACTCCTTCATCATTTTACCCTTACCTTCACCTTTACTCCTTCATTCTTTTACCCTTACCTTCACCTTTACTTCTTCATTCTTTCACCCCTTCACTCTTTCAATGCCTTCTTTCTAAATATATTTCGTTTATACTTTCAGAGCATATTGTATAGGCCTTCGTAATGCAGAAATGGAGATGAAATTGTCAGCGACGTTCGTAGAAAAAAGCAAAGACAGAGTACAGCATCTTATTAAAGAAATTGACGATGGCGAATATTTAAATTTGGATAAATTTAAAATGGAATTTGGGAAGAAAGTCATGGAAAATAATTCGTTTTTAGTTGAAAAACCTACTGCTAGAACTTTCTGGTAGAAACACTGTGAATCCTATTCTACTAATATTATAAATGTGAAAGTTGGTGTGTTTGTTACTCCTTTACGCAAAAACTACTGGACCGATTGCAATGAAACTCGGTATGCAGATAGCTAGAAACCTTGATTAACACATAGGCTACTTTTTATCCCGATATTCCCACGGGATGGGGGCTTACTCGGGTGAATTATTAAGGTGAAAGGGTACCGGCGCTCTCTACTTACAAACGTAGTCGACATTATCCTCCCTAGATAATGACACTAGCACATATATTTTTGTGCCATAAAACCTATAACTGCCATGACTATGCCTCTATGTTTTGGTTTTTTCATTTTCTAATTATCATAGAAATTAAGATTTAAAAAACATAAAAAAGAATAGAGGCATGGTCATGGCAGTTATAGGTTTTATGCAACAAAAATATTTGCTCAGTGTCATCTAGGGAGGAAACAGTCGACTACGTTTGTATGGAGAGAGCGCCGGTAACCTTTCTTCTCAAGTTACTCTCAATGAATCAATGTATCCTAATACCAAGTTTCATCTAAATTGGACCAGTAGTTTCAGTTTCAACTAGTAGTAAGGTCTAAGGAGTCCATAAGGTACTTTAAATTTCGATATTCCTCGGGATTTAGCTACACCGTGGGATGTGGCTAATACATTCGATCTTAATGCATTTGTTATTTTTTGTTAATAAAACCAATATTTATTGTTTATTGTGTATTTATTTAACATTTGATCTAAAAACTAAACAAGTGGTGGCGAACAGCCTGTGACGCAATAGTACATTACGATATAAGTGTGGTAGATTGATCTTTGCATAGAGGCGGTTTATGACGCGTGAGCGGCAGCGAGTGTGTTAAGAAGCCAAGATGCAAAGATCAATTCCACACGTATATCGTACGACGTTTTTTATCACAGTTGCGAATAAAAGAAAAGACTTGAAAAGAAAAGAAAATAATGATTAACAAAATATTTGTGATAAGTCTATGTTTACATTTTTTTAAGGCAATATTTTTTGTTAATTATGCTCCGAAAAGGCCAGGCTAAAGACTTTTAACCTATACAGCCTTGTCTGACATACAATATTTTTTAGGGTTTTTTCTATTTGTTTTTGCGTCGCGGGTTAAGAACAAAATACAATGGTACGGAAAAACAATATATTTAAGTAAAGAAAAAACAAAAAATAAACAACTTAATTTTTAATCGTTTTCTAAGTCATTATCGCATAAAATTTTTCGTTCGTAAACCGACTTTAGAGACAACCATTTTTGCTAGCTAAAAAACTCTTTGGTACCTACCTTTTTTATACATCAAAACAGTATGTAATTAGCAGTAAGATACGTATTTTTAACCTATCGGGATAACTTTACAGCACTAGGTTGGCTATGTAAAACGCACGCGTGCGTAATATGTTGGATTATGAGCTTAAAAGCCGTTGAATAAGATCCACTTTATGAGCAACTGTGATAAAAAAACTAATATAGGTAGTTTTGTGCAAAATTGCTTATAATGTAGGAAATCTAATTAAATTTCAAACCACTGTGAAGCTGTTTTCCATACAAAAAGCGGTAATGTTACTCATTGTTACTTCAACGGGCTGTTTTCCGCAATTAGACCCTTTTTAATTGGGTCCATTTTGCGTGAGGATGGAGTAGGCCTATAGTCTAAACACTATCCCTATAGATCATATAGGGAACTATAGTATAAACACTATCCCTATAGATCATATAGGGAACTATAGTCTAAACACTATCCCTATAGATCATATAGGGAACTATAGTCTAAACACTATCCCTATAGATCATATAGGGAACTATAGTCTAAACACTATCCCTATAGATCATATAGGGAACTATAGTCTAAACACTATCCCTATAGATTATACGGAGAACTATAGTTTAAACACTATAGTTCACGAGTAAATCTGTGTCTAAATCTAAGGTTTAAATCCACATCTCGGACTATCCTTAAACCTCGTTTTGGAAGGGTCCTTGCTAGACTAAAAAGCGAATAATTAATTAAGGTTTAAAATCCCCATGTTTTGGATAAACACTTATATAAGAAATATTAGTTTTAGCCGGCTTAAATCTATCCCCAATCGTAACAGTTTTCTTCCCTTTTTCCCTTTTCCGTAACTTAGCCACGCCTTCCGCCATCTTGGTTTCTAGATTTTTCTTCTCTATAAACGCAGCCCGCGGCGGTTTGGTTTCCATGGTTGCATCTAAATTTGTAACTTTATTCTTTTCTTTGCGTTTGTAATAGAATACTTCCCAAGCTAATGTTATCATTGCTAATCCAAGTCCGAATAGAGTCGCGATGAATACTCCACCTGTAAAAAAAAGTGTTGGCTTCAAACATAAAGAATAATCTATACATATTAAAATCCTTTGTCCTGACTGACTGACGGATCAACGCACAGCCTAAGCCTCAGCGGCTTAGGCTGTGCGTTGATCTCTCGTAGAGACCTGAAACTTGAAAATCAGAAAATCAGCTGTTCCATAAAAGGAGAGGTCATTAACCTTAAAATTTTGCTAATTTTTTAAGTTTTATCTACTGTTCTTAGTCTGAATGACATTTGTTTTTTTTCTATTAATTATGGCTTCGCACAGCTTGTGCATTTAGCCAGTGTCAAGTTATATTTTGCATCAAATTATGAAAAAATCCGCTGTTTTTTCGAATTTACATAACCTCAAAATTTTCATATTTTTTTCGAATTTGCAAAAGTTGTTTGTTTAGGTGCACTCAACGGCTTGCTAGTATAATTAGCAATAACCTTGCACAGATAATAAAGTTATCCGTCTTTCTAGATTAAGGTGAAAGGGTACCGAGAGCTTTCTCCATACAAACGTAGTCGACAGTTTCCTCCTATAATGACACTAGAACAAATATTTTTGTTGTATAAAACTTATAACTGTCATGACCATGCCCAGTTTCCTTTCACCTTAACAATGAAATTGATAGCATTCCGTGAACTAGATGTGGAAAAAGATATAAGCATTTAAAGTCGAGTGTTATTCATTTTCTTCATCAGCATCTTCAGGGTTAGTTTAAATAGCTTTCTAAAAAATATTTTGTTTTGTGGTTTTTAGGGTTCCGTACTCAAGAGGGTAAAAACGGGACCCTATTACTAAGACTTCACTGTCCGCCTGTCTGTCACCAGGCTGTATCTCATGAACCGTAATAGCTAGACAGTTGAAATTTTCACAGATGATAATAAATAAATAAATATTTCATTACATTCTACACATCGCCATCTAGCCCCAAGCTAAGTAACTAGACTTGTGTTATGGGTGCTATACAACAGATATACTACTTATATAATTTTCTTTTGTAAATATATACTTATAATACATAGAATCAACCAGACCACAGACAAATATCTAAGCTTAAATACTTGTCTGAGGCGGGAATCGAATCTGCAACCCAATGTTTGGCAGGCATGTCACCATGCCAACTGGGTCGTCAGATGATGTATTTCTGTTTAAAGGTAATGATGATGAAGAAGTTCTTACCTAAACTCTCCAGCGTGATACCTTCCGATTCGTCGGCATCAGGACAAGACTGACGAGCTGTCTCATTCCAATACCTACAAACAAAATAACAATTTCAACTTTAGATATAAGGATGACCTTCCCGTGCCCGGTAGTAGGCTCCGGAAAATAACCAGGTCGTTTAATAGTACATGTGCGCCCTATTATAATAAATTACCTAAAGATGTATATGATATGTTCATTAACAGGTTCAAAACTTTTATAAAACATTAATTGTACTATGATACTTCGTCTTACCTTAATGATAACAACCCATGGACGTGACTTTAGTTGCTCCATTTCAAATAATACTTTCAAATATTTATAATATTAACCTTATCACATGAAAAAAAACCCCATGAGTTGGGCCTTCTTCTCATTAGTAGGCGCGTTCCGAAGGCACACATCCTCACTTAGTTTTTAAGACGTTTCTATGTGATCTGTATACAAATGTATTAAGCATCCAAATGAATAAAAATTTTTGGCCTGGACAGGTCTTCTTGTACCTGGAACCTTGTGACCCTACTACTAAGGTTCTTACTTAACGCTCAGCTGCTCCAGGAACCTCTCCTTCTGCAAGTCCAGGTATGCCCTGGACAGGTCCTCCTGTAGCCTGGATCCTTGTACCCCTACAACTAAGGTCCTTACTTAACGCTCAGCTGCTCCAGGAACCTCTCCTTCTGCAAGTCCAGGTATGCCCTGGACAGGTCTTTCTGTACCCTGGATCCTTATACCCCTACAACTAAGGTCCTTACTTAACACTCAGCTGCTCCAGGAACCTCTCCTTCTGCAGGTCCAGCAATGACCTGGACAGGTCTTACTGTAATCTGGAATCTTATGACTCTATCACTAAGGTCCTTACTTAGCGCTTAACTGCTCCAGGAACCTCTCCTTCTGCAGGTCCAGCAATGCCCTGGACAGGTCCTCCTGTAGCCTGGACCCTTGTTGTACCGCTATGGCGTACGGCTGCTCAGCGAAGACTTCACCCACCTCTGTCAGGTTGCAGTTTCTTGTTATTTCGTACCTTGAATTGAAAGAAATCTTATATCTTTAAATGAGCAATTCTTGTATATATATATATAATTGGAATCTCGGAATCGGCTCCAACGATTTTCATGACATTTGGTATATAGGGGGTTTCGGGGGCGATAAATCGATCTAGCTAGGAATCATTTTTAGAAAATGTCATTTTATTCGTGTTTTATCCAAACTTACTTTTTTTTATATGAAAAATATGACTCTTCCTGACATCTATTGGCGAACTACTAATACTATTTTTTGTGAGCAATAAAGTTATTCCAGCAGATGGCGTTGTTAAGTAACACGAAGTCAATGAGTGTTTGCTTTGAGGTTAGACTAAGTAAAAAAAAAACCGAGCAAAGCTCGGTCATCCAGGTATTACAATTTATCTGGTCTAATAACCTCGCCGTTTATCAATGAGTAGTTTTCATCAGCGATTTCGTTCATTCTTTATTCGTTCTTTCCCGACATGTCTGTACAATTTAGACTTTTTTGTACTTACATGTGATAGGTCATAGTTTGATTGACCACTATCACACCTGGGGCTATCGGCGGCAACCCGCGCTCCACACTGGGCGGAATTTTGAGCTAGCTTTTCATAGATTTTTTGAAATATTAAGTTGTTTTATTCGTGTGTTTCAAGTATACAGGATTGTCGGAGACATCAAAACATTCAAAAATAACTGATTCTGGTTATGTTATTTAAAAAAAACACCACAGAATATGACTTTGTTATTTTTTTTTAAATAACAACCAGAACCGATAGGTCGAAAAAAATTCCACTGATAGGCCTTCATTTTATCAATCAGTCAGTAAGTTAGTCAGAATTTTGGTACCTACTTTATTTCCGCAGAATCGTGTATAAACGCATAATCAGCATCCGTATGTAGGTCAACTTGTTCGAATCCAGTCTTTGCGTCCGGTACGGGACCTACAATCAATAAATATTGCAGGTTGTAACAACTAAGCTTGTGATATGGTAACCAGAACACTTTTATGTTATAGCGGCAACAGAAATACATAATCTGTGAAAATTTCAACTGTCTAGCTATCACGGTTCATGAGATACAGCCTGGTGACAGACAGACAGACAGACAGACATTGGAGTCTTAATAGGGTTCCGTTTTTATTCATTGGGTACGGAACTCTAAAAAATAATGAGTATTAAAAAAATGGTTGTCTGTAAAGTCGGCTTACGGACGATCATTTTACGTGTTTTTTTTTATTTATATCCCTTATATAATCTTCTCTTCGTCACTCGTCACACCATAACACAAGCCCAGATGAGCGATAATATCGCTCATTAATATTATACAATATAAATTATAAATTGCTGCGTGCCGTGCTGTGTGACGTCATTGTTGACATGACGTCACCGGAACGTGACAATGACGTCACACAATATTACTGCGACACTTTTTTGTGAATGAATGTTCCATCCATTAAAAGAAGTTGGCCAAAGTAGCAGACAGCTCTTTGGTCACGTGAAGAATAAAAATAAAGCATACATTTGATTGGCTGTAAGCAATTACCTGAGGCGTTAATAGCCAATAAGATGTGCCCGTACTGCTCCCTGATTGGATAATCCCAGACTCTGTATTGCGCTTGATCTGACGTTGCGTTCAAAGTTATTTCTTTCCATACCCTTAAAAAAAAGTGATGTTTTATGGGTTAATTTTTTACCTATTGAAGTATGGAACCCTAAAAAGTAGAGTATTGAATGTTCAGTCAGTTTTAAAATGTTTTCTTTTGTCAGCAAATGTAAGTAAGAGTTTTGGCGGGAACGAGTTAACAACATGTCGTGCTGCAGTTTTATTTTCATGAAACTTAGTTGTAACCCGAGTTGAATTGTATAATTCTGGTGGAATGTTATTCAATTTAGTTCTGTGAAAGTGCACAAGTGTAGTAAAAGTAAAAATCTGTGTCAAACATGAAGTTTTCTCGTTGCCTCCAAATCTCCTATTAAGGTTTACTATAGCTCCTTTGACTGTTTTGAAACACTTTAGGCCCGATTTATAAAAAATCGGGTCATAATTTGATGCAAAATATAACTTGACACTGGCTAAATGCACAAGCCGTGCGAAGTCATAATTAATAGAAAAAAAATGTAAGTAATTTGAACTGTTTTCACCCTCGACTTAGTCCACGTAGGGATTGCATTTTTTCAAAATTATTTCTAAAATATTCGTTATAAAGCTCTCTGTATCCCAACAAAAGGATCTATCCATTGGTAAAATTAAAAAAAACTTTTTTTGCCGCAACTAGACCTCGACATGTCCTTTTTGCGTTAGGACGAAGTAGGCTTGCCCAGCACCTATAACACCCTCTCAGCTTAGTCGACCGTGTCCAGCGTAGAGATCGAACTTGTCAATACCTCTGGAGACAACTAAGCCGCGGGTTTATCCCGATGTTTTCCTATACCACCTTCTCAGCTTAGTCGACCGTGTCCAGCGTAGAGATTGAACTTGTCCAATACGTCTGGAGCCAACTAAGCCGCGGGTTTCATCACGATGTTTTCCTTCACCGTAAGAGCAATGCCTATTAGCGCACATAATTCTAAGAAAAATCCTTTGGTGCACGGCCGGCCGGGATTCGAACCTACGACCAGAAAGAAAGTCGAGGTATCAACCGCTAAGCCACTCCAGACTCCGTCATAGTCTTACCTATAAAGCGTGTCTTCAGCGAACTTCATATTAATGAAATATTGGTGAATGGTAGAAGCTTCCACAACAGTGTAGTTTATCCGAGACTGTCTTGCAAGCTGTTCCAGTGATGATACTGGGGTCTTGAAATACAAAAATACACTGTGAATATGGCGCTCTTCCAGTACCGTGTGTAGGTATTCACATTACCTTAGCCCCCGCTCTCAAAGACGTAGCGTGCTGCGTGCTAACTGTTATATTATTTGATCGATATGCAAAACATTTTAGCATTATTATCCACAAATATAGTTCCTAGAGGTCAAAACCTATCATTTGATTCATTTTTAGAAACAAACGTTAACTATTTTTGAATAAAACCCGATAAACGATCTAATAATTCTCTTTTTTCTAACATTTTTTTAATCGAACGAAGTTGTTAATATCATGTTTTCAACCACAATAAACAAAAATATGGTTATTAAACTACAATATCCATTTATATCCAAATAACAAAAAAAGAGTATTTGATTACTTAGAGTTGCTTAAAACAAAGGTCGATTTTGGTAGCTTTATTAGCACCTGCCCTTAAGGTGAAACCGGCCCTCTCTCCATACAAACGTAGTCGACTGTTTCCTGGATAATGACACTAGAACAAATATGTTTGTGCCATAAAACCTATAATTGTCATGACTATGCCCCTATGTTTTGTTTTTCGTTTTTCATTTTCTAATTATAATAGAAATGAAGATTGAAAAAACAAAACATAGGGGCATGGTCAATATGGTCATGGCAGTTATAAGTTTTATGCAACAAAAATATTTGCTCTAGTGTCATCCAGGTAGAAAACAGTCGACTACGTTTGTATGGAGAGAGCCCCCAGTACCCTTTCCTCTTAATAGTTTGGGCGCTAGCCTCCGCTACCATGACGTCCGCACTAAGCGTTTTGCATCGTCATTCCTTATTGGTACTGCGCGAATGGAATCAGTTGTCTGCGTCTGTCTTTCCTGACGTGTACGATTTGGAGGTCTTTAAGTCGCGAGTATCTTCTAGGAAAGGTGCTACATCTTAGGCCGCATCGTCACCTACCATCAGTCAGGTGTGACAGTGGTCAAACGCTAAATTATCTATACACATAAAATCCTTTGTCCTGACTGACTGACGGATCAATGCACAGCCTAAACCGCTGATCGTAGAGACCTGAAACTTGTAGCGTGTGTTCTTTGTGTGACGTAGGCATCTGATAAGAAAGGATTTTCCGAAAGTCTACCCCTTAGGGGATGAAAAAGGGGCAAAGTTTGTATTGGACAACATGATTACTTGGTCTATTTTCGACATTTACGCGGACGAAGTCGCGAGCAAAAGCTAGTCCATACATGTA
The DNA here is from genome assembly GCA_951213275.1 of Idaea straminata. Taxonomy (NCBI): domain Eukaryota; kingdom Metazoa; phylum Arthropoda; class Insecta; order Lepidoptera; family Geometridae; genus Idaea; species Idaea straminata. The sequence goes on along the minus strand of OX577875.1, from coordinate 1,347,660 downwards.
AAATCCTTTGTCCTGACTGACTGACGGATCAACGCACAGCCTAAACCGCTGATCGTAGAGACCTGAAACTTGGAGGGTGTGTTCTTTGTGTGACGTAGGCATCTGATAAGAAAGGATTTATCAAAATTTTACTCCTAAGGGGGTGAAAAAGGGGGGCAAAGTTTGTATGGGACAACGTGATTCCTTGGTCCATTTTCGACATTTACGCGGACGAAGTCGCGGGCAAAAGCTAGTCATTTATACGTACCTGCATTCTTTCAACAGTTAGAAAAGCAGCTAAATTGGCCGTAAAGGTGGCCAACATGAGGACTACAAACAGCCAATACGCAGCCACCAGCGTCCGGCCAGACAGCGCCTTCGGAGCCTCTCCACCGCCTTGTGGAGTGAACGACGTTAAGGCAAACCAGAAACTTTCTTTTAGGGTGAACTCTCTGTGGAAGGAGATATAGAGCTTAGTCGTGGGCACCGCTTCAACCACGCGGTTCAAACGAACCCATTCAAAACGAGCTCTTGGGCTATTCATAAAGCGGTCCGAACCGCTCGCGGTGCAAATCGACTAATGACCCGGAATTTTAAGAAGGGGTTACTTCAATTCTATAGTACTAAGATTTTGCTGTAACGAAGTTCCTTATCACGGGTTGGTGAGGAACCTAGCCGAGAAAAAATGTTACGCGTTCCGAAAACGTGAAACGCAAAAATAACCAATAAATAAATTGCAGGACATTCCACACATCGCCATCTAGCCCCAAGTAACTAGACTTGTATTATGGGTGTTAGACAACTCATATACTACCTTTGTACTTTTCTTTTTGTAAATATATACTTATAATACATACACACAACCATACCACAGACAAACATCTAAGCATAAATACATGTCTGAAGCGGAGATGGAACCCGCAACGCATTTGGCAGTCCGGCATGGTGACCATTGTGCCAACTGGGTCATCACCGGTGGAACACATATGAAAATAAATAAATATAGGGACTTTGTTGCAAACCCGTGTCTAGCGACATGTTATCTTTTATTTTTTGTGGCACGGTATGGGTATATTTTACCAACGCACCTGCACGGATATGGGTAAGCATCAGGGTTGTTCCTGGCGGAGTATGGTGAGTACTTATCAAGTATCCAGATCATGAAGCCAGTCAGCACTAGAGCTGCGACGATGCTCAGCCAGACCTCCGTCCGGAGTACTGTCATGAATTTGAATAGTGAGGTCTTCCGGGTCGGTTTTCGGATAACTGGAAGAAATAGAACGGGTTAAGCAGCCAGTACACAGTCAATCTCGACCGCAATCTGACCGACGATCGCTATCCAGCCCCCTTAGACAAGATGCTTTCTATTAGCGATATCGCCAATCGATAGATTTAATTGTATGAAATTGATAAAAAACATTCTACAAAATTAGCAGATGGAACTTATCCACCATTATTTTTTCTCTAACGCAAGACCACGTGACTTTTCGTTGGCTTGACTCAATTTCGTCCAAAAATATAAAAATAAAAGGCATTGAACAATAAACCTTCTCTATTGTACTTGAACCTTTTTTGCGTGAGGATGGAGTAGGCTTGCCCAGCACCTACTAACCTCTCAGCTTAGTCGATCATTTCCAGAGGAGAGAACTTGTCAATACTTCTGGAGTCAACTAAGCCGCGGGTTTCATCACGATGTTTTCTTTCACCGTAAGAGCAATGTCAATTAGCGTACATAAAAGATTGGTGCACGGCCGGCCGGGATTTGAACCCACGAATGAAAGTCGAGGTATCTACCACTAAGCCAACACCGCTTACCTATTAGTATACCAGTTTGCTCGAAGTATGGTGGTACAAAATCGATGACTTCTTCTCTTTCAGCTGTCATTGTTAACGCTGCTACTGCGAAATCTGTCTCCTAAATAAAATCAACGAATTTATATAAATAAATGAATAAATATTGCAGGACATTCCACACATCGCCATCTAGCCCCAAGTTAAGTAACTACACTTGTGTTATGGGTGCTAGGCAACGGATATACTACTTATATACTTTTCTTTTGTAAATATATACTTGTAATACATAGAAACAACCAGACCACAGACAAATATCTAAGCATAAATACTTGTCTGAGGCGGGAATCTAGCCCGCAACCCTGTGTTTGGCAGTCCGGCGTGGTGACCATTGTGCCAACTGGGTCGTCATATGTTTTTTTTATTTACATTTTGTTTGTAATATAAAGCAATAACTGCAGTGTTCGGTGAGATTTGAACCAGGGGCTAAACATTAATACAAGTGTTAAGAGGAAAGGGTACCGGCGCTCTCTCCATACAAACGTAGTCGACTGTTTCCTCTCTGGATAATGACACTAGAGCAAATATTTTTGTTGCATAAAACTTATAACTGCTATGACCAATTGTTATGTCCCTATGTCTTTTTTTGTTTTGTTTTTAAAGTCTTAATTTCTATGATAATTAGAAAATGAAAAAACATACCAAAACCTATGTTTCGGCTTTTTTCATTTTCTACCTATAACTGCCATGACTATGCCCCGCTATGAGCATAGTCATGGCAGTTATAGGTTTTATGGCATAAAAATATTTACGGTAGTGTCATTATCCAGGGAGGAAACAGTCGACTACGTTTGTATGGAGAGAGCGCCGGCGCGCCTTTTTAATCGAACCCGCAACCTTCTACGTCGCAGACGAGTGTTCCAGAGAGGTCGTAAGACTTACATACCCCTTTCATAAGATCTCCTACGACACCATCCCAGGATCCATTCGGCAGCTTCTTCCCAAAACTCCCCGTTTTCGGTGTAACTACTTCGTAGTCAAATTCCATTGCCTGCGACAAAATAATTACAGCTTAAAGAACAAACAGACGGACAAGAGAGTAAGAGTCCTTTTTTACGTTTTGGAGGTACAAAACCCTAAAAACAACAAGGAATTTTCGTCCTTAAATTAGATCAAAATAACATGAATTTTTCTTACAAATTTATGGGCGCTAAAACACTGAATGAAAAGAAATTTGAAGGATTTATAAATTAATAAGACAATAAATATTTCCGGAAATTCCACACATCGCCATCTAGCTAAGTAACTAGACTTGTGTTATGGGTGTTAGACAACGGATATACTACTTATATACTTTTCTTTTGTTAATATATATTAATAATAATTAGAAACAACCAGACCACAGACAAATATCTAAGCATAAATACTTGCCTGAGGCGGGAATCGAACCCGCAGCCCTGTGTTTGGCAGTCCGGCATGGTGACCATTGTGCCAACTGGGTCGTCTGTTAGTTGTCTCCAGACGTATTGACGAGTTATTTCCATTTATAGTCGACTAAGCTGAGAGGATTGTATACGTGGTGGACACAGTCTACTTCATCTAAAGTCCCGGGCACTACAGCGTCCTGAATAGCATGAATTAAAGATGGCGTTGTATAAATAATTTTATGTAAATAATTACCTCAGCCAATCTCTGTATCAAATCAATACAATAACCTTCGTAAACCGGTTCTCCATCATCAGTGAACATCTGGTCTCCAGTGTCAGGGTCTAATTTGGGAAGAGTCCATGGTACAGCCTGGAAGATATAGCAGAATTTAGAAAGAGTCCATGGTAAAGTCTGGAAGAAATAGCAGAATTTAGAAAAAGTTCATGGTAAAGCCTGAAAGATATTGCAGAATTTAGAAAAAGTTCATGGTAAAGCCTGAAAGATATTGCAGAATTTAGAAAGAGTTCATTGTAAAGCTGGATTTTGTAGCAGATTTTAGGAAAAGTATAATACAATCTGGAAAATACAGCAGTATTTAGGAAGTGTACCCATGATGAAGCCTGAAAAATATTGTAGAGTTTAGGAAGAGTCTATAATACAGTCTGGAAGTTATAGCAGAATTTAGGAAGAGTCCATGGTAAAGTCTGAAAGAAATTGCAGTGTTTAGGAAGAGCCTATAAAACAGTCTGGAAGTTGTAGCAGAATTTAGAGTCCATGGTACAGCCTGGAAGATATAGCAGAATTTAAACCCGCGGCTTAGTTGTCTCCAGACGTATTGACGAATACTTTCCTCTGAACACGGTCTACTAAGCTGAAAATCAACCATACTCACAGGAGAAGTCCCAATTCGGAAGAACATTCTTAATGGTTCCAGCTCCATTCCTGGCAGTAGTCTGTACTCTTCGCCAGCATTCCATTTAGCAACTGCTTGAAGACCAGAGCCTGGCTTGAAGGTGGATAAGACGAAACGAGATTGAAGTAGGAGGGATGACCTGGTGAATGAATGAGTTAGAAGATCCGGTGAATGAATAAGTTAGTTTAGTAAGATCTGGTGAATATATGAGAGAGTCATATCAAAAAATCTATAATAAAAATGTGTTTATTCCGTTTTGCTATAAATGAAATGAGCACGCGTCTTAAAAACAAAACGAATGTACCCACCAAAAAGAATCGGAGGAATGAATGACTTCAAAACTTGAGTGAGTAATTGCTTAAAAGCCAGTTCAGAAAAATAAGATCTTAAAAACTAGGCTTAAAGGGGCATTGTGGGTACTAATCCAAATTCAAAGTAAAAAAAATCATTCAATTAGAATCATTCGGGTCACATTGAATCGTCTTAAAAACTAAGCACAAAAAACATGCCACTGACGCTGCTTTAAATGTGGCTAGTGGCTGGGCTGAAAACTTAGGTTTAATAAGAAAACAGCCATCGATACGATAAAAAGAAGAAGTTGGATACGTTCATTCATTAATTAAAAACGAATAAGAAGAAAATAAGAACTCACTTATCCATATCCCAATAGAAAACCGTTTCATTACTAAGGCTATCCTCTTGGAATTGCTTGATAATTCTCTCTGTAGTAGCATTCAGTTCGGGTTGCAAGTTCTGACAGTCTACTTTTGTGGTCAGAGTGTAGTCTCCCTCCATTTTGATGTATATATCGATGATGTATTGCGTTAGTGAATTTAGTATTAGTTGTGTTCGCTGAAACAAGAATTATATTCTTCTAGCTGCGCCTCGCGGTTTCAGCCGCGTAAGTCCCGATCCTGTGGGAATATCGGGATGAAAAGTAGCCTATGTATTAATCCAGGTCTCCAGCTATTTACATACCGAGTTTCATCGTAATCAGTCCAGTAGTTTTGGTGTGAAGGGGTAACAAACATACACACACACACACACAAACTTTCACATTTATAATATTAGTAGGATTGTTTTTACCAAAATCACCAATATTTTAGTTTTTGCTTGCTTGTTTTGTATTGCATACCTATTCTATTTTCCACTCGTAAGAACCTATAATTGGCTTTCTGTTTCTTGTTTCGTTTCTTATTATTTTGACGTGAAACATCTATAGCCGCACGTAAAACCGATTTCTGGCGTGGCGACGTGTCGCCACGCTATATTATGATATACAGTCTATATGCAGTAGCGTGTACGGGTTACTTTTACAAAATAATGTCGATGTTTCACATCTGCCAGGCGTCCCGTGACGGCTCACATTTTTTTTTGTAAAGCTGTATAAACAAATAAATAAAATCTACAATATTCTACCAAAATCTACAATATCCTACAAAAATCTATCATATTCTACAAGTATTCTACTGATATCTCTAACATGTTACCGAAATCTACTGTATCCTACCAAAATCTAGCATATCCTACCAAAATCTTCTGTGCAAATGAACTCAGTACCTTTTACTTATTCATATTCATACACGAGAAACGCATTGGAGTTTTTTAATTAACTTTTTAAACCAAAATGTGATATTATCAAGCCTCTTCTTTGCTAAGTTTGGTGAAAATCGGTTAAGCCGTTTAAAAGTTATGTGGGTGAAAGTGGAAATGAAACATTTTTTTAAACTATACTTAGACTATTAAAATAAAGATAAAAGATTTTTTAGTTTGCAACGAATAACGAACGGCTCTATAACTACTGGAACGATTTTGGTGAAACTTGGTATGACAAAACATTGATTCATTGACTAACATAGGCTACCTTTTATCCCAATATTTCCACGGAATCGGGAGTTTGCGGGTGAAACCGCAGAGCGCTGCAATTAACAATATACTCAAATTCTAAATACCTGTACATCTCCTTCACATCTACACTCTTTTCCCCTCAATTTGCAGCAGTCCCCACTATCAGCATGCAGCACCATCGTCGGCAGCACCAGGTCCAAGTCCTGGGTGCCGGTGGTGTAGTCGGTGAGAACTAGGTTCCAGCGGTAATCGCGACGTACCAGCTTCTCTTTTACTGCCTGCAGAGTTAAACGACGATCTGATTATCCTATCAAAATGCACCAAATGTAGGATTTGGTAAAATCAACAATATCCTACCAAAATCAACCGAATCTTACTAAAATCTATAATATCCTACCTATTCTACTATAATAACGAACTCATCAAAATCTACTACACAAATTAGGTATATTTTGAGATTTGATGAGAGTAATTTCTAGTCCGATTTTAACGAAACTTGGTATGAGGAGACATTGTATCCTAGATAGTAACACAAGCTACATTTAAGCCCGATATTCCAACGGAGTTCGGAATTACATGGGTCGAACCGTTGGCATAGGTAGTCTTTTCTACCATAATTCTAAAATATACTGCCGAGAAACTACTTTATCCTACCAAAAATCTACAATATCCTGTAAAATTTTACAATATCCTACTGAAAATCTACTATATTATTAAATATCTATCGTGTCCTACTTAGAATCTACGATATCCTACTCAAAATCTACCATATCCTACTCAAAATCCCCCGTATCCTACTCAAAATTTGCTGAGTTGGGGTCCGTTTTGCAACAATTGTTAGTTAATAGCTTTAAAGATTTTGTGATCTCTTATTTTGTTGTAAATAAATAATATTCTATTCTTAAAATCTAACGTCTCCTATTCAAAATTTGCCATATTCTACCAAAATCTACATCCTACCGTACCCTAGCATAAGTATCCAGTACAAAGCTGCTCTCTCCAACTATAACGAAGAACCCCGGCTCCGGTCGCATTGTCTTCAAGGCGCGGGCCGAGTCTCTGGTGAGGCCAGCGTGGACCCATACTCGGGTGTTGGAGTTACCCAGGAGATAGTATAGGGTTTTGTCTACATCTGTCAAAGAAAAAAAAATTGTACAATATTGCTTCGGATCTAAATAATAAAAAAAAAATGGTTGTTTGTAAAGTCGGTTTACGGACGATACCATAGCAACGTATTATCGTTACTTTCTTGCGTGAGGATGCGTCCTTTTTGCGTGAGGATGGAGTATGGTTGCCCAGCACCCCCTATACACTCTCAGCTTAGTTAACGTGTCCAGAGGAGAGAACTTACCAATACTTCTGGAGCCAACTAAGCCGCGAGTTTTATCACGATGTTTTCCTTCACCGTAAAAGCAATATCAATTAGCGCACATAAATTTTTCTTAAGAAAAATACATCGGTGCACGGCCGGATTTCGAACCCATGACCTTAAGAATGAAACTCAAGGCATCTACCACTAAGCCAACACCGCTCTACATTTTATGGAACCCTAAAAATGACAGTCTTTTTTGCTATTAATTATGGCTTCGCACGGCTTGTGCATTTAGCCAGTGTCAAGTTATATTTTGCATCAAATTATGACCCGATTTTTCATAAATCGGGCCTAAAGTGTTTCAAAAGAGTCAAAGTCGTCATAGTCCGTCAAGTCAGGGGCTATAGTAAAGCGGTGATAAGTTTAAGTAGGTAGGTAAATTGAATAACATTCCACCAGAATTATACAATTCAACTCGGGTTACAACTGAGTTTCATGAAAATAAAACTGCAGCACGACATGTTGTTAACTCGTTCCCGCCAAAACTCAAAAATGACAGTTAGGCAGTCGGGTAAAAAGAAGGAGGTTCATATTATTGTAACAAACCTGCTTCGCTCTCCAACAAGATGGCCGCATCTGTTGCATTTCTTGATTCAAGATATTCATCGATTGCTCCTACCAACTGCTGGGAACCTAGTTCCTGAAACGTTTGCAAGATAGATAGGTAGATAAAAGCAATATTTTTATAATTAAATGCCAAAATCTAAATCCTTAGATAGATAGATAAACACTTTATTTGTACAACACACAAAACATAGAAATTAACAAAAAGGACGAGAAAGTTTATTAACTATACGAAATTATACAAACAGGCAATCTTATCGCTTACAGCGATTTCTTCCAGGCAAGCTTAAGAAGGAGAAGCTTAACTGGTAGGTCGTGTGGTATAAGAAACCTACCTAATCCTAACAAATATTACAAATTCGAAAATAAATTTGTTTGTTTCCTTCACGGTCAAACGACTGATCCGATTTGGATGAAAATCGGTTTGGGGGATAAAGAAGGTCAAAGGACGTTTGATCCCCAGGAATTCCCACAGGAATTTGTACAAGCCGTGCAAAGCTATACTATGGGTGCTTGTAGTTATGTACGTGCGTGAGAAGTTATACGTCTATCCTGTCTGTCTGTCTGTCTGCTTCAACTTGTGGGCCGATCGCCGTATTCTTATGCAGCGCGTCTTGACTGCGTTTGCTTCATAACTATAGATTTCATATTGCCGTAATTTCTTTAAGACGCACACGTCACGCAAACCTAAACGTCGCGCGCTCTTTTGCACTAATAGAACGTGAGCTATCGCGCAAAATTTTGACGTGACACAAATAAATTGTCACCTAGGAAGATTAGTCAAAAATTTCGTACAGCAACACAGCGGCTCGATCGCCGTAATTCTATTAGTCATGACTGTACAAAAAAGACGGAACCCCATGCAGTGGTCACACGTGCATGTAAGCTCGCGCATACTGGACTGCAAACCTCATAGTGTTCTGAGAGCTGGTCACGTCACGATGTGGCCTCAAGAGGTTTTTTAAAACGCTGCCTTATATTATTTTAGACGGACTAAAACGCGGCTTGAATAACCGACCACACGGCCAAGTAAGCTTGCAGGCAAAACCGCGCAGTCCAATCATCAGCACGTCAACGATTAAGCAGGCCGCCTGCGCGAGCTACCGTTTTAGCATCCACACGCACGCGCTTACCAGTGCAAACTGGTTCATACTCACAGGCAAGACGGGGCGTGTAGCCTGGCTATAATACAAAAGTAAGAGCGGCCCGATCGCCGTAACTCTATGACGCATTAGTCGAGTGCACGTTCAGTTGACACATACGCAACGTGCACGCTAATCGTCTATATTGCCGTAAAATAAAGCTACGCGTAACCGTTACTTCTGCACGTGTACTTCACCTACGCGTGAAACAAGCTGTTGCCGTACGGAATTTTTAATTTACCTTCCTAGGTGACAATTAATTTGATATTTATATCACGTCAAAATTTAGCGCAATACGGTGAGCGCGCGACGTTTAGGTTTGCGTGACGTGTGCGTTTTAAGAGATTACGGCAATATGAAATATATAGTTATGACGCAAAAGCAGTCAAGGCGCGCTGCCTAAGAATACGGCGATCGGCCCGCAACTTGCTTCACGCGTAGGTGAAGTAGACGTGTAGCTAAAGTAACGGTTACGCGTAGCTTTATTTTACGGCAATATCGACGATTGTTTGTGCACGTTGCGTATGTCTCAACTGAACGTGCACTCGACTAATGCGTCATAGAATTACGGCGATCGGGCCGCTGTTACTTTTATGTTATAGCCAGGCTAGACGCCCAGTCTTGCCTGCGACTATGAATCAGTTTGCACTGGTAAGCGCGTGCGTGTGGATGCTAAAACGGTAGCTCGCGCAGTCGTTGACGTGCTGAAGATTGGATTGCGCGGTTTTGCCTGCAAGCTTACTTGACCGTGTGGTCGGTTATTCAAGCCTCTTGAGGTCACATCATGACGTGACGTGACCAACTCTCAGAACACTATGAGATTTCCAGTCCAGTTTGCGCGAGCTTACCTGTACGTGTGGCCACTGCATGGGGTTCCGTCTTTTTTGTACAGTCATGACTGCACAACCTAGCTTGCGCAGGCAAGACGGAGCGTGTAGCCGGGCCATTAGATTGTTGGGCAAAAAACTTAGAAAAAGGTAAAACTTTTTCGTTGTTGGGTCTACGTGTTAAGTGTACATTGTCTTGTCTAATATAAATTCCAATACCGTCCTGACAAGAGGAACTCCAGCGTCAGTAGCTAGCTGATCTCCCAGATCCCAGGGCGACCAGGACAGGTCTATGATCATGGAGACTCCCTTGGACAGATATGAGCATACTGAAATAAATAATAGTACATTACGATACAAGTGTGGTAAATTATTGATCATTGCATAGATGCGGTTTTTGCGAGCGCGTTCACCAGCCGAGATGAACTTATGAAATAATTATACCAAAATAGAAACACCGAAAGCTCAAACAATATTAAAAGGGGCGAAAACAGCTATTTTTAAAGTTAACGGTAGTATGAATCAGTACGCGGTGTTAGTTTATTAGGTATCATTTTATTCCTTTGGTCTAAACAAGATGCTTTCAATACTAACTTGCATTTATTTTGAATATATACACGAACTCTTTGGTTTAAAAATACTTATACACGAACTCGTTATTTCAAAAATACTTATACGCGAACTTTTTGGTTTAAATATACTTATACGCGAACTCTTTGGTTGAAAAAATACTTATACGCGAACTCTTTGGTTTAAAAATATTGATACTCGAACTCTTTGGTTTAAAAATACTTATACACGAACTCTTTGGTTTAAAAATACTTATACGCGAACTCTTTGGTTTAGAAATACGTTTAAGGCTCAGACTCTGGGGTTTTTTTATTTACTCACGTTGGCTGTATGCTTCATCTTCCTGCTCTCTATCGAGGACAATAATATCGTCCGATACACGCACTTCCGGTCTCATATTCTCCGCCATTTTGAGGGAACGTCCGATCTGTGACGTCAGCTCTTGCTCGTGTAGTTCTATTATGAATACTAAAAAGAAAAAAAATAGCGTCAAAAGAAATACATCATCTGTGAAAATTTCAACTGTCTAGCTATCACGGTTCATGAGACACAGCTTGGTGACAGACAGACGGACAGCGAAGTTTTAGTAATAGGGTCCCATTTTTACCATTTGAGTACGAAACCCTAAAAAAAATTAGAATCAATTTGCATGAAATCACATTCACGTCTTAAAAATTGAGTTAGGATGTGTGTGTGGAACGCGCTCACCAATGAGAAGAAGGCAAAAATACTCTTTTGTTTTTGTGATCATGCTTACAAAGATAATTTTTAAAATAATAAATATTGCAGCAACTAGACTTGTGTAATGGTGGTCAGATAACGGACAGAATTTTTTATACTTTTTTGTAAATATATACCTCAGAAACACCCAGATCAGAAACAAAACTATACATGAATATTTTTTTGTGGCTGGAATCGAACCCTCTGCGTCGCAAATGTTGAAATAGGTTTACTTTTGAGTAAAAAAAAATCCTTGTATAAGTACTTACCAAATCGCAAACTGATTTCAGTTAAAATGCACCCGAAATTAATAAAAATAAATAATAAGAATAAATAAAATAAACTAAAACACACCGCCATTTTGTTTTGGATTAAGAATAAGAATGTCTATTACATAAATTGTGTACAGGAAGGAAGGCCAAAATGTTCGGTCACAGAGATGACCGGACAAAAGGAGAAAAAAAAATGTGTACAATGGATGGTAGGTAGTTTAAAAAAATATATGTGAATAAATATTATTTTTCATTGATTACATGAACGACAATTATTACAAACTTTGACTTTATTGATCAGAATAGCCGAAATATATTCTTGTAGTAACAAAGGCAATAATAAAGTAAGAAAAACGTAAAATAGAATTCTTAATTTTTCAAGCATAACTGTTTCAGGCTATATGCATTTTCAACTCGATGCCCCAAAAAAAAAACAATTTTATAAAATGGCCGCTGGTTTTAAGAGATTGTTATTTTTAATTATTTTAATTTTTCTTCTGTTTTAATTGTAAAATTGTTTTGAATTGATTTATTTTTTGATGTTTTTAAAGAAAATATCAGATGCGTTGTCAATTTTTGTTTTTAAATTATAGTTTTTTATTTTCCAACCAGTGAAAATTAGATTGAATAGGTATTAATTTTATTTAGCTTCAGTTTTTGCTTTATAAAATAAAATAAAAAAATACATAGAATTATTATTTTTTACAGAAAACATGTGTCGTGTCGTAAATTTCGATTCGAAATGATAGTTTTTCGTATTCAAAGGCGTCTTTGCAAGTCAAATTTAAGTGGTTATGGTTATTAATAATTCAGTCCAAAAGGCAAACAAAGCATATTGTTATCGGTTATTATGATGAACTATTACCTCTTTACTATTCTAGGCTAAGATTCTAGGTACAGTCTTGTAGAAAAGTTGTAGTTAATTTTTGACCGTTATGGTGGTTAGACCATTCAAGATTTTTGCACCAAAATATGTCCAAAGTACGCAGACGCAAAAAGAAAAAAGAAGGGTTCCGTACCATGTTTTTTTTTTGCTTTTAATTATGGCTTCGCACGGCTTGTGCATTTAGCCAAGTCAAGTTGTATTTTGCATCAAATTATGACCCAATTTTTCATAAATCGGGCCTAAAGTGTTGCAAAACAGTCAAAGTCGTCATAGTCCGTCAAGTCACGTCCAGTCGGGGCTATAGTAAAGCGGTGGCAAGTTTACCATAACCTTAATAGGAGATTTGGAGGCAACGAGAAAACTTCATGTTTGACATAGATTTTTACTTTCACTACACTTGTGCACTTTCACAGAACTAAATTGAATAACATTCCACCAGAGTTATACAATTCAACTCGGGTTACAACTAAGTTTCATGATAATAAAACTGCAGCACGACATGTTGTTAACTCGTTCCCGCCAAATCTCGTGCCATAATTAATAGCAAAAAAAACCTGGCCTCTGAATTGGCCAGAATGATGGACACTGGACAGGCAATACCTACTTGACCCTAATATAATTACACATCATGATCATCATCAGCCACAGGACATCCACTGCTGAACATAGGCCTCCAGAGCTTCCAGAGCGATCAGTTGCATGCTCTCTGCGTCAATAGAAAAAAATACTTACAGAAATAGAAAATATTTAAATTCTCCGTTTATTTATTTATGTAATATTTCGTGATCTAGATGTGGTAAAAAGATATCAGCATTTAAAGTCACGTGTTTTACATTTTCTTCATCAGCATCTGACGCCATTACACATATAGGAACTTCAAGAACCTAACCTCCTTGCAAACAAGTCATTTTTGTTCGAAGTTTTGCCGTTATTCGTTCAAAATCAGTCGCCTCTGAGGAAACCACTTTCGGTTGAGCGGTTATGATAACAACTTATCCAAACGATTGTACATTATATTAAATTCATAAGCGTTACCAGTAACTGTGATTTGACGTTGTAATATCTGTGAGAAATCATACACATGGTATTGGACATGCAATGTAAGAGTCGACGCCTACATGACCACTGTCTGCTATCTAATATATCTTTTTTTTATAATATAAAAATGAATCGCAAAATGTGTTGGTAAGCGCATAACTCAACAACGCCTGGACCAATTTGGCCAATTCTTTTTTTGGTCTGTTTGTTATTATCAGGAGAAGGTTCTTATGAAATAAAAAAATAAGAAAGTTGCGCAGAAAATTATTACGCGGGTGAAACCGCGGGGCGCAGCTAGTAATATATAAAAATAAGTCGGGTTTTCCTTCCTGACGCTATAACTCCAGAACGCACGAACCGATTTCCACGGTTTTCATTCGTTGGAAAGGTCTCGGGCTCCGTGAGGTTTTTAGCAAAGAAAATTCAGGAGAATCTGGTGGCGAAACGGAGTTCGCCGGGTTTGCTAGTTACTAATATTTATATCAGAAAATCTGACTCCTAAGGCATCCCGGCTATTATTTTTAGCTTCTTAGAGAAGCCCCCGCACCTTGTGTTTTTGTCAATGTTTGTTATGAATATATATTTTCTATTTCATAGAGCGTTGTTGTATTAGTGGTAGATACCTCGACTTTCATTCTGAAGGTCGAGGTATCTATTCGAATTCCGGCCGGCCGTGCACCAATGTATTTTTCTTACGAAAAATTTATGTGCGCTAATTGACATTGCTCTTACGGTGAAGGATGAAACCCGCGGCTTAGTTGGCTTCAGAAGTATTGACAAGTTCTCTACTCTGGACATGGTCAACTAAGCTGAGAGGGTAGTAGGTTCTGGGCAAGCCTTCTCCATCCTCACGCAAAAAGGACCAAATTGAATAAGTAGGTCAATAAATATATTGCAAATGGGTGGCCTAAAAATTTCAGTCCAGAATGGTTAATTTATTAATCCATTGCCTAGTTTTTATCGCGGGCTTGAGGGTGTTAGGTTTTATTTTCGTTACGGAATTTCTTTCACTCCGCCTACCATGTAACTCGGCCGAGCGTTCGCTTAACGTGTATGTATATGGTACGACTTTACGAAGCTCGCACTATGCAATAGCTTTACCGAGGCAGTCCCCGAGTGCCACACGTTTTTGAAGTGAAAACTTCTTTAGCGGCGTTGAGCACTTTTTCTGTAATGGGTATAAAATCTTAAACTCGCGTCAGGACACGTGACCTGATCGAAAAAGCGTAAGACGGATGGAGAGTAGACAGCTATAGTTTTAAAGTGTTAAATTTTAATGTAATATAAATTGTCATGTTTGTGTACGATAGCGCAATAAATGAATATTGTATTCTACCACATAAATGATAGAACTTTTATACTGATAAAGCAATTGGTGCAAAATTATTTCCTAACCATTCCAAAATATCAAACATGCTCAACGTTAATAATCAAGTTTTCACTTCTGCCGGCACTCCCGGAGTGCAACCCGTTTTTTTTGCTTTTAGACTTTTCACTGGTTTGGTCAATAGACAAACTCCGTACCAATGAAATAGATAATCTTTATTCTAACTTAACTTTAATAATAATTTACATATTTAGGTAATCTATTATAATAGAGCTCACATGTCATTTGCACTGGTACCAGACCAGTGCAAATGACTAGTATCGATTCAACTGCCTACCCAAGAGTTGTGATGCGAAAAATATTCAACCTAACGTTGCTAAGGAGGGCTGGCTCAAAATGGGCCTAGGGAATCAATTAGAGAAAAATTTAAAGAGATAAATATATTAACACTCTATTCACAATATATTTGCGAAAACTTGCTATACGTTCACAAAAATCCTGATCATTTCAACTTAAGAAATAAGGATGAATTGACCGTGTCGGGTAGTAGGCTCCGGAAAATAAACAGGTCGTTTAATAGTACATTGTGCTCTATTATAATAAACTAGCTGTGCGGTTTCACCCGCGTAATAATTTTCTACGCAATTTTCTTAATTATTTCTTTCATAAGAACCTTCTCCGGACAATAACAAACACAACAAAAAAGAATTGGCCAAATTGGTCCAGGCGTTGTTGAGTTATGCGCTTACCAACACATTTTGCGATTCATTTTTATATTATAGATAAGAAGATTACCTAACGATGTATAATAATATGACATGTCCATTAACAGGCTTAAATTTTTTTATAAAGCATAAATTGTGCGGGGCATACTATGATACTTCGTCGTACCATAATAATAAGATCGTGCGAAGTGGAGGCGTTAAAGCAGGAAAGCGGACCCCGGGCTCCCGAGAGGGATGCAACCGGGAACATCGCTCGGATGATGATGATGATGATGACCTTAATGATAAGGTCCCATGGACATTACTTTAAATGCTAGGTACATTTCAAAAATATCTTCAAAAATATTTGTTATCTAAGCCTTTGTGAGCATGATCACAAAAAAGCATAAACCACCATGAGTTTCTTGTGCCTTCTTCTCATTGGTGGGCGCTTTCCGAGACACATCCTAACTTAATTCTTAAGACCCCTATTGAACAAAACAAATTTGAGTTTGAGTTTCCAGCACCTATACAACCCTCTCAGCTTAGTCGAACGCGTCCAGAGGAAAGAACTCGTCAATACTAATAATAATTTGACGACCCAGTTGGCACAATGGTCACCATGCCGGACTGCCAAACACAGGGTTGCGGGTTCGAATCCCGCCTCAGACAAGTATTTATGCTTAGATATTTGTCTGTTGTCTGGTTGTTTCTATGTATTATAAGTATATATTTACAAAAGAAAAGTATATAAGTAGTATATGAGTTGTCTAGCACCCATAACACAAGTGTAGGTACTTAGCTTGGGGCTAGATGGCGATGTGTGGAATGTCCTGCAATTAACTAAGCCGCGGGTTTCATCACGATGTTTTAATTCACCGTAAGAGAAATTTTCAATAGCTTAGCTACTCCTATTATACTAATACTTACTATAGCCAAATGTGAAAGTGTGTGTATGTTTGTTACTCTTTCACGCAAAAACTACTAGGCTGATTGCGATGAAACTCGGTATGTAGATAGCTGGAGACTTGGATTAACATATAGGTTAGGAAGTCCAAGTCCAGTAAAGGTAATATAAGAAAGATTTGATTGTTTGTTAGCATTGAAGGGAATAGGCTAGAAACTACTGAACCGATTTAGATGAAACTTGGTATGATGATACATTGATTAATTGACAGTAACATAGGCTACTTTTTATCCCGATATTCCCACGGGATCGGGAGTTACGCGGGTGAAACCGCAGAGCGCTTTTAGTGCTTTATAAAACTGGTTGAATGTGTCATATACATTTGTAGGTAACTTAATATAAAACGAGTTAATTTAATAGAATGTTAACTTCCTTACTACAAAGAAAATCTCTGAATTTTCGCGGAAAATCATGGCATTTTGGTTTAATGATTTATTTTCATTGTTGGCAACATCACAGTTTATGGTATGGCAACACTTAGGGGAGGGTCAATAGTGATGTGCGTTCGATATCGAAACGATTTGAAAACCGGTTTTAAAATTAGTTGCAATAAATAGTAGCTTAACAAAAAGCATTTCTATACTAATATTATAAAGAGGAAATATTTGATTGTTTGTTTGAATTGAATAGGCTCCGAAACTACTGGACCGATTTTGATGAAACTTGGAATGAGGATACATTGATTCATTGACAGGAACAAGCTACTTTTTATGCCGATATTCCCACAGGATCGGAAGTTACGAGGGTGAAACCGCGGAGTGCTGCTAGTTTGTGACTACTACACCGATTTTAATGAACCCAAACAAGGATACCTTCGGAGTAAAAAAACTACTTTTTATCTAGATCTTCCTACGTTAAAGGAAAAAAATCGTGGTTTAGTTGTCCAGACGTACTGACGATTGCCTCTGGACACGGTCGACTAAGCTGAAATAGTAGATAGATAGATAGATAACTTTATTTGTACAACACAAGAAAAAACAGAACACTATATACACAAATATATAGTATAAATATATAGTATAGGTGGTATAGGTGCTATAAGATGCTTCATTTTTTTAACCCCGACAAAAAACGACGGGGTGTTATAAGTTTGACGTGTCTGTTTGTGTGTGTGTCTCTCTGTGGCATCGTAGCTCCCGAACGGATGATTTTAATTTAGTTGGCACAATGGTTACCACGCCGGCCTGCTAAACACAGGGTTGCGGGTTCGATTCCCGCCTCAGACAAGTATTTATGCTTAGATATTTGTCTGTGGTCTGGTTGTTTCTATGTATTATAAGTATATATTTACAAAAGAAAAGTATATAAGTAGTATATCCGTTGTCTAGCACCATAACACAAGTCTAGTTACTTAACTTGGGGCTAGATGGTGATGTGTGGAATGTCCTGTAATATTTAATTTTTATTTTATTTATTTTTAAAGTTATTTTTGCTTGAAAGATGAATTGTCTACACTGCAATAGAATTCCACAAAAATCAGTTTTTATAACCAATATCCGTTTTTATAACTGGTTTTAAACCGCAACATCACATCCCTAAAATATCGAGCTAAGGGTAGGGGAGGAAATTACCACCCTCTTTTCACTGCAACAATCAATACCAACTTTACTTCTACGTAATAAAGTTAAATTTCGTTTGAACAGCTTAAATTGAGATGTGTTACGACAGAGATCTTTAGGAATTACAGGGAGGGCGCTAGTGGACTATGCGAGCTGATATACTGGTGGATTCAATTGGGAAAAAATATTCCTAGATCCACCGGTGGATTGAAGTGGAAAAACCGGCCAAGTGCGAGTCGGACTCTTATATTTTTTCCGCTTAAATCTACTGGTGGATCTGTGTACATTTCTAGGGTTCCATACCCAAAGGGTAAAACGGAACCCTTTTGCTAAGACTCCACTGTCCGTCTGTCTGTCACCAGGCTGTATCTCATGAACCGTGATAGCGATGACGACCCAGTTGGCACAATGGTCTCTATGCCGGACTGCCAAACACAGGGTTGCGGGTTCGATTCCCGCCTCAGACAAGTATTTATGCTTAGATATTTGTCTGTGGTCTGGTTGTTTCTATGTGTTATAAATATTGCAGGACATTCCACACATCGCCATCTAGCCCCAAGTTAAGTAACTAGACTTGTGTTATGGGTGCTAGACAACGGATATACTAGTTATATACTAGTTATATACTTTTCTTTTGTAAATAAATACTTATAATACATAGAAACAACCATACCCCAGACAAATATCTAAGCATAAATACTTGTCTGAAGCAGGAATCGAACCCACCACCCTGTGTTTGGCAATCTGGCATGGTGACCTTTTTGCTAACTGGGTCGTCAAATGTATTGTGAGTTTATGCAATAGATTTTATTGGGGCATAAGTATTATAGACTGTTTTAAGTCTGAATTGCCATTATTAAAAAAAACAGCTGATTTACGAATTAATATACACCTCAAAAACTTAGATAAATAATTTGTCTTTTCATTCCCGCCCAAACTCATCATTAGTACCAAATTCCGCCGTATTCGTTGACATCCTTGCCGCATTCTATGTAGGAAAGCCATGAAAAAATCAGTGGGTATTCGTAATCGAAGGAATCAACTATTGTTGGTACGGGAAAATCAAAATTTCACTTGACAATGACGTTTTTTGGTTTTAAAATGTCAAATTTTTGATTTTTTTAGTGTTTTTGAGTCGAATAGTGGGGTATAAAGTGTTAAATATGTGTGGATATGTGAAATATTCTTGATGAAACGAAGTGGTGTATTGTGAGGGAAGAAATTTCATGTTATTTCGTATCTTGAAGGGTCTTGATGGTAAGAAAAACCTTCACACGTCCTTCTGTTTGATTTTATTAGGATTTTTTTCATGTTATTTTTCATAATTCTATATTCATTTTTCTTTTTTTTGTCTTTTATGTTAGTTAAAATTATAAACGAGGTTATGAAGAACAATAATTGCTAATATAATTTTATTAGTTAAAGTAGTCATGGATTAAGGGATAAAAAGCCTTTGTTATTTTTTTATATATAGAAAAAAAAATCATAGAAAGAAAATTAAAGAGATTTAAAATTAAAGTAGAATACGACATCTAAATACTCTTTAGTTTCGTCGTTTGCGCGGAATTATTTAATTTAAATTAAATGACAAAAATAATACGTAAATTAATTTCTTGCGAAATGAGCAGGTTCGATTCCTTTCTAGGGTAATTGCTTTCCCAAATAACGAATGATGTAGTTTTGGTTTTTCTGAATCGGGCACGCGACTCTTTTCAGTATTTTTCGATTATCAGGCAGGGTTGCGGGTTCGATTCCCAACTCAGACAAGTATTTATGCTTATATATTTGTGGTCTGGTGGTTTCTATGTATTATAAGTATATATTTACAAAAGAAAAGTATATAAGTAGTATATGCGTTGTCTAGCACCCATAACACAAGTCTAGTTGCTTAGCTTGTGGCTAGGTGGCGATGTGTGGAATGTCCTATGTGCTATTATTATTATTTGCTCATTTTGCAAGAAAATAAACAATGTATTGTTTTTACTTTTAGTTTAATTGAATGTCTTCGCCCAAATGATGGAACCCAAGAATGTTTAGATGGACTCTCTATTCGACTATAATTTTAAATATCTTTAAAATTATTTTGATTTTTTATAAAGTTTTTCTTAGAAACATTACGCAGGCTATAAATATGAAAGTAACAAAAAAATAGGAATGTACTTGATTATTAAAATGTTCCTAGTTTTGTATGTACAGTTGCGCTGAGTCTCAGCTAAGTCTGTTTGAGATTTTTTTACATTTTTTTTTGTTTTTTTTTTGTAGTTATTAGGTTTCGAGGCCGACGTAAAAAAAAACATAAAAATTTATCAAAAGTCGTAGAACAAAAGATGATTGTTAAGTGCACAGAAATAGCTTTTAAACATCTTTTATGATTACCAATAATTCTCTTTATAAGTCACTAGCGGCGCTCCGCGGTTTGGCTCGCATAACTCCCGATCCCGTGGGAATATCGGGATAACAAGTAACCTATGTTACTGTCAATGAATCAATGTATCCTCATACCAAGTTTCATCAAAATCGGTCCAGTAGTTTCGGAGCCTATTCCTTACAAACAAAAAGAAGCAAAAAAATACTTTCTTTTTATTAATTTTGATTATTAAAAAAAGACGTGTGGTTCGGGTACTGCCGCGGTAAAGCTACTGCATCGTGCGAGCTTTGTACAGTCGTACCATATACATACACGATAAGCGAACGCTCGGCCGAGCTACATGGTAGGCGGAGTGGGGATGTTACGTTTTATTTTCGTTACGGAATTTCTTGATTCGGTCGCCGCGATCAAAGGCCGTGATAGAAGCTATGCAATAGTTCAAAAATTTATAGGGTTTATAACATTATGGCATATTAAACATACGTATCGACACACGTAAAAAATATAAAAAATCAATTAAATATATTCAAATTAAATTTTGGTTTTCAAATTCGTGGATGCAGATGATAGAAACCGACATTTCAATTTTCCAATTCAATGAAGTGAGTTTCATGTCGGCAGATTTAAAAGAATCGATATACATATATATGTAAATAATTCAAAGTACTAACTGATTGAATCTACGCCTCTACACTAATATAATAAAGAGGAAAGATTTTGTTTGTTTGTAACGAAACGACTGGACTTATTTGGATTAAACTTGGTGTGAGGATACATTGATTAATTGGGAATAACACAGACTACTTTTTATCCCGATATTCCCACGGGATCGGGAGCTATGCGGGTGATACCGCGGAACGCTGCTAGTGATTTAATAAAGAGTAATCATATTTTAAAAAAATGTTACTTCTGCAGGGCAAGCATGGCCGGATACATTTTATCCACAGGGAAAGGACAAAATAGTCTTTTCATTACTCATACTCCGAAAGTAGGTCTAAAGATGCCTCAAGAGCCATGTAGAAAGAAAAACTTTCAGCCCTAGGGAAAATCGCTTTCACTGACATCTGTCATGTCAAATTATGGCTTCGCGCAGTTTGTGCTTTTAGCCAGTATCAGTATCATTACGCATTAGGAACTTATTACCAAATCACTTATTACCAAATATTTTGTTATTTATTCTTTTCTTTTCTTTTCAAGTCTTTTCTTTGATTCACAACTGTGATAAAAAACGTCGTACGATACACGTGTGGATTGATTATTTAATCTCGGCTTCTCAAACGCACTCGCGTTCCGCTCGCGCGTCATAAAACGCCTCGATGAAATGATCAATTTACCACACTTGTATCGCAATGTACTATTACAAAGTAATCTTATATCTTTAAATGAGCAATTCTCCCGCGGTTTCACCTGCGTAAGTCCCGATCCCGTGGGAATATCGAAAAAATATCCTATGTCCGTCTTCTGATTGTAAGCTACCTCCCTACCAATTTTCAGCCAAATCGGTTTAGCCGTTCCCGAGTTATAAATGGTGTAACTAACACGACTTTCTTTTATATATATATCTTAAATAAATAAAAATGAATTGTTGTTCGTTAGTCTGATTAAAACTCGAGAACGGCTGAACGGATTTATCTTATCTTAGTCTTGAAATGTTCGTGGAGGTCTAGGGAAGGTTTAAAAATGGGATCGGGACTTACGCGGGTGAAACCGCGGGGCGCAGCTAGTAGAAGATATAATTGGAATCTCGGAATCGGCTCCAACGATTTTCATGAAATTTGGTATATAGGGGGTTTCGGGGGCGATAAATCGATCTAGCTAGGAATCATTTTTAGAAAATGTCATTTTATTCGTGTTTTATCGAAACTTACTTTTTTTTATCTGAAAAATATGACTCTTCCTGACATCTATTGGCGAACTACTAATACTATTTTTTGTAAGCAATAAAGTAATTCCAGCAGGCGTTGTTAAGTAACACGAAGTCAATGAGTGTTTGCTTTGAGGTTAGACTAAGTAAAAAATAAATAAAAAATACCGAGCAAAGCTCGGTCATCCAGGTACTAAGTATTATAAAAGAAATGCGAGGTACGAACGTGGAATTCTATGCTTTTGGTAGAGACAACTGGATAATCTATGTGTTAACTAGGTCAAACCCCATGGTTCGGCTGTCGAACTCTTAATTACCTCATCGTCACTACTAAGGATTCAATTCAAAAATTAGGTAGAATTACCACCTTTATAAATATTCCAATTACAACTGTTGGCACAACGGTCACCATGCCGGACTGCCACACACAGGGTTGCGGTTTCGATTCACGCCTCAGACATGTATTTATGCTTAGATATTTGTGGTCTGGTTGTTTTATATTATAACTAGCAGCGCTCCACGGTTTTACCCGCGTAACTCCCGATCCCGTGGGAATATCGGGATAAAAAGTAGCCTATAGCCTTCCTCGAAAAATGGCCTATCCAACACAAAACGAATTTTTCAAATCGAACCAGTAGTTCCTGAGATTAGCGCGTTCAAACAAACAAACAAACTAGTATAGATAAAAAAAAATTATATATTACAATTCCTTCACGAATTAATCGAAAGGAACTTCGTTCGCCTGGTGTCCCTTGACACCTCTCAAGTTTTTTTATTATATTACGACTATCTGCGCCCCGCGGTTTCACCCGCGTAAGTCTCGATCTCGTGGGAATATCGGGATGAAAAGTAGCCTATATGTTAATCCAGACCTCAAGCTATCCACATACCGAATTTCATTGCAATCGGTTCAGTAGTTTTAGGAGTGAAGGAGTAACAAACACACACACACACACACACACAAATTTTCACATTTTTAATATAAGTAGGATTAAAAAAAATATATATATTACAATTCCTTCACGAATTAATCGAAAGGAACTTCGTTCGCCTGGTGTCCCTTGACACCTCTCAAGTTTTTTTATTATATTACGACTATCTGCGCCCCGCGGTTTCACCCGCGTAAGTCTCGATCTCGTGGGAATATCGGGATGAAAAGTAGCCTATATGTTAATCCAGACCTCAAGCTATCCACATACCGAATTTCATTGCAATCGGTTCAGTAGTTTTAGGAGTGAAGGAGTAACAAACACACACACACACACACACACAAATTTTCACATTTTTAATATAAGTAGGATTAAAAAAAATATATATATTACAATTCCTTCACGAATTAATCGAAAGGAACTTCGTTCGCCTGGTGTCCCTTGACACCTCTCAAGTTTTTTTATTATATTACGACTATCTGCGCCCCGCGGTTTCACCCGCGTAAGTCTCGATCTCGTGGGAATATCGGGATGAAAAGTAGCCTATATGTTAATCCAGACCTCAAGCTATCCACATACCGAATTTCATTGCAATCGGTTCAGTAGTTTTAGGAGTGAAGGAGTAACAAACACACACACACACACACACACACAAACTTTCACATTTTTAATATAAGTAGGATTTAAAAAATATATATATATTACAATTCCTTCATGAATTAATCGAAAGGAACTTCCTTCCATCCGGGTGTCCCTTGACGCCTCTCAAGTTTTTTTTATTATATTACGATTTCTTACTGGAGTGTAAAATAAAAAAAATGTTAGACGTTTTAAACAAAACCCAATGACTCTTTATTCGTTTTGATGCACACATCCTAACTGAGTTTTTAAGACGTTTCTAAGTGATCTTATACCTAGGTATTAAGCATTCAAAGGAATAAAGATTTTTGACTTTGACTTTGATGTATACTGTGAGTAACTGTATTATAAATAAAATAATAAATAAGATACAAACTACAAAAACTGCCTTTATTAAGGTTGAATTTAGCAGGTGAAACCGCGGAGCGCTGACAGACTTTGAATACTAATATTATAAAGCTGAAGAGTTTGTTTGTTTGTTTGTTTGAACGCGCTAATCTCAGGAATTGCTGGTTCGAATTGAAAAAATCTTTTTGTGTTGGATAGTCCACTTATCGAGGAAGGCTATAGGCTACTTTTTATCCCGATATTCCCACTGCACCGGGAGTTACGCGGATGAAACCGTGGAGCGCTGCTAGTAAAACAATTATTTTCAAGTCCCAAAGGCAGAATAATTTGGAAGTAATCGTCTTAACGACGAAAAATGTAATAAACAATGTTCCAAAAGTACTGTTTGCAGAAAAATCTTTTACAAACATAGTACTAGTATGTTCAATCAAAGGAAATAGCTATAGGATAGTTTTGACCCCGAGATTTTTACGGGATCGAGACTTGCGCGTAAGTCTCGATCCTGTGGAAATTTTGGCATGGCGCAGATAGTAAGTTTAAGTATAAAAAAATCAAGATGAGACGACACCAAACAATTAGTTAAAGAGTTGGGTGTTAGGATTAGAGGAAATGGGGGTGACTCCCGCTCCGGCACGTTTCTGGCGCAGAGGTTAGCCATCGCCATTCAGCGTGACAATGCTTCTAGCATTATGGGAACCTTTACGCCGGGTATGATAAGGGGCGGGTTATTTGACTAACTGGTCAATTTTTGAATTTAAAATGTTAAATGTATATGTCTTTTTATTTTATTCATTTATTATTTAAGTATTTTTAATTTGATGTTTTTAATTTGTATGGAATTAATTCTGAAATAAATAAATATCAAATAAAAATAAAATAAATTGTGTATGAAGCAAAGATTTCTCTGTGGACTCGTCATTTGTTTTGATGGTGTAAAGTTAATCTACTCTGCTCTCTCTCCATACAAACATAGTCGACTGTTTCCTCCCTGGATAATGACACGACCAAATATTTTGTAGCATAAAACCTATAACTGCCATGACCATACGGTGAAGGAAAACATCGTGATGAAAACCGCGGCTTAGTTGGCTCCAGAAGTATTGAAAAGTTCTCTCCTCTGGAAATGGTTGACTAAACTGAGAGGGTGGTCGGTGCTGGGCAAGCCTACTCCATCCTCACGCAAAAAGGGTCTAATTGCGGAGAACAGCCTGTTCAAGTACAAGTACAAGTACATGACCATGCCTCATGTCTCTTGGTTGTTTCATATTCTAATTATCCTAAGACGTAAGAGTCTTAAAAAACCCAAAAAATATATAATAATAGCATAATAATATCTTATATCTTTAAATGAGCAATTCTTGTATATATATATATAATTGGAATCTCGGAATCGGCTCCAACGATTTTCATGAAATTTGGTATATAGGGGGTTTCGGGGGCGATAAATCGATCTAGCTAGGAATCATTTTTAGAAAATGTCATTTTATTTGTGTTTTATCGAAACTTACTTTTTTATCTGAAAAAATTGACTCTTCCTGACATCTATTGGCGAACTACTAATAATATTTTCTGTGAGCAATAAAGTTATTCCAGCAGATGGCGTTGTTAAGTAACACGAAGTCAATGAGTTTGAGGTTAGACTAAGTAAAAAAAAAAAATCCGAGCAAAGCTCGGTCATCCAGGTACTTGTATTATTATTTGTTGTAGCGGCATCATCTGTGAAAATTTCGACTGTCTAGCTATCACCATTCATGAGATACAGCCTGGTGACAGACACACAGTGGAGTCTTAATAATAGGGTCCCGTTTTTACCCTTTGGGTGCGGAACCCTAAAAAACCTATACCTTCCTTTTTCTGCTATCCCTACGTATCGTTCGTAAACACAAAGCTGTGAAATCGTAAGCAGAATATTAATTATGTAAAAATATGGGTATCGAGAAACGCTTGTTTGAAGTTTGTATCTGTCTGTTTGTCTGTACCAAGGAATAAATTACAATGTAACGACCTTTGTGACGCAGAAGGTTGCAGGTTCGATTCCTGCCTCAGACATGTATTTATGCTTAGATATTTGTCTGTGGTCTGGTTGTTTATATGTATTATAAGTATATATTTACAAAAGAAAAGTATATAGGTAGTATATGAGTTGTCTAGCACCCATAACACAAGTGTAGTTAATTAGCTTGGGGCTAGATGGCGATGTGTGGAATGTCGTGCTATATTTATTTATTTTTTGTAAATATATAGGTATAGAAAGACCCAGTCCAGAAACATTTTCAACCCTGTGTTTGGCAGTCCGACATGGTGACCAGTGACAACTGGGTCGCCAAAAAAAACTATAAAAGTGTTTTATCAGTTTTCTGGTCACCATAACACGAGCCTAGTTGCATAGCTTGGAGCTAGAAGGCGCTGTACCATCCTCCTTCATTTCTCTCATTAATCGCGCGGCATTGTATGTAAATACACGACTCCAGCTGTTCCTCCAGGTGGCGAGGTGTTCCTGGCTGACAGTGATGCTGCATCATGTGGAAACGGACCTGGATCCTGGTCATCATAAACACTGTCGCAGCTATTTCACCTGTCATCAAAATTGGTAAGATTATAATCTCATTAAAAGTCATTATAATTCATAGATAATTACAATGTCATTAAAATTGGTAAGATAATTACAATGTCATTAAAATTGGTGAGATAATTACAATGTCATTAAAATTGGTAAGATAATTACAAAGTCATTAAAATTGGTAAGATAATTAGAATGTCATTAAAATTGGTAAGATAATTACAATGTCATTAAAATTGGTAAGATAATTACAATGTCATTAAATTGGTAAGATAATTACAATGTCATTAAAATTGGTAAGATAATTACAGTGTCATTAAAATTGGTAAGATAATTACAATGTCATTAAAATTGGTAAAATAATTACAATGTAACTAGCAACGCTCCGCGGATTCATCCGCATAACTCCCGATTCCGTGGCAATATCGGGATAAAAAGTAGCATATAAGCCTTCCTCGATAAATGGACTATCCAACACAAAAATATTTCTTAAATTCGAACCTGTAGTTCCTGAGATAGCGCATTCAGCTTTATAATATAAGTATATATTAAAAGTTAGTAGGTTAGTATAATAAGTATAAAAATTCAAATAAAAATAAAAGTTAATTGTGTATGAAGCACAGATTCCTCTGCGGACTCATCATTTGTTTTGATGGTGTAAAGCTTAAGAGGAAAGGTACCCGGCTCTTTCTCCATACAAACGTAGTCGACTGTTTCCTCCCTGGATAATGACATTAGCAAGAGCAAATATTTTTGTAGCACAAAACCTAAAGCATAATTACATTGTCATTAAAATTGGTAAGATAATTACTATGTAATTAAAAATCATTATAATTGGTAAAATTCCAAAGTCAATGACTTTGGCTAGATAATTACAATGTCATTAGAATTGGTTAGATGATTGTAATGTCATAAATAGTTGTTTTAATTGGTAAAATCCCAATGTGTTTAAAATTGGTAAGATAAAATTTAATTAAAGTTGGTAAGCTAATTCCTGGTTAGATAATTATAATGTCATTAAAATTGGTAAAATAATAGCAATGTCATTAAGAGTCATTAAAATTGGTAAGATAAAATGTCATTAAAGTTGGTAAGCTAATTCCTGGTAAGATAATTATAATGTCATTAAAATTGGTAAAATCATTGCAATGTCATTAAGAGTCATTAAAATTGGTAAGAAAATTGCAATATCGTTAAAATTGATAAAGTAATTAAATTAAATTAAATTAAAATTCATTTATTTCAGATATTAAAATCCATAATTACAAAAATACAAATTACTAAATATTCAATGTCAAATTTTCAAATATAAAATAAATCAAATAATAAATAAGCATAAATAGAATAAAATAAAATAAAAACCGAAATTAAAATGTCATAAAATATAAAAACCGAAATTGAAAATCTAAGAGTTAATTATAAATAGGAGGGACCTTTAGCATGCAGCTGCATCCACCTCCTTAACATTGGTGAGTCCCACTGCTCAGACAATACCCTCAGGATCCCGTTCGGGCTGCCACGCAGACGCTTTAACAGCGAGGCGCATCTTTTTCTGATTATAGCGTTGAAACTATCAGTTTGCGCCTCCGCAAACATGGCCGACGCGCTACAAAAACGTGGCAGCCCCAACAATATCCTGAAAGCATTGTTATATTGAATGTTCAGCGTCTTGTACGCCCTTTGTGTAAAGCTGGCCCACAGGGTGCACGTGTAGAAGGTCTGGCAGTATGCCTTAAATAATGTTACCTTTACTTGTTTAGTACAACGCGCAAACCTGCGCGCCAGCATATTACACCGCACCGACAGCGCACGGCGCTCCCTCTCGATGTCTTTATTGTCACACAGATCCTCGGTCACCCAGTGACCCAGATACTTAAATGAACTTACCTTATTCAAACGTGCGCCGCACAGAGTTACATGTGGAACTTGAGAGTAGCTTTTGTTACCAGCCTTGAACACCATGAACTCACTCTTCTTCGCGTTGTATCTGAGCCCATGGGCTTCCGCGTAAGATTGACAGATGCCTAGGAGTTTCCGAAGCGCCCCAATCGATGGGCTCAGCAGCACCATATCGTCAGCGTAGCTAATGTTGTTAATGCTCACCCGATCTATGGAACAGCCGACACCAGTACTGCTGAGCTCACCGATGAGTCGGTTCATATACAAGTTGAAGAGCCGGGGCGAGCTCAGCCCCCCCTGTCTCACCCCACACTCCAACCCGTACACATCCGAGTGTGCACCTGCCCATCGCACCCTATTCAGTTGGTTACCATACCAAAACCCAAACAACGAGATAACTTCATGTGGTACCTCCGTCTCACCTTGCAGTTTCTGCCACAGCTTGTCATAACATACCAGATCGAAGGTTTTTGACAGATCGAGGTAACAAGCGTATACTGGCGTATTCCGACTGGTATAGTACTGAACAGTCTGCTTGAGGGAGAGGATAGCAGTCTCGGTAGACAGAATCGGTAATTGTAATGGCATTAAAAGTTGTTTTAATTGGTAAAATTCCATTGACATTAAATTCATAAGATAAAATGTCATTAAAGTTGGTTAGATCATTCCAATGTCAATGAATATGGTTAGATAATTGCAATATTATTAAAAATGGTCATTAATTCAAATATAATTAAAGTTAGTGAAATATCAATGTCATTAAAATTGGTTACATGATTGCGATGTCATTATAAGGTATTATAATGAGTAGATCATTTCAATTTCAATGAATTTGGTTAGATAATTGCAATGTCATTGAAAATGGTCGTAAATTCAAATATATTCGGATATATTCGCGTTTTTTATTGTTTGTTTTAAACCTGATGTTTCGGGAACTTTGCAGAGTCAGTGTGACCATGGGATCTGCAAAGTTCCCGAAACGTCAGGTTTAAAACAAAAATATATTCGTGAATATATTCGTTCAAATATAATTATAATTATTTGTTCAAGTAGCGAAAACCTTAGAAAATACTAAATTATTTATAATTTCAGTTTTCTATACATTTAAAAAGAAAAGTCTTAGATTGGAGACCACGTACCGGAAAGCGCAGCGCGGGACGGCCTCCGACTAGATGAACGGACTACTTAATTAAGGTCGCGGGAAGTCGTTGGACGCAAAGAGCATGCGACCGATCGCTCTGGAAGTCTTTGGGGGAGGCCTATGTTCAGCAGTGGACGTCCTGTGACTGATATGATGAAACATTTAAATTTTAGCCAATACATTTTAAATTGAAATTTTATTAAATTTAATTATATTTGAATTTATGATCATTTTTAATGACATTGCAACTATTAATAAGAAACGCGAATATATCCGTTCAAATCCTACTAATATTATAAATGTGAAAGTTTGTGTGTGTGTGTGTTTGTTACTCCTTCACGCAAAATCTACTGGACCGATTGCGATGAAACTCGGTATCTAGATAGCTGGAGACATGGATTAACACATAGGCTACTTTTTATCCCGATATTCCCACGGGATCGGAATTTACGCGGGTGAAACCGCGGGGCGCAGCTAGTATAATTATAATTATAAAAATAATTTGATATTTTTTACGAACTTTTTCATTAATTCGTTATTATTTCGTTCTCCAGGAGCAGTGTTCACGGAAGAGGCCCGCGGCGGGAGCTCCGAGCTGGCGTTTAAGTACGCCGTCTACCGTATTAATAAAGAACGGAGCCTACTACCAAACACTACCTTGGTTTATGACATACAGTATACATCGGAAAAAGATACGTTTCATACATATAGGAAAGGTAATAATATTATAAAACTTAAGAGGAAAGCTGGGCGCTCTCTCCGTACAAACGTAGTATATTTTTGTAAAATATTTTAAAATATTTTTGTTGCATAAAACTTTTAACTGCCATGACCATGCCCCTATGATAGACGACCCAGTTGGCACAATGGTCACCATGCCGGACTGCCAAACTTAGGGTTCGATTCCCGCCTCAGACAAGTATTTATGCTTAGATATTTGTCTGTGGTCTGGTTGTTTCTATGTATTATAAGTATATATTTACAAAAGAAAAGTATATAAGTAATATATCCGTTGTCTAGCACACATAACACAAGTGTAGTTACTTAGCTTGGGGCTAGATGGCGCTGTGTGGAATGCCCTGCAATATTTATTTATTATTTATTTATGTTTTGTTTTTAAAATCTTAATTTCTATGATAATTAGAAAATGAAAAAAGTAAGACATAGTGGCACAGTCATGGCAGTTATAGGTTTTATGCAACAAAAATATTTGTAGTGTCAATATCCAGGGAAGAAACAGTCGACTACGTTTGTATGGAGAGAGCGCCGGTACTCTTTCTCCTTAAAATAAACTAAAAAACCTTGACTTTTCTTTCCTAAATGCCCGCGACTTCGTCCGCGTAAAAGTCGAAAACGGACCAAGGAATCACGTTGTCCTATACAAACTTTGTCCCCCTTTTTCACCCTCTTAAGAGTAAAATATTGATAAATCCTTTCTTATCGGATGCTTACGTCACACCCTCCAAGTTTCAGGTCTCTACGATCAGCGGTTTAGGCTGTGCGTTGATCCGTCAGTCATTCAGGACAAATAATTTTATATGTATAGAAGATAACTTTCAGTTGGCTGAACCGATTTCGGTAAAACATAGCTATGAACATTCTCGACTGATTCGCCTTTCAAACAAAAGAAACAAAATTAAAATCGGTTCATCCGTTTGGGGGCTACTTTGGCACAGACAGAAACAGACACGTCAAATTTATAACACCCCGTCGTTTTTGCGTCGGGGGTTAATAAATCCGGTCAAGTGAGTGTCGGGCCACGCACTGTAGGGTTAGATAAATAGATAAATTATTTACTTTGTAAACGAGTACATCAGGGGTACGTTTAAAGTAGCGCCTATCGTAGACAAGCTCAGGGAGAGTAGACTTCGGTGGTACGGTCATATAATGCGAAGGGAGGATACTCGTAGCTACTCAGTGAGAACTGTTGTGAATATGCCCACGAAGCCCCGAGGAAGAGGAAGACCGCCCGCCATCTGGTGGACCAATGTTGCTAGGGACATTAAGGCTCTCGATATCTCTACAATGACAACCCAGGATCGAAGGACCTGGCGCAAACGTACAAGGAGGACCGACCCCAACTAATTTGGGAAAAGGGCAGGACAAAAAAGAAGATTTATTTTGTAAACTCAAATTTTTAATAACATTAATTATAAAAACTTTTTGTTTACCTGCAACTTTTCACGAAAATCTTAATAGACCTCATCTCCGTTAGAATAGACCGTATCTGGTATGAATTTTAACTTACTAGGTCCACCCGTTCCTGAGAAAATCGGTGGTGACACGGACAAGAGAGTGATCTTATAAGGGTTCCTTTTTACCTTTTGAACTACGGAACCCTAAAAATACCTTTTCCGGAGCATATTTCATTTTATTTTTCAAACTGAAAAATTGCGGGAACAATAAGTTTTAGAGGACTGAGTCAAGTGGTTCAAGTATTTCCTGCAGGCTTTGTGTTTTATATTGGATTTTCAACGTTTATTGAAGTGAAAACTTCTTTAAGCGCGGTACGCATATTTTTAGATGAGACTAGCTGTTGCCCGCGACTTCGTCCGCGTTGGACTCGAAAATGGTTCTTATAGGATTAGATCAATAAGGAATAAATAAAAAAATAATAAATAAATCATTTATTCTAGTAAAAGGTTTACAAAATATATAAATCCATCTGTGTCTGAACTAAGCGGTAAGCTTGTATCTCAGACAACAGCGCTCTTCATCCAAAACAAAAATCTTACTATTTACTAAAACAAATTAAACATGTTCTGTACCCACTCATACCTAGAAATAAATATACTACAGTAATATGTACTGATAACTTATTTATAAATCCTCTTACAAGTGCTACAACTTTATTTCTAGTAACTATATCTATATATATAAAAGGCAAAATCATTATGTATAAGTTATGTGACTATTTTATGACGGTATCGACTAAAAGTAGATATACCTATGTATCCATCCTATAGTAGGTACCTAACTGAAAGGGCTAGATAAAAAGGTACTTACAATTTTTTACTGCCTGGCTAAACACAAAAACACAGAGTATTACAAAAAGCAAACACACTTGGTACTTGTGTGGGAGGTCGGAATGAAGTATTCGAAACACTATAAAAACAGATGCATCACAATACTAAAATGTGAAAAAGATTTAAACACATCATCAAATATAATGGTAAAACAATCCTAATTTGAAAATTCACTGTCTATCAACAAAACCAGTCGAATTTATCACACAATAACAAGTAACTTTAATAAACAGAATGCAGGTAGGTTTGAGCGGTAGGTACTCGTACTGATGCAGAGTAATGCACTGCTAACGCTTCTAGTACAAAGATACGGACTTTCTAGATATGACTTCGCCTACTAAATGCACTGAGTTCAGTTGACATGTAGTTTAATTGTAATTATTTTATTTAAGTAAGTAGTTTCAATATACATATTTAAATAATATATTAGATTAGGTATAATTATAATTATTTTATTATAGTAGGTATATTTTAGTTAATATTATATTTTTGTTATTTTATATTTAATGGACGAATTAAAGGTTTTTTTTTTAATTTTTAATTTTAGTTAGGTTATATAAATGTAAAAACAAGACCTAAAAACAATAAAATACTGAATCACGTCCCATACAAATTTTGCCCCTCTTTTTCACCCCTTAGAAGTAAAATTTCGGAAAATCCTTTCTTATCGAATGCCTAAGTCACACAAAGAACTCACCCTTCAAGTTACAGGTCTCTACGATCAGCGGTTTAGGCTGTGCGTTGATCCGTTAGTCAGTCAAGACAAAGAATTTTATATGTATAGATAAAATATCTGGACTCGCGACACCGTTACGAGACGCAGCTACAGTGTGATAGATAGATATATCTTTATTTGGCCAACAACAGACATAAATTATTTTTGATATGACTAAAAATAACAGACTTAATTAAATAATATAACCTATGTTATTTATAACAAAGTAACAGTGTCGCCGCCAAATAGGCTCCTGCTCAGCTATGTGCATAAATGCAACGCTGATTTTCAGCAGAGACCCTGTGATTGGAGAGAGTAGGACGATGCTGTAATTTGATGTGTGCATATATGCATATATTTTTATATAAAAAACCAGCTAGTAATAGTTCGTTATAATTTCCAGCGTGTGCTCAAGTGAAGTCTGGTGCGATAGCGTTGTTCAGCGGGGAAGGCGTGATGCTGGGCTCTACCCTGACCGCAATGTGCAAGTCTCTCCACGCGCCTCACTTCCTGTCTGCACCTGCGCAGTTCACACAATGTAAGTATTATCTTATATCTTTAAATGAGCAATTCTTGTATATATATATATAATTGGAATCTCGGAATCGGCTCCAACGATTTTCATGAAATTTGGTATATAGGGGGTTTCGGGGGCGATAAATCGATCTACCTAGGAATCATTTTTAGAAAATGTCATTTTATTCGTGTTTTATCGAATCTTACTTTTTTTTTATCTGAAAAATATGACTCTTCCTGACATCTATTGGCGAACTACTAATACTATTTTTTGTGAGCAATAAAGTTATTCCAGCAGATGGCGTTGTTAAGTAACACGAAGTCAATGAGTGTTTGCTTTGAGGTTAGACTAAGTAAAAAAAAAAAATACCGAGCAAAGCTCGGTCATCCAGGTACTGTGGTCTTAAACGTCAAAATGCGTAGTAGACTTGCCTTCAAAAACTTATAGATTTAGACCCAAAATGATAAAAAACACAATCTATACTAAAGAAGAAAGACTTTTTTGGTTTATAACGAATAGACTCCGAAACTACTGGACCGATTTTGATGTAACTGTGATATGAGGATACATTGATTCGTTGGAAATGATATGGGCTATTTTTAGCTTTTAGCGCTGCTACGCTCTATAGTATTGGAAAAGTACGACCAGTCGGGATTCGGAATAAATAAAATAATGAATATAAATATTCCAGGACATTCCACACATCGCCATCTAGCCCCAAGTTAAGTAACTACACTTGTGTTATGGGTGCTAGACAACTCATATACTACTAATATACTTTTCTCTTGTAAATATATACTCATAATACATAGAAACAACCAGAGAACAGACAAATATCTTATGTAAGCACATGTCTAAGGCGGGAATCGAACCCGCAACCCTGTGTTTGGCAGTGCGACATGGTGACCAGTGCCAACTGGGTCGTCCATAAATAAAAACAACTATATATCCTTTCCAATCGTTTATTTAACTTTTGACAGCTCTAATAGTGATACCCTGACCCGTTACCGATTCGATTTCTTTTATCGATCGATTTTATTCATGAAGAAGTTTTAATCGATTTAACACACTCATTATTTTGTATCTGTTCACATGCTTTTTATTTGAACCAACTACAGTAAGTCTAAACGATTATTTAAGATTCATTAATTTGAAGCGAATAAATTCGATCCCATTACTAGGTACGAGTACGATGGAACTGTTTTCATTACGCAAGCTATTTATGCATTAAAACAGAGACATTTAGGGCATTTTAATGCAAAATAATAAAGGCTTTGACGTGATTTGATATAAAATATAATCACAATTTTATTGTATGTTTTATTAATATAATCGATAATCGATTTATTTAAGACCGTTTGTATAGTCTGTGGTCATTAATTACGAATGACACATCTCTAAGTGGGCGGAGCCCGTCCATGAAGTACAGTATTCCCTGTAGTACATTGTATCAAAAACTAGCAAACCCGGCGAACTCCGTTTCGCCACCAGATTTTCCTGAATTTTTTTTGCTATAAACCTCACGGAGCCCGAGACCTTTCCAACGAATGCAAAACCGTGGAAATCGGTTCGTGCGTTCTGGAGTTATAGCGTCAGGGAGGAAAACCCGACTTATTGTAATATATTAGATTATTACAAAACTTTATGTGCGTGATCTGTCAAAAGTTAAATAAACGATTGGAAACACTATAAGATAAATAAATAACAAAAACAGATAAATAACAAATGAGTTTTGGCGGGAACGAGTTAACAACATGTCGTGCTGCAGTTTTATTTTCATGAAACTTAGATGTAACCCGAGTTGAATTGTATAATTCTGGTGGAATGTTATTCAATTTAGTTCTGTGAAAGTGCACAAGTGTAGTGAAAGTAAAAATCAGTGTCAAACATGCAGTTTTCTCGTTGCCTCCAAATCTCCTATTAAGGTTATGGTAAACTTGCCACCGCTTTACTATAGCCCCTGACTTGACGGACTATGACGACTTTGACTGTATTGAAACACTTTAGGCCCGATTTATGAAAAATCGGGTCAATTTGATGCAAAATATAACTTGACACTGGCTAAATTCATACGTGCGAAGCCATAATAAAAGAAAAAAAAAAAACAAATAACAATCGAGTGATCCCTTCACGCAAAAGTTACTAAACCGATTTAGTTGAAACTTTGTATTCGGATACATTGATTTGTAAACAGTAACATAGGCTACTTTTTATCCCGATATTCCCACGGGATCGGGACTTAAGAGGGTGAAACCGCGTGTATATAATATTGTTCCTCTTGTCCACAGCAAATCACTCATCGTTCACAATAAGCCTGTACCCTCCGCGGGATACAATCGTGAAAGCCTTCACCGATCTGATTGGCTACCTCAACTGGACCAGATTGGCTGTCATTTATGAGGACTATGGTTATGGTAAATATAAAGATCCAGAAATGAAATATCCTGAATTATCTTATATCTTTAAATGAGCAATTCTTGTATATATATATATATAATATAATTGGAATCTCGGAATCGGCTCCAATGATTTTCATGAAATTTGTTATGTAGGGGGTTTCGGGGGCGATAAAGCTAGGAATCATTTTTAGAAAATGTCATTTTATTCGTGTTTTATCGAAACTTACTTTTTTTTATCTGAAAAATATGACTCTTCCTGACATCTATTGGCGAACTACTAATACTATTTTTTGTGAGCAATAAAGTTATTCCAGCAGATGGCGTTGTTAAGTAACACGAAGTCAATGAGTGTTTGCTTTGAGGTTAGACTATGTAAAAAAAAAATACCGAGCGAAGCTCGGTCATCCGGGTACTTTTTTATTATTTTTAGTGCATGACCTACACTGGGCAATGAAAATATTTTTTAAGGAAAAATGCGTCTTCGAGTTATATGTAATGAAAATTCATACTAACGGATGTCGCTAACGAAACTTAATTCGAATAGAGGTTAATACGATTCTTAAATTCAACTATAAGGGTACTTGACCGAGTGGCGTAATTGGTAAGCGCACTTGAACGGCATTCAAGGAATGCGAGTTCGAGTCTCGTCACTGTAGCAATTTTTGAAGACGTATTTTTGCTTAAAAATATGAAATTTATTGACAAAATCTTCGACTTTGCATTATATTTCCATATTTTCCTACATTTTCTTTTTACACACAAGTGTGAAAAGCGGAGTTTTTACTTTTTCGTTTCTATTTTTTTTTGTTTTAAGAACGCATTTACGGAGTGTCTAAATGTTAGCAAAAGTATATTTGGTTCCGGTTCACTTTCCGGTTAATCCGTCAAAGTTGGAACGAAGTTCCTTATCGCGGGTTGCGAAAGGAGGCTAGACGGAAAAAAATAAGACCAAAAGTTGTAATGACAATGATTTTATTACAATTCCTTCACTAATTAATCAAAAGAAACTTCGTTCCATCCGGGTGTCTCTTGACGCCTCCCAAGTTTTTTTTAAAATATCGGTTCAGTAATTGTTAATTATTATGCTGCCTGATATCACTAAACCTTATTTTACGCAGAATAGCCAAAAGTTATAGAACCGTTATAAAAAAATCATACTTTAAAATATGCACCTGTTACCCTCAGTCCTTTGCTGACGGTACGTAAAATGCCTTTTGTGTTTTTCGTAATTCACTATCATAGTAATTTATGAATTAATTAATTTAAATTGGTCAAATGCAACAAAACCGTATTTAATTTTTATTTACAATTTTTTTTTGTTTTTGTTTTTATGTATATTTTTTTATTAAATCAAAATTAAACAGTTAAGTACCAACAATTTATGGATTTATTAAATGAATGCTAGAAGCATTGGCACGCTGAATGGCGATGGCTAACCTCTGCGCCAGAAACGAGCCGGAGCGGGAGTCAGAGTCACCCCCATTCCCCCTAATCCTAACACCCAACTCTTTAACTAATTTTTTGGTGTCGTCTCCCCAGCACCCCAACGTCTCTACAGCAACAGGCACAAAAATATAATTGGGCATCAAGTCCACATAGAACCTTTACGCCGGGTACGATAAGGGGCGGGTTATTTGACTAACTGGTCACTTCATTTATTTGTATTTATAATGTTAAATATCTATGTCTTTTTATTTTATTCATTTATTATTTAAGTATTTTTAAATGAATTATATTTCGTTTTATCCATCAATGACATTTTTAACCGACTTCAAAAAAAGGAGGAGGTTTCGGTTGTATGTATTTTTATGGATGTCTTCTTTCTATAGCAACCGATTTTGATGAATCTTTTTTCTTGTATTTTCCAGGTGAAATAAATATTTTACAAATAGGCGACACGCGGGACATGTACGCGGTGAGATGCCGAGACGGGAGCGAGTACCGCCGCGCGCTGGCGCTAGTCAAGGCACAGAAGATTGGAAATATCATTGTTGATACGGATCCTAAGAAGATCAGGCAGTTAGCCCGAGCTGTGAGTATGGGGTGGTACCGCGTAATGCAGTTGCTATCGTGAGCATCTCTACTTGTGATGCAGTTACTTTGAAGGTAATCGTTGCTTAATAGAAAAAAAATAACGTGTCGCGGGACACGCGTTTGGACGTTTTTTTCATATTGTGTATACATATGTGGGAGATTAGTTTCTCTTACTTTTTTTGTTTCATGTTTTCGTAACGCGTGTCATTTTCATTTTCAAGGCTAGGTCTGTGCCAACCCGCGATGGGGAACTTCGTTTAAATTAAATTTTATTTTCTGGATTATTCCAATAAAAAATAATAATAAAAAAGATTTGGTGCTGGTATAAAATAACCTAAAATATTTATTAAATACTAGCTGTCCTGGTTAACGTTGTTTTTACCATATAAAAAATTTCATACAAATCGGTTCAGCCGTTTAGATTGAGTTTGGCAACTAACACAGCGACACGATTGACGACATCAATATTTATACGATACAGCTAACGTCACTCAATTGTTTTGCCTTCCCGGAACCTCCCCATTAAAACTTGAAATTAATGGTTTGGTATTAAAGTTCAAATTGACTTTTAAGTATTATTACGAATCGTTTATATGGGAATTAAATAAATATTGCAGGACATTCCACACATCGCCATCTAGCCCCAAGCTAAGTAACTATACTTGTGTTA
Source organism: Idaea straminata (assembly GCA_951213275.1). NCBI lineage: Eukaryota > Metazoa > Arthropoda > Insecta > Lepidoptera > Geometridae > Idaea > Idaea straminata. The sequence goes on along the minus strand of OX577875.1, from coordinate 1,308,644 downwards.
TGGGTGCTAGACAACTCATATACTACTTATATACTTTTCTTTTGTAAATATATACCTATAATACATAGAAAAAACCAGACCACAGAAAAATATCTAAGCATAAATACTTGTCTGAGGCGGGAATCGAACCCGCTGTATACAAAAGTGTCGTTTTTAGACTTTTACAGGCAAGTTATAAATTCTTATCCAGACAATTCTTATCCAGAATATCTAATAAAAAATGCGTTTTTTTTCAGATTTTACAGCTTCAGATGAATAATGAAAATTATCATTATGTTTTTACGTCTTTTGTGAGTATTCCTTCTTATTTTTATTAAGTGACTGCAGCGCTTCGCGGTTTCACCCGCATAACTCCTGATCCCGTGGGAATATCGGGATAAAAAGTAGCATAAGTTATTTCCAGTGAATCAATGTATCCTCATACGAAGTTTCATCAAAATCAGTCCAATAGTTTCGGAGCCTATTCGTTACAAAAAAAACTTTCCTCTTTATAATCTTCTTCTTCTTCAGAGTTTTCAAATCGCCTTAAGGCTTGGCTGGTGGCGGGAATGAGTTAACAACATGTCGTACTGCAGTTTTATTTTCATGAAACTTAGTTGTAACCCGAGTTGAATTGTATAATTCTGGTGGAATGTTATTCAATTTAGTTCTGTGACAGTGTACAAGTGTAGTGAAAGTAAAAATCAATGTCAAACATGAAGTTTTCTCGTTGCCTCCAAATCTCCTATTAAGGTTATGGTAAACTTGCCAACGCTTTTCTATAGCCCCTGATTTGACTTTAGGCCCGATATGAAAAATCGGGTCATAATTTGATGCAAACAATAACTGGACACTGGCTAAATGCACAAGCCGTGCGAAGCCATAATTAATAGAAAAAAAAGTAAGAGTAGGCAAACGAGAACCACGCGAACGAAGTCGCGGACAACAGCTAGTTCCCACAAACAAAAGCTATTGTTTATGTATTGGTTACCATAGCAACCAAACTCCATCACCATAGCAACCAGTAACTTCATATTCTTCTTCCAGGACATGGAGCTGTTTGATCTTGAAGACTTCTTCTACAACCGCGTCAACATGTCCGGTTGGAGGCTGGTAGACCGAGGGTCGGACAGGGTCCAAGAGGCGCTCCAGGTCATGGAGAAGTTCCATCCGATAGGTGCTTCTATACTGATCGGTGGACATATTAAGGTGAGAATCTTCCATGAGAATATGTTAATATGTTTGGTTGGAGGCTGGTAGACCGAGGGTCAGACCGGGTCCAGGAGGCGCTCCAGGTCATGGAGAAGTTCCATCCGATAGGAGCTTCTATACTGATCGGAGGACATAATAAGGTGAGACTCTTCCATGAGAATATGTTAATATGTGTGGTTGGAGGCTGGTAGACCGAGGGTCAGACAGGGTACAGGAGGCGCTCCAGGGCATGGAGAAGTTCCATCCGATAGGAGCTTCTATACTGATCGGTGGACATATTAAGGTGAGAATTGTCCATGAAGATATGTCAATTTGTTTGGTTGGAGGCTGGTAGCCCGAGGGTCAGACAGGGTTCAGGAGGCGCTCCAAGTCATGAAGAAGTTCCATCCGATAGGAGCTTCTATACTGATCGGTGGACATATTAAGGTGAGAATTGTTCATGAAGATATGTCTATTTGTTTGGTTGGAGGCTGGTAGACCGAGGGTCAGACCGGGTCCAGGAGGCGCTCCAGGTCATGGAGAAGTTCCATCCGATAGGAGCTTCTATACTGATCGGTGGACATATTAAGGTGAGAATTAATGTATCGTGTCTGTCTGTTATTTCCACCATGAATCGATGTACAATCGACGCTCAAAAGTACACCGCCACTGTAACGTTTACAATCCTGTGCTATTTGAACATTATGACAACGTAACCTGTGGAACCTGTGGCGGTTTATACCCGATTTCGGTACCTACCTATGCCTACCCTATTATTAGTTGTAGACTGTAGCTATTTTTTAAAAGTACAGTGTATAATTATTACTTTTATAATTTTTTAAGTTTTTTTTAAGATAACGTCATATAAATAAAATAAATAAATAAATATTTCAGGACATTCCACACATCGCCATCTAGCCCCAAGCTAAGTAACTAGACTTGTGTTATGGGTGCTAGATAACAGATATACTACTTATATACTTTTTTTTGTAAATATATATATAATACATAGAAACAACCAGATCACAGACAAATATCTAAGCATAAATACTTGTCTGAGGCGGGAATCGAACCCGCAACCCTGTGTTTGACAGTCCGGTATTCATATTCATATTCATATTCATATTCATTTATTTCATAAAACATGGGTTAGCAATGATGGTTCACAGTGGTATATAATATGTACAGCCATGATTCGCCTGAAATTTTATTGGTACATTTATAATTATTTTTTAAAATTTAGGTCAAAACTAGGTTGCAAAATATACCTACAAAGGTTATACATAATGAAAATAAGAATTATACAAATGTCAAAATATGGCTCACAAAATTGAATGTCAAAATATTAATATTAGTAGTGTGAAGTAATTACAAAAATAAGAATTATACAAATGTCAAAAATGGCTCATAAAATTTAAATGTCAAATTATTATTAATTGTGTCAGTCATTTTTAAATATAAATTATACACATGTCAAAAAATGGCTAACCTAATATTACAATTTTCTATCATTTAAAAAGTCCTTTAAGTCATAGTACGCCTTTTTTGCAAGAAAGCCATTGAGTGCAGCTCTAAACCTTTTAGTATCATTGAAAGATCTAATTGATTCTGGTATTTTATTAAAGATGATAGGTGCCATGCAGTTTACACTCATTCTCTTAAGAAGACCTTTGCACTTATTGGTTGTCTCCAAAGTACCTTGACGTCTGCTTCCAGTAGGTTTAATTGTAAAGTAGTGGGGGTTAATTTTAACAAAATTAGCTATCTCACTTATGTACAACGATGGAAGTGTTAGAATTTTATATTTAAGGAAATAAGGTTCACACGAATCGTCTGGCATCAAGCCAAACATAGACCTAATGCATTTCTTTTGGGCTACGAAAACGCTCTGCTTGTTAGTAGTGTTGCCCCAAAACATTATGCCATATCTAAGAGCAGCCGCGACATATCCATGGTATGCTGCTAATAGTGTAGGGACATTTGCTACTTGTCGTAATTTATAGAGTGCGTATGAAAATTGATTCAATTTTTTTACCAAATTACTAATATGAGGTTTCCATGTCAGCTTATTATCTATGGTTAAGCCTAAAAATTTTGTAGACTCTATTTCTTGAATTGAATTGCCTGAGTAATTAATGTCAAATTCTAAGGGGGTATTGTTTCTTTGTTTAAAATTGATCAAATATGTTTTCGTCAAGTTAATTGTTAAGTTATGCAATGTCAGCCAGTCAATCAAAGATATTAGCGTATTGTTTATGTCACATTCTACATTATTTAAATTGTCATAAGAAAATAGAATAGTACTATCATCAGCGAAAATTGTCATAAAATGGTTAGTCACATTAGGAAGGTCATTTATATAAATAATAAAAAGGAGCGGGCCCAACACGCTTCCTTGTGGAACACCTTTACTTACCAACCTTTCATTCGACGCGTAGCTAGTGTCAGTACCGGTGACAGGATCAACTCTGTTTATGTGTATTTTTTGTCTTCTATTAGATAAGTAAGATTCAATTAGTTTGTAAGCATTGCCTCTTACACCGTATTGCTCAAGTTTTTTTAATAGAGTTTGATGGTGTACATTGTCAAACGCTTTGGACATATCCATAAACAAAGCCATCGTTGGTTTTCGTTTGGTCACATTTCTGACAATGTTTTCCAAGAATTCATAAATAGCCATGTTTATAGATCTGTTCTTCCGAAAGCCGAACTGGCATTTTGTGAAAAGGTTATTGATCTCAAAGAACCTATCGATTTTTTCGTATATTACGTTTTCGATAATCTTTGAAAATATAGGTATTAAGGCTATAGGGCGATAGTTCTTTAACATTTTCTTGTCATCTTTTTTGTACAAGGGAATAACAATTGTCAATTTTAACTTATCAGGAAATGTTCCATGTTCGATACATAGGTTTACAATGTGACATAGTACCGGTGCTACTAAATTTGCTACTTGTTTGATCATTTTGGTGGAAATATCGTCATAGCCTACGCTATTAGTATTTTTTAGTGCATTAATAATTTTTTCCAAATCTGATGTTGATGTAGGTGAAAGAAAAATTGAATTAGATTGGACATGTTGTGTAGAAGTTAATTTAGGTTCATTATTGTGACTACTTTCAACATTATCAATAAAATAGTCGTTAAAAGCATTTGCAATTTCTATCGGTTCAGTGATTTCTTTGTCATTACTTAAAACACTGGAGGTATTTTCCTTTGGTAAGTTATTGTTATATTTGTTAATAACTTTCCATGTCGCTTGAGATTTATTATTAGAAATTTTAATGAAGTGATCATTTTGTGCCTTTTGAGTCAAATTCATAATGCTTTTATACCGCATAGAATAAGTTTCAAATGTAGACTTGTTTATTTTTGTTGGGTTAAGTCGATATTTCCACAAAAGTTGACGTCTTCTCTTACTACACTGTTTAATACCCTTAGAAATCCACTTAGGTTTTCTCCTAGAAGGTATTTTTATTTTCGTTTTTGGGAATCACAAATTATAAAACAATGTGAAATTGTCATGGAAGGTATTAAATGCAAAATTGGGATTGTCTGATTCATAAACTTCGCTGAAACTTAGACTAGCAATACAATTCTTAAATTTCCTTACATTTTCAAGAGAAAAATCACGTCTATAAGTATACCAGCACTTTAATCTACAAGATTTTTTTACCGGTACCTGAAAGCTTTGTGCTGTGTGATCGGATAAAGCTAACTCTATTATTTGACCCTTTACGCCGCGTATGTTATGTATTATATTGTCAAGGCAGGTCTTACTTTGTGGTCTAGTATGTTCATTAAATTGAAATTTTACATTATATTTCGAAAGCATCATCCGGAAGTCACTAGTTGTCTTATTGTTTTTCAAAATGTCTATATTGAAATCACCACAAATAATTAATTTATAATTGTTCAAGTCAGAGAGAAATTTCAAAATCTGTTCAAGTTTATTTAAAAATAAATTTATTATTTCTATTTTAGTTCGAGGAGGCCTGTAAATACATAATACATACAATTTATGTTGCGTTAGTTTTATTGCTGAACATTCTATGACGTCATGAATCGATTGTTTGACAATTTCAGTAATATTTTCATATTCATAGTTGTTTTGAATGAGAATACAAGAGCCCCCATGACGGTTATGTCTACAGTAGTATGATCCTATTCTGTAGTTTGTAATGTTAATTTGATGTAAGTCACATTCCATCATATTATGCTCCGTTATGCACAAGATATCTACTGAAGTACCTGCATCCATCAAGGTTTCTATACTCACCAAAAATGCGTTAGTTTTCCTAAAAAGACCGGCTATGTTTTGATGAAGTATTCCTAAGGAGTCAATCACGAAATAAATGATTTGATGATGTATGATTGGACTTAGAACAACTTTCAATGGCTCTATTGCAGTCAATATCTATATAAAGTGATGTAATGAGCGGATAATTTAATAAGTCAATTCTAATGTTCTTCATAACACTCCGAAAAATGTCTATTAATCCAAAATTATTAACTCTGCCAGTTAAATTTGAAAACATTTCTAATGTTAGGCTTTCATTTGAATCAAAGAAATGTACATACTGATTATTTTGTAACTCTACGTACAGCAGACTATTAAACAATTCTATCTTGTAGTTGTACATTAGCGCTCCCAGAATGTATGTAGGTGCACATATTATTATGTTAGTCGTATTTATATCTTTAATAGCATCTCTTATTGTATTAATTAAATCTATAAAATTACAATTATGTTTAAAATCGGCTTCTCCTAATAGGACAATACAGTAATCGTTCATAGTAAAATCACATAGTTTGTTTCTAAGTCCAGTGAAGAGTTGCTTAATATTAGAGTTAGGCAGTAAGTAGCGACAAAATTTAAATTCTGAAGAGAACGTGTCATCGATAAAATTGAGAGAGCCAGCATAATGTCTATTACTTAGAATGCATAATTTTCTTTTCGTTTTGTTCTGCAGGTTTACAGGATTGCTTGTTGTTGTTGAGATATGAGAGGGTTCGAGAGAGACAGTCTCATCTTTTTCACACGAAGGTTTATTAAACTCTGGAAGCGGGTTCGGAAAAGGATTACTGACCGCAGAAAGGCTGTCCCGTTTGTTTTTCTTCTTTTTTCTTCCCGACAATGGTGTCCCGTTAATTTGGTCCGCAATACTGACCGGTACGGTATGGTGACCATTGTGCCAACTGGGTCGTCAAATATAGATCGTGAGTCTGAAATAATGAATTTATTATTATTATTATTTGTCTGTTATACGTCCTATATCACGGGACTATGGAGTCCCGGATCTTTGGAAGGCATGCGTGGGGCCGAAGCCAACACGTAGAGGCCCTTTACAATAACAAGTTTAATGGCAAATTATGACGTGGACATCAAACCAGCGATTATCCCTGTCTTATTATTATTATACCACTCACACAACTTAACACATGTTGAAAATAAAAATTACACTGAGTACTTTTAATTCAAGTATTTATGTTTGTGTGTGTGTAACGTCTATTAGCAGAAGATCGTAAGTCCAATACTTGTTTATAGTATTATTGTAGCAAACTGATAGTGTACTTAAGACGTATACTGTACTTGCCGATAAGCGGGCCGAGGATACCGTAAGTGGCCAAAAGAGTGAAAAAAAATTCTAGATCTATGGAATAACAAATTTTTATCACAGTTGCTCATAAAGTGGATCTTATTCAACGGCTTTTAGGCTCATAATCCAACATATTATGCACGCGTGCGTTTTAGATTTGTTAACTAGTGCTGTAAAGTTATCCCGAAAAGGTAGGTACCAAAGAGTTTTTTAGCTAGCAAAAATGGTTGTCTCTAAAGTCGGTTTACGAACGAAAATTTTACGTGATAATGACTTAGAAAACGATTAAAAATTGAGTTGTTTATTTTTTGTTTTTTCTTTACTTAAATATTTTGTTTTTCCGTACCATTGTATTTTGTTCTTAACCCCCGACGCAAAAACAAATAGAAAAACCCTAAAAAACAATGTATGTCACACGAGGATGTATAGGTTAAAATTCTTTAGCCTGGCATTTCCGGAGCATAATTAACAAAAAAATATTGCCTTAAAAAATGTAAACATAGAGTTATCACAAATATTTTGTTAATTATTATTTTGTTTTCTTTTCAAGTCTTTTCTTTTATTCGCAACTGTGATAAAAAACGTCGTACGATATACGTGTGGAATTGATATTTGCATCTTGGCTTCTATAACACGCTCGCTGCCGCTCGCGCGTCATAAACCGCCTCTATGCAAAGATCAATTTACCACACTTATATCGTAATGTACAATTGTCAATCAAATCTGGTTTCCAGACGGAACCAGCACTTCTCTACGATGCCGTCCAGGTGTTGGCCCAGGCTCTATCCGCAACTGAAGATGTCAAAACTGGAGAATTATCCTGCGATAAGGATGCTCCTTGGCCACATGGGAAGGCGCTAATAGAAAATATTAATAAGGTAAATTATAATCGTTAGTCCAAGGTTTTATGTAGCCATTAGTTTGGATATTATCAAGCAATGAGTTAAGGTATTATCTAGTCATTAGTCCGGATATTTTCAAGCAATTAGTTAATAAGTTTTTGGAACAAAGTTCCTTATCGCGCGTTGCGAAAGGAGGCTAGGCGGAAAAAAATAAGATCAAAAGTTGTAACAACACTTTTTGCTATAGTTGTAAGCCGTGCGGCGTGCGCTTGTTTCTCTCTCTCTCTCTCTCATAGAAAGCAATTACTCAAATTGAGTCTACTGATTAAGTTTGTATTAACTTAAAAAAATATTATAACTAAAAAAAATTACAATTCCTTCACTAATTAATCGAAAGGAACTTCGTTCCATCCGGGTGTCTCTTGGCACCTCTCAAGTTTTTTATTTTTTTCTAATTAATTTTGTAGTTGATAATAATTGAAGACTTTTTTGCAATTAGTTTAGCTTGAGATATTATGTAGCAATCAGTCCGAATATTATTAAGCATTTAATTCGAGTATTATTTAGCCATTAGTCAAATTATTATCTAATCCAAACATTATAAAGTCATTTCGTCCGTCTAGGCTGTATTCTAAATATTTTCATTCATTTTGTATTATATAACCATTAGTTCGTGTAGTTATCAAGTCATTAGTTCAGGTATTATCTAATTATTAGACCAGGAATTACCCATATACCGGATATTGTAAATGATTTAAAATTTTATTATAACCTCTGGGTTTTACCTGCGTAACACCCAATTTAATTAAATAATTTATTTTCCATAGCACAACACATACATAAATATATACATAAGTCATTAAACATTAAATAACAAGATATGTGCGTGCAATGGAGGGTGCAGTCTCAGCAATATGCTGTGAGCTGTGTGACCATCTCAATAGGAATATCGGGATAAAAAGTAGCCCATAATACTTCCAATTAATCAATGTATCCTAATACCAAATTTCATTGAAATCGGTCAAATAGTTTCGGAGCCTCATCGTTACAAACAAAAAAAACTTTCCTTTTTATTATATTAGTGTAGATTAGTTCAAATGTATTGTAATCATTACGTCCGTCTAGTCCGTAGTCCAAATATTGTCATTAGTTTGGGTATTATATAGCCCTTAGTTCAGGTATTTTATAGCCCTCAGTTCAGGTATTTTATAGCCCTTAGTTCAGGTATTATATAGTTCAAGTATTTTATAGCCCTTAGTTCAGGTATTATATAGCCCTTAGTTCAGGTATTATATAGCCCCTAGTTCTGGTATTATCTAGCCATTAGTTTGGGTAATTTATATCCATTAGTTCAAGTATTATCTAGCGAATAGTCCGAATTTTACTAATCACATAAAATGCGACTTTACTAAATATACTGTAGACTTTACTATAAAATAAAATAAATGTTTCTAGGTAAAAGCACACGGGTTGACCGGTCCAATTTCCTTCGCCGGCGGGGTACGATCCGACGTACGTCTGCAACTGATGCGTCTCTCCGGCGGCGAACAAGGCGGGACAGTCCTGGCTGGCACCTGGACCCCGCAGGATTCCCTCAACGTTACGGATCCCGCGGCTTATAAACGGGATCCGCCGCCGAATGTGACGTTAACTGTTGTTACTGTTGAGGTGAGTTTTGACCCCGCGGGATCTGTTGTTTTACCATGGGATCGGAAATTAGGCGGGTGAATAGAATAGAATAAAATTTATTTGGACAAGCACACGATAAAAATAAATATGTATTAAGAACAGTAAATTCATCAACTGGCAGAAAGATGGCGCTGACTGGAAAATGTGTGACTTGACCTATTTTAGGAGATTTTAATTAACAAAGGTATAAGATAAAATAAATAAGCGGCATGGGGAGTGTTAGGTTTTATTATCGTTACGGAATTTCTTGATTCGGTCGCCGCGCTCAAAGCCCATGATAAAAGCTATGCAATAGCTTAAAAGGACAGAAAATTAAAAGAATACAATAGAACAAAAAGTTTGACTTTTGCTTTTGATATCACCCAGGTGTTAACAGACGACACTTTAGTGTCCTTTGATCACCTGAGAAAATAAGCACCCAGGTCCTTAAAGGTGACTCCAATAAAAACAATGTGAATTTATATAAGCATCCAGGTTCTCAAAAGCAATGGGTTTCTTGCGTCTTCTTCTCATTAGTTAGCGTGTTTCAAAAACACATCTTAACTTAGTTTTAAAGACGATTTAAGTGATGTCATGCGAATGCCCAGAGCCTAAACCACCCTCTCAGCTTAATCGACCGTGTCTAGAGGAAAGAGCTCATCAACACGTTTGGAGCCAACTAAGCCGCGGGTTTCATCACGATGTTTTCCTTCACCGTAAGAGAAATGTAACCTACTCCATCTAGCATAAATTTCCTGGTGCTATATAATTCATCTAGATTAAAGAAAGACTTTGACTTTCATATTAACCCATACACGTCCAGTGCTGGACATAGGCCTCCCCCTAACGACGCCACTAACAGCGGTCCTGAGCCGCTTCCATCCACCGACTACCCGCCACCGCTACAATGTCGTCGGTCCACCGGGCAGCTGGTCTCCCAACACTCCGTTTCGCGTTGCATTGCGGCCGCTGCTCGAGAACTTTTACCTGCCCATTGCCACTTCAGCTTATTAATCTTGAGAGCTATGTCGGTGACTATTGTTCTATCACGTAGAGAAACTCCGAGCATAGCTCTCTCAACTTTGACTTTGATGCAAAGATTTTCATGTTTTCTCCAGGAGAAACCCTACGTAATGGTGAAAGAAGGTTGGAACCTCCAGGGTAACGCTCGCTTCGAGGGTTTCTGCATCGACTTGCTGTCCAGGGTCGCAGCCAGGGCTGGCTTCCATTACAGGCTGAGACTTGTGCCTGATAACATGTATGGAGCCCGAGATCCTGATACGGGGCATTGGAACGGGATCGTCAGAGAACTTATGGATAGGGTAAGTGGTGTTCATGGTTAAAAGGCGTCAGTCGAACGTTGACGTAAGAACAATGATCTGTATATAGTAGTTGATGGGTTAAATTCCAAATATTTTATTACTGAATAGATCCAAAACTCGATTCCCGCCTCAGACATGTATTTATACTTAGATATTTGTCTGTGGTCTGGTTTTTTCTATGTATTATAAGTATATATTTACAAAAGAAAAGAAATGGGGGTGATTCCCACTCCGGTTCGTTTCTGGCGCAGAGGTTAGCCATCGCCATTCAGCTTGGCAATGCTTCTAGCATTATGGGAACCTTTACGCCGGGTACGATAAGGGGCGGGTTATTTGACTAACTGGTCACTTCATTTTTTGTATTTATAATGTTAAATATGTATGTCTTTTTCTAGTTGTATATTAGGATAGGTATTTGTTATCTCTTTCATACATTAAGTATGTATTATATAATTAATACTTAATATTAGTTAATTGTCTAAACATTTGTTTTCTTCTTCTTGGGGGTCACCCCCATTTTCCCTAATCCTATTACCCAACTCTTTAACTAATTATATTCAATGTGTTACAGAAAGCGGATATAGCTGTTGCCTCTATGACAATAAATTACGCCAGAGAAGCTGTCATTGATTTTACGAAGCCTTTCATGAATCTGGGGATTGGAATACTTTTCAAGGTACTAGTCTAAATTACGTTTTAGCTGTCATTGATTTTACGAAGCATTTCATGAATCTGGGGATTGGAATACTTTTCAAGGTACTAGTCTAAATTACGTTTTAGCTGTCATTGATTTTACGAAGCCTTTCATGAATCTGGGGATTGGAATACTTTTCAAGGTACTAGTCTAAATTACGTTTTAGCTGTCATTGATTTTACGAAGCCTTTCATGAATCTGGGGATTGGAATACTTTTCAAGGTACTGGTCTAAATTACGTTTTAGCTGTCATTGATTTTACTAAGCCTTTCATGAATCTGGGGATTGGAATACTTTTTAAGGTACTAGTCTAAATAAAGTTTTAGCTGTCATTGATTTTACGAAGCCTTTCATGAATCTGGGGATTGGAATACTTTTCAAGGTACTAGTCTAAATTACGTTTTAGCTGTCATTGATTTTACGAAGCCTTTCATAAATCTGAGGATTAGAATACTTTTCAAGGTACTAGTTTAAATTACGTTTTAGCTGTCATTGATTTTATGAAGCCTTTCATGAATCTGGGGATTGAAATACTTTTCAAGGTACAAGAGTTAAATTCCTTTTTTTAACTACCCTCCGATCATGGGGCTAGTATCAGATGGTCTAAAACGCAAGTCATCTCATGCGGCAACTTGTCTTAAAATCATGTGGAGTAATTTCCAGTCTTCAATGTAAAGTCGTCTATGAAGCAACTCGACATAATTGTTTTTATTGAGGGTTAGGTAGCGAAATTAATAACAAACAAAAAAAGAATTTTCCAAATCGGTCTAGGCGTCTCCGAAAAATCGGGGAACATAAATTAAAAAAAAAACCCGACGAATTGAGAACCTCCTCCTTTTATTGAAGTCGGTTAAAGAAATGGTTGCCTGTAAAGTCGGTCTGTTTGTAAAGTAAAAATGGAGTTCGAGGCGGGAGCGCGTGTGTTTACGCGGTATGCCGCTAGATGGCAGGACTACTTTTGCTCGTTTTTCTGAATCACGGTGTCAAGATTCAACGCCGCTGATAGACTACCCCGCGTATTCGTCTCTACTGTATCGCTTCTGGCCTTTTGGCTAAGATCAAAGTGTTCTTTTTCTGTGTTCTGTTCTTTTCAGCTTAATATCTGAAAGATCCTCCATTGGAGGACCAGTATATTAAACAGATTTTTGTAAAACGACGGGATGTTCGGAGCTCGCTCCACTCCCGTCACGGGTCGGCTCACATATTATAAATTAATACTAGCTTCGCATAAATCGTTATAAACGGCGATTTATGCGATAGAATAAAACTGTAAATTATACTATGGGCCATGGCGCTGTCCATTAATCGCGTGATGCTCGAAAGGGGGTATCAAGAACCGTGACTTTGTGTAAAGCTTTGTAAGTTGCTATGTTGAGCTTCAATTTTTTTTTTAATAATATTTTTTGACCTTATCTAAACTTAATATTCTTCTTATCTATACATCTAAAATTCTTTCTCCTGAATGACTGACGGATTAATCTAAACTAATATTTTAAAGAGGTAGGTAAAGATGTATGTATGTTGGGGGTGATCTCCGAAACCACAGAACCAATTTCAAAAATTCTTTCACCAATAGAATAAATTATTAAAGAAGAACATAGGCTTAAAAAAATTAGGAATCCGTAAGATAATTGCAATATTGTAACCCAAGGTAGAAAACCCTCAACAGTTTTTAGCGTGCGTTACAAGTTTGTAGGCCTTACTATTCTATGTGATCATCTTTTGTTTCCATTTTCGAAAGCGTATTTTACTGTTTCCATGACGCATGACCTCACACTTTTGTGTGAAGGCAAGTGTTTATCAATTTATTATAAGTTTTCATGTCAAAATATTAATATTACTTTTTAGACTTTTTAGAACTTCTTAAATCGGTCATAAAAGTTATTTGCAAAAACAAAATCTTGGGATACATAAGTAAAGCTGAGAAAGATAACAGCCTATTAATAAATAAATTAAATAATAAATAAAATTATATTTCAGAATTAAATTCCATGCACATTTAATTAAATAATACAAATTAAGTTAAATAAATCAAATTAAAACACATATATATTAAATGAATAATATAATTAAAATTTATGAAATTCTTTTTTGTTACATTTTATCGTCCGTCGCAACCTTCATCCAACGGTTTTGTATGAGGCAGTCCTGACGAGCGACAATCATCTGCAGGATGCCATTCCGTCTTCCTCGCACCCGCTGCTGAAGGGAAACTACTTTCTTGCGAATAATCGCATGAAAGTCGTTCGTGCGTGCTTCAGCGACCATCTGAGATGCACTACAAAAGCGAGACAGTCGCATCAGCATCCTGAAAATGTCATTGTATTGGATACGTAGATCACTGGCAGCCCGGTGATTGTGGTTTACCCGGAAGAGAAAGATTGACATTAAGCTCATGTTAAGCTCTGAAAAGAGTGACTTTTACTTTTTTCGAGCAGCGTGCAAACCTGCGTGCAATTATATTTCTTCTGACTGCCAGCGCCTTACGCTCCCTTTCGATGTCTGTGTCATCCTTAAGGTGTTCTGTCACAATATGGCCCAGATATTTAAAATTAATTACTCTCTGCAAAGCTATTACCACTTCTTATAATTTAATAGTACATTACGATATCAGTGTGGCAAATTGATCTTTGCATAGAGGCGGTTTATGACGCGCGAGCGGTAGCGAGCGTGTTAAAGAAGCCAAGATACAATTATCAATTCCACACGTATATCGTAAGACGTTTTTTATCACAGTTGCGAATAAAAGAAAAGACTTGAAAAGAAAACAAAATGATAATTAACAAAATATTTGTGATATGTCTATGTTTACATTTTTTTAAGGCAATATTTTTTGTTAATTATGCTCCGAAAAGGCCAGGCTAAAGACTTTTAACCTATACAGCCTTGTCTGACATACAATATTTTTTAGGGTTTTTTCTATTTGTTTTTGCGTCGGGGGTTAAGAAAAAAATATAATGGTACGGAAAAACAATATATTTAAGTAAAGAAAAAACAAAAATAAACAACTCAATTTTTAATCGTTTTCTAAGTCATTATCACGTAAAATTTTCGTTCATAAACCGACTTTAGAGACAACCATTTTTGCTAGCTAAAAAACTCTTTGGTACCTACCTTTTTTATACATCAAAACAGTATGTAATTAGCAGTAAGATACGTATTTAACCTATCGGGATAACTTTACAGCACTAGTTTGGCAATGTAAAACGCACGCGTGCATAATATGTTGGATTATGAGCCTAAAAGCCGTTGAATAAGATCCACTTTATGAGCAACTGTGATAAAAAAGGTTTTAAAACACTATTGTTCTGTGTTCAGGTACCAACATCGCAACCGACTCGTCTCTTCAGCTTCCTCAACCCTCTAGCCATAGAGATATGGCTCTACGTCCTCGCTGCTTACATCCTGGTGTCTTTCACATTGTTCGTCATGGCGAGGTTCTCGCCCTACGAATGGTAAGTCACTTTATCAATCATCGAAATATGGCCATGCACCACAAGGCCGAATAAAAATTGATTAGTTTGAATAAAAATTGAATGGAATAGGTTCTAAGCTCAGCTAGTCCTTAGCATCATCCTTAGCGTGCAAATACTAAAGGGGTCCGGACATTTAGTATGGAAGCTTGGCCAATCACTAGGCCAAGCTTCCATACTAAATGTCCGGACCCCTTTAGTATTTGCATTTTGCATATTTTTGCGCGGTGCAATTCAATAGAGGGCATTACAGTGAACAAATAATGTGTTCACACCAAACCTCTAAAGCGTCTTGGAAATGGTATATGTAACAAAACGTGATTTGTTTAACATCATGATTCAACAAATATCCCGTTTCCGAGACGCTTTAGAGGTTCGATATGAAGGCATTATTTGTTCACTGTAATGCCCTCTATTGGTTGGCATGGATCTCGAAATGCACCGCGGCATTTTAAGTTATATTTTAATGTCCAAAAGCTTTTTGCCGGCTATGTCCTATGTAGAGTTCTTGTAGGCTGAAAATCAGGCTGGCAGGCTGAAAATTAGTAGCAGTGAAATGGTCACACAGCTCACAGCATATTACTAGACACTGCCCCCTCCATGCACGCACATGCTAATTTTCTATGTTTAATGACTTGTGTGTATCTTACGAAATGTATTTATTTATGTGTATATGAAAAATAAATGGTTGAAACCAGAAGTACAATAAATTCAGATGTAAACTTCTTCTTTTGGAATGGAATCAGTTACCTACGTCTATCTTTTCTGACGTCTACAATTACGTAGTCTTCATGCCGCGAGTGAACAGGAAAGCATGCTACATTTTAGGCCGCATTGTCACCTTCCATTAAGCAGGTTTGAAAGTGGTTAAACGCTGACCTATTTAAAAAAACTTATTTTTCCAAAGAATAACGACAAAACTTTAAACAAATATTAATTGTTTGCAAGGAAGTTATGTTTTTGAAGTTCCTATAATAAGCATTATGGCATCAGAAGCTGATGAAGAAAATGAAAAACATGTGACTTTATTTAGTTCACGAAATACTATCAATTTCATTGTTATCTAGAAAAAACCGAGAATTTTATTTGTTTATTTCATCAACTGGCACACAGGTGGCGCCATAATGAAAATGTATGAGTCAACCTTTTCTGCCAGTTGAGAGGTTATATGCTCAGGTCTTGTCCTCATTATTTTGTTATTTCCAGGTCAACCAGCACTCACATCTGCGGTCATGAGACCAAATTGCTGACGAATCAGTTCAGCGTATGCAATTCCTTCTGGTTTATTACCGGTACCTTTTTGAGGCAGGGATCTGGACTAAATCCGAAGGTAAATCTATATTTCACAAGTACGCTCGGCCTTTGTATGTGTGAGTGACCAATCTGTATATGTGTCGCTCGCTACTAACCGCTCCGTTGGATACAACACACACTAACGAACATGTGTATCTACTGTGTATTTACGACTAGCTTCGCCCCGCGGTTTCACCCCCGTAAGTCCCAACCCCATGGGAATATCAAAATAAAAAGTCCTTCCTCGATAAATGGACTATCCAACACAAAAATATCTTTTCAATTCGAACCAGTAGTTCTTGAAATTAGCGCGTTCAAACAACCAAACAAACTCTTCATCTTTATAATATTAGTATTAGTATAGATTACAACTACAAACAAAGGCCAAGCACACTCGTCAATTGCAAGAAGTATTGTAATCTATACTTTTATTCTCTATATTAATATTAGTACCTGGATGACCGACCGATTTTTTTTTTACTTAGTCTAACCTCAAAGTAAACACTCATTGACTTCGTGTTACTTAACAACGCCATCTGCTGGAATAACTTTATTGCTCACAAAAAATAGTATTAGTAGTTCGCCAATAGATGTCAGGAAGAGTCATATTTTTCAGATAAAAAAAAGTAAGTTTCGATAAAACACGAATAAAATGACATTTTCTAAAAATGATTCCTAGCTAGATCGATTTATCGCCCCCGAAACCCCCTATATACCAAATTTCATTTAAATCGTTGTAGTCGATTCCGAGATTCCAATTATATATATATATACAAGAATTGCTCATTTAAAGATATAAGATAAAGAGGAAAGATTTTTAGATTTTTTGTTTGTAACAAATAGGCTCCGAAACTACTGAACCGATTTTAATGAAACTTAAACTAAAAGCGTAATCAATTTTATTATTATTTCAGGCAACATCAACCCGGATAGTAGGCGGTATCTGGTGGTTCTTCACTCTTATAATACTGTCGTCCTACACGGCCAACTTGGCCGCGTTCCTGACAGTGGAAAGAACTGTTCTGCCTATACAGAGCGCGGCAGACTTGGCCGCGCAGAACAACATACAGTACGGCACACTCAACGGAGGGTCTACTATGACGTTCTTTAGGGTATGTAGTCTTTTGCCAACTTGGCCGCGTTCCTGACAGTTGAAAGAACCGTAATTCCTATATAGAGCCCGGCAGACTTGGCCTCGGAGAATAATATACAGTACGGCACGCTCAATGGAGGATCTACTATGACGTTCTTTAGGGTAAGTAACCTTTGGCCAACTTGGCCGCGTTCTTGACAGTGGAACGGACTGTACTGCCAATACAGAGCGCGGCAGATTTGGCCGCGCAGAATATTAAATGGTAAGGCACGCTCAACGGAGGGTCTACTATGACGTTCTTTAGGGAAAGTTTTTTTTTTAATATTTCAGGACATTCCACACATCGCCATCTAGCCCCAAGCTAAGTAACTAGACTTGTGTTATGGGTGCTAGATAACGGATATACTACTTATATACTTTTTTTTAAAATATATACTTATAATACATAGAAACAACCAGACCACAGACAAATATCTAAGCATAAATACTTGTCTGAGGCGGGAATCGAACGCGCAACCCTGTGTTTGGCAGTCCGGCATGGTGACCATTGTGCCAAGTTGGTTATATAGATCTAGCAGTCTAAAACACTTCCCTTCACTCTCTATTTTCTGTCAGGGTACAGACTTTAAATTCTGTCCAACTAATATTGCGCCACAGTTACGACAGCGTCATTGGCCACATTTAAGTTGTCAAACGTGCAGGTGTTGTGGCCCCCTGGACATTGGAGGAGGTGATCCATTGATGAGTTAGTATCGAATCGTCGCAAATTGAGGTCGTCTAAGGTAGCAACTCATCTAAGCAGCGGTTGGTCTAAAGCTGTTGTCATCATAAATGCAGGTGGTCTAAACTTCAATTTCTTCTAAATAGAGGGTAGTTTAAACAAAGTTTTCGTCACCAATCTCAGGTCGTATGAGAGCCCACAGTCACAGCGCTCCTCTGGCGTCCCATCACTATAAACATTAACACCACTATTATGCATATTTCCAGGATTCAAACATAGATATATACCAAAAAATGTGGCAACACATGTCAACTGCATCCCCACCTGCTCTGGTATCTTCCTACGAGGAAGGTGTCCGTAAAGTTTTGGCGGGAAACTATGCTTTCCTCATGGAGTCTACTATGCTGGACCATCGAGTACAGAGAGACTGCAATTTGACTCAAATTGGGGGTCTTTTGGATTCTAAGGTAAGATACAGATTAATTTAGCTTTTACACAAAAATCTAAACCCCGGTCCCAGACACGTTGACGTGTGTTCTGTGCACGTCAAACTTACAAAACCCCTGAATGGGAGAAACGGGGTTTCTGGAGCATCTCCCCTGAAAGTGGGACATGTCTATATGTACGGTTGGCTGCATAATTGCAGACCCACCGTAGAGCTCGAAAACGGCTGTTATAAGAATGATTTTAACACAAGCAAGATTCTAGGCACCTGCTTTAGGTGAAGTTTAAAGTTTTCTAACTCATCAATTTATCAAACAAAACTTATCAGAATGCAAACATTCCAATGATAGTAATTTTTGAACTCTACCGAGGGCTGCAAGTATGCAGCCGACTGTACATATTTCAGGGACAAATTACATCCCCGAAATATAATGTTTTAATCATAAATATATTACTTTAATGACGTTGTTGTAGTCATTTATTTTTGCTTGTTTCCAGGGTTACGGCATAGCAACGTGGAAGGGTAGTCCATGGCGAGACAAGATTTCGTTAGCAATATTAGAGTTACAAGAGAAGGGTGTCATCCAGATACTTTACGACAAATGGTGGAAAAATACAGGCGATGTTTGTAACAGAGATGGCAAGGATAGCAAGGCAAACCCTTTGGGAGTCCAAAATATAGGTAAGGACGCCATTTTGAAAAAATAATCAGTGATGTTTGATAATTTTTTGCAAGTTTTGTACGATTGTGATTTGCCAGTAAGCTCTGTTAGTAGCAAGTACAGTAAGTCATCTAGAAATCTATCGTAAATGGTGAAAAAATATGGTCGATGTTTGTACCAGTGATGGAAAGGGTAGCAAAGCAAATCCTTTGGGAGTCCAAAATATAGGTAATAACGCCAATTCGAAAAAAAATGAAATACATCTTGTGGATTATTTGGAAGTTTTGTATAATTGTGATTTGATAATAAGCTCTGTTAGTAGCAAGTAAAGTAAGTCATCTAGATATTTATAGCAAATCGTGGAAAAATATAGACGATAGTTGTCTCCGAAATTGAAAGAATAGCACGGAAAACCTTTTAGAAGTCCAAAGTACAGGTCAAAATACTATTTTGAAAGAAATTTAATTAATTATTAATGTTTTTTTTTGAGAGTCTTGAATGGTTTTGATTTGGTGACATGCTTTGTTGATAGCAAGTAAAGTAAAACATTTGGATACTTTACGAAGAGTGTTTGAAAATAATTTTTATTTCACCTAATCGAGTGCAACCACGGAATGCAACTAGTTAAAACACGCTAGTATCATGTTATCTCAACAGTGACTCCAAGCCTAATATAGTGTTACAAATTACAGGGGGAGTGTTTGTGACATTACTATGTGGCCTCGCTTTGGCTATAGTAGTCGCTATATTGGAGTTCTGTTGGAACACAAAGAAGAACGCTTCTCAGGGACGTCAGTCGTTATGCAGTGAGATGGGACAGGTAAAGATATTTGAGAAAGATTTTTGAAAACATCAGAATTTCTAAATTTTCTAAACACTTTTGAAAATTACACCTTTATTGTAAAGATAGCAAAAAATTCGTAAATTTTCCCGTATAGTTTACATTTTAATAAACGTTTTTTTTTTCTATTGGATCAGAACTATAATTATTATTATTATAAAGCGCTTTTTCGAACACTGAGTTACGGCATATCGTACATCGTTTCGGGACAATTTCATTAAAAAACAGAATTGCAACTTTTTAATAACATTTTTTGGGTTTAAATGCTAGTCTTAAACTTTGAAACATAATATACCTTACGACTTAGAATACCTTTGACTTTTAAATGCCTTTGCATGTTTAAGATTCACTTTTAGGTGGCAGCTAGATTTCCTAACATTGATTAAATTTTCAGGAATTACGAACTGCAATGCGTGGCGGTTCATCCAGCAGGACGGTCCTTAGAGCTGGCTGCTCCAGGTGTTCACCAGCCACGCACGTGCCACCAGCGCCATCTAGATATGAGGTACTCGTTAACATGACTGCAGTTTTGAGTGAACCTGAACAATTGAACATAGAATCAAAAATCTATGCATTTTTAGTGCACACAGCATTTTGTAATTAGGTACACTCCGCGCGGCGAATGATGACGTCTGTGATAAGTGGAAGGGATATGCGTAGAATTCGATATTTATATAAAAATTAAGTTTTACGCATTACTCCTTTCCATCAGAAGTCATCTTTCGGCGCGTGGACTGTACGTATATAACTATGTGTTTTCTTGAGCCTCTCCTTGCACATTAAGCCGTTGGTCCTGGTGGCTACCTCTAGTAGCAGTCGTTAGGTCAAGTAAGAGGCCTTAGGGCGATCTGAAACTCTAACAATAGGTGAGCCACACCACTATACGAGAAGAAGAAGACTAGTTCCAAATCGTTTAGTATTATCCAAATTGCAAATTGTCTGTGGTAAAAGGCCGGCTAAGATTTCTTGCGGCCAAGAGATGTCAAAGACTCTATAGCTGAACCTAGAAGCCTAAAATTTTGCGGGGAAGTGCCATATTTATCGTGTGAGCGAGCACTAAGTGAGTGAGCACTAAGAATGGATTTCTCTCATAGTACAGGATTACTTTAAGAACGACTTTCACTGAGCTGGTTAATTATTGAAAAGTATTTTATATCAATTAAAACAGATAAATAAATATATTGCAAATGGGTTGACTGGAAAAATTCAGTCCAAAATCATTAATTAACAATTGTTTTAATTTAATGTACTATTGATATTGTATAAGAACATTTCGCCTATTTCAACAATTTTAATTTTTTAGTTTTTGTCATTTCAATGGTTTTGCTTCAGATCCAAGAGTCGTGCAGCGGTAGCGGTGTAGAGCTGAAGGAACTGCGTTGGTCGTAGCGGCGCGCGCGCGGCCGCGGCCCGGCGTCTGCGCCGGCCTCGCCCGCGCACAATCACACCAGACATCACACACACACTAGTAAGTAACTATTTATTTATCAGATAAAAGTGCAAGGTCTTATACCACATGAAATGGAAAATTCTGAAAAATATATTTATTGTGGCAATCTAAATTTAACCATATCTTTTATCTGGTAGAAATTTCAGAAAATCGGTTGTGACACAGACAGGCGTACAATAAAGTGATCCTTTTTACCTTATCAGACCTCTCATTCCATCCTTCGAGCATTTCTGCTATAGTGGCTCCACTCACACTTAACTCTCATCATTATTATTATTATTTTTAGTAATGACAAACTTGCATAATATGGATTAATTTATAATTGAATTCTATTTTAATGTAATTTAATCTGAAATAAATGAATATTATTATTATTATAGAGCTGTGACTGTGTTAAACGAAACATCTCGTCTCACTAGAAAAACTTAACCTAAAAATATTTCGATTCTACGAAGTTACTGTTGTTTTGTTCTTTTGATATCTATTAAATTTCGATGTCAAATCAAATCAAATCAAAATTCTTTATTCCTTTGGATACTTAATACCTAGGTACCAGATCACGTGGAAACGTCTTAAAAACTAAGTTAGGATTTGTGCCTTCGGAACGCGCCCACCAATCAGAAGAAGGCACAAGAAATTCATGGGGTTTTTTTCATGTGATCACGCTCACAAAGATCAATATTACAAATATTTGAAAGTATTATTTGAAATGGAGCAATTAAAGTCACGTCCATGGGTTGTTATCATTAAGGTAAGACGAAGTATCATAGTACGCCTTACTGCACAATTTATGCTTTATAAAAGTTTTGAACCTGTTAATGGACATATATACATCTTTAGGAAATTTGTTATATATAGTTATTGACCACAGCTGAGGAAATAAACATAAGAAAGGACTACCCAAGTAACACGTAATCTGTATATTCACTGAAGTTAAGACTGATTTACGTTTTAAAGTCAGACTATCACTTTAAATCAGTTTTGATTTAGTTTAAATGTTTTTGAGTATGAATGTGGTTAAATTTATAATGCATAAAGCATAATGTTCTAAAAAATAAAGTTAATTGACTTATAATAATACGAAAACATTAATTACTTTTAATATACAGCACCTTAAATAGCATTTACACTAACACAAAGGTTAAGACCTTATATTAGTAAATAAGAAAACCTAATACATTAAATAAACGTTGTCGAAATATTTTATAGTGAACCTAGATTTATTAACACATTTTTAAGATTAAACGCATTTTTATGATCTTTTCTTATGCTTATTTACAGCTAAGCATTAGCCAAACATTTATTAAAGTTTTAGCTCTGTTATCTTCTTATTTTATTGTTAATTTAAAGCTTTCAGCACTATTTAGATAAATAAAAATGTAATTTTATTACTATAGGTCATAATTTGGCCATAAAACCATGAGTAGTATGATTATTTTCATTTGTGCGTTAGTATACTCATTAGAAAATGTATGTCGCTCGTGTCACGTTGTCGTCATGAATAAACAGTGGAAAAAGACTAAGAGAACAGGTGGAGTAAAGAGAAAGATAAAAACGGAATATTCAAACTTTATTTCTGGTTTAAGTAAAAAAACGTGTTCCAAACAATGATACTCTTGATTCACACAATACAGAACAATCGGTAGTTGTGTATGAGCCAAGCACTAGTCAAGAAGTTCCATCATGTGGTTCCGTAGTACAATCAAGATTTGAAAATGAAAATTATTTTGCGTAAGTGTTATCAGAAAGTACTACTTTCTATATATAAAATAAAATAACTGATTATTTAAAATATACATAAAATATAATAATCAGTTATTTAAAAAAGAGGATCTCAATTCCTTGGAAACTTTTTTTATGTATGTTACTCGATTACTCGAAGACGGCTTGACCGATTTCAAAAGTTTGTTTGTTTTCAAAGTGTGTTTCCTAGTTGGTCCCATTGTTGTTCACCAGGCCAGGATCCGATGATGGGATCCTGGAGAAATCAACAGTTTAGTTCCCCTTTCGGTCGTTTCCACTATTTTAAAAGGCATCTGAAAAAAAAAAAACAATTGAGCTTATTTAGGACTTAATACGATTTTATACTTACACTTGTCAAATTACCTAACTGGAGACAGATAAAATATAAAAGACGTGGAGTAGGGTATCATGTGATTAAGGGATTCTTAATTATTATTTCGGTACCCTGATTAACACTACAGCAATCCATTTTTATGACGTTTAAGGGCAACGAACATTATAACATGCCTAAAGAGTGTTACAATAATGCTAAAGATATCACTTAGATATTTTATATGTAGGTTGAATGACTTAAGCTATTTTTTTATACTATAATAAGACTGACAACATTAAAAGACACTAGTTGAAAGTTTAAAACATTAATATTATATGACGCCATTTGCTTTCTGTTTTCTGTAACATAAAAAATAAAATTATAAAACACATATGAATGAAATACTACTTATTATGTTTTTCTTATAAGCGAACTATCGATAGAAGCAATTTTATAAGTTAAAATTAATCAAATCGTTAAAAAAATGACAAAAGGTGTGAGATGTCGATTCTAAATTTGTCACTTTTTTTATTAAAAAAGTATTACTGTGAGGGCGCGTGAATTATAAGCCACAAACATATATATATATTCACATAAGACTAATACCCCCAGCTCATTTGCATTCAAAACAAAATTAATGATTGACTTACCTTATGATAAATTATTATCAATGAAGACACATTAAAACATCTCCGCAAAACACCGCATGCACTGCAATAACACTAAACGAAAAAATCAAATCGTTCACGTTTCGATAAGTTTTTTCAAATACTTTTATACAAAGAAAATAAAACGTTCAGACTTAGAATAAAACGTAACTTTGGCATTGTAATTCAAAAAGCTGTACTTACGTCTAAAAAAATGCTTTTTACATTAGAATACGCTGTCTAACAACTTTACTAATGTCTGTTTTCAATAACTTTATAAGCGCTGGTTAGCAGCACTAATAATATTTAATAATGCTCAAAGCCGTATTATTTGGGGCCCAAATTGAGCTTATAAGACACTTATAAACTTTAATACGGCTAATATAGTGCTACATATGCTGCTCATATACTGCTTACACGTAAGTCTATGCTGTTATAAGCTTCTTATAATGTTGTTTTGTGTTACTTGGGTAGGTACGGTCCGCACGCGGGTTAAATGCAGAGTTGAACACTCATTTTATTCCTCTTCGTTTTACTCAGAAAAAATCACAGATCTCATGCAAAAATAGGTTATGAACTTTCTTACGAATGAAGAAAAATTACTGTTGTGCTGTCTCGCAACTCGTCAATTATTGATTTCGTATTTCGAAACCGGGTATCGTGTTAGGAAAAAAACCTCTTGTTAAAAAAACTGGTTTCGTACGAAGAGGATTTTTTCTTCTTTAGTAACTGGTTACGAACATTCAGTTTCTTAAGCGGCCGAAGGGGAAAAAAGTTCGTAGATTACAACTTTTCTAATGTGGCCTCCGCTTTTTTTGAATCCGAGTTGGCAATACTGGACTTTGCACTATTATGATTTTTTTTAAGAAGATTTCAAGTGGTCTACGTACAATTGTATTAAGTATCCAAAGAAATTTTTTTTTTTTATTTGATTGATTTGATAGATAGATATATCTTTATTTGGCCAACAAGAAAACTAAAACATTGCCACATTTTTGATATGACTAAAAATAGCAGACTTAATTAAATATATTAAATTCTGTTTAATTCATTTGTTGTTATAGCAGCAATACAAATATTGTATTCCTCTTCGTTTTACTCAGAAAAAAATCACAGATCTCATGCAAAAATAGGTTATGAACTTTCTTACGAATGAAGAAAAATTACTGTTGTGCTGTCTCGCAACTCGTCAATTATTGATTTCGTATTTCGAAACCGGGTATCGTGTTAGGAAAAAAACCTCTTGTTAAAAAAACTGGTTTCGTACGAAGAGGATTTTTTCTTCTTTAGTAACTGGTTACGAACATTCAGTTTCTTAAGCGGCCGAAGGGGAACAAAGTTCGTAGATTAGAACTTTTCTAATGTGGCCTCCGCTTTTTTTGAATCCGAGTTGGCAATACTGGACTTTGCACTATTATGATTTTTTTTAAGAAGATTTCAAGTGGTCTACGTACAATTGTATTAAGTATCCAAAGTTTTTTTTTTTTTTATTTGATTGATTTGATAGATAGATATATCTTTATTTGGCCAACAAGAAAACTAAAACATTGCCACATTTTTGATATGACTAAAAATAGCAGACTTAATTAAATATATTAAATTCTGTTTAATTCATTTGTTGTTATAGCAGCAATACAAATACATAATCTAGGCTAATCTATAATGTATATTTTAAAACCGAAAGTAAAAATACAATATATGTCAACCACAAGTTAATAATGCTTTATATCAGAAAAGTTCATTTGTAAATGCGATTATAATCTATAATGCACTTCCTTTGGAATTTAAATTACCCCAAAGGTTTCCTCAATTTAAAACTAATTTAAAGTCCTGGCTTATCAGTTGATCTTTCTACAATCTGAATGAGTACTTCGATATTGATAGGGAGAAATATGCATTATTTTTATAACTAGCTCTAGCCCGCGACTTCGTCCGCGTAGACGTCAAAAATGGTACTCTTAAGCAAACCACCCCTAAAATAACTTTCTACCCCTTTTCAACCCCGTTAGGGAATGAATTTCAATAAAATACGAAACACGTGTTCCATAAATTCTGTTAAAGAATGATTTTGCAAAATTTGAAGTAAATTGGACCAAGGAATCACGTTTTCCCATACAAACTTTGCCCCCCTTTTTCACCCTCTTAGCGGTAGAATTGCGGAAAATCCTTTCTTATCCGATGCCTACGTCACACAAAAAACACACCCTCCAAGTTTCAGGTCTCTACGATCAGCGGATTAGGCTGTGCGTTGATCCGTCAGTCAGTCAGTCAGTAGATCAGGACAAAGCATTTTTATATGTATAGAATAGATAATAAGCTTGAAGCTTTGTATCTCTATTTTAATAACATTTAAAAAATAGAATAATGACAAATACTATAATTTAATTATAGATTTTATTTAAGCATAAGATGTTATTCTTCTGAAATTTTATTTTAGTATTTTTATTAAGTACTTATTGCATGCCCGCAATGGGTATATTGTTGTTACTTAATTTTAAAACCATCTACCATCCATTGTACACAATTTACGCAATGAAAATTCTTATTCTTATTCTGTAAAAATTTCAACTGTCGAGCTATCATTGTTCATTAGATACATGACGCACGGACACTCCTGTTTTTACCCTTTGTGTAAGGAACCTTGATACCTTTGTTTATGATTACAGATTCAGTGGGAACACTAAGGCGAACAACGTCATATGTGCTGAAGGAGCCAAGAGAAAAGAAACATGTGCAAATAATAGCATAGTTTTATAACCATTAGAGACTAATCCGGCGGATTCAGGATAATAATAAATAAAATAA
This sequence comes from Idaea straminata, assembly GCA_951213275.1. Lineage (NCBI taxonomy): Eukaryota > Metazoa > Arthropoda > Insecta > Lepidoptera > Geometridae > Idaea > Idaea straminata. Next base: position 1,281,863 of record OX577875.1, on the reverse strand, counting down.
AAAAATATAAAAAAGACATTTCACACATCGCCACCTAGCTCCAAGCTAAGTAACTAGACTTGTGTTATGGGTGATAGACAACTCATATACTACTTATATACTTTTCTTTTGTAAATATATACTTATAATACATAGAAACAACCAGAGCACAGACAAATATCTAAGCAATACTTGTCTGAGGCGGGCATCGAACCCGCAACCCTGTGTTTGGCAGTCCGGCATGGTGACCATTGTGCCAACTGGGTCATCAAATAATATGGAGTCAAAAGTAGAATTCACATTACGTTTAAGAGGAAAGGCGCTCTCTCCATACAAACGTAGTCGACTGTTTCCTCCCTGGATAATGACACAAGCACAAATATTTTTGTGCCATAAAACCTATAACTGCAATGACCATGCCCTTATGTTTTGTTGGAACGAAGTTCGTTATCGCGCGTTGCGAAAGGGGGCTAGACGGAAAAAAATAAGAATAAAAGTTGTAACGACACTTTTTGATTTTATTACAATTCCTTCTGTTGAATATTGTCAATGTCAACGCCAACCGCCACTGCGTCAGCTGTCAAAAATGGATGTGACGCCATCTGTCACACTTACTTAAATTGTAACACAATTACGTTGAGATTCTACTCCTGCGCACATCATCATTAAAAATTAATAGAATCAAGAAATTATATGTACCTATAAACTACCAAGAGGTTTTAATTCAGCAACCTTAGCTCGATACTAGACAGTTTTCGAGCCGGATCCCAGTTGACCAAGAAAACTGGGATTAACGACAGATCGAGCAACGGTTACGGAACGAAGCACCACGTAGACAAATCGCCGCCAAAGGAGATTTGCACAAGTCACCGCCAAAGGAGAAGTCCACAACCGTGAGTCCGTTCCAATCATTACAAATTGCGCAGGATATTCTTTCACATTTATTCAAATTTATCTCAAATCACTTCTATACATACCTACCTACTTCATTCAAATAATTAAAGTTTAAAATCACACGTCGTTAATATTCAAGACCCTTCTGCTGCTTTCATTCATCTATTCTAATTTGCCTACAGTTTTATCACTGCACTTCTTTCTCGATTGCTATAAAACGTAAACAACTTCGTCGATATAATAAGTATTCGTCAATTTATTCAATCTCAAACAACTTAACTTCAGTGTACTAGTATTTTTGGTTGTTAAAATCGGCATTTCTACTCGTTCTTCACCCCCTTGTCATTTAAGTGTGCATACAATTTGCTGTTTTTTTGCTTTTTCGCAAATTCCAGGAGGTCAAAGTCCAACAACGACCGTCCGCCGGCTGAGTTGAACGTGACGTCATCGCTCGCTTGCCACGTCGTACGGGACCGATCAGCTGATCGGTGTCGCTTGACATTCGAGCTTTGCGCGGTTTATTCGAACTTCTGCTGAGCTTCTTTGCACTATTTTCATAATTTAAGTATACTTTCATTTTCATTTCCACACCATTATAAAGATACACTAAATTACTTCCATTTTCAGCTAATATCGCACAATCATGGACCTCAAAACCTTAAAAAAGAATCGAAGTTCATATAAAGCAAAACTCACTATATTTAAATCATACCTTCAGCCACTTTTGCTTTGCAAGGAACTAAATAAATTGCAACAATGCGAGTTATCAAGTAGATTAAACAAAATACAAGACATGTACAACGATTTTGATAACACACAAACTGAAATAGAAAATTTATCCGAAATTTCAGATGGCGAATACACAGAAAGGGAGACATTCGAGAATACATACTTCGGGTTGGTGGCTGCTGCTCAGGACATGCTGAGTAGAGGCCAGGAACCTGCGGTTGCGCACGGCAATCAGGTGACGGGTTCTAGTAGTGTATCAGGCCTCGCAGGTGGGACAAATATTAAGCTTCCTATCATTAATTTACCTACCTTTTCTGGACGCTATCAGGATTGGTTAGAGTACCACGACACATTTAGCTCACTCATACACAAAAACACTACTATTCCGACAATAACTAAATTTCATTATTTGCGTGCTTCTCTTAAGGAAGGCGCGTTGTTAGTCATACAGTCACTTGATTTCTCCGAGGACAATTATGAAATTGCTTGGAGTTTGCTGTGCGATAGATACAATAACAATCGACTCTTAGTAAACAAACATGTTAAGGCTTTATTCAATATTGAACCTATTCAACGAGAGACCTCTAGTTCGTTGAGAAATGTCATTGACACTGTAAATAAAAATCTTCGGGCTTTGAAAAAACTCAAACTACCTACTGAACATTGGGACACACTCATTATCGAACTAGTTTCAAGCAAACTCGATCCAAATTCAAGTCGTGAGTGGGAGCAAGAACGTAACCACATAAAGGAACTCCCATCATTAGAGAATTTGAATTCTTTTTTGAAGAATCGAGCCGATTTGCTTGAAACTATAGAGGAAAAATACAAACCTCGCAGACACAGCGACATAACACATCTACGCCCAAGAACATTCATTGCTAATCACTCTTTCACAAAACAACCTTTACGAAACGAGAAACCTACAAAAACAGAATGTCCTATATGTAAACATCCACATCCCATCTACTCATGCTTTAAATTCAAGTCATTACCTATAGAACAACGAATTGAGAAGATAAAACAATTACACTTGTGTACCAATTGTTTGCGAAAAGGTCATGATGAGCAGCAGTGTAAATTAGGTCCTTGTAAAATCTGCTTACAAAAACACAACACTATGCTACACATTAATTCAAATACTACTGAACCGAAATCTAGCTCTTCACGAGACTGTGTAGTACTACCAACGCTGCATGACGGTGCTCAGTCATCTTCTATACAAAATAATGTCACTTTATCATCCATTCATCAAGGTCAAGTTCTATTGTCTACAACTATGATCAACATTTCAGATCATAAGGGTCAGCTCCATAGTGTCAGAGCGCTCTTGGACAATGGAAGTACCTCTAGCTTCATTACTCAAGGTTTACAAATACAGTTAGGTATTCCAAGCTACTCTACTACTATCTCAGTTCAAGGATTGAACGGTCAATTCTCACAAATTACTCAAAGATGTGACATTTCCTTATCTTCATTAACGAACAGTGGTTATAGTGCAGACGTCAATTGTCTCATTGTACCACATATAACACAGGTTATACCATCAACACGAATCAATTGCAATCCATTCAAAATCCCCGCGAATTTACAACTCGCGGATCCAACATTCAATGTACCGTCAGAGGTGCAACTCCTACTAGGTGCCGACCTATTCTGGGAGGTACTCACACACAACACGATGTCATTGGGCAAAGGTAATCCGACACTAGTTGAAACAAGGCTAGGTTGGCTCGTTACCGGCTCATTTCATGTTCCACATACACAACAACAGACCTATAACAATACAGTCCACAGTCATTTTACACAAACCACAGATCTCGATGAAAAACTTAACAAATTCTTCGAGTTAGAATCCGTTTCCACCGCTCAACAAGTCCATACTAAAGGTGAGAGTGAGTGTGAAAGGATTTTCACACAAACAACTGTTCGTCAACAAGACGGCAGGTTCGTGGTTCACATACCACTCAAGGAATCGCCACATACATTAGGCGATTCAGAGCAACAAGCTCTCACTCGTTTCTATTCACTAGAACGTAAATTCAAACGTAACCATACATTTAAAACACTATACACCGATTTTATGAACGAATACATAGCTCTTGGTCACATGACAGAAACTACAGATACTCATCAAAACGAGGTATCATATTTTTTGCCCCACCATGGCGTCTTGCGGGAAAACAGCCTCAGTACAAAGCTGAGGACCGTCTTTGACGCATCAGCCGTTACAAGTTCAGGCAAATCACTAAATAACATTCAACACATAGGTCCATATCTGCAAGACGACATAATAAGCATTTTGATCAGGTTTCGACAGCATAAGATAGTAGTAACAGCTGATATCGAGAAAATGTATCGCCAGACTTTAGTTGCGCAACAATTTAGAAGCCTTCAGCAAATATTTTGGCGGTCCGATCCTGATCAACCTCTCAAAAAATACAAACTTAACACTGTCACTTATGGTACCGCTTCAGCGCCCTACCTAGCTACAAGATGTCTCATACAGTTAGGTCGTGACAGCACAGACGAACAAGTAAAACAGACAATTCTTTCAGATATGTACGTCGACGACCTCGCAACTGGGAATAACCTAGAATCGCAGCTTATTTCCACATGCAAGGGTGTAATTCACATGTTGGAAGGCGCTCATTTTCACCTTAGAAAGTGGCGGTCAAACAAACCATCAATACTAACAAAAATTGTCGGTGAAAATAGTAACGAAGAATTACTCAGCTTAAGTAAAGACAAATATGCAAAAACACTAGGTCTATTGTGGGCCTGCAAATCAGACGAGTTGCTATTTTCATCAACAAACATAGACACTCAAACTCATTCAAACAAACGCACCATCTTATCCACTATCGCTCAAGTCTTTGACCCACTAGGTTTGATTAATCCCTGTATGCTGCAGGCGAAACTCATTTTACAGACCCTCTGGGCAAAGAACATTTCATGGGACGAAGAGCTACCTCCAGAAATCCTATCACAATGGCAACAATTCATGGTTAACTTACCAAATTTAACAAAAATTCAAATTCCAAGACATGTTTTACTCGACGATTATATTAAGGTAGAGATACATTCATTTAGTGATGCCTCGATCAAGTCCTATTCTGGATGTGTCTATCTAAGATCCTTGTCTAGCAGTGGAATTGTCAAAGTTCACTTAGTCTTATCAAAAAGCAGGGTAGCACCACTCAAGCAAAAACTGACTATACCTAGGTTGGAGCTATGTGGAGCTTTATTAGCTACACAATTAGCTGATAAGGTAAAGAAGTCATTACGTGTCAATATAAATTCACAATTTTTCTATAGCGACTCTACGATCGTTCTTAGTTGGATAAAATCTTGTAAATACAATTTAAGGCAATTTGTGTATAATAGAGTCAAAGATATTTTAAAAACTTCTGAACCTTCGTCATGGAACTATGTTCCCACAGACTTGAACCCGGCAGACATCGGTTCCCGAGGTCTTAATGCTGCACAACTTCAGGCTTCACTCTTGTGGTGGGAAGGTCCACGCTTTTTACATGACGCTGAAATTAAGTTACCCACACAACCACACCTCATTCACACTCAAAGCTTATCTGAAACCAAGGTTCAATGTCATATACAATCAAGCGAGTTACAAAGGTTTGATTTCATAAACAAATACTCTTCGTACAGCAAACTTCAGCGCATAGTTGCATACATCAAACGTTTCATACATAACTGTCGAAACTCAAGCAACAAATTAGTAGGTAAATTAACATTCCCTGAACTACATTCTAGCACATTAACACTTTGCAGATTGGTTCAAAGGGATATTTTTCTTAAACAATACTCAATATTAATAAACAAATCTACATTACCGTCTAAGGATAAAATATTAAAACTCAATCCATTCATTGACTCGTCCAGTGAGTTAATTCGTGTCGGAGGCAGGCTAGCAAATTCTAATTACAACTACGACATAAAGTATCCTATTCTACTGCACGCCTCTCACAAGATCACACAGTTATTAGTGGAATACTATCACAAATATTTGTTACATGCTGGACCTCAATTGGTACTATCTATATTACGTCACAAATTTTGGATTGTGAATGGTCGCAACTTAGTTAGGAAGGTGACTCATAACTGCATACAATGTTGCAGGTTTGCAGGTAAAACCTATCAACCCATCATGGGAAATTTGCCTCAAGCGAGATTAGAAGCAGAGTTCCCATTCACAAACACCGCGATTGACTATTGCGGACCAATACTGATAGCAGATAGAAAGGGTAGAGGCTGTAGACTTCAAAAAGCTTATATTTGCGTGTTTGTATGTCTAGCTATTAAGGCAGTACACATAGAGCTTGTCACCGAATTGTCGTCACATTCTTTCATGTCAGCCCTCAATAGATTCATTGCTCGCAGAGGCAAACCTACGAATATTTATTCCGACAACGGGACAAATTTCGTGGGTGCCTGCAACGAAATTAACAGATTTATTAAATCAACTTGTAATGACGTAATATCATATTCATCTGAAAATGGAATTAATTTTAAATTCAGTCCAGCCTATAGTCCCCATTTTAATGGCTTAGCAGAAGCGTCTGTCAAATCTATCAAGTTTCATTTAAAGAGAGTTTTAGGTATGGCACACTTGAATTACGAGGAAATGAATACGGTTTTGGTGCAGATTGAAAGCATCCTAAATTCTAGACCACTCACTCCTCTCTCATCAGATCCTTCAGATCTCATCCCTTTAACTCCTGCGCATTTTTTGATTGGACGTGTTCTTACAACGTTGCCTTCTCCCCAGGTACCTGACAATGTGCCACTCACAAACTTCAATAGATTCACGAGAATCCAAGCACTGAGAGATCATTTCTGGAAACGTTTTTACAGAGAGTACGTTTCAGAATTACAGACTAGGAGCAAGTGGCACACAACCAAGGGACAACCATGTCCAGGCGATATGGTCGTAATCAAGGACGACCGTCTACCACCCAACCGATGGCTTCTAGGACGAGTCACCGCAGTACATCCAGGCACCGACGACGTGAACCGCGTCGCAGACATCAGAACCACGAGTGGAACCCTGAGACGAGCATTCAATCGTCTCTGCCCACTACCTACGTTGGAACTCACTGTTCCAAGGCCGGGAACCTGTTGAATATTGTCAATGTCAACGCCAACCGCCACTGCGTCAGCTGTCAAAAATGGATGTGACGCCATCTGTCACACTTACTTAAATTGTAACACAATTACGTTGAGATTCTACTCCTGCGCACATCATCATTAAAAATTAATAGAATCAAGAAATTATATGTACCTATAAACTACCAAGAGGTTTTAATTCAGCAACCTTAGCTCGATACTAGACACCTTCACTAATTAATTAATTGAAAGTAACTTCGTTCCATCCGGGTGTCCCTTGACACCTCTCAAGTTTTTTTTGTGTTTAAAATCTTAATTTCTATGATACTTAGAAAATGAAAAAACTAAGACATAGGGGCATAGTCATGGCAGTCATAGGTTTTTGCCGCAAAAATATTTGCTCTAGTGTCATTATCCAGGGAGGGAACAGTCGACTACGTTTGTATGGAGAGAGCGCCGGTACCCTTTCACCTAAAGTCCTTAAAGTCTCTGCCCACTACACCGTAATCATGATTGTAATAGGACCGTGTCAGACAAAACAATATTATTTTTTATTGAAATTATGTAAAAATAAAATCCTGGATCCGCCATTTTAATGGCACTAATTTTATGTAGTGTTTGTACCAATTTTTTGTACATGCGGTACTTTTTTGGTTCTAATTTGAGGAATAATTTAATGTATTATTACAATATGTTTCCACGAGCGTATAATAGTTCGGAGGTTGTTCGAGACGTCAAATTAAACAACTTTTAAATATTTTTAACATTTTTCCGAACATTTTGAGGTTATTTCTCAACAAATCAGCTGTTTCTTAGAGTTAAAGGTCATTGAACTTGAGGTTTTATTTGCTTACTAGCTCTTGCCAACGTCTTCGTCCGCGTAGAAGTTGAAAATGGACCAAGGAATCACGTTGTCCCATACTAACTTTACCCCCCCTTTTCACCCCCTTAGGGGTAGAATTGCGGAAATTTTTTATCGTATCGGATGCCTACTTTGCCCCCTTTTTCACCCCCTTAGGAGTAGAATTGCGGAAAATCCTTTCTTATCGGATGCCTACGTCACACAAAGAACACACCTTCCAAGTTTCAGGTCTCTACGATTAGCGGTTTAGGCTGTGCGTTGATCCATCAGTCTGTCAGGACAAAGCATTTTAAAATGTATTGATTAAGTTTAAACTATAATTGCAAATATGATTGGTGTCCATTTAATAAAGCAGCTGTTTTTCCAGTAAACTTTATATCAAAATCTAAAAAAAAAGAAAAAATAAAATCATACGACAAAAATTTGATTTTCCAGTATATATGTATACTTTTAAAATAAAAAATGAATTAAAACTCGCATTTGTTTACATAGACGTCTAGAATAACAGCCTTTCATATGCTTGCCGAAACATTGTATTTCGAATAATGTGCCAAAACGAATTTTACTTTTTAAATAGGCCCCTTCCAAAAACTTAGTACTTAGATAATTTGATGGCATGACGCCCGTAGTGCGAGTTTTTTCGCATAGCAAACTATTACTATAACGTTTGCGTAAACGAAAAAGCGTATTGAAAGCTAAAAGTTTCGCAATACGTCCGCTAGAGGCGCTTTTAAATAAAATAAATATTTAAGGACAAAGTACTCAGCGCCATCTAGCAACTAGGCTTATGGTGGCCAGGTAACGGATATTATACTTATTTTTTAATTTTCTCGTTTGTAATAGTAGCGTTTGCTATACGAAAAAACTCGCACTACGGGTACCGAAAATGCATGGAATTTTAATTGATACAAGTTTTTTTTTTATAATAGTTTTAATTATTTATTGTTTACAATAATTTTGGTTATAATATTAATCTATATCTTTATAATCACAATCATAGATTAGCAATGGTATATAGATAAACACATGTACAGAATAGCGATCGCGCATTTTAGTAACGTCATCTGTTACAAATCTTATAAAAAAATATAAGTATAAGTCCTATAAATGTTCGAAAATTACACAGATGGTGAAGTAAAAAGAATATGAGAAGTTTAAAGATTTTTTTTGTTTACTTCTATAGGCGCTTTATGAAAAAAATGATGAGAGTGAAATTTTAAGATGCGCGCGCATCTGGAACACAAAAATCACATGTTGCAGCTGCGTAAATCAGGTTAAAAAGTAAAACAGATTGAAGCTGCGAGAGTGAAGTTTCAAGATGCGCGCGCATCAATGTAAAACTAAAGTCAGAGTTTGAAGCTGCCTGCAAAAAGACAGACAGACAGTCAGACGGACAGACGTATAACTTTTATTCTATAAATTCACCCATGTTTTTTTTACTTTATAATATTAAAAATGTGCTCTACGAAAAATTTACATTCCACGTATGATTTTTTTTAACATGTGCGAATATTTATTTAATGACCTGTTTTTAAATAGTTTTCTCTATTTTTTTACAAAAGATTTCGTTTTTAATTAAGGCGGCAGGTGGCCCTATTACTCACTGCTAGTTTAAAATTTTAAAACGGTAGCGCCATCTAGAAATAAGAGGATTTTTTATGCAATCTATATACTATAGTTAATCTATGCAATAACCAAACAAATTGAAGTAATAAGTAAAACGCTAGACTAAATTATACGATAGATTAATATTTCTAAATTTTTTACGTAAAATTAATACAAAATATTTAATGTAAGTGTATAAAGATAACAATGTAAAAAAAATCTTACGAATTTCAATTTTTTTAGGGTTTTTGGCTTTGCTCGATTTGTGAATATAGCCATAGTTTTTGCGGCAAAAAGAAAACAAAATTTGGTTGAATTTCGTGTTTCTAGGTACGGTCGGCTGCATAATTGCATACCCACTAGAGAGCTCCATAATGGCTGTTATAAGAATGTTTTTTACAAGCAAGATTTTAGGCACCTGCTTGAGTTGAAGTTTAAAGTCTTCTAACTCATGAATTTATCAAACAAAAATGTTAAAATGAAATCATGCCAATAATAGTAATTTTTGAACTCTACCGGAGGCTGCAATTATGCAGCTGACTGTACATTTTTATTGAATTAAATTTTCACATCAAGAAGGATGCCATTTTTTCAGTTGGCGGCAAAATCTCGGTCTAATATTTATAATTTATAACTTCTGAGGACTTACCACGAGTTTTCTATGCACTCGATCAAACGTACCGTATTAAGCATTTACTACGAAACTTCAACACTAGCTACGGTCAACACGTGAGTCACGAGATATATAGCTTAAAAACAATTTATTATTGATTACCTGCGTCCCGCGGTTTCACCGGCGTAAGTCCCGATCTTGTGGGAATATCGGGATAAAAAGTAGCCTATGTGTTAATCAAGCTATATAGATACCGAGTTTCATCGCAATCGGTCCAGTAGTTTTTGCGTGAAGGAGTAACAAACATACACACACACACACAAACTTTCACATTTATAATATAAGTAGGAGTAGCTGCGTCCCGCGGTTTCACCCGCGTAAATACCGATCCCGTAGGAATATCAAAATATAAAGTAGCCTATAGCCTTCCTCGATGAATGGACTATCCAACACAAAAAGATTTTTTCAATTTGAACCAGTAGTTCCTGAGATTAGCGCGTTCAAACAAACAAACAAACAAACTCTTCAGCTTTATAATATTAGTATAGATGTGATAATGTCTTATAAATTGGTGAAACACCTGCTCTCACAAAAAAAACAAATTGTTGTCTGCAAAGTCGGTTTTGGAGTTATGGCTTCGCACGGCTTGTGCATTTAGCCAGTGTCAAGTTATATTTTGCATCAAGTTATGACCCGATTTTTCATAAATCGGGCCTAAAGTGTTTCAAAACAGTCAAAGTCGTCATAGTCCGTCAAGTCAGGGGCTATAGTAAAGCGGTGGCAAGTTTACCATAACCTTAATAGGAGATTTGGAGGCAACGAGAAAACTTCATGTTTGACACTGATTTTTACTTTGACTACACTTGTGCACTTTCACAGAACTAAATTGAATAACATTCCACCAGAATTATACAATTCAACTCGGGTTACAACTAAGTTTCATGAACATAAAACTGCAGCACGACATGTTGTTAACTCGTTCCCGCCAAAACTCCCATGGTAGGTTTACAGTTTGTTCTTATCTTAAGTTTAAGGGTTTTTTAAGATTGTCATTTTTACATGTGATTTGATTTTGAATCTTATATGAGTGTTACATAGCTAATGTGTATTATAAGATACTAGCTACGCTTCACGGTTTCACGCGTAACTCCCGATCCAGTGGGAATATCGGGATAAAAAGTACCCTATCTTATTCCCAATGAATCAATGTATTGTCGTAGTAAGTTTCATCAAAATCGGTTTAGTATTTTCGGAGCAATGGAAACAAATAAAAACATATATTTTTTATTACATTAGTGAATAGGTGTTTGTGTGTTGATAATTGTTGTAATTTAAGAACCAAGACCATATTTACAACCATTTTGGTTTTATCCCGATATTCCCCCGGGATCGGGACCTACGCGGGTGAAACCGCAGGGCGAAACTAATTACATTTAAGAAAACTCCAACGAATTAAATGTTTTATTTCACTGAGTTACTAGAATTCACTGGAGATGATGATGCGAAGAAAAAGTGAACAGGACTTTTTGCGGTTATTAGATAACAAAATCATAGACGAACAATGATAGGTGTATAGACAAACACTGCATATATGAAAATAGCGTACGTATATTAGTTACGCCATCTATCACAAATTCAATAACACCTCAAACTCTTAGTCTTTTTACTAATTATTAAACGAGTTTTCTCAGTTTTAAATATAGTAATTTCGCGTTTAATTATTTTTTTAACAGGATCTAATCATTATGTATGCTACTTTTTAATGTTTTTGCATGAAAATAAATAAAAAATTTAAATTTTAAGTTCGGGAAAATTACCGTAATATGAAATTGGCGTTTTGTCGTAGTGGCCACTTTGCCCTCAAATATCTCTTCTTTGGTTAGGGATTCCAATTTCAAATTTATACAGCTATTTATTCATACATTTGTATTTCGAAAACCGTAATTCATTTTAATAATTAAGTTAGCTTAATAGTAATTAAGTTATTAAAAAAAACCAGTATTGGCAGAGAGCCCTTACATAAATAATGGTGTTGACATATTTTGAAAATTATCCAAATTGTATACTTAGGAGGAATATTCCCAAAACAAAAAATAAAAACTTACCCATTTTTTTGAGTAAATACGTGTACCTAATAGTACATTACGATATAAGTGTGGTAAATTGATCTTTGCATAGAGGCGGTTTATGACGCGCGAGCGGCAGCGAGCGTGTTATAGAAGCCAAGATGCAAATAGCAATTCCACACGTATATCGTACGACGTTTTTTATCACAGTTGCGAATAAAAGAAAAGACTTGAAAATAAAACAAAATAATAATTAACAAAATATTTGTGATAACTCTGTGTTTACATTTTTTTAAGGCAATATTTTTTTGTTAATTATGCTCCGGAAAGGCCAGGCTAAAGACTTTTAACCTATACATCCTCGTGTGACATACATTATTTTTTAGGGTTTTTCTATTTGTTTTTGCGTCGGGGGTTAAGAACAAAATACAATGGTACGGAAAAACAATATATTTAAGTAAAGAAAAAACAAAAATAAACAACTCAATTTTTAATCGTTTTCTAAGTCATTATCACGTAAAATTTTCGTTCGTAAACTGACTTTAGAGACAACCATTTTTGCTAGCTAAAAAACTCTTTGGTACCTACCTTTTCGGGATAACTTTACAGCACTAGTTAACAAATCTAAAACGCACGCGTGCATAATATGTTGGATTATGAGCCTAAAAGCCGTTGAATAAGATCCACTTTATGAGCAACTGTGATAAAAAAGGTATTACAGCTTATTTGTTACAAACGTATTCGATTGTTCGTCTATAACAAAACAAATAACCCTTCATATGCGCACGCATTAGTGCGTGCGATCGGTGTGAACTTTTTCTCCGTATAGTCACTTCCAGTGTGACACAGTACCTCAGTGTTTATTTATAAATATTTATCAATTCCGTTGTACATGTTAATAAATATAGATACTAAAAAAAATAGTTTTTATTTAGTATTTTAAGACTCATCCAAGATATCTCGGAAACTACGCGAGCTTCGAGTTTGAAACTTAGCATGGGGGTTCCTTTTAAGATGTAGGGGAGCATTGAGAAAGGATTTTTGGTGATTCAACCTCTAAAGGGGTATTCGGAGATCCCTTTAAGGACGACTTTCAAGCAAGTTTATAGATTATCTTTCATCACCCCCACCACTGAAACCATGCTGAATTTCAGGATAAAAGTTGATATGATGTTACATCAGTATAAGGGCTATATTCATACCGAGTTTCATTTGAATCCCTTCAGTAGTTTCGACGTGATGCGCGGCCAAGATACAGACAGACAAAAATGTTTTTTACCACATTTCTTGGTTCAGTATCGATATTAGACTGCCCTTCAGTAGAAATATTTCGAAATATCTTTAATGTATAGAATTCATCTCCGAACGATTTTATTATAGTATGGATCATAATAACCATCAATCAATCTTGGCCGCGCATCACGTCAAAACTACTGAAGGGATTCAAATGAAACTCGGTATGAATATAGCCCTTATACTGGTGTAACATCATATCAAGCGGTGTTGGCTTAGTGGTAGATACCCCGACTTTCATTCTGAAGGTCATGGGTTCGAATCTCAGCCGGCCGTGCACCAATGGATTTTTCATAAGAAAAATTTATGTGCGCTAATTGACATTGCTCTTACGGTGAAGGAAAACATCGTGATGAAACCCGCGGCTTAGTAGGCTCCAGAAGTATTGACAAGTTCTCTCCTCTGGACACGGTCGACTAAGCTGAGAGGGTAGTAGGTGCTGGGCAAGCCTACTCCATCCTCACGCAAAAAGGACCCGATTAAAAAAAGTCTAGTTGCGGAAAAAGCCCGTATACATACATACATACATACAACATCATATCAAACTTTTTATCCTGAAATTCAGCACAGTTTCAGTGGTGGGCGTGATGAAAGATAATCTATAAACTTGCATTGCAACGCCGTCGCCGTGTGTAGGAAAATGCTCAATTTTCAACCGTCTTCAGTTGAATTCTCTTAATGTAATGGATAAAGTATGATGGAACACCCTGAACCACCTTTTCATCACAAAACTCCTGAATTAAGTCTTTATCTAAACATTAAATCTGTAGAAATAAAAAAATCTATAATTGTAAAATATTCAGAAAAAATACGTTAGCTGAACACGATAGGATAAATTTTAGAATTTTTGTATGTTAGTTTGTTTGTTTGAACCAGCTAATCTCATAAACTACAGAACAGAATTCAACAAGGTACAAACGTTTTTTTTGTTAATATATACTTATAATACATGGAAACAACCAGACCACAGACAAATATCTAAGCATAAATACTTGTCTGAGGCGGGAATCGAACCCGCAACCCTGTGTTTGGCAGTCCGGTATGGTGACCATTGTAATGAATTTACTGAATCTATGTTTCAATTTAATATTAGTGGTAATTTAAGGGTTCCGTAAGTCAAAAGGTAAAAAAGGAACCCTTATAAGATCACTTTCATGCCCATCTGTTTTACTTTACAAATATTTTTTGTAAAATCTATTTCTAAATCTAGGAAAACCATCATTTGCTCTCTTCATTGGTAATATCTTGTATCTTAATAATTCTGGCTGAAGATTCTGAAACAACAGAAATACATAATCTTTGAAAATTTCAACTGTCTAGCTATCACGGTTCATGAGATACAGCCTGGTGACAGACAGACAGACAGTGGAGTCTTAGTAATGGTCCCAAATGAATTAATCAGATTCCTACTAAACCCATCCCGCTTTAAATGATGCCTTTAAAACTTTACAAAGAAGTCTTAGTTGGGTACCTGCGGGTGATAAGGAACCACTAAAAAGATTTTTAAAGTCCGTGATATTAGTAGGTATCAAAATAACAAGAAAATAAACAAATTGATTTTCAGATTTATCAATAAAGCAAATATTAATCTAATGACCTGAATTTTTAGTAGTTTTACGTCTTGTATCACGGGGCTATGGAGCCCCGGACCTCTGGAAGGCATGCGTGGAGCCGAAGCCAACACGTAGAGGCCCTTTACAATAACAAGTATAATAGCAAGCAATGGGGTGGATTCTAAACCGGCGACTATCCCTGTCTACACTATAAAGGGTACTACAGCGATAAGGCCGCCCATTTGTGCAACTTATACTTTCTAGCTATGACTTTACTTTGTGTTTATCGTGTTCTGTCTCTTTTTGTGTTGTACAAATAAAGTTATCTATCTATCTATCTAAAGTGCAACCTAGGACAACCTCCGGTTTGGATAAAACTATTGATAATCTATAGGACAAAACTAATTGAGCTATTGCGATGGGATGGTAATGGACTAGATACTGGGGAACTATGGATACTATGGCACCTGCCGTAACAATGTTCAATAAACACGTAAAAATGGCAGGCGGAGACTCGCCAACTCTCAGACTGGGCCACCCTAATTAGCCGAGTAAATTACAGCAAGGGGGCAACAGGAACGTGAGTGGCTGAAGGATGGAGAGGCCTCACTGGATTTTAGGTCATCGCTGGTAGTCCGAGCGAGCGGGCCAACTCATCACTGTCAGTAGTTTTTATTATTACGAAACTAGCTTTTGCCCGCGACTTCGTCCGCGTAGAAGTCGAAAATGGACCAAGGATTTACGTTGTCCTATACAAACTTTGCCCCCCCTTTTTCACCCCCCTAGGCGTAAAATTTCGGAAAATCCTTTCTTAACGGATGCCTATGTCATACAAAGAACACACCCTCCAAGTTTCAGGTCTCTACGATTAGCGGTTTAGGCTGTGCGTTGATCCGTCAGTCAGTCAGTCAGTCAGGACAAAGAGTTTTATACGTAACTTAATTACGGTACCTTACGTACAAACTTTTCTGGCGCGTACTCTAATTTAATTCGGTTGGTTGGTACACCATGAAAATGGGGTCAATGGATTTTAAAAAAGGGCTTTTTCCGCTCCCTTGATTTTGTAGGTGATTGAATAATTAAGTTAGTATAATCCCTTTTGAAGGGTTCAATGTTTCTGTTAGGGGGGAATGCAGTAGAATTATATTTTTAAACGGTTTCTAGAACTGGTTGTCAATTCGTTGCGAAAGGTATATTTTTGCATATAGTTATAGTCAATAGCGCTCCGCGGTTTCACCCGCATAACTCCCGATCCCGTAGGAATATCGGGATGAAAAGTAGCCTATGTTACTGTCAATTAATTAATATATCCTCATATCAAGTATCATCTAAATCGGTTCAGTAGTTTCGGAGCCTCATTAATGCAAACACCAATAAAATCTTTCCTCTAATCTATCTATACTATAAGAGAAAATATTTTTATCTGTTTAAATTTTTCTCTATTCATATTCATATTCATATATTTATTCATAATTTGCATTATACGTCAATCTGTTATATTTTACATTTTGTATGTAATATTAATAATTAAAACTTAAAGTAAATAGCAATAAAAATACAAATGTCAGAAAATAAAGAAATACAATGTCAAGTTAGGTACTTACAAGGTATAACAATTTATAATTTAATAGCCAAAAATTCGTCAATGCTGTAGAAGCACCGCTTAATAAGCCACTGTTTGAGTCTAGTTTTGAAAAGTCCAAGGTTACCGGCACTTGTTACATCGTCAGGTAGCCTATTGTAGACATGTGGACTCATGGGGTGTATAGCACGCGAGGCCTTCACCAACCGGCTGGAAAGACCGAGCAACCTGCTACCATGACGAAGTGGGTATCTTGCAAAGTCCGATCTCTTTGGGAATTCATGTAGGCGTTCACGGGCGTACAAAGCAATATGAAGGATTAACAAGCAAGGTAACGTCAAGAAGTGATTCCCTGGGCCCATTTTGTTAGATACTAATTTCTACTACTTACTAATGTCTAGTAGTCTTACTGACCTCATACTCCTTAGTCCTTATATCCTCGTTAGGTCTTGGGTCCTTCGGTTGTGGTTTCCTATAGTCATCATCATCATCACCATCGTTCTCCGTGCTATCCCCATGAGTTCCGGACTGCTTCTGTATTACTATGCATCTGTAATAGTACATTGCGATACAAGTGTGGTAAATTGATCATTGCATAGAGGCCGTTTATGACGAGCGAAACGCGAGCGCGTTTATAAAGCCGAGATGATCAAACCATACGTGTATCGTGCGACGTTTTTTATCACAGTTGCGAATAAAAGAGAAGACTTGAAAAAATAATAAGATAACAAAATATTTGTGTTACTTTTTTAGGCACTAGTAGGTAATGTAAAACGCACGCGTGCATAATACGTTGGATTATGAGCCTAAAAGCCGTTTAATAAGATCCATTTTATGAGCAACTGTGATAAAAATATATAATGCAGAACATTCCACACACCGCCATCTAGCCCCAAGCTAAGTAACTACACTTGTGTTATGGGTGCTAGACAACTCATATACTACTTATACAATGTGTTTCAGCGAAGGAGTTTTACTACGAAGGGGGTTGTTCTAGACGTCTAGGCGAACATTTTTTGTTCTACGACTTTTGGAAATTCGAACTTTTTTTTCGATAATTCTGAGGAAATTTTTACTTGAAGATCAGCTGTTTCATACAAACACTTCGAACGAAATGTTCGAATTTCCAAAAGTCGTAGAACAAAAGTTGTTCGCCTAGACGTCTAGAACAACCCCCTATCGTATTAAAACCCCTTCGCTGAAACACATTGTATTCTTTTCTATTGTAAATATACACGGTGTAACAAGGGGGTGGATCATCGGTTGCTGGGGGGTGGGGGTCCTCAGTACCTATCGATTTAACCCCCTGTATGTTCTGCAATAATTAGTGGTTCAAAAGTTATTTGGACTTTAATGAAGTTTTAGTCAAAATCAGATTTCACCATTTAGAAAAATGTACTTGATAATCCAAAGAGTGAATAATCTCGAAGTCGAAGTCGCGGAGAAAGCTAGTCTCGAATGGGTGTCGTTTACACTGTTTTCTACAAAAAAATTAAATACCTTTTCTGACGATATTGAGCGGCACAAGGATCTGGAAAAATTGAAGAATAAGACACGCTTTAAGAGAAAAGGGTACCGGCGCTCTCTCCATACAAACGTAGTCGACTGTTCCCTCCCTGGATAATGACACTAGCACAAATATTTGTGGCATGACTGTGTCCCTATGTCTTGGTTTTTTTTCATTTTCTAATTATCATAGAAATTTTGATTTAAAAAAACATACATAGTCATAAGTTATTAGTGTTATGCAACAAAAATATTTGCTATTGTGTCATTATCCAGAGAGGAAACAGTCGACTACGTTTGTATGGAGAGAGCGTCCGGTACCCTTTCCTCTTAATCATAAAAATAAATAGCGCTTTCTATTGTTCCGTACCCAAAGGGTAAAAACGGCACCCTTTTATGTCTGTCTGTCTGTCTGTCACCAGGCTGTATCTCATGAACCGTGATAACTAGACAGTTGACATTGTCACAGATGATGTATTTCTGTTGCCGCTATAACAACAATAACAACAAAAGAAGAGCGGTGTTGGCTTAGTGGTAGATACCCCGACTTTCATTCTGAAGGTCGTGGGTTCGAATCCCGGCCGGCCGTGCACCAATGTATTTTTCTTAAGAAAAATTTATGTGCGCTAATTGACATTGCTCTTACGGTGAATGAAAACATCGTAATGAAACCCGCGGCTTAGTTGGCTCCAGTAGTATTGACAAGTTCTTCCCCTCTGGACATGGTATATTAAGCTGAGAGGGTAGTAGGTGCTGGGCAAGCCTACTCCATCCTCACGCAAAAAGGACCCAATTAAAAAGAAGGGCGGAAAAAAGCCCGTATACATACATACCAACAATAACTAAAAACAGATACTGTTACGGAACCTTTCATGCGCGAGACCGACTCACACTTGGCCAGTTTTCTTAAAAAACGAAACTTAAAAAAACAAGCGATTGTTTTTGCGACATCAAATACATAATACTTATTGCAATGAAAACAAGAAATGCCGCGGAACGAAATATGTAATTGGTCCAAAAATTTAATATTTTTGACTTACCTCCAAAAAACATAAAAATCAATAAAATAAAACTCAAAGTGATGTACATTTTCACAACAAATTTTTAAATAAAATTATGTGTTAAAAGTCCCTTTTATACCGCTAAGGAAAAACGAAGATATTAAAAAATACATTGTAATAGAAATCTTTTATTAAATTTGAAAGTTTATTTATTGTTAAATAAATCATATTCTGGACTTAATTTTTTAGGCAACCTATTTGGCATATATTTATTGACATATTTAATTTCATATAAAATATTTTTTATCCATTAAACAGCTCGATGTAGGTCGTTCTTAAAGGGATCTCGTACTATAAAAAAAACATATTTGAATGAATAGCAAGTTCCTATGTTTCAGGCGAATAAGGGCTTATATAATAGCTTAGTACCTGGATGACCGAGCTCGGCTCGGTTTTCTTTTTCACTTAGTCTAACCTCAAAGCAAACACTCACTGACTTCGTGTTACTTAACAACGCCATCTGCTGGAATAACTTTATTGCTCACAAAAAATTGTATTAGTAGTTCGCCAATAGATGTCAGGAAGAGTCATATTTTTCAGATAAAAAAAAGTAAGTTTCGAAAAAACACGAATAAAATGACATTTTCTAAAAATGATTCCTAGCTAGATCAATTTATCGCCCCCGAAACCCCCTATATACCAAACTTCATGAAAATCGTTGGAGCCGATTCCGAGATTCCAATTATATATATATATATATATACAAGAATTGCTCATTTAAAGATATAAGATAATAGTACATTGTGTGGTTAGTTGATAGAGCATAGAGGCTTATGATGACGCACGAGCGGAACGGGAGTGTGTTTAAGATGCCGAGATGCAATGATCAATCAATATCCGTGTGGATATTGATTGGCGTATCGTTCGACGTTTTTTTATCATCTAGTTCCGAGTAAAAGAAGAAAAGACTTGTCAAAATAGTAAAAAGTTAACAAAATATTTGTGTGGAGTTTTGGCGGGAACGAGTTAACAACATGTCGTGCTGCAGTTTTATTTTCATGAAACTTAGTTGTAACCCGAGTTGAATTGTATAATTCTGGTGGAATGTTATTCAATTTAGTTCTGTGAAAGTGCACAAGTGTAGTGGAATTAAAAATCAGTGTCAAACATGCAGTTTTCTCGTTGCCTCCAAATCTCCTATTAAGGTTATGGTAAACTTGCCACCGCTTTACTATAGCCCCTGACTTGACGGACTATGACGACTTTGACTGTTTTGAAACACTTTAAGCCCGATTTATGAAAAATCGGGTCATAATCTGATGCAAAATATAACTTGATACTGGCTAAATGCACAACCCGTGCGAAGCCATAATTAATAGCAAAAAAAATATTTGTGTATGTTTACTATTTTTTAGGCAATATTTTTTATTAATTACACTCCGAAAGGGCAGGCAAAATACTTTTAACCTATACAGCCTCGTCTGACACACCTACAATATTTTTTTAGGGTTTTTTTCCATTTTTTGCGTCAGGGTTAAAAACAGAATAAAATGTTACTGACGAAAAAATATACCAGCAAAGTGACTAAAATTGATTTAATATTTAATTCTATTCATAGAATAAAATAACAGAACGTGATTCACTGTCACAGTGGCTTTATTTTACTTGAACCATTTAGTTCTGTCCCAATTACATCACTGATCAAATTAAAAAGACTTAAATAATAAATGAATAAAATTAAAAGACATACATATTTAACATTATAAATACAAATAAATGAAGTGACCAGTTAGTCAAATAACCCGCCCCTTATCGTACCCGGCGTAAAGGTTCCCATAATGCTAGAAGCATTGCCACGATGAATGGCGGTGGCTAACCTCTGCGCCAGAAACGAGCCGGAGCGGGAGTCGCCCCCATTTCCTCTAATCTTAACACCCAACTCTTTAACTAATTTTTTGGTGTCATCACCCAGCACCCCAACAGCAACAGGCACAAATATATAATTGGGCATCAAGTACACATATTTGGCCCGTTTTTTACTGGCAGCGTCTTCTGCCGCCGCCCCAGGCGTACATGTAGTCCTGGGTAAGTGTCTGAAAGCAACAGTGTTGACGCAGGTAGCGTCCCAACTAATCTATACTAATATTATAAAGCTGAAGAGTTTGTTTGTTTGAACGCGCTAATCTCAGGAACTTCTGATTTGAATTGAAAAAATATTTTTGTGTTGGATAGTCCATTTATCGAGGAAGGCTATAGGCTACTTTTTATTTTGATATTCTCATGGGATCGGGACCTTCGCGGGTGAAACCGCGGAGCGCAGCTTTTGTATATATAAAAATCTTGTGTCACGATGTATGTTGCCAATAAACTCCAAAACTACTGAACCGATTTCAATCACATTTCACATGTACCCGTATTTTGGTCTAACTTACTGGATAGGATAGTTATCATCTCAATTATTCGCTTATGTCGTGAATGTAAACGTATAAAATGTATCAAATAATGGTTTCTTAAGCAAGTGTTTATTTACTGTTTAGTTTTATGAAGTTCTCATAGATGGCGGTGTACGTTGATTCATCGATAAAATTCTTCAATATTGTTTGACATCTAGGTTGCAAATACACCCAATAGATGGCGCTGTGTTCGCGGGTCGCAGCTAGTTAATATTATAAATTTCCCAACTAATTCATATGTTTACTACTAATTTATATTTATTTTTTCTCGGTGGGTTTTTTTGGCGTCTTTTTAATTATTTTGTGTTTATTATTATTATTTTTAGTTTTTCATTTTGTGTAATTTGATTTGATGTATTTATTGACATTTAATTTTGTGTTTTAAATTGGAATAAATATGATTTATATTTTAAAGTGTGATCCAAGTGTGATCCTTCTATTTCTAAAGTTTTAAAATCTCTTTGAATACATTATATTGCTGTCAAAATTATGTTTTGTCTGATGTATGCGGGTTATAATGATGCCTTCATATCGTACAGTTGACATAAAAAAGTGTGTGTGTCAGCTCCGACGCACCATACGCAAAAAGAGTTTATTCAACTGAAAAAAGATTAATATCATATGAAAGGGTAAATTTACAAATTAATGAAAAAATACCATATGTACGTCTGAATACACTCACAGCCAAATTAGAAAGTTGCGCACTAAAGGTGCGCACCAAAAACGTGACACGATTTTCGTTACTTGTTAGTAGGTTTTACCCCTCGGATTTTTCTCATACCGGGCGCCTTATATATGAAAATCGATTCTTAAGAAGTAAACTCCAAAAAGTTACGCCTTGAAGTTCTACTTATCTCAACTGTACAATTTGAAAAATAGATATTAAAAAACAATGTCTCTTAATTATTTAAGAGCTAATAGGAACCAAGCAGCTTATCTATACATGTATGTATGTATATGGGCTATTTTCCGCAACTAGACTCTTTTTAATTGGGTTCCTTTTGCGTGAGGATGGAGTAGGCTTGCCCAGCACCTACTACCCTCTCAGCTTAGTCGACCGTGTCCAGAAGAGAGAACTTGTCAATACTTCTGGAGCCAACTAAGCCGTGTGTTTCATCACGATGTTTTCCTTCACCGTAAGAGCAATGTCAATTAGCGCACATAATTTTTTCTTAACGAAAATCCATTGGTGCACGCCCGTAAAGGTTCGAACCCACGACTTCAGAATGAAAGACGGGGTATCTACCACTTAGCCAACACTGCTCTATACATATATACATCTATACATATAAAATTCTTTGTTCTGAATGACTGACTGACGGATCAACGCACAGCCTAAACCGCTAATCGTAGAGACCTGAAACTTGGAGGGTGTGTTCTTTGTTACGTAGGCATCCGATAAGAAAAGATTTTCCGAAATTCTACCCCTAAGGGTAAAAAGGGGGGCAAAGCTGTATGGGACATGAGGTGATTAATTGGTCCAGTCTATAAAATTTTTCGACTTTTACGCGAACGAAGTCGCGTGCAACAGCTAGTCTATACTAATATTATAAAGCTAAAGAGTTTGTTTGTTTGAACACGCTAATCTCAGGAACTACTGGTTCGAATTCAAAATATATTTTTGTGTTTGTTAGTCCATTTATCGAGGAAGGCTTTAGGCTACTTTTTATTTTGATATTCCCACGGGATCGGGACTTTAATATAGGTATTTTCGAATGTGTACCTCTATTCTTTTGATCGGTTAAAAATTCTTGGCCTTGTCGTCCATTAAGATGTAATCAAATAATTGACCAAATTAACTTGGTCTTTATGTACCTACTTACCTATGTTTCTTTTATTTATTACGGCTTAGCACGATTTGTGCATAATAACCAGTGTCTAGTAATATACCTGCATCAAGTTGTAGCCTGAATTAGGTCGAAAATGTTGATTTTTTTACAATACCTACGTCACTTTAAAAAACACAACTTTTTTTGTAATACGTCCTTCAAAAACTTTTTCATTTCACTTTTTGTATTTTTTAACAATGCGAAAGTTACTTCATTTTTTTATTTAAAAATAACCTCTTTTTAAAATAACCTCTTTTTTGTTTTATTTATTCTCATATTGAATTGTTTTGCTAAATATTAATAAGTGTATGTTATGATATCTATGTTTAAGTATTCAGTTTATATCTTTTTTACGTATGTATTTATTATTATATGTGTTTCTTACACCACACGACCTACCAGTTAAGCTAAACAGACCTTCTCCATCCTAAGGTTGCCTGGAAGAAATCGCTTTAAGCGATAAGGTCGCCTGTTTGTACAATCGTAGTTAATAAGCTTTCTCATCCTTTTTGTTATTTTCAATGTTTTGTGTGTTGTATAAATAAAGTGTTTATCTATCTATCTATCTTTTTCGGGTTCCGTACGCTAAGAGTAAAAACGGGATTCTATTACTCAGACTGTCCGTCTGTCTGTCTGTTACCAGACTGTATCTCATGAACCGTGATAGCTAGACAGTTGAAATTTTCACAGATTATGTATTTCTGTTGCCGCTATAACAACTAAAAACAGAATATAATGGAACCGGCACTCTCTCCATACAAACGTAGTCGACTGTTTCCTCCCTGGATAATGACACTAGCACAAATATTTTTGTGCCATAAAACCTATAACTGCCATGACTATGCCCCTAAGTTTTGGAATATTTCATTTTCTAATTATCATAGAAAAAAAACATAGGGGCATGGTCATGGCAGTTATAAGTTTTATGCAACAAAAATATTTGCTCTAGTGTCATTATCCAGTCAGAAAACAGTCGACTACGTTTGTATGGAGAGAGCGCCCGGCACCGTTTCCTCTTAATGGGTACCGACTCGCACGTGACCGGTATTTTGAATACCCGTCACTTTAAAAAAAACACCTACTTAATCTGAAAACGAACAGCCATATTACTTCTTGATTTTTGATCTTGGTACGTAAAACTGCTGGACTTCAAATTATGAAAGTGTTTTTTTAAGTAGTTTTTTAACCGACTTCAAAAAAAGGAGGTGGTTCTCAATTCGGTTGTATGTTTTTTTATGGATTTTATGGATATTCGCGCATATCTTCTTTGTTTATCAACCGATTTTGATGAATCTTCTTCTTGAACCCCCGACGCAAAAGATGCGTGTTTATGACGTGTCTGTGTGTCTGTCTGTAGTATCGTTGAATGGCTGAAACGATTCTGATTTTGTTTGTTTGAAAGTTATATTAGCTGGGAGTGTTCTTAGCTATGTTTGATCAAAATAGATTAAGCCATTCAAAAGTTATATACAAAGTTCATCATATCAGCCCATACACGTCCACTGCTGGACATAGGCCTCCCTCATACGACGCCACAAACAGCGGTCCTGAGCCGCCTCCATCCACCGACTACCCACGACCGCTACAATGTCCGCTACAATGTCGTCGGTCCACCGGGCAGTTGGTCTCCCAACACTCAGTTTCGCGTTCCATCGCGGCCGCTACTCGAGAACCTTTACTCCCCAGCGGTTGTCAGTTCTGCGAGCTATATGACCTGCCCATTGCCACTTTAGCTTACTAATCCTGAGAGTTATGTCGGTGACTTTTGTTCTTCTACGGATTTCCGTATTTCGGATTCTATCACGTAGAGAAACTCTGAGCATACTCGTAGCTCTCTCCATGCAAAATTATGGTCTTATAAATCGATGAACACCGTACTGCACTCACAAAAACGTGTCACGTTGTTGACAAGGTAAACATAGCAACGTTGGTCATGTTATTGACAAGGTAACCACAGCAACTTCGGTCATGTGATTGACAAGGTAACCACAGCAACGTCGGTCATGTTATTGACAAGGTAACCATAGCAACGTCAGTCATGTTATTGACAAGGTAACCACAGCAACGTCGGTCATGTAATTGACAAGGTAACCACAGCAACGTCGGTCATGTGATTGACAAGGTAACCACAGCAATGTCGGTCATGTAATTGACAAGGTAACCACAGCAACGTCGGTCATGTTATTAACAAGGTAACCACATCAACGTCGGTCATGTTATTGACAAGGTAACCACAGCAACGTCGGTCATGTTATTGACAAGGTAACCATAGCAACGTCGGTCATGTTATTGACAAGGTAACCACAGCAACGTCGGTCATGTGATTGACAAGGTAACCACAGCAACGTCGGTCATGTTATTGACAAGGTAATCACAGCAACGTATTTTCATCAATATTTTTTTAACAGTCCTTTAATTTGTCTGACAAATAATTTTTAAATTTTTAATGTTTAGTTTAGATGGATGAGTCTTGCTATAATGGTAGGTAATTACAGCTCATTGCGAGGTTCGTAGGTCAAATGAGATAACAGCACATTTTGATAACGTGCTGTGTCAGATGATGTAACTGAGATATTTAAATTTTTGTGGTTTTGATATGTAGGAGTTATTATTTATTAAAGTTGTTCTTTTATAGATAGATAAACACTTTATTTGTACAACACACAAAACATTGAAAATAACAAAAATGCTGAGAAAGCTTATTAACTACGAAATTGTACAAACAGGCGACCTTATCGCTTAAAGCGATTTCTTCCAGGCAACCTTAGGATGGAGAAGGTCTGTTTAGCTTAACTGGTAGGTCGTGTGGTGTAAGAAACACATATAATCATAAATACCTACGTAAAAAAGATATAAACTAAATACTTAAACATAGATATCATAACATACACATAAAATAATCATATTTAGCAAAACTATTCATAATGAGAATAAATTAACAAATATGTATATAATACAAAAAATAAAAATAAAATATAATAAAACTATACAAGCATTTCTAAGAGAAGAAACAAGAACACAAATATAAAAAGAAATAGGAGGCAAGAGTTATGTAACAATAGAGTAAAAGTAATGTTCACTTACCATACTCTTGAAAATGGGAAGGGTTATAGCAGAGCGGATAGGTTGGGGTAGAGAATTCCAAAGAATGACAGAACGAAAAGAAAAGGATTTGCTGTAGAAAGTTGAATTGTGAAGGGGAGCTTGAAGGAGAAGGGTATCAATGGACCAATGGGAGTTATAGCGCGTTATGAAAAAAGGTTGGGAATGAAGTCAGAATGAAAGTCGAGGTATCTACCACTAAGCCAACACCGCTCTTTCACCCACCCATTTATTTATATTTTTAGCCTATTCCGTCCCACTGCAGGGCAAATACCTCTCTCCCCTCTTTCCATTGTTCCCTGTCTAGTCCAGCCGAGTCCAGATGCGGGATGTGGGAGTTAATAAATAAATATTGTAGAACAATCCACACATCGTGCATCTAGCCCTAAGTTAAGCAACTAGTGTTATTCTGACAAGACAATCAATGGAATACTTATATCAGTTTGCGTGATGCTCTACATCACTGTAAAACATTAAAATGGAACTGGGCTGGGCACGTAGCCAGAATGACAAACAAAAAGTGGACGAAAAATACAACGATTTGGAGAGGACCGCTAGGGAAAAGGAATAGAGGTAGACCGGCAGAGAGATGGGAAGACGAAATAAAAAAAATAGCGGGGAAAGATTGGATAACTAAAGCACAGAATAGAGACAATTGGAAAGCCATGGAGGAGGCCTTTACTCAAAAAGAGATCCTTGAATAGCGGACAATTTAATTTTCTCAGTAGATATAGTTTTTTTATTTTCAATATTCTCATAGTAATAGTAAGTTTAGTATGATGCATGTTTTATAAGTAATTTTAATATTCAAAGGATAAATAAAAGGCTAAAAATATATATATATATATCAGTCTGCGTAGCGGTCGCCCGCCGCACCACAAAGGTCATCGTAATTCATTATTTCCTTTGATGATAGTAGGTATTCAGGGTAATTTGAGAAGCTAAGTAAGGGTAGCTACGAAATAACGTTCTAAGAAGACATATTAGTTTTGTAATTATTACTATCATTATCATCTGATTTTTTTATCTAATACAGTTACTCTTTTTCTTCTCGTATAGTGGTGTGGCTCACCTATTGTTAGAGTTTTCAGATCGCTTTAAGGCCTCTAACTTGACCTAAAGACTGCTACTAGAGGTAGCAACCGGGACCAACGGCTTAACGTGCCTTCCGAAGCACGGAAGGGCTCACGAAAACACATTTTTTCCACACTACTAATTGTTCCCCCATCGAAGTAATGACAGGCGTCGCTTAACCCGCACGACCGTAAACAATCAGCGAGCTTCGCTTAGCTGTGAGCCTCTCATACAGTTACTAATAAAAGGAGACTTTTTCGAAAAAAAATAGGTTTTTATTGTACAAATCAGTAATCACATACCATTCGTCCATCCGATTTTTGATTAATATAATAGAAGCTTAGCGTTTTGGCGGTTTTTTGTCCCAGCGACTCAGTCTGGCTATTCAGCGAGGGAATGCTGCCAGCATTTTGGGGACAATGCCTAGGGAGGGTATGGCTGAGGTTTTAATGTTAAGGCGGAGGTTGATTTTTAATTTCCAACGTGTTAATTACAATTTTATTCGTGTTGTTTAGTTTTATATTTAATTTCTGGGTGGGGGTATTTTATGGCGTCTTTTTAATTATTTTGTGATTATCATTATTATTTTATTTTGTGTAATTTGATTTGATGTAACTACCTAATTTTGAATTTGTGTGTTAAAATTATGAAGTTTTGTTAATTAATTGAATAAACCAACAGAGTTTAGCGTCGGGCTGGATTGCTCTCTGTATTTATTTTATTTATGTACCTGACTCAAAAACTAAATAATCCAAGTTACGACAAATGAGTGTTTCCTGCAATAATTTATCAGACAGTAATGACAACGTATGCGCAGAAGCCGCATGTTATTATTAAATCATAATTTTTGTTTAATAATACCTAGTGAAAGTGAGTGCGTGTTTATTATTTAATAATAGTGTAATTAATTATAAAATAAGGAGGAAAAGGTACCGGGGGCTCTCTCCATACAAACGTAGTCGACTGTTTTCTCCCTGGATAATGACACTAGAGCAAATATTTTTACTACTATTTTTAAAACTTATAACTGCCATGACCATGACTCTTTTTGTAATATTTTACCCGAGCGCAGCCGGGTTTTTTAATAAGATTGGTGCATGGCCAGCCGGGATTCGAAGCCACGACCTTCGGAGTGAAAGTCAAACTGTCTATCATTACGCCAACACTGCTAAAATCAAATTGTAGTATTATTTAGCGAAGACCCACAGATATTAATGATAATAAAAAGTTGTTATCTTTCAGTCAAAAATGATGCGGCTATCGATGTTTATTTTTATCGGTAAGTGCTTCAAAATTACTTAATTTTATTGACACAAAATGTCTATGATATGGACGAAATATAAACGTCACTTTTTTGTAAGGAATCATCACCTATTTTCAGTCTTTTTAAGTTTTAAAAGATTTTTAATAAATTCCCACAAACTCTCGAACCGGTCTTTGCCTATTATTCTCATCATCAAAAACATCATTATATAGAAAAAGTTTTTTTTTCCATAAACGTCACTTTTTTAACATTTTTTAACAATCACTTTACTAAGGTTTTAAACCATCGCTACAATGTCTTATACAAGTCTCTGTCTGCCTTTCCCCATGAAAAACATCAATAAATATGGATTCACATTTTTCCAAAAAACATCGTCAAAGTCAGGCTTTTTTTATAAATTAACTTTTTTTGACAAAATCATTACTTCTTTCAGGCTATTTTCTATAATTTCACATTTTTTTTACAAAATCATCACTTTTTCAGAATTTTCTCTATAAATTCACTTTTTTACAGAATCATCACTTCTTTCAGGCTTTTCTCTATAAATTCACTTTTTTTACCAAGTCATCAGTTCTTTCAGGCTTTTCTCTATAAATTCACATTTTTAGAAAATCATCCTTTTTTAAGGCTATTTTCAATAAATTCACTTTTTTTACAAAGTCAACACTTCTATTAAACTTTTCTCTATAAATTCACTTTCTTTTACAAAATCATCACTGTTTTCAGGCTATTGTCCATAATTTCCCATTTTTTTACAAAGTCAACACTTCTTTCAAACTTTTCTCTATAAATTCCCTTTTTTTACAAAGACAACAATTCTTTCAGGCTATTTTCTAAAATCCTATTTTTTTACAAAGTCATCACTTCCTTTAGGCTATTTACTATATTTTTTTTAACCAAATCAACACATCTTATACATTCACTTTTATACAAAATCATCCTTTTTTAAGGCTATTTTCAATAAAATCTTTTACAAAGACATCACTTTTTCTAGGCTTTCTAACCATCGCTTCAAGCTCTGAGACCGGTCTTCGCCTGCTATTCCCAATTGAAAATCGTCAGTACATCTATGAATTGAAGACGAACGTATCCATTTCAACGCAGCCAGTCAGCAATAAGTCCTCACTTTGGCTACTAGAGGGCGTGTTAGTCATACAAAGCTTTGACAACTTCACTAAGGCCAGAATTCAGTTGGATGTTAGACGGGTACTATTTTTTATTTATTTACTAGCTAGCAACTTCGTCCGCGTAGAAGTCGAAAATGGACCAAGGAATCGCGTTATCCCATACAAACTTTGGCCCCCTTTTTCACTCCCTTAAGAGTAAAATTTCGGAAATTCCTTTTTTAACGGATGCCTGCGTCATATAAAGAACATAGTTTCAGACCTCTACGATCAGCGGTTTAGGCTGTGCGTTGATCCGTCAGTCAGTCATTCAGGACACAGAATTTTATATGTATAGATTTACTTACACCATTATTTATACTAATATTATAAAGCTGGAGAAATTGTATGTTTAAACGGGCTAATCTCAGGAACTACTGGTTCGAATTTAAAAAATATTTTTGTGTTGGATAGTCCATTTATCGAGAAAGGCTATAGGCTACTGTGTATTTTGATATTCCCACGGGATCGGGATTTACGCGGGTGAAACCGCGGGGCGCAGCTATAATATAATAAAGAGGAAAGATTTTGTTGTTTATTTGTTTGTAAAATACTAAAACCTTCCTCGAGAACCACTCAATCCATTGGTGAAAACAGCATGAAAATTGACGGAGTAGTTTTTGAGTGTCAGACAGACGGACATCCAGACAATGGAGTATTAGTATAGAGTTCCGTTTATACCCATTGGAAACGGAACCCTAAAAATGAAGTAGGTTCCTCATTCGTAACATTTTTTGATTTTGTTTTTCAGAAAACGCTAATCGGCAATACGGGAAATTATGATTTTTATGAACTTGAGGGAGATAAATCTTTGAAGAATCCATGGGAGCTCGATTATCAGGCAAGTGATTTGATTAATATCTAATCTTATAATTTATACATCGCCTACAATGCGTAGCCTACACTATCTATCTGAAAATATTGGAACAAAGTTCCTTATCGCGCGTTGCGAAAGGAGGCTAGACGGAAAAAATTAAGACCAAAAGTTGTAACGACACTTTTTGCTATAGTTATATATACTATAGCTATAGCCGTGCGGCGTGCGCGTGTTTCTCTCTCTCTCTCTCTCTTTCTCTCATAGAAAGCAATTACTAAAATTGAGCCTACTGATTAAGTTTATATTACATTATATTAGTCAATAATAAAAAAATATTATTTTAACTTAAAAAGAATGAAATTTCATTACAATTCCTTCACTAATTAAACGAAAGAAACTTCCGTTCCATCCGGGTGTCCCTTGACACCTCTCAAGTATTTTAAATTTGTGTCTTCAAAAATTGCAACCGAGACGAGACTCGAACTCGCACCCTCTGAATACCCTTCAGGCGCGCTTCCAATTGCGCCACTCGGTCAAGTACCATGGTAGTTGAATTCAAGAATTGCGTCCTCAAGAAATTAGTTTCGTTAGCGACATCTGTGAGTACCAAGTTACATGAAAGAGATGGCGCTTTTACTAATATCAACACAAAATTTGTTAGTACCAACTTTACAGAAGAGATGGCGCTTTTATCAATTTCAACAAAAAAATAGTTGCTTAGTTCAAGACTAGATGGCACTGTTTATTAATGAATTCTATTAATTTCAGGATAATGGCTTCATAAAATCGATCTACGTAAGCGAAGAACCAACGTGGTGTGTCAACATAAAAAGAGCGATATCTGTCAACTTCCAATTGACAAGAAATACGGGAGCGTCTTCCACTTATTCTATGAATGAGGTAAGAGATCGTGATTATAGATGCAACGTGATTAAGATAAGGCGTAACTGTAGATGTGGCGTGATTTCGATAAAGTATAATTGTAGATGTAGCGTGGTTTAGATGGGTGGTTTAAGATTTGATTTGTTGTAGGTGTGACGTGATTTAGATAAAGCGTGGCGTGATTTTAGAGTTGATGTGATTATAGATGTAGCGTGGTTTAGATTTGATTTGTTGTAGGTGTGACGTGATTTAGATAAAGCGTGGCGTGATTTTAGATTTGATGTGATTATAGATGTAGCGTGGTTTAGATGGGTGGTTTTAGATTTGATTTGTTGTAGGTGTGACGTGATTTAGATAAAAGGTGGCGTGATTTTAGATTTGATGTGATTGTAGATGTGGCGTAATTTTTGACAAAAGTGATTGTAGGCGCAGTTAAATACATTAAATATGCGATATGGTTTTAATCTAGACATGAGGTGACTCTAGTCGTGATGTAAATTTAAATGCTGTGTAATTTCAGACGAGGCGTGATTTTTAGATGCAAAGTGATTGTTGATGTGAGATGATTATAGTCGTGACGTGAATTTCGATGTGGAGTGATTTTAGATATGGTGTGATTTTAAATATGTCGTGATTATATAAGAATGGTTTTTTCTACCTTTCAGCCGTGTTTGGATGAAATATGCGTAATGGTGTACACCATTAAAGGGAATAGCATCAGGAAGTACACCAGCTTCAGAGTCCCGACTGCCAGGAGTAGCTACAGTTGGGGTTCAGTTCCTTGGAACGTTGAATATGCTGGGTTATTATATGTGAGTACTATATTTCTATTTGGCACAATGGTCACCATGCCCGACTGCCAAACACAGGGTTGCGGGTTCGATACCCGTCTCAGATATGTATTTATGATTAGATATTCGTCTGTGGTCTGGTTGTTTCTATGTATTATAAGTATATATTTACAAAATAAAATTATATAAGTATATCCGTTGTCTAGCACCCATAACACAAGTCTAGTTACTTAGCTTAGGACTAGATGGCGATGTGTGGAATGCCTTGCAATATTTATTTATTGCAGGTAGATTCAATATCAGCGTCAGAGAGGAACTACGAAATGGATTCACAAAAGGGACTGATAACTTTAGATCTAAAAGGCAGTTACCAATACAAAACGCACGATCATCTTTTATCTGTGACATCTGAGTAAGTAAACTTTATCTTTTATCTGTAATAGCTAAGTAAACTTTATCTTTTATCTGTAATAGCTAAGTAAACTTTATCTTTTATCTGTAACAGCTAAGTAAACTTTATCTTTATCTGTAATAGCTAAGTAAACTTTATTTTTATCTGTAACTAGCTGCGCCCCGCGGTTTCACCTGCGTAAGTCCCGATCCCGTGGGAATATCGAAAAAAATATTCTATGTCCGTCTTCTGATTGTAAGCTACCTCCCCACCAATTTTCAGCCAAATCGGTTTAGCCGTTCCCGAGTTATAAATGGTGTAACTAACACGACTTTCTTTTATATATATAGATAGCTAAGTAAACTTTATCTTTATCTGTAATAGCTAAGTAAACTTGTTCTTTATTTGTAACAGCTAAGTAAACTTTATCTTTATCTGTAATAGCTAAGTAAACTTTATCTTTATCTGTAATAGCTAAGTAAACTTTATCTTTATCTGTAATAGCTAAGTAAACTTGTTCTTTATTTGTAACAGCTAAGTAAACTTTATCTTTATCTGTAACAGCTAAGTAAACTTTATCTTTATCTGTAATAGCTAAGTAAACTTTATCTTTATCTGTAACAGCTAAGTAAACTTTATCTTTATCTGTAACAGCTAAGTAAACTTTATCTTTATCTGTAACAGCTAAGCAAACTTTATCTTTATCTGTAATAGCTAAGTAAACTTTATCTTTATCTGTAACAGCTAAGTAAACTTTATCTTTATCTGTAATAGCTAAGTAAACTTTATATATAATAAGTAGTATATCCGTTGTCTAGCACCCATAATACAAGTCTAGTTACTTAGCTTGGGGCTAGACGGCGATGTGTGGAATGTCCTGCAGTATTTATTTATTTATTTATTTATCTGTAACAGCTAAGTAAACTTTATCTTTATCTGTAATAGCTAAGTAAACTTTATCTTTATCTGTAACAGCTAAGTAAACTTTATATTTTATCCGTAATATCTGAATGCGTATTAAGTATTGAATCACAGAGCCCACTAATCTATTTTTCTTATTGCCATCAAAACTCCTAATTATTATTTTTTACTGATTGGTTAACATTTAACTATCGTCACACGATGGTAAGTGACGATTCGGTGTAAGATGTACCACGCGGTGTCTAGAAGATACCTCGTCACTCTAACACCACCAAATACAAGGGGGCCTTCGATGGACGCGAGTGGAGGTAGGAAGACGGCAGTGGAACACCCGACCCGTCCTCCTTCTGTGGCTGCACCGGTCTACGTATCGGAACACGGACAAGTCCGCTTGGCGATACGACTTAGGCCGGTGGGTGATAACAAGCCGCGGCCAATGCCTCCCATCAGGAGTTTGCTTCTGTAGTACCACCTAGGGATCATCTGTGGGACATCTGGCTCCCACAAAATGTTCCTAATTGTACCTACACGTCAGGAATGACAGACGCAGGCAACTCCATTCCCTCCAGTTTTAACGTCATAATCTATATATAGATAAATGTTATGTTGGTTTGTGTATGCTTCAAAAACTTAAAAAGTTCTTAAAATGATAAAGTACTTAAAATATATAATCCGCATCAAGGATTGTTATCTAATTTTTGCATCAGTCACATATCCGCGACATGTGCCACAGCGAAGCGTGGCAGGGTACAGCTAGTGTTTTATAATAAACGCCGTGTGCACTCACAAAAAAGTGTCACGTTCTCTTGATATAGTAACCATAGCAACGAAATTTTCATCAATGTTTTCTTATGACGTTACCACGTAAAATTATCGTTGGTAAACCGACTTTACCGACAAATGGTTCTTTTTCAGTCTTTTCCTGAATTTCAAAGAAGATAAACCTGGGAAATCGATAGAGAAACTGAATCTTTCACAAACTACGATACAATACGTCGCCGGTGACTTCAGCGATCCAACTAATGGCATCGCTAACTTTACTCAGTTTCATTTGACCAATAAAAGCTATACTGTAAGTGACTACAATTATTTAGCTATAATTTAACTACAATTAGGTATAAATTAACCACAATTTAGCTACAAAATAACTATAAATAACCTTCAATATAGCTATTAATTAACAACAATCTAACTATTAATTAACTACAATTAGGTATAAATTAACTACAATTTAGCTACAATTTAACTATAAATAACCTTCAATATAGCTATTAATTAACAACAATCTAACTATTAATTAACTACAATTAGGTATAAATTAACTACAATTTAGCTACAATTTAACTATAAATAACCTTCAATATAGCTATTAATTAACAACAATCTAACTATTAATTAACAACAATCTAACTATTAATTAACTACAATTTAACTAATAATTAACTACAACTACAAGAGTTTATGTTAACTACAATTAAACTAAAATTAGTTTTTACGTTTTATTTTCACTTCACATTAAAAATTATTGTTTTTATTTTATTTAAATCGCTTGAAGTTAATATTTTATTTTACAGATTTTGCTTAAAATAGCAAGAAAAGGTATAGACGCCGATAACATAGTTAGAAATGCATCACTTATACATAATTTGGACTTTATTGAGCTGTTAAAGTAAGTACCTATTCTTCTTCTTCTTCTCGTTAAAGTGGTATGGCTCACCTATGTATTTTCGTGAGCCCCTTCGTGCTTCGGAAGGCACGTTAAGCCGTTGGTCCCGGTTGCTACCTCTAGTAGCAGTCGTTAGGTCAAGTTAGAGGCCTTAAGGCGATCTGAAAACTCTCTTTCTTTTTACTCCCCTGGAGAGAGGGGGAAAGAGAAATAGAATTCTAAAACATTTTTTTTTTTCAGTACAATGTCCCAACTCCACTACGAATCATTAATAAAGCTCTTCAATGATCTGGTGCTTGGAACCAGCTATGATATGGAGACATCAAGGAACATATTCCTGGAAATACTGCCTCATTTGAGGAGTGATGCCTGCGCTAGGTTCATTAAATATCTAGTCTTGGAAGAGAAGGTAAGGCACATCTGACACTAAAGGCACATGAGGTATATGACCTGGTCCTTAGCACCAGCTATGACATGGAGACATCAAGGAACATATTCCTGGAAATACTGCCTCATTTGAGGAGTGATGCCTGCGCTAGGTTCATTAAATATCTAGTCTTGGAAGAGAAGGTAAGGAACGCAAGGCATATGACCTGGTCTAGTTCTTGGGACCAGCTTTGATATGGAAACATCAAGGAACATATTCTTGGAAATACTTTATTTTAACAAGTCTTTTTTTTTATTCGCAACTGTGATAAAAAACGTCGTACGACGCACTCTCATTTCGCTCGCGTGTCATAAACTGCCTCTATGCAATGATCAATTTACCACACTTGTATCGTAATGTACTATTACGGCACATTACATATTATAAAACACATGGACCTGTTAAGGAACATGTCACATTTTAAGGCAAAAATGTACATATTTTAAGACACACAAAGCATAGAACCTCCAATGTTTTCAGGAAAAAGTCGAAGACGCAGCCCTGCTATCGCTCATCAGGAAGCTACCCTTCAACATAGCAACCCACAGTCAAAGTCTACTTGAAGAGTTGGAAGTATTCACCAAGCTGTCCCTGGGATTTTCTCAAGACATCAGACATGCAGGCATCCTGAGCTTCGCGACCTTAGCACATAAGACAATGGCCGTCGCTCAAGTTAAGCAAGACTACTTCGAAAATTTAGTTGTGAAATATTTTAGAATGTATAGTGGTATGTGCATTATTATTTTATAAGCTCCAAGGCTCTAAAGAGTCTGCTCCTTAGACGAGATTACTTTCTATTAGCGATATCGCCAATCGACAGACATTTATTTTTATATTTTTGGACAAAATTGACACAAGCCAATGAAAAGTCACGTAGTCTTGCGTTAGAGAAAAAATGGTGGATAAGTTCCATCCCATTTGACGACCCCGTTGGCATAATGGTCACCATGCCGGACTGCCAAACACAGGGTTGCGGGTTCGAATCCCGCCTCAGACAAGTATTTATGTTTAATATTTGTCTGTGGTCTGGTTGTGTCTATGTATTATAAGTATATATTTACAAAAGAAAAGTATATAAGTAGTATATCCGTTGTCTAGCACCCATAACACAAGTCAAGTTACTTAGCTTGGGGCCAGATGGCGATGTGTAGAATGTCTTGCAATATTTATTTATTTTATTTTATTTATTTATCTTAAGCTAATTTTGTACAATGTTTTATGTCAATTTCATACAATTAAATCTATCGATTGGCGATATCGCTAATAGAAAGAAGTCTTGTTTAAGCGAGCTGATCATTTATACACTACCCAGTCTCTTAAGAGTCAAATTTTCCCATCTCTTTATAATATTGGCCATTTTCATCAGATGATTTATACAGCGTCAGAGACTTTAATCCAGGCTTTATTCAGGGCACAAACGAATAATATGCAATGCTGACTAGCATTATTTTAATTATTAAACCCTCTAGTCTCAGAAGGGCTAAATCATGAGTCTTAAATAGTCATCTTTCCAATCTCTGTAGAGCCAAACAATCATATCACTACCTAGCCTCTTAGGAGTCCATTTCTTCCAGTCCCTCTGCGCCACTTAGGCCGCATAGTATGGCACCAGGATTATTTTAATTGTTAAATCTATTAAGAGCAACTCTTCAAGTTACATAGGGCCAAAATCTCGAGTTCTTAATTAGCCAAACTTCCCAGCCTCTTAAAAGCCAAACTACCCAATCACTACCCAGTCTCTTTCTTCCAGACTGTCCGCGCTACCTAGACCGCATGGTATGGCTCCAAGGGCTATGTAATATTGGCTACTCAGCTGAAGCATATACAAGGATAATTTACGCAGATAGCGGTAGGAATAAACATGAACGCCTGTGGGCTGCTTTGGCTGGTAGTCCGAAGACTGAGGCACCCTATATGGTAAGACTAGCAGCAGCTGCGGTTTGGGGTTTTAAAGGGTGTCCATACGCTAGCGACCAGGCTATTAAATCGTCGGCACCGGTCGCCTTCGTTGGTGAACATTGTTGATTGTTACGTATGTGTTTTGTTTTTCTCAAAAGTGCTGAAATTTAATTGTGGTTAAATTTTTACCGACATTTTGATGTGATTTCGAGCCAAATATTGCCCATAGTTTTGAAGCTATCCTAAAATTAAGAATAATTTTTTTGTTAATGGCAATGTATCAGGATCAGGGCTTTTACCAGTCATATAAAATTGTACTAATTTTGTTGTGAAACAATTGAGCATAATCCTACCATCGTTTTATTATCCCCAGGTCTTGGAAACAACTCTACCAGTCCTAACAAACGACACAGAAGACATCCAGCTCCGAATCATAGCAGTCCACATGTTCCTTAGCTCCTCAAACGTCAGGGAAACCGACTTCATTTTCGTACACAATTATATATTGAACTGTGAAAACAGACATTTGAGGAGATTCTGGTTTTCAACTGTCAAGAATATGGTCATGAACAGAGATTTCACTGGATATAGAGTTGCGTGAGTATTTGTACTATTTTCTGCAAAAATCTACCATTCACTGATTACTGAATTCTGTCATATCCTATATTATTAAATACATTGAGAGCTCCTTAAAAGTTATGGACTCCTGGTACATTCGACGACCCAGTTGGTACAATGGTGACCATACCGGACTGCTAAACACTGGGTTGCGGGTTCGATCCCGGTTCAGACAAGTATTTATGCTTACTTATTTGTCTGTGGTCTGGTTGTTTCTATGTATTATAAGTATATATTTACAAAAGAAAAGTATATAAGTAGTATATGAGTTGTCTAGCATCCATAATACAAGTGTAGTTACTTAGCTTGAATGTCCTGCAATATTTATATTTATTATATTTATATACTAAAACGGAAGGGTATGGTCCTTTTTATATCCTACTATATTCTACAATATCCTACCATATTCTACCGTATCTTAAAATATTATAAGTACCTTATCTACCTTATCAATGTGCGTCTCAGTAAAGATTCTTATTAAAAATCTGTGTTAGGGCTTTTTGCTCTAGCATCGTACTGAGGACGATTGTTGTATTACTTTTTTTTCGTTTATATCTTTTTTTGTGTATATTATTACTTGTATGTATGTACATTGTACAGTTCAGAAAATAAATTTTTATTCCTTTCCTCTTTCTTTCTTTCATATTCTACCATACATTGTGACGCACGGATCCATTACGCCATCGAGCAGACTGATTCATATAGTGATTCTTACTTAGCAAGCAATGTATTGTATTAGTATATTATGAATGAAATTGTCACTTCATTCATAACGTTAATAATTAATTTATATTTTTACGGTTTTATAGAATAAATATGTATATATTGTAATACTTAGACATGAAATGAGATTCCATCTTTCACGTAGTTCACTTTTCTGCTTGTATTTTTGCAAAAAACCACTGAACAACTCGGAATTTTGGCAAAAATCGAGAGGTACTCTAATTTTCCTCTGCCCATATCCCAATTAATTTATTGTCGGCGCAGTTTGTCTTCTTCCATTCACTTCTATTAGTTGTCATCTTATTGTTCATATCCATCTCTTCCATATTATCTTGTCCACACACTCCATCCATCTTCTCTTAGGTCATCCTCTTCCTCTCCATCCACACTTATCACTCTTCTAGTCACAAGCACCTCCTCTCACCTCATTTCATATCCATACCAACTCAAATACCCTAATACGTTCCCCTATATATTTTAAAACGGTTCCTACCATACGCTAATATGATCCCTCATATATTTCAGGTCGTTCTACATCCCATTCATAGCGACCCAAGTGCCGTACCCCTCCTCCCAGGACTGGGCAACAAACAACTACATCATTAGTGGGACTCAAGAAGATGGCGCCCCATCTATGCAGGTATTATTATAAATGTAAAAGTTTGTATGTCTGTTGCTTTTTCACGCAAAAGCTACTGGAGTGAGTGCGATGAAACTCTACAAACGAATGTATGTTTTTTATTGCAGGTGTTGAGTGTTGGAGATGACCTGGGATCCCTGCCTGGGTTTGTTGGCCTAAAGCTGTACACTGGCGGAAGAAGACCTTACAAGGCAGCAGTAAGTATACCATTAAGTGAATTTTTAGGAAAGGCTACCGGCTCTCTCTCCATACAA
Source organism: Idaea straminata (assembly GCA_951213275.1). NCBI lineage: Eukaryota > Metazoa > Arthropoda > Insecta > Lepidoptera > Geometridae > Idaea > Idaea straminata. Next base: position 1,242,139 of record OX577875.1, on the reverse strand, counting down.
ACGTAGTCGACTGTTTCCTCCCTGGATTATTATATAGTACCTGAATGACCGAGCTGTGCTCGGTATTTTTTATTTTATTTTTGCTTACTCTAACCTCAAAGCAAACACTCATTGACTTCGTGTTACTTAACAACGCCATCTGCTGGAATAACTTTATTGCTCACAAAAAATAGTATTTGTAGTTCGCCAATAGATGTCAGGAAGAGTCATATTTTTCAGATAAAAAAAAAGTAAGTTTCGATAAAACACGAATAAAATGACATTTTCTAAAAATGATTCCTAGCTAGATCGATTTTTCGCCCCCGAAACCCCCTATAGACCAAATTTCATGAAAATCGTTGGAGTCGATTCCGAGATTCCAATTATATAAATATATATATATATATACAAGAATTGCTCATTTAAAGATATAAGATTTATTGTTTTTAAAGCTTTTACTTCCTATAATAATTAGTATGTGAAAACAGCCAAGACATAATATGGGCATGGTCATTATCCAGGGATGAAACTATCGACTACGTTTGTATGAAGAAAGAGATTTTTTAAGCGTTAAGATTTTTTTTCAATTTTATCGTTTGCTAGTCGTGGGGAGCGGATCGAAGCATAAAAACACGATCGAATTAAAAACAAAAGACAATCAAAGCAGAACCAATACACGCGGACAATCGAAATAAAAACAAAAGAGAATCTAAGCAGAAAGGCTTGACCTCATGCCTCCAAATAAAAATATGGTCTCATGAAATCTTCTTCTTCTCGTATAGTGGTGTGGCTCCCCTATTGTTAGAGTTTTCAGATCGCCTTAAGGCCTCTAACTTGACTGCTACTAGAGGTAGCAACCGGGAAAAACGACTTAACGTGCCTTCCGAAGCACGGAGCAGAAAGCAGAAAGGCTTGATCTCATGCTTCCAAATAAAAATGGTCTCATGAAATAAAATTAAAGGACATTATTTTTAAACAAATAATTATCTTTCCGCAGTTGTATGTGATAACAGAGGGCGTGGTAGCAAACATGAAAGACTACAGGCGGATTTATGAGGTAAACCCTCAGGACATAAATGCTGAGAAGCTGTTAAGCATTTTACAGGCTATCAAGACTTGGGGCTTGAAGAAGGCTGAGAAAGTAAGTTTTGAAAACACTTATTTTTAGATTCGGTGGTGACATCTAGCCTTAAAACTAACTAAGGGGCCTTCCACGTGATGTGTTTTTTTTGGCATTTTCAACCCTCCCCTTAGTGATGCATGGTGAGGTTTAAGATTAGCCCCCCCCTCTCCCCCTATATCACGTGTATTTTTAGTACCTACAAAGAATCTTATTTTTGTATATTTATTAATTACTGGTATAAGTAAACTAAGTAATTTGATTTTAGAAAAAAATTTACCGCTTCTCGACTGAGTATCGCGCGTTTACCGAAATAGTACATTACGATATAAGTGTGGTAAATTGATCTTTGCATAGAGGCGGTTTATGACGCGCGAGCGGTAGCGAGCGTGTTAAAGAAGCCAAGATGCAAAGATCAATTCCACACGTATTACGTACGACGTTTTTTATCACAGTTGCGAATAAAAGAAAAGACTTGAAAAGAAAACAAAATAATAATTGACAAAATATTTGTGATAAGTCTATGTTTACATTTTAAAGGCAATATTTTTTCGTTAATTATGCTCCGGAAAGGCCAGGCTAAAGACTTTTAACCTATACAGCCTCGTCTGACATACAATATTTTTTAGGGTTTTTTCTATTTGTTTTTGCGTCGGGGGTTAAGAACAAAATACAGTGGTACGCAGAAACAATACATTTAAGTAAAGAAAAAACAAAAAATAAACAACTCAATTTTTAATCGTTTTCTAAGTCATTATCACGTAAAATTTTCGTTCGTAAACCGACTTTAGAGACAGCCATTTTTGCTAGCTAAAAAACTCTTTGGTACCTTCCCTTTTTATACATCAAAACAGTATAACACAGATAAGCTAAGAATGTTTCTTAATTTAACTTTAACTTATCGGGATAACTTTATAGCACTAGGTTGGCAATGTAAAACGCACGCGTGCATAATATGTTGGATTATGAGCCTAAAAGCCGTTGAATAAGATCCACTTTATGAGCAACTGTGATAAAAAAATAATTACACATTATGTATTACTACACACCCCCCTTCTTAAAATTAAGTTAAAATCGACGAAATGTATTACGAGGCCTATCTATCTTCTATACATATAAAATGCTTTGTCCCGACGGATCAACGCACAGCCTAAACCTCTGATCGTAGAGACCTGAAACTTGGAGGGTGTGTTCTTTGACATAGGCATCCGATAAGGGTATTCCAAAATTCTACCCCTTAGGGGGTGAAAAGGGGGGCAAAGTTTGTATGTTGTTCCTTGGTCCATTTTCGACTTCAACGCGGACGTAGTCGCGGGCAAAATGTAGTAGGCTAATAATTAACTACTTGAAAACGCAAAAAAAGAATATAACACGAGGACATTCCTGTAAACAAAAATTGTGTTTTTTTGTAGTTGCTTAGCTTGAGGCTAGATGGCGTTGTATTCAATGCTCTATATAGGTAAATTTATCGTTGAACGTTCGTTTTTCAGCTCCACATTGATGTCGTGGTGAAGATACATGATAAAACAGTGTTTGCTACGCATATGAACCAAACTAGGTTTGAGAAATGGAACGTTGATGATTGTAAGTATAATAAAACCGTTTGAGTGTTGCGATCCTTTAGACGCATAATACCAACCACGCATAACACCAACTTCGATTTAAGGCGCTCTTCCAGTACCGTGTGTAGGTATTCACATTACCTTAGCCCCCGCTCTCAAAGACGTAGCGTGCTGCGTGCTAACTGTTATATTTGATCGATATGCAAAACACTTTAGCATTATTATCCATAAATATAGTTCCTAGAGATCAAAACCTATCCTTTGATTCATTTTTAGAAACAAACGTTAACTATTTTTGAATAAAACCCGATAAACGATCTAATAATTCTCTGTATTCTAACATTTTTTTTTATCGAACGAAGTTGTTCATATCATATTTTCAAAGACAATAAACAAAAATATGGTTATTAAACTACAATATCCAACTGCATCCAAATAACAAAAAAAAGAGTATCTGATTACTTAGAGTTGCTTAAAACAAAGGTCGATTTTGGTAGCTTTATTAGCACCTGCCCTTAAGCAAAATACCAACCACGCATAACACCAACTTTGATTTAGAAACAAAAGACGATCGAAATAAAAACTAGCCAGTTAAATAATTATTAACAAGAAGCTTGAAATAAAAAGAAAAGGAAAAAAAAGTTTATAAGCATCAAAACATAGTCCCGGGCGACCCAGTTGGCACAATGGTCACCATGCCGAACGGCTAAACACAAGGTTGCGGGTTCCATTCCCGCCTCAGACAAGTATTTATGCTTAGATATTTGTCTGTGGTCTGGTTGTTTCTATGTATTTTATGTAAATATTTACAAAATAAAAGTATACAAGGAGTCCGTTGTCTAGCACCCATAACACAAGTCTATTTACTTAGCTTGGGGCTAGATGGCGATGTGTGGAATGTCCTTCAATGTCTAGTTTAGATGAAATTCAGTCTCAGCAACATTCTGCTGGAACCTAGGCCCAATTTGAAAAAGTGAACTTACAGTTTTTTAATTCTTTTACAATATTCTGCCGATCACAATCAGCCTTAGCCTTAACCTCAATCTCAATATACAATAACTAGCTGCGCTCCGCGGTTTCACCCGCGTAACTCCCGATCCCGTGGGAATATCAAAATGAAAAGTAGCCTATAGCCTTCCCCGATAAATGGACTATCCAACACAAAAATAATTTTTCAATTCGAACCAGTAGTTCCTGAGATTAGCGCGTTCAAACAAACAAACAAACAAACAAACTCTTCAGCTTTATAATATACTGGCGACCCGCTTCGGCTTCGCACGGCTATAATAAGAATGCATTATACATATAAACCTTCCTCTTGAATCACTCTATCTATTAAAAAAACCGCATCAAAATCCGTTGCGTAGTTTCAAAGATTTAAGCATACAAAGGGACATAGGGACAGAGAAAGCGACTTTGTTTTATACTATGTAGTGAAGTATAGATAAACCTCTGTGTTTTCAGTCTAGCAAGCTTCATTTACAATCCAATTATCCATTAACTCCTTCTCTCACCAAAGTCACCAAACAACTTCCCAAAACTCCGCGTTCAAACTCAAAACTTCCTTCTTTTTCTCACTCCTCTTTCCCGCCAGACGCGCAGGCAAAAATTATCCTTCCCATACAGCCTTTTTGTTTACAAAACCTGACAATCTTTTGTATTTTTCAGTTGCCTACATTGTAGACTTCCTGAGATTTGGTAGCCACATCAACCAACAAATAGTTTACTACCCATTTCAAACTGATGTGCACTTATCCACCGAATTAGGTAAGAAAAATAAATACCTTAATCAACAGCCCACTGTGCAGAGCGTGCATGGAGGCTGAGGAAACGTCCGCGCATGTGCTGCTGGACTGCAAGGTGCTAACGGAGATCAGACTAAGTACGGTAGGTGACGGTAAGTGCCTTCCAGAAATTTTTGAGAAACCACATCTGGTGGCAAAATTTATGGAAGAGCTGGGCTGGTTCTCCCCCTGACAAATAGAACCTCACGCAAAGGGGACCCAACTAAGGAGGTCTGATTGCGGATACAATACAAAGCCCGTATACAAGTACAAGTACCTTAATCAAACCGAAATCATAATTACTAGCTTTTGCCCGCGACTTCGTCCGCGTAAAAGTCGAAAGTGGACCAAGAAATCACGTTGTCCCATACAAACTTTGCCCCCCCCCCCCGTTTTCACCCCCTTGGGGGTAGAATTTCGGAAAATCCTTTCTTATCGGATACCTGAAACTTGGAAGGTGTGTTCTTTGTATGACACTAAGAATACACCCTCTAAGTTTCAGGTCTCTACGATCGGCGGTTTAGGCTGTGCGTTGATACGTCAGTCAGCCAGGACAAAGGATTTTATATGTATAGATATTAAGAGCGTTGTTGGCTTAGTGGTAGATATCCCGACTTTCATTCTGAAGGTCGTGGGTTCGAATCCCAGCCGGCCGTGCACCAATGTATTTTTCTTAAGAAAAAATTATGTGCGCTAATTGACATTGCTCTTACGGTGAAGGAAAACATCGTGATGAAACCCGCGGCTTAGTTGGCTCCAGAAGTATTGACAAGTTCTCTCCTCTGGACATGGTCGACTAAGCTGAGAGGGTAGTAGAGAGCGCAAAAAGGACCAAATTAAAAATAATCTAGTTGCGGAAAAAAGCCCGTATGCATACATACATAATACATACATACATGAGTGTCAAGTTACTGTGGTAAACGCAAGAGCTAATATTATATAACTGAATACGAAAGAGATTAGACATCTAGGCGAACCACTTTTTTCTACGACTTTTGGCTATTTTTTCTGAGCAACCTTGTACTTGTACTTGTATACAGGCTGTTTTCCACCATTGGGCCCTTTTTAATCGGGTTCTTTTTGCGTGAGGATGGAGTAGGCTTGCCCAGCACCTACTACCCTCTCAGCTTAGTCGACCATTACCATAGGAGAGAACTTGTCAATACTTCTGAAGCCAACTAAGCCGCGGGTTTCATCACGATGTTTTCCTTCACCGTAAGACCAATGTCAATTAGCGCGCATAAATATTTCTTAAGAAAAATACATTAGTGCACGGCCGGCCGGGATTCGAAGCCACGACCTTCAGAATGAAAGTCTAGGTATCTACCAGAATTTATCAAAATTTTACTCCTAAGGGGGTGAAAAGGGAGGGCAAAGTTTATATGGGACAACGTGATTCCTTGGTCCATTTTCGAGTTTTACGCGGACGAAGTCACGGGCAAAAGCTAGTAAATGATATTATGATTATAATGATCCCATACTTTTTTAACCATTTTAGGGACGTGTGCTTGTCAAAAATTCCCATTTTGTCACACTATTATAATATTCCAGGAACACCAATCAGACTCCAATCAACCATATTGTCCTTCACCTCTATCCGAGGGAACCTGACAGCACCAATAAATGATGATATCACTTGGAAAAACGACTTGCATATCAGGTAAGCTGAAGAAAGTGGCGCTGAGCCGTACTAGATCGAGCAAACGAAGTTTTTCTAGGATAAATTCAAGTTCTAACGAAACATTGTTGGTGGGCGGCCTAATGACACCTGCCCGGTGGATGATCTTTTTAGACGTACAATCGGCGCTCAGAAGTCTACCAATAGCGTCAATCTTTGAAAATTTACAGCAGTTTCTATAAGTATAGCTCCGCTCCGCGGTTTCACCCGCGTAAGTCCCGACCCCGTGGAAGTATCAAAGTAAAAAGTTGCCTAATAGCCTTCCTCGAAAAATGTACTATACAACACAAAAAATTTTTTTAATTCGACCCAGTAGTTCCTGAGTGCGTTCAAACCATGTTCAAACAAACAAACTCTTCAACTTTTTAATATTAGTGTAGATAACTAGTATTTTACATAAAGGATTTCTGAAGTCTTTGGAACAATAGTCCTTAATAACCCAAAAAAATCACTTTGTTTAAAGTTTTAAATTCTGTTTTAATTTTTTCAACGTCCAGGTACCAAGGTACAGCTGTAACGACCCTGGCGACAGCCGCCCCCCTACTACAGACGGTCCACGTCGCTCGCATTCAACAATCATTGGTCGCACATATGCCCATGAAATTCAATGTCAGCCTATCGAACACTGACGAGGAAATTGTGTAAGTACGCTGACTTTCACAAAATTTATTTATTTATTTAGAATAAAATAAACAGTGGCTAACAGTCTTAACCAAAACGCACACTATTTTAGGTTACTACTAAGGTACAATCTAAGATTCCGTATACCTAGGTATAATTTATCGTAAAATATGTCGACTTCTTGAAAATCTTGTAAAAATGCATTGAACAGAGTAAGTGCTCTAACAGTTGTTGTATTATTTGCGTGGCGGGTACGCTGCGCCCGATTAGCGAACAACTGGTGGCATCTCCTGTCTCCCACGCGCATAAAGTTATTTGGAACGTACAGCCTTAAACTAGACAACATAACTGGGTTATTAATTTCGTTGTGTAATACAGTGATGAGTGTGTCCACCGGGATTCCCAAGCCCAAACTGCTGGATGCTGGTGAACTGTTCACCAGAGTCCAATGACCAAGGGGATCGTGGTGAACAAAAGACGATCGAAACCCTTCCATTCACTAGCGTACCTCGAAGGTCAAAATCAAAGTCAAAATTATAATTGATTGAATTTGAAAATGTGAATATTTTTAGACTGACCTGGCCAAACCCTGGGGACCAGCAAGCAGGAGTGGCAATGCATTCAAGGGCTGAAGTCACCACGGAGACTAAAACTGAAGGTTACGACTTCATGCTGAAGAAAGGCGAAATAGAGGTAGGTTATCTATGTTGCTATGCGATTGCCAAATCACTAACACAAACCTTATCAAGCACTAACCTAAACCTCATTATGTTTAGTTTACAAGTACTTTTTAGTTAAAAGATGTTTTTGTTAACATTTAAGTAATATTAATAAATAAATTCACAACCTACCATTAAAGCTGAATCAGTTATTTTCCATCCAAAGGTTGCCTGGAAGAAATCCCTTTCAGCGATAAGGCTTCGGATTTCGGAAGTATAATTAACAAAAAAATTTGCCTAAAAAAATTGTAAATATAGACTTATCACCAAATATTTTGTTATTTATTATTTTCTTTTCAAGTCTTTTCTTTTATTCATATAAAAAAATGTCGTACGATACACGTGTGGATTGATCATTTAATCTCGGCTTCTCAAAACGCCTCGATGAAATGATCAATTTACCACACTTGTATCGCAATGTACTATTATGCAACAAAAATATTTGTGTTAATGTCGACTACGTTTGTATGGAGAGAGCGCCGGTACCCTTTCACCTTAATTAGTGTTTTTTCTTGTTTTAGAATAGAAAAGACAGTATTTTCTTCGACTGTGAACGTCCAATGACTGGTGCCGAAGTTCTGAACAAACTTCTGGCTTCAAACACTAAGCATCAAGAGTAAGTAACTAAGCATTTCTAAATATTTCTGGATGCTTATATTTCCAGGTCTATAAAAGACTCTAAAGTGTCGTCTAAAAGGCCTGGGACCTGGACCTTATTCCAGTTCCATCCAGACGACCCAGTTGGCACAATGGTCACCATGCCGGACTGCCAAACACAGGTTTGCGGGTTCGATTCCCGCCTCAGACATGTATTTATGCTTAGATATTTGTCTGTGGTCTGGTTGTTTCTATGTATTATAAGTATATATTTACAAAAGTAAAGTATATAAGTAGTATATGAGTTGTCTAGCACCCATAACACAAGTGTAGTTACTTAGCTTTTGGCTAGATGGCGATGTGTGGAATGTCCTGTAATATTTATTATTTTATTAATTACTAGCATTTGCCCGCGACTTCGTCCGCGTAGAAGTCGAAAGAACGTTTATGCAATATTTGAAGTAGATTGGACCAAGGAATCACGTTGTCCCATACAAACTTTGCCCCCCCCCCCTTTTTCACCCCCTTAGGAGTAAAATTTCGGAAAATCCTTTCTTATCGGATGCCTACGTCACACAAAGAACACACCCTCCACGTTTCAGATCTCTACGATCAGCGGTTTAGGCTGTGCGTTGATCCGTCAGTCAGTCAGTCAGTCAGGACAAAGCATTTTAAATGTATAGATTTATGTCACTTAGGTCCATAAAGTAGTGACCATTTTTAACCTCCGACGCAAAAACGACGGGGTGTTATAAGTTTGACGTGTCTGTGTGTGTCTGTCTGTCTGTGGCATCGTAGCTTCCGAACGGATGAACCGATTTTAATTTAGTTTTTTTTGTTTGAAAGGTGAATTTATCGAGAGTGTTTTTGTTAGATCGAAATCAGTTCATGATTAAAAATCTTTTATTGTTTCAGTTTCTTCCACTCAATACACCCATCCCTGGTGATCTTGAATGGAATAGTCCTCTTCAGCTCACCACCTTCGGGCTCCTGTGGCGTCATTATCCAACCAAGGGTTACAGGTAAGCTTACTAAAATTGGCAATATCCATTAAGACCAGGTGCTCCTAAAGCTACCAAAATCGACCTTTGTTTTAAGCAACTCTAAGTAATCAAATAAGTACTTTTTTTTTGTTATTTGGATATAAATGGATATTGTAGTTTAATAACCATATTTTTGTTTATTGTGGTTGAAAACATAACATGAACAAATTCATTCGATAAAAAAAATTTTTAGAAAACAGAGAATTATTAGATCGTTTATAGGGTTTTAGTAAAAAATAGTTAGCGTTTGTTTCTAAAAATGAATCAAATGATAGGTTTTGACCTCTAGGAACTATATTTGTGGATAATAATGCTAAAATGTTTTGCATATCGATCAAATATAACAGTTAGCACGCAGCACGCTACGTCTTTGAGAGCGGAGGCTAAGGTAATGTGAATACCTACACAGGGTACTGGAAGAGCGCCTTAAGGCTACTTATGCTGCCAAACGCAACACGCCAGAAATACCCGTCGCCTACAACTAACATTGTTGATTGTAAAGAATGTGTTTTGTTTTTCTCAAAAGTGCTGAGATGGAATTGTAGGTGAGATCTTTACCGATATTTTGGGGTAATTTGAGACGAAAATTCCTTGTTATTTCAAAGCTAGACTAGTTTTAATTCTTAATTTTAGGATAGTTTCAAAACTATAGGGATTTTTTGGCTCAAAGTCACACCAAAATGTCGGTAAAAATCTCACCTACGATTCCATCTCAGCAGTTTTGAGAAAAACAAAACACATTCGTAACAATTAACAATGTTCACCAAGGAAGGCGACAGGTGCCGGTAGTAACTATTTAGTAGGCTGTGTAACAAGGTCGTTGGCGTATGGACGCCCCTTAAAATCCTGTTTTAAATTCCATCGATTGATCTTTTTGCAGTTTTATGTTTACTTTATTTCTTAATACTGGATTTTTTGGAAAATCTCTTTCCGCTAAAATCCGCTGTAAAGATCCATTGTTACTACGTAGTAGCCGGACAGGGGTCCGTTGAGAGTAGGGGATCCGTTAGGGAAGCTGTTAAGCATGAACCGTAGAATAGAAATTCATAACATTGCACTAACATAGTGAAATTAAAAAACAAACGTGTCATATTTTCTTTTCATTCCCGCCAAAAACTCTATTTTTTTATCTTCTACGTATCTTGCCAGCGTCGACCATTTGTCTTCTCAAGTATTAAGCTATTGCATAGCTTTTATCGCGGGCTTTGAGCGCGGCGACCGAATCAAGAAATTCCGTAACGAATATAAAACCTAACACCCCCCACTTCGCCTACCATGTAGCTCGGCCGAGCGTACGCTTAACGTGCCCGTACGATGCAATAGTACATTGTTACCCTAGGTGTGAAAGTCACTCATTGAGTCCCGAGACGGAGTTTGGTAATAGCTAATAGTTCGAGGGACTTAATGAGTCTTTTACCCGAGGTAAACACTGTGCTTTTCATTACGAATAATACATAAAATTCTTCATAATACCGAGAGTGAATGAGAGACTCCATACTACCTCTGGCAGTATGCATGAGCCGCGTGAAGCCATAATTGTTATTCTTTGGTGTTACCTAAAGCAAGGAGGTTAGGTTTTTGAAGTTCCTAATGCATAATGATACTGATACTGGCTACAAGCACATTGCACAAGTCGCGCGAAGCCATAATTTGACATGACAGCTGTCAGTGAAAGCGATTTTCCCTAGGGCTGAAAGTTTTTCTTTCTACACGCTCTTCAGGCATCTTTAGACCTACTTTCGGAGTATGAGTAATGAAAAAGCTTTTTTTTGAGTATCTTCAGATTATTCTTTTTGAGATATATTTCAGGAAGATTGTGACAGAATTGACTTTCGGAAATCTTTTTTTCTTTTCCTCAGGTTCAAATGACGTACTCCAAGTGAGCGTCACACTTGACAGACTGAAGTATAGTGACGTACTTGAAGTTGGAGCTCGATGCAGGATCAAGTATTTCAGGTAAGGTGAAAGGGTACCGAGGCTTTCTCCATACAAACGTAGTCGACTGTTTCCTCTCTGGATAATGACACTAGAGCAAATATTTTTGTTGCGTAAAACCTTTAACTGCCATGACTATGCCCATATGTCTTGGTTTTTATAGAAACAAAAAAACACACAACATAGGGGCATAGTCATGGCAGTTATAATTTTCATCGCCGATACCCTTTCACCTTAATATTTGTTCGAAGTTTTTCCATTATTTTTGGAGTAATTTTCCCGAATTTATGCAATAAATTTAATAAAAAAAATTGTTATGGCTACAAGAGCTACTCTTGGTGTACCAGATGCCTAAGTCCATCCTTCTTTCAGTCTAGAGGATCCAGCTCATGAGCTGATGAAGGTGGATGCAGATGTCAAGTTCCAGAAGACAGATGGACATGCCAATATAGAACTGAAGATCCATGGGCATCATATCAACTCTGGGGATAGTATTAATAATGAATGGATGGTAAGATAAGTTATGGGAAGCTGGATGATCTAGCAGCGGTCATTGGTAGCCTACGCTTAAATTCATAATTAAACAAATGGTCCACCCGTTAGATTCTTAGAAAACTTTCTATACGTTCACAAAAATCCTGAAATTTTTCGTAAAAATAGCGATATTCATCATCTCAACTTAAGAAATAAGGATGAACTGACCGTGCCCGGTAGTAGGCTCCGGAAAATAAACAGGTCGTTTAATAGTACATGTGTACTCTATTATAATAAATTACCTTGACGACCCAGTTGGCATGATGGTCACCATGCCGGACTGCCAAACACAGGGTTGCGGGTTCGATTCCCGCCTGAGAAAAGTATTTATGCTTAGATATTTGTCTGTGGTCTGGTTGTTTCTATGTATTAAAAGTATATATTTACAAAAGAAAAGTATATTAGTATATGAGTTGTCTAGCACCCATAACACAAGTTTAGTTATTTAGCTTAGGGCTAGATGGCGATGTGTGGAATGTAATATTTATATAATCAACAAGGGTTCGTGCTTCACCTGATAATATTTAGAACAATCATGATAACAATCAATAATGTTAATTCCAATTATATTATACAGGGTTATTGTTAATTATAACTAGCAAGCCTTTGAGGGTTACTTCTGTGTACTGTAACAAACAAATATTGTTCTACGACTTTAGGAAATTCGTTTTTTTTTAATATTTTTAGTTTAGGTTTACCTGAAAATCAGCTGTTTCTTATACGGAGAAATCATTTACCTTAAAATTTTACTAATTTTTTAAGTTTTATCTACTGTTCTTAGTCTGAATGCCTTTGTTTTAAAAAATCAGCTGTTTTTCGAATTTATATAACCTCAAAAAAATGTTTTGGAACTTAGTTGCTTATGACGCATTGCGAAAGGGGGCTAGACGAAAAAAATTAAGACCAAAATTTGTAACGACACTTTTTGATTTTATTACAATTCCTTCACTAATTAATCGAAAGAAACTTCGTTCCATCCGGGTGTCCCTTGACACGTCTCAAGTTTTTTTTTATTATTTCCAAAAGTCGTAGAACAAAGGGTGCACAGAAGTAGCCCTCAACGGCTTGCTAGTATAATTACCAATAACAATATATTAATTACTTCATAGGTCTAAAATACCTTCCCTATCCTCAGGTCTGTCTCAACGAATCAGAGAGTTTAGATTCGTCCTTCCATAAGGACACTTCCAGCTCCCCAACTCCCTTCGACGGCATCCTAACCCTGGCTTACAACGGGCACCACAACTCTTGCTCCGAGGCTTCTGACAGCCAACTCCTGGTAGAATATAGTGGAGAACCAGGGCTTGATGGAGAGGAATTCAGGATGAAATTCCATGGCAGGAATGTGAGTTAATTGTAATCAGATTTCTGGTAACTAGCGCACATAAAGTTATCAAAATTTTGCGAGCGATGCTTTATTGCTATTCGGTACGGACAAACAAACATACTAACATTATCGAGTGAATGCAAGCACATCAGTGAGCAACAGCTAGTGCAGTATATATATTTTTGAAATGTGCTAATTAAGCCCTTACATTTGATACCCCACACGATATATTTTAATTATTTTAATTTTTTAATTCATGACTCTAAGTCCTCTAGAGGGCGCCATGTTTAATTTAAAGTGACGTCACATAGCCTATAACCAGCAGACCATTGAGACGCTTCCAAAGGTGGGTTTCCATGCTTGCCAAGGCTCAGCAAGCGTCCACAAGCCCCAAGCGTCCACAAATCTCGCTTGGCATTTGGAAGTCGTTTACACGCTTGTGAATGCGTCAGTGTACATACATCTAAGCATGGCGGACACCGAACTAGTCACGGCTATTACGTTTGGTTTAACCTACTTTTATTTCAAATACAAGCAAAGTAAAACAAAAGCAAAAGCCGGACCTCTTCGTGCGACCTATCTACAGGATGGGCCCCAGGGAATCACTTAGGGAAAAATTTAAAGAGATAAATATATTAACGCTCTATTCACAATATATCTACGAAAACTTGCTATACGTTCACAAAAATCCTGATATTTTTCGTAAAAATAGCGATATTCATAATTTCAACTTAAGAAATAAGGATAAACTGACCGTGCCCGGTAGTAGGCTCTGGAAAATAAACAGGTCGTTTAATAATACATGTGCGCTCTATTATAATAAATTACCTAAAGATGTATATGATTTGTCCATTAACAGGTTCAAAACTTTTATAAAGCATAAATTGTGCAGTAAGGCGTACTATGATACTTCGTGTGACCTTAATGATAACAACCCATGGACGTGACTTTAATTGCTCCATTTCAAATAATACTTTCAAATATTTGTAATATTGACCTTTGTGAGCGTGATCACATGAAAAAAAAAACCCCATGAGTTTTTTGTGCCTTCTTCTCATTGGTGGGCGCGTTCCGAAGGCGCACATCCTAACTTAGTTTTTAAGACGTGTCTATGTGATCTTATACCTAGGTATTAAGCATTGAAAGGAATAAAGATTTTTGACTTTGACTTTGACCAGCCACTTATTTTGAAGACAGAACAGACGTGCGTTCGTCGCGAGATCACAGCGGCTACTAAGCGCGCGCCAACGTGTGAACACGTCGCAAATCCCCTTTGAGCTGTGTCCAAAAACCGACACTAGTCCGGCTCGGATACAAGCGTCCACAAGCTCACGTAAGCCAGCCAAACGCCCTCTTTACACGCTTGTGCTTGTGGACGCTTGCTGAGCCTTGGCAAGCATGGAAACCCACCTTAGTGATACCAATTGTTATATAATAGTAGTTTTGAAGTTAGATGGGAACAAATGAACATACATACATACAGGTCAAACACATAACCCTCTCTTTGGCTTCGCCTTAGTTGGGTAAAGAAATAAAAGCATTGAAAGTCACATGTTTTTCATTTTCATCATCAGCATCTGACGCCATTAATTTTTTTTCGAAGTTTTGCCATATTTTTTCCAGCTTTCAAAGATGGGCGTTCTTGAGAAAATGGATTGGTTCAGTCAGACACCATGGGGTCAACTGATGAAGACAAATACTGAAGACACGTTGAATGGTACTGCAGTCATCAAGGTACTGCTGATTCTTGATATAGTTTACCGTTGTAAAGCATAAATTGTGCAGCGGCGGCGTACTTTTAATAGTTCGTCTAACCTTAAGCTCAAGAGACCAGAAGCGCGATAGAGGTGTCTTAGAAACAGTTTTTTTGGTATCAACCACTAAAATCCATGCTTTGTATTCTCATACACTTCGAAACACGATTAGAGTGATTTGCCTCGATAGAAAAACGAAAAAAAAACAACGTATAGCCTAAACCGCTGATCGTAGAGACCTAAAACTTGGATAATGTGTTCTTTGTGTGACGTAGGCACCGGATAAGAAAGGATTTTTCGAAATTCTACCCCTAAGGGGGTGAAAAATGGAGGCAAAGTTTGCATGGGACAACGTGATTCCTTGGTCCATTTTCAACTTCTAAGCTAGTAAGCAAATAAATCTTTGGTCGCTTTTCGACTTCTACGCGAACGAAGTCGCGGGCAAAAGCTAGTATTTTTACCAAATATTTAGTTTTAATTAAGGTGGTTCTTATTACCCGCAAGTACCTTTAAAATATTTATAATCTTGACCTTTGTGAGCATGATCACAGAAAAAATAATAATAAATAAAATAATAAATAAATAATGCTGGACTGCACATCGCCATCTAGCCCCAAACTAAGTTACTAGACTTGTGTTATGGGTGCTAGACAACGGATATACTCTAAATATACTTTTCTTTTGTAAATATATACTTATAATACATAGAAACAACCAGACCACAGACAAATATCTAAGCATAAATACTTGTCTGAGGCGGGAATCGAACCCGCAACCCTGTGTTTGGCAGTCCGGCATGGTGACCATTGCGCCAACAGGGTCGTCAAACCCAAAAAAAACCCAACACAATGGAGCAGTCACGCCTGATCACATACTCCACTGCGGCTGCGTGTCTGATACAGTCTACATTTTGTTTTCCAGGACAAACAAGGTCAAACTACCCTCAAAGTGAACAATTCACCAGAAATGAAGCTACGCCTAGAGAACTTCGCCTGGCTGCTGGACAGGTGGACTGACACGCAAATTAAGAAGAACTTCGGATTCTATCGTAAGTGATAAGCCTGCTCCTCCAGCGCTACACTACTCTTGAAGTTGAAGTATTCAATAGTGCAAAGAGCTCAGATCAAGGGAGATTTGCTATCTTTTGATTTTACTAGCGTACCGGCGGTCGCCACTTATCACACATTTGTAGTAGCACACAATCTTAATTATTATTTCAATAGCGCACACAGAAACACAAAAGTCGACGTGATTTGCTGCAAACACAACTATACCATTGTTTCTGTTAACTCACACAAATTCACTTCTCTAATTTACGGCCGGTGACAGCGATGGAACCACGCCTGTTATTAATTACTACAGTTATTACATTGTGACGCACAGATCCATTGCGCCATCGAGTAGACCGATTCATATAATGATTCTTACTTAGCAAGCAATGTATTGTATTAGTACATTTTGAATGAAATTGTCACTTCATTCATAACGTTAATAATTGATTTATATTTTTTAAAGTTTAAATATATATATTATAATACTTAGACATGAAATGAGATTCCATCTTTCACGTAGTTCACTTTTCTGCTTGTATTTTTGCAAACAACCACTGAACAACTCGGCATTTTGGCAAAAATAGATAGTGACGCGAGCGCGTAGTTACTGTCGACTGAAGAAGGAAGTCTGTATCAAGTGCATTTTAACCCAGACGCGTTCAGTTCACCCGTGCCGAGGCTCTATAACAAATCTCCCTTGTTTGATGTGATCTGAGGCTTGGGGCTAGATGTATTACAAGTATATATTTACAAAAGAAAAGTATATAAGTAGTATATCCGTTATCTAGAACCCATAACGCAAGTGTAGTTACTTAGCTTGGGGTTAGATGGCGATGTGTGGGATGTCCTGCAATATTTATTTATTTATAATATTAGGATAAAAACCAGCCAAGTGCGAGTCGGATTTGCACACTAAGGGCTCATTTTCCAAAGTTCAAAGTTTCGCAAAAAGCTCATTGTGAGAAGCTCTCATATTAGCAATGCTTAAATCGTGGTAAATAAAAACCCCTGAATATCTCATATCATCGATTGCAGAATTAGTGATGATGATGTTAATTGCCCGGTACTAGGCTCCAGAAAATAAACAGGTCGTTTAATAGTACATGTGCGCTCTATTATAATAAATTACCTAAAGATGTATATGACATGTCCATTACCAGGTTCAGAACTTTTATAAAGCATAAATTGTGCAGTAAGGCGTACTATGATACTTCGTCTTACCTTAATGATAACAACCCATGGACGTGACTTTAGTTGCTCCATTTCAAATAATACCTTCAAATATTTGTAATATTGACCTTTGTGAGCGTGATCATATGAAAAAACCCCATGAGTTTCTTGTGCCTTCTTCTTATTGGTGGGCACGTTCCGAAGGCACACATCCTAACTTAGTTTTTAAGACGTATCCATGTGGTCTATGTACAAATGTATTAAGCATCCAACGGAATAAAAAAAATTGACTTTGATTTTGATTGTTCCCAGGTCAATGTCGTCTCCAAGGGCAGAATATCCAGGCGTTCTCAGGCGATACGAAGCAGCTGCCGAACTCCCAGTGCGAATCTGATCTCCTAGCAGCTGATTGTAGCGATCATAATCCAAGGTAAGTAAGTTTTTCTTAAGCAATGGCTTTATGCGACAGATGCGTTTAGCCAGAATTAGAATGAAGAAGCATTATCTATACATATAAAATGCTTTGTCCTGACTGACTGACGGATCAACGCACAGCCTAAACCACTGATCGTAGAGCCCTGAAACTTGGAGGGTGTATTCTTTGTGTGACTTAGGCATCCGATAAGAAAGGATTTTCAGAAATTCTACCCCTAAGGGGGTGAAAAAGGGGGGCAAAGTTTGTATGGGACAACGTTATTCTTTGGTCCAATTAAAAATCCTATTAGAACCATTGTCGACTTCTACGCGGAGCTTTTGCCCGCGACTTCATTCGCGTAGAATTTGAAAATTTGAAGTAGATTGGAACAAGGAATCACGTTCTCCCATACAAACTTTGCCCCCCTTTTCATCCCCTTAGGGGTAGAATTTCGGAAATTCTTATCCAATGCCTACGTCACACAAAGAACACACCCTCCAAGTTTCAGGTCTCTACGATCAGAGGTTTAGGCTGTGCGTTGATCCGTCAGTCAGTCAGTCAGTCAGTAGTTCAGGACAAAGCATTTTATATGTATAGATTATGTAGAGCTTTGAGGACAGTTGGAAGAGCATTGTAGACCTTTTATTGCGGTAATATAAGAGCTTCTATGATACATAGTATTGTTAACTTGAGGCATGCAAATGTTGTGCTTATATTTATTTCTGAGGCTATCATGACGTAAAGATCTATTGGAAAGCAAAGTAGAGAAGATTGCTCCCTTATCACCACCATGTTTTACTTCCAGGTTTGCTGTATTTCGTGTAGCAGACGGGGTGAAGGTCTACAGCGGTGGATTTAGCATAGATTTGAGGAATAAAGATGGGAACGTTACTGTGGACCAAACTAATGCTGGAGGGAAGTTCGGGTAAGGCTCTTTGCAAAGATAGATTCTAACAGGATGAGCTGACCGTGCCCGGTAGTAGGCTCCGGAAAATAAACAGGTCGTTTAATAGTACATGTGCGCTCTATTATAATAAATTACCTAAAGATGTATATGATATGTCCATTAACAGGTTAAAAGCATAAATTGTGCAGTAAGGCGTACTATGATACTTCGTCTTACCTTAATGATAACAACCCATGGACGTGACTTTAGTTGCTCCATTTCAAATAATACCTTCAAATATTGGTAATATTGACCTTTGTGAGCGTGATCACATGAAAAAAAAACCCCATGAGTTTCTTGTGCCTTCTGCTCATTGGTGGGCGCGTTCCGAAGGCACACATCCTAACTTAGTTTTAAAGACGTTGCCAAGTGATCTTGTACCTAGGTATTAAGTATCCAAAGGAAATAAAGAATTTTGACTTTGACATAAACTCATGTTACAAAAACAATATTAATTCTAACAATATGGCACAATGGGCGGCCTTATCGCTAAAAGCGATCTCTTCTAGGCAACTTTTGAATGGACAAGAATTAAAGAATGGGTGGGTTGTACATAACGTGATAGGAATATAAGGAGAAGAATAAAATAAATGAGTTTTAGCAAACTGGACCTTTTCTAGTCGCTAAAACTCAAGGATTTAACTAATCTATTTAACGATTGACTTGGGTACCTAATCTGAATGACCCAAATCGACCTTGGGCCTTTCGAACGTAAACAAAAATTGACTTGGGATCTAGTCAATTTTTGTTTACGTTCGAAAGGCCCATGGCCTGATGATAAAAATTTTAACGACCCTTTTTAAGTGAAGAAACAAGAATACAAATATGAAAAGAAATAAGAGGCAAGAGTTATGTAACAATAGAGTGAAAGTAGAGAGCGATGTTGGCTTAGTGGTAGATACCTCGACTTTCATTCTGAAGGTCGTGGGTTCGAGTCCCGGCCAGCCGTGCACCAATGTATTTTTCTTAAGAAAAATTTATGTGCGCTAATTGACATTGCTCTTACGGTGAAGGAAAACATCGTGATGAAACCCGCGGCTTAGTTGGATCCAGACGTATTGACAAGTTCTCTCCTCTGGACATGGTCAACTAAGCTGAGAGGGTAGCAGGTGCTGGGCAAGCCTACTCCATCCTCACGCAAAAAGGACCCAATTCAAAAGGGTCCAATGGCTGAAAACAGCCTGTATACAAGTAGAGTGAAAGTAATGTTCAGTTACCATACTCTTGAAAATGGGTAGGGTTTTAGCAGAAATTCAGATATTCAAAACATAATTGGCTCATAACTATGTTTTTTTTTTCAGAATATCACAAAAAGAAGAGATGTACAAGGTGTCAACAAAGTTCAGCAACATATTGGTGTATTTTAGAACGGATGATATAGTGGTATTGGTGCCTAGACTGTACATCAGTACTCTATGTGGTATTTGTGTTGATATAAACGAATTTAACGTATGTTAGAACAAAAATTAAATTTGTTTAATTTCTCCGCCCATAATGCAATGTGTTTCAAACAATAACATAAAAAGGTATTTGCGGATAATAAAGGTCTCTAAAGGTTTTTTAAAAACCTTGATATTAGTAATAATATAACAAAAAACAAATGAATTGTTTTTCAGATTGTCAATAAATAAATATTACAGGACATTCCACACATCGCCATCTAGCCCCAAGCTAAGTAACTACACTTGTGTTATGGGTGCTAAACAACTCATATACTACTTATATACTTTTCTTTTGTAAATATATGCTTATAATACATAGAAACAACCAGACCACAGACAAATACCCAATACATGTCTGAAGGGGGAATCGAAACCGCATCCCTGTGTTTGGCAGTCCGGTATGGTGACCATTGTGCCAACTGGGTCGTTAGAACAAATATTTATCTAATGATCTGTTAAGTAGTCTTTCTTATTTTTGCGAAATATTTAATTTTTAATTAATGTGGTAGGTGACCTTTATTGCCTGCAGGTTTATTCCTTACCATGTGTTTCACTGAGGTAGGCAAGGGAACCAACACTCTCGTCCCTCGAAGGTCCCCGTGTATTTGGTGTGGTGTTTGAGTGACGAGCGTATAGTTATCTTCTCAAACATTAAGAGGAAAGTGTACCGAACGCTCTCTCCATACAAACGTAGTCGACTGTTTCCTCCCTGGATAATGACACTAGAGCAAATATTTTTGTTGCATAAAACTTATAACTGCCATGACCATGCCCCTATGTTTTGTTTTATAAATCTATATTCTATGGTAATTAGAAAATGAAAAAAAAACAAGACATAGGGCCATAGTCATGGCAGTTATAAGTTTTATGCAACAAAAATATTTGTTCTAGTGTCATTATCCAGGGAGGAAACAGTCGACTACGTTTGTATGGAGAGAGAACCGGTACCCTAATTTCCAAAGACATGCAACTGACATCAAAACTAAAAAAAAAAAAAAAAAATACGAAAACCCGCGGCTTAGATAGATAGATAGATAAACACTTTATTGCACCATAAAAACAGAACGCAAAATGATTACATACAACAAAATCAAAAATAAATTCTAACTTATAACTTCTTATATGCTAAAAGAAAATTGATATTTAGTACCTTACAATGTGGCACAATGGGCGGCCTTATCGCTAAAAGCTTAGTTGCTACATCGAGTTCTTTCCTCTGGACACGGTATACTGACGACTAAGCTGAGAGGGTGTTGGACATAATCTACTCCATCCTCACGGAAAAAGGATTCAACTATTTTTATTGTTTTGTTGTTATTTCATATTTACGTATTTGTTTATCTTTTTTAGTATTGTCTCTATATTTATTTTTTATTTTATTTTTATTTTATTAATAATTCACATAGCAGATTACTAGCTGCGTCCCGCAGTTTCACCCGCATAAGTCCCGATCCCGTGGGAATTTCGAGATAAAAAGTAGCCTATGTGTTAATCCAGGTCTCCAGCTATCAACATACCGTGTTTCATTGCAATCGGTCCAGCCGTTCTCGAGTTATAAGTGTTGTAACAAACACGACTTTCTTTTATATATATAGACTAGCTGCGGCCCGCGGTTTCACCCGCGTAAGTCCCGATCCCATGGGAATATCGAAAAAAATATCCTATGTCCGTCTTCTGATTGAAGGCTACCTCCCCACCAATTTTCAGCCAAATCGGTTTAGCCGTTCCGAGTTATAAATGGTGTAACTAACACTACTTTCTTTTATATATATAGATTCACACAGCAGATTACAATCACAAAAAGTAGGAAAGTATACAATAACAGGTTACGATCTAGACTGTAATCCTAAATGCGAATATAAAAGCTCCTTTTATGTTACAGTAATAGTGTTGCCCAAATTCAGTCTTGGTCTTGCAGTCTTGGTCTTGTTCTTGCGTTTTTGCAAGACCAAGACCAAGAACAAGACCGCGTATTTTTAGCAAGACCAAGACCAAGACTGACCGTGCAAGACTTGAGCAAGAACAAGACATAGCCTGCAAGACTCTTGCGTCTTGCAGCTAGGACTTAGCGCTATTTCACGGAGTAGTTAGGTGTAACAGTTCGGTGTATAGGTAGGTAGGTACGCTTAGGAATTCTATGAGACGCAAAAAACTATATCAAAGAATATGAAAAACTGGACCTATGCGCATTACGACTAATACCATAAACATAGCGAATAAAAAAATATCTATTAAAATCAAACTGAGTGCATGCATAGTTATGTTTTAACCATCGGCACTTTGATAATGCGGCATCAAAGGTTTTGTACTTACTTCTCAAAGAAATTTGCTTTTCGGAAGTACATGGTTATGATACACGCGCCGGCGGCTTCTTTTGAAATCTAAAACAATCGTTGCCGCCGCGCCGAAATCATAACATTTGACACTATTCATGCAAAATAATTTCGAATTTTAAGAGTACCTACAGGTGTTCCAAAGAATAAATAAGTTTCAGAGTGCTTAGAATGAAAATGAATACATTATACTGATCACGCAAGTAGTATTATGATTAGGATAAAATGGTAAGGATAGGTAGTAGATGTCATAATAATTCATTCTAGTAAGTAATTATAATATTGATTACTTATATGGTTTTAAACTAATTACTTAGGTACTATTATTGTACATTTAGTCATTATATTTCTTAAGTTTTTACAAGAAAAAATAGCAAAAAAGTGTTCGAATATCTCTGAGAGAGATGATGAGAGTAAGTATTTACTAGCTGTGCCCGCGACTTCGTCCACGAGGAATAGTAACTTTGGAGGTATAGTGACGTTCAGGATTTATTTATTTATTTTAAAACTTCTGTCATCAAACATACAAACGAACTCTTCAGCTTTATAATATTAGTATAGATGAAACAAAAGAAACAGTTACTTCCATGGAAAACGACATATATTAGGTCAGTTGATTTTTCGAATTTCTTATCAAATCTTCAGTTATTTATTAATCGGCTTGATCTTTACTATGGCTATGTTAATTCAAGCTCACAATGTTCCAATTCTAATACGTTTTTCTAAGATTTAAAGTAAACTTTAATAAATAGTAATAGACTAATAGGTAATTGCAAGACTTGCAAGACTCTTGCTGCAAGACCAAGACCAAGACCAAGACTGGGAGCGCAAGACCAAAACCAAGACCAAGACCAGGTGTATTGGCGCAAGACCAAGACCAAGACTGGCTAAGTCTCGTCTTGTTCTTGCATTTGGGCAACACTATACAGTAATAATTAGAACAGATAAAGATAAAGATTAATTTACATAATAATAATAATTAAGTATAATAAGACACTATTTTATAAGATAAACACAGACACCTTTTGAAACGGGTATAGTTGCCGTCGAATACGTCTATAGAGTATGCAGCTGCCATAGTGATGTCTAGATTGGGATACCTATTGGAGACAAGTTCATTATAATGACGACACATTCTTGTTAGGGGATTGTAAAAGGAAGTGTTATTTTTGTATGTTTTCAAAACAAACGTTTGGGGGTCACGTGTTCTGTAATATGTATTGATGTTGAGGCAGTATAGTAGGTTGGGACAGTCTATTGATGAATCTTATGTAAGTAAAGAAGATCTGTACGTTGCCTACGAGTAGATAAAGAAGTGATTTTAAACTTCTCAAGCCTATTTTCATAACCAGACAGGGATCGTCCTAAATTATGTCTGTAAGCCATAATTCTGAGGCACTTCTTCTAAAAGAAAAGCATATAAGTAGTATATGAGTTGTCTAGCACCCATAACACAAGTCTAGTTACTTAACTTGGGGCTAGATGGTGATGTGTGGAATGTCCTGCAATATTTATTTATTTATATTGAATGTACAGTTGGCTGCATAATTGCAGCCCTTGGTAGAGTTCGAAAATTACTATTATAGGAATGTTTACATTCTAATTTTTTTTGTTTGATTAATTGATGAGTTAGAAGACTTTAAACTTCACCTAAAGCAGGTGTCTAGAATCTTGCTTGTGTTGAAAACATTCTTATAACAGCCGTTTTGGAGCTACGGTGGGTCTGCAATTATGCGGCCGACCGTACCTATATTTTAATTCTTGCTGGATTGTGATTTGTGTTTTTGCTTGCTTGTTTTGTATCTATACGTATTCTATTTTCTACTCGTGAGAACCTATAATTGGCTTTCTGTTTCTTGTTTCGTTTCTTATTATTTTTGTAAAGCTGTTGGTTTTCCAAATAAATAAATAAATTAAATATGTCTAGTTGCGAAAAACATCCCGTATAGTTTACCCTAATTAAGTCATTAGAATACTAAGACTAAGTAATAGCATTTTGAAGTATTTTCTTATTTGTTAATGCCTAAAATAAATTTATTTTACATGATATTTCATTTTTTTATTTATCACTAGCTTTTGCCCTCGACTTCGTCCGCGTAGAAGTCGAAAATGGACCATGGAATCACGTTGTGCCATACAACCTTTGCCCCCCCCCCCTTTCACCCCCTTAGGGGTAGAATTTCGGGTAATCCTTTCTTATAGGACGCCTACGTCACACAAAGAACACACCAACTCAGACAAGTATTTATGCTTAGATATTTGTCTGTGGTCTGGTTGTTTCTATGTATTATAAGTATATAGTTACAAAAGAAAAGTATATAAGTAGTTGTCTAGCACCCATAACACAAGTCTAGTTACTTAGCTTGGGGCTAGATGGCGATGTGTGGAATGTCCTGTAATATTTATTTATTTATTTTATTTTATTATGTCAGAGTGATTATCAATAAAAGGAAAAAGAATTATCAAGAAATCTCTGAAACAACAAGTAGCTACAAGTCTGAAACTTCGCATGGGGGTTCCTTTTAGGACGTAGGGGAGCATTGAGAGAGGATTTATGAAAATTCTACCTATAACGGGGTGAAAAGGGCTTTTAAGGTGAAGTCCCTATGTTTTGGTTTTTTCATTTTCTAATTTTCATAGAAATTCAGTTTTAAAAAACAAAACAGAAACAAAACATAGGGGCATGGTCATGGCAGTTATAAGTTTTATGCAACAAAAATATTTGCTCTTGTGTCATTATCCAGGGAGAAAACAGTCGACTACGTTTGTATGGAGAGAGTCCCCGGTACCCTTTCCTCTTAAAGAGAGCAGTGATTGCGTAGTCGTGGATACTACTTTCATTCCGAAGGTCGTGGGTTCGAATCCGGCCGGCCGTGCACCAATAGATTTTTCTTACAGAAGATCTAAGTGTGCTAATTGACCTTGCTATGACGGTAAAGGAAACATTGTGATAAAACCCGTGGCTTACTTGTCTCCAGACGTAATGACGAGTTTTCTTCTCTGGACACGGTCGACTAAGCTGAGAGGGTGGTATTTGTATTTGACTTAAGAGGTCTAGGTGTGCAAAAACAGCCGGTATACAAGTGCTGATAAAGTTTTAGGACACCCACCAGCCTAAGTCGTATATCCAAGCGGACTTGTCCGTATTCCGATACGTAGATCGGTGCAGCCACATACGGCGGACTGCCGTCTTTCTACCTCCACTCGCGTCCCTCGAAGGTCCCCGTGTATTTGGTGGTGTTTGAGTGACGAGCGTATTGGTATCTTCTAGACACCGCGTGCTACATCTTACACCGCATCGTCACCTACCTCCACTCGCGTCCCTCGAAGGTCCCCGTGTATTTGGTGGTGTTTGAGTGACGAGCGTATAGGTATCTTCTAGACACCGCGTGCTACATCTTACACCGCATCGTCACCTACCTCCACTCGCGTCCCTCGAAGGTCCCCGTGTATTTGGTGGTGTTTGAGTGACGAGCGTATAGGTATCTTCTAGACACCGCGTGCTATATCTTAACCGCATCGTCACCTACCTCCACTCGCTTCCCTCGAAAGCCCTCGTTTATTTGGTGATGTTTGAGTGACGAGCGTATAGGTATCTTCTAGACACCGCGTACTACATCTTACACCGCATCCTCACTTACCATCGTGTGACGATAATGGTCAAATATGACATATATACTATATTTCCCCTTTTATAAATATAGATATAAAGCCTATAGAATGCTTCATTATCACAAGTATAAACCCGAGCTTCGTTCATGCAAGTAATATACAACCCTAAAAAAACTCACAATCTCACCCCTAACCCAGTTACCTAAAAAATTAAAATAAACAGTCCGTAAAAACCATTTTTAATAGAGCGCGCAACCCTCTGATCATACGTGCTTACATGCCGAGAGTTGACGCTCAAATGACGATTTAAATAAAGAACGCTGTGGAACGACGACATGATTGGTCAATGAGCTGACCAATCAATGACCATGGCTAACAAGCTTATAATACTTTCTTTAAAGTTGAGTGCCTTTGATCAGTTTATGGAAGGATAGGTTTGAGCATAAAGGTGTTCTCACACGTTGTCGTTTGATTTGTCTACCGTAAGTAAGTTTAGAAGATTTTCATATTATAATTTTGTACTAGCGACTCTTCCTGGCTTTGTATGTATGTATGTATACGGGCTTTTTTCTCTTTTTAATTGGGTCTTTTTAGCGTGAGGATGGAGTAGGCTTGCCCAGCACCTACTACCCTCTCAGCTCAGTCGACCGTGTCCAGAGGAGAGAACTTGTCAATACTTCTGGAGTCAACTAAGCCGCGGGTTTCATCACGATGTTTTCCTTCACCGTAAGAGCAATGTCAATTAGCGCAAATAATTTTTTCTTAAGAAAAATCCATTGGTGCACGGCCGGCTGGGATTCGAACCCACGACCTTCAGAATGAAAGTCGGGGTATCTACCACTAAGCTAACACCGCTCTTTTCGTCCCGGCTTTGCACGGGTACCAGAGCATAAACGGGATATTTCCCATGTTTATAATTATAGTTTCGTACCCAAACAACTTGGTCGCATGATCGTGCGAACGTCCATTATTTATTGAAGTGAAAACTTCTTTAGCGGCGTTGAGCACTTTTTCTGTAATGGGTATAAAATCTTAAACTCGCGTCAGGACACGTGACCTGATCGAAAAAGCGTAAGACGGATGGAGAGTAGACAGCTATAGTTTTAAAGTGTTAAATTTTTAATGTAATATAAATTGTCATGTTTGTGTACGATAGCGCAATAAATGAATATTGTATTCTACCACATAAATGATAGTACTTTTATACTGATAAAGCAATTGGTGCAAAATTATTCCCTAACCATTCCAAAATATCAAACATGCTCAACGTTAATAATCAAGTTTTCACTTCTGCCGGCACTCCCGGAGTGCAATTTTTTGTTTTCTGTGAACGTTCGAATCGTTTAATGTGATTTAAAAAACAGAAGGGATGAAACAGTCGACTACGTTTGTATGGAAAGAGCCCCGTTACCCTTTCACCTTAAGCCAAGTAGGAACAGCTATCACATCTTCGTCGTCCATTATTATAAAGTCAAAGTCAAAGTCAAAATTCTTTATTTCTTTTGGATACTTAATACCTAGGTACAAGATCACTTAGCGACGTCTTAGGGTGTGTGCCTTCGGAACGCGCCCACCAATGAGAAGAAGGCACGAGAAACTCATGGGGTTTTTTTTTTTCATGTGATCACGCTCACAAAGGTCAATATCTATCTTATATATATATAAAAGAAAGTCGTGTTAGTTACACCATTTATAACTCGGGAACGGCTAAACCGATTTGGCTGAAAATTGGTGGGGAGGTAGCTTACAATCAGAAGACGGACATAGGATATTTTTTTCGATATTCCCATGGGATCGGGACTTACGCAGGTGAAACCGCGGGGCGCAGCTAGTTACAAATATTTGAAAGTATTATTTGAAATAGAGCAATGAAAGTCACGTCCATGGGTTGTTATCATTAAGGTAAGACGAAGTATCATAGTACGCCTTACTGCACAATTTATGCTTTATAAAAGTTTTCAACCTGGTAATGGACATGTCATATACATCTTTAGGTAACTTATTATAATAGAGCACACATGTACTATTAAACGACCTGTTTATTTTCCGGAGCCTACTACCGGGCACGGTGAGTTCATCCTTATTTCTTAAGTTGAAATTATGAATATCGCTATTTTTACGAAAAATATCAGGATTTTTGTGAACGTATATTAATAAAAAAATATTGCAGGACATTCCACACATCGCCATCTAGCCCCAAGCTAAGTAACTAGACTTGTGTTATGGGTGCTAGACAACTCATATACTACTTATATACTTTTCTTTTGTAAATATTTACTAATATATAGAAACAACCAGACCACAGACAAATTTCTAAGCATAAATACATACTGAGGCGGGAATCGAACCCGCAACCCTGTGTTTGGTAGTCCGGCATGGTGACCATTGTGCCAACTGGGTCGTCAAAAAAACTGTCATAATAACTGTACTTCTATACTTAATAGACAAATAAGCGCCGAAACGACTGGTCCGATTTTAATGAAACTTGGCATGAGGATACATTGATTCAATGACAGTAACATAGGCCTCTTTTTATCCCGATATTCCTCCGGGATCGGGAGATATGTGGGTGTAACCGCGGAGCGCCGCTAGTGTTAGAAAGTTTAGACCTAACATCAAAAGCTAACTTCGCAAACGCTTCTCCTTCCCCGTACTTATTCTATGATAATAAAAACGCATATTTATACTAGGGGATGTTTTACAAATATTTTACAAGGTCCCTTTTGTACCCTCGAGACATTTTAGCTGAGGGGTGTACTTAGGACGGGGGTTAGGGGGCTCTTTGGGGGAAACTTAATAATCTTATATTTAAAAAAGATTTATTTTTGATTAACATTTATTTAAATAAAAATTTATAAATACGTAAATAATAACAAACAATAATGTTGAGACTTGTAAATATAATTGTATTTAGGTATTTATGTAAGTGCTTAGATGGGTTTTTTAATATTTTTTTATAGTGATGTATTTATTTTGTATTCAGTTTCTTTTTATAATAATCTAAATTTAAGAAAAATAAATGAATGTGTGAAACAATAATAATATAACAATTATAATAAAAATAAGCCCTCAGCGCACCTTGACGCGAGGTGACGGGGAGTAGCGACTTTCACGTTTATAATTTTAGTAGGATAGATGGGCAAATGTTTTTGCTGCTTTTTCCGCAATCTCATGCCGGACTGCCAAACACAGGGTTGCGGGTTCGATTCCCGCCTCAGATAAGTATTTATGCTTAGATATTTGTCTGTGGTCTGGTTGTTTCTATGTATTATAAGTATATATTTACAAAAGAAAAGTATATAAGTAGTATATGAGTTGTCTAGCACCCATACCACAAGTCTAGTTACTTAACTTGGGGCTATATGGCGCTGTGTGGACTGTCCTGCAATATTTATTATTTATTTATTATTATTTATCTCCCCCATCCCCCAACCCTGAGTACGTTCTCAGAGAAATACTATTAATATTTTAGAAAAGGTCTGCTGTAATTTAATGATATACAAATATTTACTAAAACAAAAATTTGTATAGTTGTTTATTTTACCCAGATTCTTGTTAATCTCGGGTGAAAAGGTCATATTTAGGGATCCGTATCCAAAGAGGTAAAACGGGCGCCTTTTGCTGGGACTCCACTGTC
Organism: Idaea straminata; assembly: GCA_951213275.1. Taxonomy (NCBI): domain Eukaryota; kingdom Metazoa; phylum Arthropoda; class Insecta; order Lepidoptera; family Geometridae; genus Idaea; species Idaea straminata. The sequence continues at coordinate 1,212,879 of OX577875.1, read as the reverse complement.
TGTCTGTATCTCACAAACAGTTATAGCTAGACAGTTCGACGACCCAGTTGGCACAATTGTCACCATGCCGGACTGCTAAACACAGGGTTGCGGGTTCGATTCCCGCCTCAGACATGTATTTATGCTCAGATATTTGTCTGTATTCTGGTTGTATATCTTCTATCTACAATATAAAAATGAATCGCAAAATGTGTTGGTAAGCGCAAATCTCGAGAACGGCTTTACCGATTTCGCTAAGTCTTTTTTCAGAATATTCCATAAGGTACGAGGATGGTTCTTACGGAGAGAACAATTGAAAAAATTGCCTTGAAAAAGTCTAAAAACAACACTTTTCTATATTCTCTTATACAATTTTTTTATAAAATAAACGTGGTGTTCCGGGCATAACTCGAGAACGGCTGAACCGATTTCACTAATTCTGTTTTTTTAAAAAGACAATATCAAAGGACGGCCTTAACGCGATCTCTTCCAGCCAACCTATGGAGCCGTGTGCTTCCAAAAAGTTTCTGTCTCAGCAAACAATATAATAAATGTTACATTGCTGCATAAATCATCTTTTAGATGTATCCAATACTAGTTGCGCCCCGCGGTTTCACCCGCGTAAATCCCGATCCCGTGGGCATATTGGGATAAAAAGTATCTTATGTCCGTCTCCTGGCTCTAAGCTACCTCCCTACCAATTTTCACCCAAATCTTTTCTGCCATTCTTGAGTTATAAGTGGTGTAACTAACACGACTTTCTTTTATATATATAGATACAAGGTGTACCGTAAAGAATGGATAAGCTATTGGATGGGCACCTACGGATAGAGGGCACTGTGCCGGTTCAGAAAAATGAAAGTTATGATAAAAGAAAGTCTCTCAGTTTCCGAGATATACTTACGCTATTTTCAAAAAAAAATATATTTTACTTTCTCCTATATTAGGTTTTTTTGATGCCAAAACTGCAAATAAAGGAAGTATTCCAATCGGATTTTGGATAATATTCCAGAATAAATGTGCTATCGAATGGGATACAATTATTTTTATCTATAATATAAAAATGAATCGCAAAATGTGTTGGTAAGCGCATAACTCAACAACGCCTGGACCAATTTGGCCCATTCTTTTTTTGGTCTGTTTGTTATTATCAGGAGAAGGTTCTTATGAAATAAAAAATTAAGAAAGTTGCGCAGAAAATTATTACGCGGGTGAAACCGCGGGGCGTAGCTAGTGACACATAGAAATAGGTGATGTTGCGTCGTCACTTTCCCTCGTTGCAATTTCCTTATCTACCTATTCCTTTCGTACTCATTACACGACATGACCGAGATTATTTGTCGTGTTATACTTACCATCGAATACGCATTTTTATTAACTACCTTCTTTAAGTGTCAATGTATTGTACCTAGTTAAGTGTTTAAAATATTGTAGACTTTTGCATGCAGTCACTTTTCGTACTTATTCGCACAGCAGACAAATCTTAGTGATTTTTGGTGTTTCGAATGTTTTTTAAGTTTTTTATATTGGTTTAAATAAAATTAAAAAAAAAAATATTATTCAAACTAAGATTTAACTCTAATAAACAAAACTACTAAATTAAACTAAAAGATTTAACTCAAACTGCATGATTTTTTAACCTGTACTTTAACTTAATCCGCTTATCCATTCATTACAGAATACCCTGTATATGGTATTTTGCTACAATAAATAAATAAATAATAAATAATAAATATTACAGGACATTCTACACATCGCCATCTAGCCCCAAGTTAAGTAACTAGACTTGTATTATGGATGCTAGACAACGGATATACTACTTATATACTTTTTCTTTTGTAAATATATACTTAGAATACATATAAACAACCAGACCACAGACAAATATCTAAGCATAAATACTTGTCTGAGGCGGGAATCGAAACCGCAACCCTGTGTTTGGCAGTCCGGCATGGTGACCATTGTGCCAACTGGGTCGTCAAACAATGTTTTAGTGTTGTAGGTATAGCGTATTAGACCAAGATCCCGTCTTCCGCTAGACCTTCGTGATTTTATAAAAGCTGAGAATTACTCAGCGCATGCCTCCAACACAGCTATAAACGATGTGCAATTGGCTACATGACTATGATAACAATGAAATATCTTGAAAATGGAAGCTAATAGGTTTACAATAACTCTACAATCTTAATTCGCATTCAAATGTGAAATACTGACGACCCAGTTGGCACAATGGTCGCCATACCGAACTGCCAAACACATGGTTGCGGGAACGATTACCATCTCAGGCAAGTATTTATGCTTAGATATTTGTCTGTGCTCTGGTTGTTTATATTTATTATATAAGTATATTTACAAAAGAAAATTATATAAGTAGTATATGAGTTGTCTAGCACCCATAACACAAATCTAGTTACTTAGCTTGGGGCTAGATGGCGAAGTGTGGAATGCCCTGCAATTCTTTATTTATATAGCGCCAGCAACTTTCAAGCCATGCTATTTACGCTGAGTATAAAATCACGAAGGTCTGACGGTAACCGGGATCCCGGTCTATATTATTTTCAAGTAAAACCCCAGGACACAGCCACCTCAAACATCTAAAGACCTAAGTTAATTAAGTATATGACACACGTATGATTTCTAAAGGGCCAATATATGCGTATAATCGTTCACTGAACATACGTTTGAAGCGAGCCTTACGCTCCGCTTGACGTGTGTACGCTGCCTTAGTTGTAGTGTGAACACATCTTTATATCTAATGGATAGGTTATAGGGGAGTTTTGCACTGCAGAGCGTGGGATTTGGGTCAGTTAAAATTACTTTCTCAGGTCAGAAATAGATTAGATTGGGATTGTTATTTTTTTTATTTTTTTTTTTATTTAGAGAAATAGACTTCTTCTAAGCATTACCTATATTTAATCATTTAATCAAAAATAAACGTTGATGTAGCATAATTTCGATTATAGTACATTACGATATAAGTGTGGCAAATTGATCCTTGCATAGAGGCGGTTTATGGCGCGCGAGCGGTCGAGCGTGTCAAAATACCGAGATTTTTTTTTCACCGGCGTTTTTTATCACAGTTGCGAATAGAAGAAGACTTATCAAAATAACAAAAAGTTAACAAAATATTTGTGTTTCAAAAACAGAAAAAGTAAATTTTTTTGTGTATGTTTTTAAGAATTATAGGTTGTTTCCTATTTTTTAAGCAATCTTTTTTTTGTTAATTATACTCTCGAAAGGGCAGGCAAAGGACTTTTAACTTATACAGCCTAGTCTGACATACAATTTTTTTTTCCGATCCCGTGGGAATATCAAAATGAAAAGTAGCCTATAGCCTCTCTCGATAAATGGACTATCCAACACAAAAATAATTTTTAAATTCGAACCAGTTATTCCTGAGATTAGCGCGTTCAAACAAACAAACAAACTCTTCAGCTTTATAATTTAAGGATAGATAAGTAGTAAACAGGGAGAAAGGGTCAGGAAGAAAACCAGCGCTGTGCCGCTGCGTCTCATAGCATATGCTGAGCCTGCTCCTTTTGCCATACCTACTTATAAGTTTATTTACTGAATAAAATTGTAATTTTATGGCAATAAACTATTATTTATTTATTTATTTAAATTCCAACAGACCAATCAATCAATCAATCAATCAATCATTTATTCACATTAAATAGAGTAAGGAATAAGATGTTAACATTATAATAAAGTACTTGGCTATTTAACCTCATTTGAGGTATGTGAACCACGTCGTGTTATCCTTTCTATTGTCCCCATAATCCCCAAACCTCAATGGGGACAACGGGCAGGATTTTTTATGACGTTTCATTGTCCCCATAATGGGGACAGAGTTTTGGAGGTACGAGGTGGTGTGTACCTCCAAAGGGAAGATCTTCCACCGGGCAGGTGTTATACCCGGTAGGCCGCCCACCAACGATGTTTCGTTGGAACTTGTATATGAGCTTATCTTAAGAGCGGTGTTGGCTTAGTGGTAGATACCTAGACTTTTATTCTGAAGGTCGTGGGTCGAACCCACGACATTCAGAATGAAAGTCTAGGTATTCCGGACGGCAGTGCACCAATGGATTTTTCTTAAAAAAAAATTATGTGCGCTAATTGACTTTGCTCTTACGGTGAAGGAAAACATCGTGAAGAAACCCGCGTCTTAGTTGGTCGACTAAGCTGAGAGGATAGTAGGTGCTTGGCCAGCCTACTCCATCCTCACGCAAAAAGGACTCAATTAAAAAGGGTCCAATGGCGGAAAACAGCCTGTATACAAGTATACAAGTACAGTATGAGCTTATCTTTGGAAAAACTTCGCTTGCGCGATCTAGGATTTCCGATCGGCTTAGTGGCTCCATCTGTTGGTGGCGATGTGAAGCGTCGCCACAGAGTCAATGGAGACAACGCGAATACACCGTGTTTACCGATCCTTATTCATCTCTCTGAAGTGTAAAGTGATGGGTTTTATGTTTTAATAGGATTAAAATACAACCATATTTAGATAAATAAGTACACTAGCAGTGCAACGCGGTTTCACCCGTGTAACTCCCGATTCCGTGGAAATATCGGGATAAAAAGTAGCCTATAGCCTTTCTCGATAAATGGACTATCCAACACAAAAGGAATTTATCAATTCGAACCAGTAGTTCCTGAGATTAACGCATTCAAACAAACAAACAATTCTTCAGCTTTAGGTGAAAAGGTGTGTAATAAAATAAATAGATTTGTCTACGTCCTTAGGAAAATGCCCAGAATAACATCACTAAAAGTAACTTTAAACGCCTACTATGGTTACGTCTCATCGAATTTATCATATGGCTTGCTAATTTGGGGTAATAGTAGGGACATTAAAAAAGCGTTCATAGCCCAGAAAAAATGTGTCAGGGCCATTTGTGGAAAGGGACCGCGCGAAACATGTAAACCCCTGTTTATTAAGCTGGGAATATTGAGCCTACCGGGTATGTACATTTTAGAAATCTTTAAATTTGTTAAACAGCACCCAAATTTGTTTCGAACTGCAATCCAGGTAAACCCTAAAAATAAAAGATACCCCAATAGATTAGTACTGGACTACAATCCGAATATAAAATTAGTTCATAAGAATTGCTATAATATGACCATTGAAGTGTATAATAAAATTCCAGAACAATTTAAGATAGAACCAATAAAAGCGGCAATAAGGAATTTAAGGAAATGGCTTGTCAGGTCTTGTTTTTACAGTGTTGAGGAGTTCTTGTCCACTGGATGCCATAATGTCACCTAAATTGACTACCTATTTATTATGTAAATGCATTATAATGTATAATTTCATATTTAAAATATTCATGTTTTTTAACTCGGAGGATTTTTTCAAGAGACAAGTTAAATTGGTTCGACTAATGTATGTATAGACCCATAATTTCTAACTTTTTTATTTTTATGAAATTTTTCACAAATCCCAAAATCTTATAGTCAGGGTACTTTCGATTGAATTGTCAATTTTAAAAGCAAGGTAAACAGCACAAGTAAAAGGAAAATTCAGAAATATAAAAAAGTTAAAAATTAAAATATTTTTTGGTACCTACCTACTTACAAGTTTGCGCGAAAATGAAAATTTGCCCATATCTTTTTATCGTGTTTATGAATTTCAACTTGCTAGGTCCACCCGGACGGACAAAAAAGTGATCTTCTTTTTAACTTTTGATGGACGGAACCCTAATCCTATCCTCCTAATATTATAAATGTGAAAATTTGTGTGTGTGAGTGTGTATGTTTGTTACTCCTTCACGCAAAAACTACTGGACCGATTGCGATGAAACTCGGTAACACATAGGTTACTTTTTATCCCGATATTCCCACGGGATCGGGACTTACGCGGGTGAAACTGCGGGGCGCAGCTAGTTACTTATATACATAACAATTTTGAACACAAACTACATTTGAAGATGTAGCTAAACCTGACCAAGCGTAGCGCCGGGACTTACGCCCGTTTTCACAAACAGTACATATGTTGCTCTTGGATAAGTGAACGCACTGCGCTAAATGCGGCCCTATGATTGGTCAGTACTGCTCTCTTCACTCTAGCCAATTAGCGTCTTATTTGCGTCTCTATGCGTTCGCGCGCACTATGCAATCTCATAGGGTTGATTGGTGCATACAGGTGTAAGCCGTCACGAAGCATTACTACCGACTTCCAACTAAAGCAACTTGCAATATGAATTTCATTGTGCCAGAAGAAAATCGTATTTTCTATTATGCTGAGGATTTCTACTTGTTAATGTTTGAATTGTAGAATGGAGGAATATCTGTGTGATGTTGTCAGTTATTCGTTATTGGTTATTGATATAGCTGGAAAGTTGGTAGATTGACTGCAAGGATGGATTTTTTTTCTATTAATTATGGCTTCGCACGGCTTTTTTCATTTAGCCAGTGTCAAGTTATATTTTGCATCAAATTATAACCAGATTTTTCATAAATCGGGCCTAAAGTGTTTCAAAACAGTCAAAGTCGTCATAGTCCGTCAAGTCAGGAGCTATAGTAAAGCGGTGGCAAGTTTAACATGACCGTAATAGGAGATTTGGAGGCAACGAGAAAACTTCATGTTTGACACTGATGTTTACTTTCACCACACTAGTGCACTTTCACAGAACTAAATTGAATTATACAATTCAACTCTGGTTACAACTAAGTTTCATGAAAATAAAACTGCAGCACGACATCTCCGTATGGATTATTGTAAATTATTGTAACCTTCGAACATAAATTACATGTTTGCAAGGAGGTTAGGTTCTTGAAGTTCCTATATGTGTAATGGCGTCAGATGTTGATGAAGGAAATGTCAAACACGTGGCTTTATATGCTTATATTTTTTTTTCACATTTAGGTCACGAAATACCTACTATCAATTTCATTGTAAACCTAAGATCCCTTTAAGGACGACCTTCATCGAGCTGTTTAATGAATGAAAAGTATTTTATATCAAATTAATATCAAGCGCTTCTGGTCTTACCATTGACCAGAAGCGCGATAGAGGTGGCTTAGAAACAGTTTTGGGTATCAACCACTAAAATCCATAGAATGATATTCCTACTGTCGTAAAGGTGAAGAAATGCTTTGTATTGTCATACACTTCGAAACACGATTAGAGTGATTTGCCTCGATAGAAAAAAATCGTGAAAATCCTAAAAAATCGTAATTTTTTTGAGCTTTTTTAATTTTACGGCGATTGTAAAGAAAGGACAAGTTCCCACAAAATGTTTACTTTCATAAACTTTCCAACCCCATAAGGTAGTACAGATGGTTTTTCAGTAATAATAGACGTCAGTCTTTAAAAAAAAATGTTTTTTAATGAATTATTGCATTAATAATTTCTTTTCTTTGGACACGGTCGACTAAGCTTGGTTCCTTTTTGCGTAAGGATAGTCCATCCTTACGCAAAAACGGACCCAACCAAATCGCTCTAGTTACGACAAACAATAATAATTGTTTTTTACATACAAATAATTTTTTATCACAGTTGCTCATAAAGTGGATCTTATTCAACCGCTTTTAGGCTCATAATCCAACGTATTACACACGCGTGCGTTATGTATTACCTCGATGCCACTAGTGTGTTATAAGTTATCCTGATAAGTTAAATTGGTATCTTACTGCTAATAACATGTTAGGTAGATGAAACATTCTTAATTTATCTGGGTTATACTGTTTTGATAGATAAAATAAAGTAGGTACCAAAAAAGAGGTTTTACTCCAGTAAAAAAGGTTGTCTATAAAGTCGGTTTACGAACGATAATTTTACGTGATAACGTCTTAAAAAATGATTACAAATATAGTGTTTTTAATTCTTTAGTTAAAAATAGTTTTTTCCGTACCATTATATTCTATTTTAACCCCCGACAAATGGAAAAAACCCTAAAAAATATTGTATGTCAGACAAGGCTGTATAGGTTAAAAGTCTTTTGCCTGGCCTTTCGGGAGTATAATTAACAAAAAAATTGTAAACATAGACTTTTCACCAAATATTTTGTTATTTATTATTTTCTTAATTTTCAAGTCTTTTGTTTTATTCACAACTGTGATAAAAAACGTCGTACGATACACGTGTGGCTTGATCGATTGAATCTCGGCGATCTATAGACGCACTCGCGTTCCGCTCGCGCGTCATAAACCGCCTCGATGAAATGATCAATTTACCATATTTGTACTTCTGGAAAAGTGTCCAGATGTCAATTTGTCTACCAAAAAGCTGTTGAGAGTTTGTCCGGGAAATGTTGGTCTAAAATTGCCTTATTAAGGTGTCGGGCAACCGAGACGTGAGCTCTCTTAGAATAATGACTCATTTATACTTGGTTTAGTTGCTTTGGTTTAGTTTAGTCGTTAGTTAAGTTATGGTAAGAATATAAAGAAATTACACGATTAAATTCAATTCATCTACACTAATATTTTAAAGACATTTTTTTTTAAACAAAGCTACTTATCGCGCGTTGCGAAAGGGGGCTAGACGGAAAAAATTAAGACCAAAAGTTGTAACGACACTTTTTTATTTTATTACAATTCCTTCACTAATTAATCGAAAGGAACTTCGTTCCATCCGGACACCCGGATGGAACGAAGTTGACAGCTCTCAAGTTTTTTTGTTCGGTTTTATGTTTTTAACAATTAGGCTCCGAAACTACTAGACCGATTTTGATGAAACTCGGTATGAGGATACATTGATTTATTAGAAGTAATATAGGCTACTTTTATCCCGATATTCCCACGGGATCCACACAGGGTTAAACCACTGAGCCCTGCTAGTTTATTTATAAACTAGCTGCGCCTCGCGGTTTCACTCGCGTAAGTCCCCATCCCGTGAGAATATCAAAATTAAAATTATCCTAAAACTTTTCAACACAAAAATGGTGGGCGACCCTGATTAGCTTAGCAAATAACAGCAAGAAGACAACAGGAACGTGAGGAGCTAAAGGATAGAGAAGCCTCATTTTAAACCATCGCTGGTAGTCCGAGCAAGCAGGCCAACTCATCAATGACGTTTGGCTTCCATCCTTCGAGTATTGCTGCTCTTGCGACTCCACTGTGGACGGAAGGCAAGCCAGATGCCAGGGATCGCTTCCTCGTCAGTGTTCACTCTGACCAACCAACTAAGGCCAGCCGAAGATGAGGAACGGTGGTTTCCCCCGGGAGCACTCGGAACCACAGGGTCGCTATCTCCCCATCTCATCTCACCTTAAGGCGTACTATGATACTTCGTCTTACCTTAATGATAACAACCCATGGACGTGACTTTAGTTGCTCCATTTCAAATAATACTTTCAAATATTTGTAATATTGACCTTTGTGAGCGTGATCACATGAAAAAAAAATACCCCATGAGTTTCTTGTGCCTTCTTCTCATCGGTGGGCGCGTTCCGAAGGCACACATCCTAACTTAGTTTTTAAGACGTTTCTATGTGGCCTATGTACGGTCAGCTGCATAATTGCAGACCCACCGTAGAGCTCCAAAACGGCTGTCGTAAGAATGTTTTCAACACAACCAAGATTCTATGCACCTGCTTTAGTTGAAGTTTTAAGTCTTCTAACTCATAATTTTAGCAAACCAAAATATTAGAATACAAACATGCCAATAATTATAGTAATTTTTGAACTCTACCAAAGGCTGCAATTATGCAGAAGACTGTACAAATGTATTAAGCACCCAAAGGAATAAAAAAATTGACTTTGACAAGGTACCATACGGGTACATAACAATTTTGAAACTCTACGGTGGGCCACTAGTCAATGTGTACACGTTTGACGTCAAAATGACTTGCCCAACAACTTAATCATTGTAAACGCATCATAAACCACTTCATATTTTGAGGTCAACACAAGATACGCGACTCATTAAGCGGCGAGGTTTCCGTAATAATTAAAGCACTTTATCATTACGATTGCTGTTCAAACATTTATAGTATTTACTAGCTGCGCTACGCGATTTTTCCCGCGTTAATGTCACTTAAAGTAATAGATAGATAGATAAACACTTTATTTGTACAACACACAAAACATTGAAAATGACAAAAAGACGAGAAAGCTTATTATTAATAGTGATTTCCTAAAACTTAAATTATCCTAATATGTCTCAACTGCGCCCCGCGGTTTCACCCGCGTAAGTCCTGATCCCGTGGGACTATCGGGATAAAAAGTATATATGTTAACCCAGGTCTCCAGCTATCTAGATACTGAGTTTCATCGCAATCGGTCCAGTAGTTTTTGCGTGAAGGAGTAACAAACACACACACAAATTTTCACATTTATAATATAAGTAGGATAGGATTGCAAAGAGGATTTTTTTTTTGTTATTTCAATTGAAAAGGCTCCGAAACTACTGGACCGATTTTGATGAAACTTAGTACCAGGATGTATTGATTCATTAAGAGTAACATAGGCTACTTTTTATCCCAATATTCCCACGGGATCGGGAGTTATGCTGGTGAAATTATACATATAGGAACTTCAAAAACCTAACCTCCTTACAAACAAGTAATTTTTGTTCGTTTTGCAATTTTTACCCGACTCCAGCGAAGCCAAAAGGGAGGGTTATGTTTTATAAATATAGCATCACCTTTAAAATAGGATTATTTCGCCTCACTTAACCTCTAATTACTTAAAATGTCGTCATCAATCTTTTTTCTTTTAAAAGTAAAATATTTTGCGGGAAAAAGGAATGGCTATTTAATTAAAAATACTTTTGGGGAAACATTCTTGTTTGAATCCGGACGGTTTCCGCTCATTAAATGTGCCAAGTTAGTACTGATTTATTTCTTTGTGGGTTCCGTGTAACATAATCTTCTTTTTTGAGAGCTGTGTTGGCTTAGTGGTAGTTACCTCGACTTTCATTCTCAAGGTCGTGGGTTCGAATCCCGGCCGGCCGTGCACCAATGTATTTTTCTTAAGAAAAATTTATGTGCGTTAGAATTGACATTGCTCTTACGGTGAAGGAAAACATCGTGATGAAACCTGCGGCTTATTTGGCTCCAGAAGTTGACAAGTTGTCTCCTCTGGACATGGTCGACTAAGCTGAGAGGGTAGTAGGTGCTGGGCAAGCCTACTCCATCCTCACGCAAAATGGACCCAATTAAAAAGAGTCTAATTGCGGAAAACAGCCCATATACAAGTACAAGTAAAAATCTTCTTTTTTATTACAGTTGCTCATAAAGTGGATCTTATTACACGGCATTTAGGCTCATAATCCAACACGTGCATTTTACATTACCTTATCTCACTAGTGCTGTAAAGTTATACCGATAAGTTGAACTGTCTGCACAACTGTCTGGAGAACTTTAATAAGTTTTGTCTTTTACTCATAACTGTGATAAAAAACTTCGTACGATACGCATGTGGCTTATTTATCATTGCATATCGGCTTTTAAATACGCTCGCGTTCCGCTCGTGCGTCATAAACCGCCTCCATACAATTCAATTTACCACACTTATATCGTAAACCCGTCATGTTATTGTTGTCAATAACGTGACATATTTTTCTTTGGTCGTATATTTGTTTAATTCTGTCGTCTTTTCTTGTTTTTGGTGGTTTTTTCGGTCGTTTTTTTTTTTGACGTGATAACGTCTATTCAATTGATAGAAACGCGTCATGTTATTGTTGTCACTAACATGACGCATTTCCGGAGCATGACGCCCGACTTCATCTTTTTTATGAATGCAGTTATTCCGTCAATTTAATAGACGTTATCACATTAAAAACAAAAGATGACCGGAAAAAAAACCAAAACAAGAAAAGACGACCAAAAGAAACCATATATACGACCAAAAAAAACATTTTATAATTTATATTCCGAGTCGTGAAATAATCAATTTAAAGACGACCAATAAAATAATATACGACCAAAAAAATACTAACATCTAATAATTATTACTGAGGCGTGAAATTATCATTTTCCTAATAATCCTAACATTTTACAAGTTAGAAAAATAATAATTCATCATACGGAACCCCAATTAAAAGGAAATGCCCAAGGAAAGTTGTGTGTATGTTGATACACACAACTTTCCTTAGGCATTTCCTTTTCAAAAGTTCAATTTGTCGACCCAGTTGGCACAATGGTCACTATGCCGGACTGCCAAACACAGGGTTGCGGGTTCGATTCCCGCCTCAGACAAGTATTTATGCTTAGATATTTGTCTGTGGTCTGGTTGTTTCTATGTATCATAAGTATATATTTACAAAAGAAAGGTATATAAGTAGTATATCCATTGTCTAGCACCCATAACACAAGTCTAGTTACTTAGCTTGGGGCTAGATGGCGATGTGTGAAATGTCCTGAAATATTTATTTATGATTTATTAATTTTTGGGCTATAATTGGTTAGATTATAGCCATTATTAGGTTAATTATCGGGCGATTATTATTTAGATTATCGGACTATTTAAAGTATTTAGTCTACGTTATCTATTTAATGCTTTGTTAATATTTGTACATTTTGTGAAACAAAAGTTGTGGGTTGACCGACGACAGCGCACAATGAAGTATGCGACATCCGACAGAATTTAAAAACTAAGGTATCTGTAGCCACTAAAGGTTTTTAAAAACCTTGATATTAGTGTCAAATTAACAAGATATTATTGACAAATGTTTGTTTTTGAGATTGAAAATAAAGCAAAGTGTTATATAGTCGGTGTCCCGCGATACAGGCTCTGCCTCGTGCGGGAACCCAAGGGCATTTTAATATTTGTAAGCTTTCTTGAATAAATATTATTATATTATTATATAATGACTAGTTTTTAAGTAGTTGTCCCTATTTTTATAAAATACTAGCTTTTGCCCGCGCCTTCGTCCGCGTAGACGTCGAAAATGGTGGCAAACCAAAATAACTTTCTACCTCTTTTTAACCCAGTTAGGGGATGAATTTCAAAAAAATACGAAACACGTCTTCCATCAATTCTGTTAAAGATTGTTTATGCAAAGTTTAAAGAAGTTTGGACCAAGGAATCACGGTGTCCCATACAAACTTTGCCCCCCCTTTTCACCCCCTTAGGGGTAGAATTTCGGAAAATCCTTTCTTATCGGATGCCTACGTCATACAAAGAACACACCCTCCAAGTTTCAGGTCTCTACGATCAGCGGTTTAGGTTGTGCGTTGATCTGTCAGTCAGTCAGTCAGTAGTTCAGGATAAAGCATTTAATATGTATAGACTAGCTGCGTCCCGCGGTTTTACCGCGAAATATCAAAATAAAAAGTAGCCTATAGCCTTCCTCGATAAATGGACTATCCAACACAAAAATTGAATTCGAACCAGTAGTTCAACCAGTAGTTCAGTAAACAAACAAACTCTGCAGCTTTATAATATTAGTATAGATAGAATAGTTTTAGTTTTTCGCTAAGGTCGCAGGTGGCCCTTATTATTGAACCGATCGCATTGAAATTCGTTATAGCTGGAGACCTGGATCAACACTAGGCTACTTTTTATCCCGATATTACTACGGGATCGGGACTTACGCGGGTGAAACCGCGGAGCACAGCTAGTGATAAAAAAATATTTGTATATTGTATAGTTTGTAATGATTACCTTATGATTCCGTACGCAAAGGGTAAAAACGGGACCCAATTACTATGATTTCACTGTCTGTCTGTCTGTCAGCAGGATGTATCTCATGAACCGTAATGGCTAAAGAATTGAAATTTTCACAGATAATGTATTTCTTTTGCGGCTATAAAAACATAATGGTTCTGTATCATTATGTTCTGTTTTTAAATATAAATACTTTTCGCGCGCGAGACCGACTCACACTTGGCCGGATTTTTTTGTCGCTGTCGTATGTCACTTGATTGTGCGCTGTGTAAAAGTTTATTCGTAATTCGCTTACCCGTTTATTTACAAAAGTTATAAACAAGCATTTCTGAATCGATGGACTTCCAAAGCTTCTATACTAAGCTTCATTTCAATCAAATACTACTAGCGGTCTGCGGTTTCACCCGCATAAGTCCCGATCCCGTAGGAATATCGGAATAAAAAGTAGCCTATGTGTTAATCAAGGTATCCAGCTACCTAGATACCGAGTTTCATCGCAATCGGTCCAGTAGTTTTTGCGTGAAGGAGTAACAAACACACAAACATACACACACACACGCACACACAAACTTTCACATTTATAATATTAGTAGGATTAGTAGTCTTCGGTTACAGCTGATTAAGTTCCGATCCCGTGGGAATATCGGTATAAAAAGTAGCCTATATTCCAATTAATAAATGCACCATATTAAGTTTAATCAAAATCGGTCAAGTAATTTAACCTATTCGTACAAATGAATAAATTTCCTCGTTTAATATAACGCTAGTAGCGGTTTCAGCCGCGTAAGTCCCGATCCCGTAAGAATATTGGTATAAAAAGTATCTTACCGTACTTCCAATGAATCAATGTATCTTCATACCAAAATTTAGAAATAGTAATATTATTTATTTGCATGAAATAGGTTACAAAAAGATATTATAAAATATTACAGCTCTTTACTTTGTCGAAAATTCGACATACAAATATATTAAAAGAAAATCTATATATATAAAAGAAAGTCGTGTTAGTTACACCACTTATAACTCAAGAACGGCAGAACAGATTTGGGTGAAAATTGGTAAGGAGGTAGCTTCGAGCCAGGAGACGGACATAAGATACTTTTTATCCCAATATGCCCACGGGATCGGGACTTACGCGGGTGAAACCGCGGGGCGCAGCTAGTTTATAATATAATTAAGTACAGTCACTGTTGTCATAAAGTATCAGCAGGTCTGAACGAAGAAAACAACTCTCCAGCCATATCCTCGCTCCAGGATCCAGGAGACAAAAGAAGCGTTACTTACCCAAAAAAGAAAGAGACGCCAACCAACTGGCCTGCTGATCAGTCAATTGGAAATCTCTCCTAGTATCAATACCACATTTATTAATATTATGTTAAATAGCCATAGACCCAAACGTGTCAAATAAAGATAAATTAAATACAAAGTCAAATCTTCGAATCCACTACATTATATCCTACTAATATTATAAATGTGAAAGTTTGTGTGTCCGTTTGTGTGTGTGTGTGTGTTTGTTACTTCTTCACGCAAAAACCACTGGACCGATTGTGATGAAACTCGGTATGTAGATAGCTGGAGATCTAGATTAACACATATGCTACTTTTTATCCCGTAATTCCCATGGAATCGGGACTTACGGAGGTAAAACCTCGGGGCGCAGCTAGTAAGCAATAAAATAAAGTAAATAATTAAATATACCTATATAATTCAATTTAAAGTCGAAACAATCCTACTTATATTATAAATGTGAAAGTTTGTGTGTGCGTGTGTGTGTGTGTGTTTGTTACTCCTTCACGCAAAAACTACTGGACCGATTGCGATGAAACTCGGTATGTAGATGGCTGAAGCCCTGGATTAACACATATACTTTTTATCCCGATATTCCCACGGGATCGGAACTTACGCGGGTGAAACCGCGGGGCGCAGCTAGTTAATAATAAAGAAAATAATTCAGTTGTCTATAGGAAATCATTAATTTATTAAAATCGGTCCAATATTTTCAGAGTCTATTATTCAGAAAAAATAATAATAAATAATAATAAACATTTCAGGACATTACACACATCGCCATCTAGCCCCAAGCTAAGTTACTAGACTTGTATTATGGGTGCTAGACAACTCACATACTACTTATATACTTTTTTTTTGTAAATATATACTTATAATACATAGAAACAACCAGACCACAGACAAATATCTAAGCATAAATACTTGTCTGAGGCGGGAATCGAACCCGCAACCCTGTGTTTGGCAGTCCGGCATGGTGACCATTGTGCCAACTGGGTAGTCCTAATCCTTTGTCTATACTTAGGACTAGGACTGCTGTGGTTTCAGCCACGTAAGTTCCGATCCCGTGGGAATATCGGTATAAAAAGAAGACTATGCAATTTCCAATAAATCAATGTACCAGCATTCTAAATGTCATCAATATCGGTCAAGTAGTTTCGGAGCCTATTAGTCACAACAAATTTTCTATTAACAATTTTGTGTGAAGGACTCACAAACATATATACACCAACTTTTGCGGTCCTTTTTAAAATTTTAAAGGTAAAATTTCTAAAAACATATTCTTATCACTCGCCTACGTCCTGAAAGGAACGCCCATTCGAAGTTTCAGATTTATACGTAACTAGATTTAAAAAAAAATGCTGCATATTCCACACATCGCCATCTAGCCCCAAGCTAAGTAACTACACTTGTGTTATGGGTGCTAGACAACTTATATACTTTACTTTTGTAAAAATATACTTATAATACATAGAAACAACCAGACCACAGACAAATCTAAGCATAAATACTTGTCTGAGACGGGAATCGAACCCGCAACCATGTGTTCGGCAGTCCGGCATTGCGACCATTATGCCAACTGGGTCGTCAAATAATAGACATGTCATAAACATCTTAGTTAATCAATAACGCAAAATAGTAGCCATTAAATTTAAAAAAAAAACAATTGATAAAAATAAAATTTGACCTAAAAAAAGGTTCTATAGGGTTCCCTTACTCACACACACATTCACACCATCTATCTATATATAAAACTCCTACATTGTGAAGCCTTCAGTCGATGCCCGCGCTTCGGAGAGAGAGCACGCGCCGCGCTTCTAAACAAATAAATATCAAAAAAAATCGTGTGAAAATAATGATTTTCTAAAGAAACTATTAGTGGGTGTTATTATACGTTAATTTTATTAATATTTTGTATAGGTAAGTGTTAGATATTAGTGTAAATTATAGATGTTTAATAATAGGTAGTTATTTTCGTGTTTTATTTGGAACAGAAGGCACCAGAGCATCTGTCTAGAGCTATTTCGAGGGCTTCTATGATAAATTCAATTGTAATTCATATAAAATTATACGGTGCGTAAAGAAAAGCATGTAATTCCCTCTAAAGTACTTAGAGGTCCGAATACATTACAAAAAAAATATAACGATTAAATATTTTTCGTGAAAATCAGAATTAATTAAGTAATTTAAAATTAGAAGTCCAAAAAATACAATAAAATATATTTGTGAAATTCGTCATTATTCAAATTAAAGTTTGATTAAATAACATTTCTTCTATGAAAAATTAATTAGTATTTTTTATACGGTATGTAAAGAAAAATATCTAATTCATTTTAAGGTAATTAGAGGTCTAAAAACATTTGCAAAAAATACAACAAAAAATGTTTTCGTAAAAATCAGCGTTATTTAAATGAAAGTTTGATTAAATAATATTTCTTCTTTAATATTCAGTAATCATTCTTATGCGGTATGTAAAAAAAAGCATTCAATCCTTTCTTAGGTAATTATAGGTCTAAAACATTAAAAAAAATACAACAATATAATATTTTTCGTAAAAATCAGCTTTATTCATATTAAAGTTTGATTAAATAATATTTCTTCTCTGATATATTCAATATTAAATCTAATACAGTATGTAAAGAAAAGCATCTAACCCCTTCTAAGATAATTAGAGGTCTTTCTAAAAAATATTTTTCGTGAAAATTAGCATTATTAAAATTAAATTTTGATTAAATAATATTTCTTCTATTACAAATTCAACAGTATACGGTGTGTAAAGAAGAGCATATCATCCCTTTTAGGTACATATTATACATATAATTATACATACATATAATTGAAAATCTTTATTCCTTTTTTTGTAAAGCCCGGTGGTAACGACCACCGGGCTTTACAAAAAAAGGAGTAAAGATTTTCAATTTGTAAAGTTTACCTAGCCTAATTTATCGCGTCTGTAAGCTATTTTAAGGGGATGAAGTATACAGGGTTTTTGATAATTATACTAGCAAGTCATTAAAGGCTACTTCTGTGCACCTACAGAAATAACTTTGGAAAGATTATTGAAAATTCGAACTATTTTTTTAACTTTGAGGTTAGGTTTACCTGAAAACCACCTTGAACAATGAAATCTGCCACCAACCCCATTTATTTATATGACCTATCTAAGAACACTTGTACAAATGAGACGAATCTAACGATACCTCGATTAAAGAAATCCATTCAGTGGTTTGAAAGATATGAGGGGAAAAAGAATACGCTTTTCGTGTAGGCGGATAAAAAGTGTGTGTCAGCTCCGACGCACGACTGGAGTTTACTCCTTAAGTACGAGTATCTAACCATACGCAATACATGACGCCGTCATGGTATCGGAACATGACGCCGTCATGGTACCGGAACATGACGCCGTCATGGTACCGGAACATGACGCCGTCATGGTACCGGAACATGACGCCGTCATGGTACCAGAACATGACGCCGTTATGGTACCGGAACATGACGCCGTCATGGTATCGGAACATGACGCCGTCATGGTACCGGAACATAACGCCGTCATGGTACCGGAACATGACGCCGTCATGGTACACTTTTTTGTAAATGCAGGCGTTCCATAAATTTATAAGACATTACACGTCAAAAAATTAGAAAGTTGCGCACTAAAGGTGCGCACCAAAAACGTGACACGACTTTCGTTACTTGTTAGTAGGTTTTACCCCTCGGATTTTTCTCATACCGGGCGCCTTATATATGAAAATCGATTCTTAAGGAGTAAACTCCAAAAAAGAATAAATAAACAAACAAAATAAAAGATAAATAAAAAAAGTACAATATTGTCGTAGCACGTCTACATTACTACGTCGTAGAACATCTACGATGCTACATCGTAGCAATGAAACTGCTACGGTTACAGACTTAAGCATGCAATGCAATATGCATTTATTTTCAAACTAAATAAGACTAGCAGTGCTCCGCGGTTTCACCCGCGTAACTCCCGATCCCGTGGGAATATCGGGATAAAAAGTAGCCTATAGCCTTCCTCAATAAATGGACTATCCAACTAAAAAGAATTTCTAAATTCGAACCAGTATCTCCTGAGATTAGCGCGTTCAAACAAACAAACTCTTCAGCTTTATAATATTAGTATAGATTTTTCACGCGGATTTACCCACTTTAGTTCTGATCAAGAAAATAAAAAAGGAAAAACAGGCAGACGTGCATTTAGTTTTCATAGCTATTTAATAACAACGATAATAATCCTACTAATATTATAAATGTGAAAGTTTGTGTGTGTATGTATGTTTGTTACTGCTTCACGTTAAAACTACTGGACCGATTGCGATAAAACTCGGTATGTAGATAGCTGGAGACTTGGATTAACATATAGGCTACTTTTTATTCCGATATTCCCACGGGATCGAGACTTACGCAGGTGAAACCGCGGGGCGCAGCTAGTAACTAATATTATGAAGAGAAAAGATTTTATTTCAAAGTTTTGACGTAAAAACGTCTTAAAAATCAAATTATACACCGGCATTCACAAAAAAGTATGACGTCATGCGTTATATAGAAACATTTTTGACAAGTTACCATAGCAACGTATCAAACTATGCAAAATGATAATGTCAACAATACAAAAGAGATCTTATGACGTTATCACGTAAAATTATCGTCCGTAAACCGACTTTACAGACAACAATTTCTTTTTGTTTGGATTGAATATACTTTTACTTGTATACAGGCTGTTTTCCGCCATTAGACCCTTTTTAATTGGGTCCTTTTTGCGTGAGGATGGAGCAGGCTTGCCCAGCACCTACTACCCTCTCAGCTTAGTCGACCATGTCCAGAGGAGAGAACTTGTCAATACTTCTGGAGCCAACTAAGCCGCGGGTTTCATCACGATGTTTTCCTTCACCGTAAGAGCAATGTCAATTAGCGCACATAAATTTTTCTTAAGAAAAATCCATTGGTGCACGGACGGCCGGGATTCGAACCCACGACCTTCAGAATGAAAGTCGAGGTATCTACCACTAAGCCAACACCGCTCTTGAATAGGCTTCAAAACTACTAAACCGGTTTATATGAAACTTGGTATGAGGATACATTGATTCATTGACCATAACATAGGCTACTTTTTATCCCGATATTCCCATATTACACGGAGTTTGTTTGAACGCGCTAATCTCAGGAACTACTAGTTCGAATTGAAAAATTATTTTTCTGTTGGATAGTCCATTTATAAATATTGCAAGACATTCCACACATCGCCATCTAGCCCCAAGCTAAGTAACTACACTTGTGTTATGGGTACTAGACAACTCATATACTACTTATATACTTTTCTTTTGTAAATATATACTTACTAGCGGGGTGCACCCGCAGTTTCGCCCGCGTAACTACCGATCCCGTAAGAATATAGGGATAAAAAGTAGCCTATATGTTAATCCAGGCCTCCAGCTATCTACATACCGAATTTCATTGCAATCGGTTCAGTAGTTTTAGCGTGAAGGAGTAACAAATACACACACACACACACACACACAAGCTTTCACATTTATAATATTAGTAAGATAATACATAGAAACAACCAGACCACAAACAAATATCTAATCATAAATACTTGTCTGAGGCGGGAATCGAACCCGCAACCCTGTGTTAGGCAGTCCGGCATGGAGACCATTGTGCCAACTCAATATCAAAATTTATCGATGAAGGCTATAGGCTACTTTTTATTTTGATATTCCCACGGGATCGGGAGTTACACGGGTAAAACCGCAGTGCACTTAGATAGATAGATAGATAGCGTTAGATAGATAGGTACCATTTCATTTTACGATGTTGTTACCTTATTTTTATTGTAAAAGCGAGTTAAGTAGTTTTAAAAGGTCGATCGCAGACTAGATACGTGAAATTTATATTGCAGGGCAATGCACAGAAAAACCGGCCAAGTGCGAGTCGGTCTCGCGCAAAAAGGGTTCCGAACCCCGCTTAATTTTTGACGTGACAACGTCTTATAAATTGGTTTGCCGGGTGACACTTCAAGAAACTGCGTTACGCTCCGCTCACGTTATGCGCTCACAATGAGAGCGAGTGAGAGGCACGCGTCCCTTCCACTCGGGCATGGTTAGCCCGCCTAAGAGCGAGAGAGACAGACATAAAAAGTGAAAGGCACGCGTCCCTTCCACTCGAGCACAGTTAGCCCGCCTAAGAGCGAGAGAGACAGAGCGAGAGAGAGAGAGTGAGAGAGATAGGCATACACACCGGTTCATGTCTATATTTTACCACTCAAAGTCGTTGTCACGTAAAACTTTCGCCCGTATACCGACTTTACAGGCAACCAATTTTTTTTCTGTTTTTCGGTTGTACCGGCAATAGAAATTATTACTTATATTTATATATTTTGGTGAAGATAATAATTATAATGTTTGTATGTATATTTATAAGTATTTTTATGTGCAATATGTAATTATTATTAGTATGAAGGTATGTATGTATTTATTATTATTTTTTTGTTGTTATTTGCATCTTAGTTAATTATCTTAAGTTTGAACACCCTACCCTTGACCTTCCTCAACTTCTTGTCCATCCAAAGGTTGCCTGGAAGAGATCGCTTTGAGCGATAAGGCCACCCTTTGTAACACTTAGACTTAAGCTTTGTTTTTATTTAATGTTATTACAAATTGGTGTTTACGATACAAAATTTATCTATCTATCTATCTAGAAATACATAATGTATACAATTTTCAACTGTCTAGCTATCACGGTTCATGAGATACAGCCTGGTGACAGACGGACGGACGGACAGTGGAGTCTTTGTAATAGGGTCCCGTTTTGGAACGAAGTTCCTTATCGCGCGTTGCGAAAGGGGGCTAGACGGAAAAAATTATGACCAAAAGTTGTAACAACACTTTTTGCTACGAAGTTCCTTTCGATTAATCAGTAAAGGAATAGTAATATTTTTTTTTTAAGTTATAATATATTTTTATCACAGTTGCTCATAAAGTGGATCTTATTCAACGGCTTTTAGGCTCATAATCCAACATATTAAGCACGCGTGCGTTTTACATTTCCAACCTAGTGCTATAAAGTTATCCCGATAAGTTAAATACGTATCTTACTGCTAATTACATGTTAGGTAGGTGAAACATTCTTAATTTATCTGGGTTATACTGTTTTGATGTATAAAAAAGGTAGGTACTAAAGAGTTTTTTAGCTAGCAAAAATGGTTGTCTCTAAAGTCGGTTTACGAACGAAAATTTGACGTGATAATGACTTAGAAAACGATTAAAAATTGAGTTATGTTTATTTTTTTGTTTTTCTTTACTTAAATATATTGTTTTTCCGTACCATTGTATTTTGTTTTAACCCCCGACAAATGGAAAAAACCCTAAACAATATTGTAGGCTGTATATGTTAAAAGTCTTTTGCCTGGCCTTTCGGGAGTATAATTAACAAAAAAATATTGCCTAAAGAAATTGGAAACATAGACTTATCACCAAATATTTTGTTATTTATTATTTTCTTTTCTTTTCAAGTTTTTTCTTTTATTCGCAACTGTGATAAAAAACATCGTACGATACACGTGTGGAATTGATATTTGCATCTTGGCTTCTTATGACACGCTCGCTACCGCTCGCGCGTCATAAACCGCCTCTATGCAAAGATCAGTTTACCACACTTATATCGTAATGTACTATTTTTAAATTATTAACAAATATAATGTAATGTAAACTTAATCAGTAGGCTTAATTTTAGTAAACTGGCTTGCTTTCTATGAGAGAGAGAGACAGACAGAGAAACACGCGCACGCCGCACGGCTTACAACTCTAGCAAAAAGTGTCGTTACAACTTTTGGTCTTAATTTTATCCGTCTAGCCCCCTTTCGCAACGCGCGATAAGGAACTTCGTTCCAAAACGGGACCCTTTTACAAAGACTCCACTGTCCGTCCGTCCGTCCGTCAAAAAGTGTCGTTACAACTTTTGGTCTTAATTTTTTCCGTCTAGCCTTTCGCAACGCGCGATAAGAAACTTCGTTCCAATAAAAGCTATTGCATCGTGCGAGCTCCGTACAGTCGTTAGAAATATGTAATTTATTTGAAAACCGTCAGAAATTCCGCGAGTTATTTAAAATTGAGTTAGTGTTCAGTTTCATTTGAAACCAACCAACAAAGTCAACTTTAAATTGGTCAGATAGGAAAGTTTTAAAATATTCGTTCGTCATACGGGTAAAGTTTTTTTAGATTGCACAATATTTTTCCGCTGAATATACTATATTAAAATGCTTATATTTCACAGGCAAATACTAAAATAATCATCATATCAGCCACAGGACATCCACTGCTGAACATAGGCCTCCCCCAAAGACTTCCAGAGCGATCGGTCGCATGCTCTCTGCGTCCAACGACTTCCCGCGACCTTAATTAAGTCGTCCGTCCATCTAGTCTAAAAAAATGTAAAAAATATGAAGCGGTATAAATGGATCATAATTTTTTAAGCTATTGCATAGCTTTTATCGCGACCGAATCAAGAAATTTCGTAACTAACACCCCTCACTCAGACTACCATTTAGCTCGGCCGAGCGTTCGCTTTTTTTTCAGCCAGTTGGGATACGAACACACGACCTTCAGAATGATAGTCAAAGTATCAACCACTAGACCCATACAGTCCTTTAAGGCGCTCTTCCAGTACCGTGTGTAGGTATTCACATTACCTTAGCCTCCGCTCTCAAAGACGTAGCGTGCTGCGTGCTAACTGTTATATTTGATCGATATGCAAAACATTTTAGCATTATTATCCACAAATATAATTCCTAGAGGTCAAAACCTATCATTTGATTCATTTTTAGAAACAAACTTTAACTATTTTTGAATAAAACCCGATAAACGATCTAATAATTCTCTATTTTCTAACATTTTTTTTATCGAACGAAGTTGTTCATATCATGTTTTCAACCACAATAAACAAAAATATGGTTATTAAACTACAATATCCATTTATATCCAAATAACAAAAAAAGAGTATTTGATTACTTAGAGTTGCTTAAAACAAAGGTCGATTTTGAAAGCTTTATTAGCACCTGCCCTTAAAAGGAGTTTTCAGTTTTGATTCCTGAAACAAATGAAAAATATACGTTGGTAGATTATAATATATAAAAATCTCGTGTCGCGGTGTTAGTTACCAATCTCCACCTACACGGCTGAACTGATTTGTATGATTTTTTTGTGTATATTCGTTAGGTCAGAGAATCGAACATCTACTTTTTTTGTATATAAATATGAATATAAAATAAATATATTACACAACATTCCACACATCGCCATCTAGCCCCAAGCTAAGTAACTAGACTTGTGTTATGGGTGCTAGACAACTCATATACTACTTATATACTTTTCTTTTGTAAATTTAAACTTATAATACATGGAAACAACCAGACCACAGACAAATATCTAAGCATAAATACTTGTCTAAGGCGGGAATCGAACCCGCAACCATATGGCAAAACAACGTTTGCCGGGACAGCTAGTTATGTATGAATTTCCAAAAATTCTTTCTCAGTGCTCTCCTCGAACCCCCATGTGAATTTCAGACTCGAAGCTCGCGTAGTCTATAATATAAAAATGAATCGCAAAATGTGTTGGTAAGCGCATAACTCAACAACGCCTGGACCAATTTGGCCAATTCTTTTTTTGTTGTCTTTGATATTGTCAAGAGAAGGTTTTTATGAAAGAAAATATTCAGAAAGTTGCGCAGAAAATGATTACGCGGGTGAAACCGCGGGGCGCAGCTAGTCTATAATATTTGTTGATAACTATTTTTAGGAAAACTACAGTAATTAGTCATTTTCTTTGATTTGCAACACTATGTTTGTTTCCAGGAATTGATCTCTATCAGCAACACTATCGATTGATATAAAAATATAGAATGATATTTTTTACAAAATTAACAGGTTCGATTCCCAGCTAGGATAGTGATATTTCCAAAAATCTAATGATATAAGCATTTGATATATATGTCAAAATCGTCACGCGATTTAGCATTATTTACTATTAAAGTCAAAGTAAAAAAAAACGATTACTTTGGATGCTTAATACATTTGTACATAGATCACATAGAACGTCTTAAAAACTAAGTTAGGACGTGTGCCTTCGGAACGCGCCCACCAATGAAAAGAAGGCACAAGAAACTCATGGGGTTTATATTTTATGGTTTACAAAATGGGCCTGAAGATCCGTTTAAAACATTCATACTGACTATATAGATAAGTCGTATGAAGCCATTACATTCAACTCCACTTCAACCTACCAACCCTCAAAGCCTTTTTAATAAGATCACGTCCTTACAAAACTTGCGCGAACTTTTCGCGGACTTTTACGTGAAAACTCCGCGTAATTTGAGCAAACTAGTGAAATTGGACCGCTTTTTTTTTTTTTTTTTTTTCTTTTATTATGGCTTCGCACGTGTGCATTTAGCCAGTGTCAAGTTATACTTTGCATCAAATTATGACTCGATTTTTCATAAATCGGGCCTAAAGTGTTTCAATACAGTCAAAGTCGTCATAGTCCGTCAAGTCAGGGGTTATAGTAAAGCGGTGGCAAGTTTACCATAACCTTAATAGGAGATTTGGAGGCAACGAGAAAACTGCATGTTTGACACTGATTTTTACTTTCACTACACTTGTGCACTTTCACAGAACTAAATTGAATAACATTCCACCAGAATTATACAATTCAACTCGGGTTACATCTAAGTTTCATGAAAATAAAACTGCAGCACGACATGTTGTTAACTCGTTCCCGCCAAAACTCTTGGACCGCTTTCTACATCGATTTTCAAAACCTTGAAGAAATAGTTTCCGTCCACTATACCTCTGTGACTTGAAAGGTTGCGGGTTCGACTCCTGCCTCAAATAAATATTTTGTAGATACATTTTGTTTCGTGTACTATTTGTTTCTGTTTCTATAAATAAAAACAAAGAAACAAAATAATCTTGTCTCTTATGGTGAAAGGGTACCGGTGCTCTCTCCATATAAACGTAGTCGACTGTTTCCTCCCTGGATAATGACACTAGCACAAATATTTTTGTTGCCTAAAACCTATAACTGCCTTGACTATGCAAATTATTTTTAATTCCAAATCTAAGATCCCTTTACAAACGACCTTCATCGAGCTGTTTAATGGATGAAAAGTATTTCATATCAAATTAAATAACTCTTTTGATGACCCAGTTGGCACAATGGTTACCACGCCGGACTGCCAAACACAGGGTTGCGGGTCCGATTCCCGCCTCAGACAAGTATTTATGCTTAGATATTTGTCTGTGGTCTGGTTGTGTATGTGTATTATAAGTATATATTTACAAAAGAAAAGTATATAAGTAGTATATGAGTTGTCTAGCACCCATAACACAAGTGTAGTTACTTAGCTTGGGGCTAGATGGCGATGTGTGGAATGTCCTGTAATATTTATTTATTTATTATTATTATTTATTAACTCAATAAAATTGCAAATTGGTTCGGTAGAAAATTTCAGTCCTGAATATGATTAATTACCAATTAATTATTTTGTTTTGTTTTTAAATCTTTCACTGGCTTGTTTAAGAGACAAATTCCATACCAATCGAAAGTTTAAGCCTAAATAATATGCAAACTTTAGGTTGACTATTTTTCCCGTCACAACACTTGGGTAGGCTATTAAATCGACACTAGGTCATTTGCACTGGTCTGGTGAATGAAAGTTAAGTTAAAATAAAGATTATATATTTCATTGGTATGGAATCTATTGACCAAACCAGTGAAAAGTCTAAAAAAACATTCTGGACTGCAACCAAGGTCAAAGTCAAGTCAAAAAAATGTATTCCTTTGGATGCTTAATACATTTATACAAATATCACGTCTTAAAAAACCATTTGCAATACATTTATTGACCTATTTCAATTTGATATTAAATACTTTCATCCATTAAACAGCTCGATGAAGGTCGGTCTTAAAGGGATCCCATACTATTTGATTTTTGATTTTGTACCGGAAGAGTGATATGGGCATAAACTCTTAGAATCACACCTTTTTTCCTCAAAGTCGTAAAAAGGGCAGTTAATGGTAAAGCGTTGGCTTTACAAAAGGAATGTATAACAATAAAAAGTTTGGCTAGAAGTCCGTAAAGCATTTTTAGAAATGTTTTTCTTTAACAAAAGGTTAAAAAAGATAAAAAGAATTTACGTAGGTAGGTTGCTAGCTATGCCACGCGGTTTCACTTGTTTGAGAGGTAACAAAGCTTGTGTTGATTTAAACTTTTTAAATTTAAATAAATAAATATTGCAGGACAATCCACACAGCGCCATCTAGCCCCAAGTTAAGTAACTTGTGTTATGGACTTGTGTTAT
The DNA here is from genome assembly GCA_951213275.1 of Idaea straminata. Classification (NCBI taxonomy): domain Eukaryota; kingdom Metazoa; phylum Arthropoda; class Insecta; order Lepidoptera; family Geometridae; genus Idaea; species Idaea straminata. The sequence continues at coordinate 1,185,689 of OX577875.1, read as the reverse complement.
GGGTGCTTGACAACGGATATACTACTTATATACTTTTTTTTGTAAATATATACTTATAATACATAGAAACAACCAGATCACAGACAAATATCTAAGCATAAATACTTGTCTGAGGCGGGAATCGAACCCGCAACCCTGTGTTTGGTAGTCCGGCAAGGTGACCATTGTGCCAACTGGGTCGTCTAGAAATTTAAAACTAAAGATTATTTATAAAAAAATGGTGGTTTGTAAAGTCGGTTTACGGACGATAATTTTACGTGATAACGTCATACGAAAACATCGATGGTAACCATAACACACTTTGCCGGTGTCTCTATGGCTGGTGTACATTAATTTATAAGACGTTATCACTTCAAAAAGTAAAAAATAAAGAATCTATATTTTACAATTCGATTACGGTTGGATTGACAAAAAGTTTTGACGAATTTCGTTTGGGAGAAAAACATTTCTTCAAAGAAAAAACAACCCTTCTGATTTTCAAAATTCTGACTCCATCTTGTTGGTCTTATCCTCCTGCAACTTTTTTTTTTAAATTATGGTTTCGCACGGCTTGTGCATTTAGCCAGTGTCAAGTTATATTTTGCATCAAATTATGACCCGATTTTCATAAATCGGGCCTAAAGTGTTTCAAAATAGTCAAAGTCGTCATAGTCCGTCAAGTCAGGGGCTAGGGGTAAAGCGGTGGCAAGTTTACCATAACCTTAATAGGAGATTTGGAGGCAATGAGAAAACTTCATGTTTGACACTGATTTTTACTTTCACTACACTTGTGCACTTTCACAGAACTAAATTCAATAACATTCCACCAGAATTATACAATTCAACTCGGGTTACAACTAAGTTTCATGAAAATAAAACTGCAGCACGACATGTCGTTAACTCGTTCCCGCCAAAACTCCTGACACCATCTTGTAGGTCTTAGCCTCCTGCGTCTATTGACACTGAAAATCGATACATATTCGAGTAACGCATATTTTCTAAGAATAATGGGTAAGTAAAACTTCGAATAAATATGTCATGTTTCCAAGGAGGTTGGGTTCTTGAAGTTCCTATATGTGTAATGGCGTCAGATGATGATGAAGACAATTCAACTCAATTTCTTTGAGTTTTGGCGGGAACGAGTTAACAACATGTCGTGCTGCAGTTTTATTTTCATGAAACTTAGATGTAACCCGAGTTGAATTGTATAATTCTGGTGGAATGTTATTCAATTTAGTTCTGTGAAAGTGCACAAGTGTAGTGAAAGTAAAAATCAGTGTCAAACATGCAGTTTTCTCGTTGCCTCCAAATCTCCTATTAAGGTTATGGTAAACTTGCCACCGCTTTACTATAACCCCTGACTTGACGGACTATGACGACTTTGACTGTATTGAAACACTTTAGGCCCGATTTATGAAAAATCGGGTCATAATTTGATGCAAAATATAACTTGACACTGGCTAAATGCACACGTGCGAAGTCATAATAAAAGAAGAAAAAAACTCAATTTCTTCTTTATGGCCTTCTGCTGACACGGAAATCTAGTGGCGGAGAACCAGGAAAAGGTACAATGTAAGATACGTGGTTTTGATCTTTTTTCCACATTTCACGAAATCAAAATCAAAGTCAAAATTTTTAGTCCTTTGGATGCTTAATACATTTGTACATATACCACATGGATACCTACGTCTTAAAAAAAAACACAATCAATTTCATTATATTCTAGAAAAAATGGAGAATTTTATCATATTTTTCTTCTATTGGTGTATAATGCTCTAGTATTGCCTTACTTTCATTATAGACATTTTGACGACCCAGTTGCCACAATGGTCACCATGCCGGACTGCCAAACATAGGGTTGCGGGTTCCATTCCCGCCTCAGACATGTATTTATGCTTAGATATTTGTCTGTGAGCTGGATGTTTCTATGTATTATTAAATATTTACAGAAGAAAAGTATATGAGTTGTCTAGCACCCATAACACAAGTGTAGTTACTTAGCTTAAGGCTAGATGGCGATGTGTGAAATGTCCTGCAATATTTTCCTATTTATTTTTTAATTTATTGAAATCTAGAAAAACGGAAGAAAGTAATATCTATATATATAAAAGGGAAAATCACTGACTCACTCACTCAACACGAAATCTCAGAAACTACAAGTGCTAGGAGTCTCAAATTTTGCATGGGGGTTCCTTTTATGACGTAAGTGCTCACTAAGACGAGATTTTGCGAAATTCAACCCCTAAGGGGGGCAAATGGGGGGTGGAAGTTTTGCATAATATAGCCGTGCGAAGCCGGGACGGGTCGCTAGTTTGTGTATATAATTATTGCCTTGCGATCATTATTTTTTAAAGACATTTTCAATACCAAAACGTACAATTTCCAAAAGTCGAGCAACGTCACTGTGAGCTGTGACACTGTTTGTACTAAAGAATATGTAAACACAATCAGATGACGTCTCACACAAGTACAGCTCGCAAAATAATCATGAAAGGTTATTATGACAATTTTTGGAACGGAGTTCCTTTACGCGCGTTGCGAAAGGGGGCTAGACGGAAAAAATTAAGACCAAAAGTTGTAACGACACTTTTTTATTTTATTACAATTTCTTCACTAATTATTCGAAAGAAACTTCGTTCAATCCGGGTGTCCCTTGACACCTCTCAAGTTTTATTTTTTATTCACCGGAATGGGTTTCGTAATCGTCAAAACTTGAGAGGTGTCAAGAAACACCTGGATGGAACGAAGTTCCTTTTTTGGAATTGTAATATTTTTTTTTAGTTAAAATATATTTTTTATTATTAAAAAATCAATAAGTTGTATGGTATGGTAATATGAACTTAATCAGTAGGCTCAATTTTAGTAAACTGGCTTGCTTTCTATGAGAGAGAGAGAGAGACAGAGAGAGAGAGAGAGAGAAATACGCCCACGCCGCACAGCTTACAACTATAGCAAAAAGTGTCGTTACAACTTTTGGTCTTAATTTTTCGGTCTAGCCCGCTTTCGCAACGTGCGATTAGGAACTACTTTCCAAAAATTATCGCAGGTGAAATCCCAGAGCGCAGCTAGTAAAAAATAAATTAGACTTATTTTGCTAACCCTCCAATACACTCAAGGTTCCAGCCCCATCGTCTTCTCAAGTTTAAATTACTTACCATTAGTCAATCTGAAAAGTTTCATGAAATTCGCTACGGCATTTGTTGGTTTATACCTATATATACCAACTTATATAGCTACCTATTTATCTTTGGAAATAGTTTCTTTAAGATATTTTAAGGTAAAAGGGTACCGGTGCTCTCTCCATACAAACGTAGTCGACAGTTTCCCTGGAAAATTACACTAGCACAAATATTTTTGTTGCATAAAACCTATAACTGCCATGACTATGCCCCGATGTCTTGTTTTTTTTTTCATTTTCTAATTATCATAGAAATTAAGATTATAAAAACAAAAAAACATAGGGGCATGGTCATGGCAGTTATGCAATACGTGGGATTTTTAGACTTTTTCAGGATTTTTTTTATCACCGTAAGAACCATCCTCGTACCTTATGGAATATTCTAAAGAAAGTATTAGCGAAATCGGTTCAGCCGTTCTCGAAATTTGCGCTCAGGAACACATAAGCGATTCATTTTTAAAAGCTTTTATTATTTAATTTGCAGTGTATGTATGTATTCTCTTAGAAATTCTTGTATAGTTTTATTATATTTTATTTTTTGTATTATATACATATTTGTTAATTTATTCTCATTATGAATAGTTTTGCTAAATATTATTATGTGTATGTTATGATATCTATGTTTAAGTATTTAGTTTATATCTTTTTACAAAGGTATTTATTAATGTGTTTCCTATACCACACGACCTACCAGTTAAGCTTAACAGACCTTCTCCATCCTAAGGTTGCCTGGAAGAAATCGCTTTAAGCGATAAGGTCGCCTGTTTGTACAATTTCGTAGTTAATAAGCTTTCTCATCCTTTTTGTTATTTACAATGTTTTGTGTGTTGTACAAATAAAGTGTTGTATGTTTCAATGTATGTTTTTTCGGGTCAAATCTTGCAACTTTTATTATAGATCTTGACTTTAGGTTTAAAGAATTTATTACTCATAAAAGACAATAGTCCACTTACAATGAGTTTAGTATAAGCTTAGCATAATGTTAGTTTATAGTGACTTCCGAGAGTCGGAGCAGTTTAGTCGAATATCTTTTCTTGTACATAATTTTTTAATTTAGATTTAGATTTGTGAGCATGATCACAAAAAAATCCCATTAGTTTCCCGTGCCTTCTTTTCATTGGTGGGGGCGTCAAGCGTTCCGAATCTCATTTTCTATGTAGTCCACTGTTCATATAGATATTCCTGTGAGCTTGTTAATTTAGACACTCGTGGTTAGCTCGCAAGGATATTAGGTCATGTGGGTAGTTGACAAACTGGGTTGTTGTAGGGTTACCATACGTGCAGGTTTTTACAACTAAATCAACGATTGAGAGTATAACCATACAAACGTAGTCGACTGTTTCCTCCCTGAATAATGACACTAGATCAAATATTTTTTTTTTGTATAAAACTTATAACTGCCATGACCATGCTATGTTTTGTTTTTAAAATCTTAATGATAGTTAGAAAATGAAAAAAACCAAAATATTAGGGCATAGTCATGGCAGTTATAAGTTTTATGGCACAAAAATATTCGCTCTAGTGTCATTATCCAGGGAGGAAACAGTCGACTACGTTTGTATGGATAGAGCGCCGGTACCCTTTCACCTTAAAGCTGGGAACACATTATGGGACGCGGCTTACGGACGCGTCCGACAGCCGCGACTTATAGATAATTAGATTAGCAGAATCTCAGCAGTACTAATAAATATTACAGGACATTCCACACATCGCCATCTAGCCCCAAGCTAAGTAACTACACTTATGTTATGGGTGCTAGACAACTCATATACTACTTATATACTTTTCTTTTGTTAATATATACATAATATTATAAAGCTGAAGAGTTTGTTTGAACTTGATTTTGCAGGAACTACTGGTTCGAATTGAAAAATTATTTTTGTGTTGGATTATCCATTTATTGAGGAAGGCTATGGGCTACTTTTTATTTTGATATTCCCACTGGGTCGAGAGTTATACGGGTGAAATCGCGGGGCGCAGCTAGTAGCTAATATAGTGGTGATGTTATTCTTAAAAAAAAACGTGTAGCACTCGGGGACTACCGCGGTAAAGCTATTCCATCGTGCGAGCTTCGTACAGTCGTACCATATACATACATAATTTCAACTTAAGAAATTAGAATGAACTGACCGTGCCCGGTAGTAGGCTCCGGAAAATAAACAGGTCGTTTAATAGTACATGTGTGCTCTATTATAATAAATTACCCAAAGATGTATATGACATGTCCATTAACAGATTCAAAACTTTTATGGAGCATAAATTGTGCAGTAAGGCGTACTATGATACTTCGTCTTACCTTAATGATAACAACCCATGGACGTGACTTTAGTTGCTCCATTTCAAATAATACTTAAAAATATTTGTAATATTGACCTTTGTGAGCGTGATCACATGAAAAAAAGCCCCATGAGTTTCTTGTGCCTCCTTCTTATTGGTGGGCGCGTTCCGAAGGCACACATCCTAACTTAGTTTTTAAGACGTTTTCAAGTGGTTTATGTACAATTGTATTAAGCATCCAGAGGAATAAAAAAAAATTACTTTGACTTTGACACGTTAAGCGAACGCTCGGCCGAGCTACATGGTGGGCGGGGGGGTGTTAGGTTTTATGTTCGTTACGGAATTTCTTGATATTTTCTTGATTTCTTGATTGAATTCAATAGCTTAAGGCTGCTAATGCTGCCAAACGCAACGCGCCAGAATTGTGCCAGAAATACCCGTCGCTTACAACTAACATTGTTGATTGTAACGTATATGTTTTTTTATCTCAAAGGTGCTGAGATGGAATTGTAGGTGAAATCTTTACCGATATTTTGGGGTAGTTTGAGACAAAAATTCCTTGTCATTTCAAAGCTAGACTAGTTTTTATTCTTAATTTTAGCATAGTTTTTTAAAACTATAGGGAATTTTTGGCTCAAACTCACACCAAAATGCCGGTAAAGATCTCATCTACAATTCCATCTCAGCACTTTTGTGAAAAACAAAACACATGGGTAACAATCAACAATGTTCACCAACGAAGGCGACCGGTGCCGGTAGTAACTATTTAGTAGGCTGTGTACCAAGGTCGCTGGCGTATGGATCCCCCTTAAAACCCCTAAATATCCCGGCCTCCAATAAAACATGGCCAACCTACATTGTGAGGCACACCTGAGTCATATTGCAAAGGTACTATACTACTTTACTTTGTACGAAACCAATCTTACTAACGGTCACCGCCCATATAGTGCCTTTATCTAATCTATACATATAAAATGATTTGTCCTGAATGACTGACTGATGGATCAACGCACAGCCTAAACCGCTGATCGTAGAGACCTGAAACTTGGAGGGTGTGTTCTTTGTGTGACGTAGGCATCGGATAAGAAAGGATTTTCCGAAATTAATCCCCTAAGGAGGTGAAAAAGATGGGGGAAAATTTAGGGGGAGAACGTGATTCCTTGGCCCATTTTCGACTCCTACGAGAACGAAGTCGCGGGCAAAAGCTTTCTATCTATACATATAAAATGCTTTGTCCTGACTGACTGACTGACGGATCAACAAACAGCCTAAACCGCTGATCGTAGAGACCTGAAACTTGGAGGGTGTGTTGTTTTTATGACGTCATTTTCCGAAATTCAACCCCTAAGGGGGTGAAAAAGAGGTGCATAGTTTATATGGGACAACGTGATTCCTTGGTCCAGTCTAGGTACGGTTGGCTGCATAATTGCAGACCCACTGTAGAGCTCCAAAACGGCTGTTATAAGAATGTTTTCAACACAAACAAGATTCTAGGCACCTACTTTAGTTGAAGTCTTCTAACGCATCAATTAACTCAGAGTTCCTTCATTATTGTCCACAAGATCAACTCAACCTATTTATCTTTCCAAAGTAGGAACAAATTATAGGCAGAATACTTACCTGTGGCGAGCTTACAGCAACTTTAATAACTTAGTTAAAAACACTGATAGTAATCTGGACTTGTTCTGTACTAGTGTTGCGACTGCAAGACGGCGTCTAGCTAACACATTCTTTGCTGGTGAATGATGATAGTATGCTTAGTTCAATTTTCAATTGCAACTTTAATAATTAATTTGTTTATTAAGTTTCTATATTTTATGTTTATAGTGCTAGTTCGTAGTTACGCTCACGTCTCAATGTTTGAGTTACACCATTTTTTACCCGTGAGATCCTGTAATTGGCTTTCTGTTGTTACACTATGTTTTTATAAGTATATAATAGCTGTTTGATCTCCGAATAAATAAATAAATAAATAATCATACAGAAATTATTAGAATGCAAACATTCCAATAATAGTCATTTTCGAACTCTACCGAGGGCTGGAAATGAATAAATAAACATTTTTTCGACTTCTACGCGGACAAAGTCGCGGGCAAAAGCTAGTTCTCTGATACAGATGTTTTTTTTACAGCAACAGCACCTTTAATACATGATATTTAGAATGCTGTAGTGCCTGGAACATGTGGCACTACGCCATATCAAAAAAAAAAACCACTTGTTACTATGCCGAATCTTGGTCAAACGGCTTTAGCCTAGTCGACCATGTCCAGAGGAGAGAACTTGTCAATACTTCTGGAGCCAACTAAGCCGCGGGTTTCATCACGATGTTTTCCTTCACCGTAAGAGCAATGTCAATTAGCGCACATAAAGGGGTCTTGACCTGACATTTACTATGGAAGCTTGGCTTAGATATATAGATAGATAACTTAATTAAATAATAAATAAATAAATATTACAGGACATTCCACACATCGCCATCTAGCCCCAAGCTAAGTAACTACACTTGTGTTATGGGTGCTAGACAACTCATATACTACTTATATACTTTTCTTTTGTAAACACATACTTAAAATACATAGAAACACCAGATCACAGACAAATATCTAAGCACAAATACATACATACAAAAAAACATATATACATACATAAATAATACAGGAAAACATATGGATATTAGACAGTACTGAGGTAGTTACTATAGTTGGCACAGTGCTTTTTTTGCGCGGTGCATTTTAAAACCCATACGTATCGATAGAGGAAATTACAGCGAACAAATAATGCTTTCACACCAAACCTATAAAGCGTTTTGGAAATGGGTTATTTAATTTGCCTCTATAAGAAATAATTATAGATTTTGTGCAACAAAAATATTTGCCCTTGGGTCGTTATCCAGGGAGGAAACAGTCGACTATGTTTGTATGGAGAGAGCGTCGGTACGCTTTCACCTTAAAGCCAGGTGCTAATAAAGCTACCAAAATCGACCTTTGTTTTAAGCAACTCTAAGTAATCAAATACTCTTTTTTTGTTATTTGGATATAAATGGATATTGTAGTTTAATAATCATATTTTTGTTTATTGTGGTTGAAAACATGATATGAACAACTTCGTTCGATAAAAAAAATGTTAGAAAACAGAGAATTATTAGATCGTTTATCGGGTTTTATTCAAAAATAGTTAACGTTTGTTTCTAAAAATGAATCAAATGATAGGTTTTGACCTCTAGGAACTGCATTTGTGGATAATAATGCTAAAATGTTTTGCATATCGAACAAATATAACAGTTAGCACGCAGCACGCTACGTTTTTGAGAGCGGGGGCTAAGGTAATGTGAATACTTACACACGGTACTGGAAGAGCGCTTTAAGAAAGCTCCATCGGTGCATGGCCGTCCGAGATTCAAACGACCTTCGGAAAGAAACTCGAGGTATCTACCACTATGCCAACACCACTCATCGGCATTTAACTAGCACAGATTAACTATAAATCGATTTGGTTATCAGTTGTTATCTTATCATTGAATATTATGGATTTACTAAACACTAGCAGCGCTCCGCGTTTTCAGAATAATAAAAAACTTGAGAGGTGTCAAGAGACACCAGGATGAAACGAAGTTCTTTTCGATTAATTAGTGAAGGAATTGTAATAAAAATCAAAAAATGTCGTTACAACTTTTATTCTTAATTTTTTACGTCTAGCCCCCTTTCGCAACGCGCGATAAGGAACTTCGTTCCAAAAAATAAAACAAACGGTTGTCTGTAAAGTCAGTTTGCGGACGATAATTTTACGTCATAACGTCTTAAGAAAACGATGATGTTTTATATTTTTTTGTTATTCCCTTATATTTTTTTTTATGCGAAAGGGGGATGATGGAAAAAATTAAGACCAAAAGTTGTGACGACACTTTTTGACTTTATTACAATGCCTTTACTAATTAAACGAAAAAAACTTCGTTCCATCCGGGTGTCCCTTGACACCTCTCACGTTCCTTATCGCGCGTTGCGAAAGGAGACTAGACGGAAAAAATTAAGACCAAAAGTTGTAACGACACTTTTGTACATATGTATCTAAGTCTTCTATTACTCGTCACCATAACACAAGCCCAGATGAGCGATATTATTATTAAATACTCTGTTTCCTAACGGGAACATATTATGTTACCATGACGCATGAAGTCACACAATATTACCGTGACACTTGTCTGTGAATGCAGGTGTCCATCAGGTCCATCAATACCACGAATAAATACCACGAATAAATACCACAATCTATACATATATAAAATGCTTTGTCCTGAACTACTGACTGACTGACTGACTGACGGATCAACGCACAGCCTAAACCGCTGACTGTAGAGACCTGAAACTTGGAGGGTGTGTTCTTAGGATGACGTAGGCATTCGATAAGAAAGGATTTTCCGAAATTCCACCCCTAAGGGGGTGAAAAAGGGGGAGAAAGTTTTTATGGGACAACGTGATTCCTTGGTCCAATCTACTTCAAATTTTGCATAAACATTCTTTAACAGAATTAATGGAATACGTGTTTCGTATTTTATTGAAATTCATCCCCTAACGGGGATAAAAAAACCCACAGAAATATATTAGAGTTAAAACTAATTAAAACTTCCATTAGAACTATTTTCGACTTCTTCGCGGACGAAGTCGCGGGCAAAAGCTAGTATACTTATACAAGCGAACGCTCGGCCGAGCTACATGGTAGGCGAAGTGGGGGTGTTAGGTTTTATTTTCGTTACGGAATTTCTTGATTCGGTCGCTTAATTACCACACACAGACATTCCCCCGTTTCGACTATTTATACGTTAACTAGAAATCCTGTCAGCATAATAGGAAACAGGTTTACTTCTGGCACAATGATGTTCATATTGCAAGTTGCTTTAGTTGGAAGTCGGTAGTAAAGCTTCGTGACGGCTTACACCTGTATTTACCAATCAACCCTATGAGATTGCATAGTGCGCGCGAACGCATAGAGACGCAAATAAGACGCTAATTGGCTAGAGTGAAGAGAGCAGTATTGACTAATCATAGGGCCGTATTTAACGCAGTGCGTTCACTTATCCAAGAGCAACTTATGTACTGTTTGTGCAAACAGGCGTAAGTCCCGGCGCTACGCTTGGTCAGGTTTAGCTACATCTTCAACTGTAGTTTGTGTTCAGATATTGAAAAGCAAAATAGAATTTCAGAACATCCTTTCTTATCGGATGCCTACGTCACACAAATAATACACCCACCGAATTTCAGGTCTCTGCGATCAGCGATTTAGGCTGTGCGTTGATCAGTCAGTCAGTCAGTCAGGACAAAGAATTTTATATGTATAGATGTATGTTTTAAATGACATACACATTTAACATTATAAATACAAAAATTAAGTACCAGTTAGTCAAATAACCCGCCCCTTATCGTACCCGGCGTAAAGGTTCCCATAATGCTAGAAGCATTGCCATGCTGAATGGCGATAGCTAACCTCTGCACCAGAAACGAGCCGGAGCGGGAGTCTGCCCCATTCCCCCTAATGTTTTAAATTAATTATTGTTAGTGATGAATTTTCCATATTTAAACTTATGAATGCTTATCTTCGTCCGTGTATCACTTGAGGCTTCTGCTGAAAATCAGCGCTACAGTCATCTGTAGCATATTAGCTGAGCTGGAGCCTTTTCGTGGCAGAATTGTATACATATGCACAAGTTTTTTATTTAAATGTATGTATAGTCAAGTAGGGCGGTGTTGGCTTAGTGGTAGATACCTCGACTTTCATTCTGAAGGTCGTGGATTCGAATCCCGGCCGGCACTGCACCGATGTATTTTTCTTAAGAAAAATTTATGTGCGCTAATTGACATTGCTCTTACGGTGAAGGAAAACATCGTGATGAAACCCGCGGCTTAGTTGGCTCCAGAAGTATTGACAAGTTCTCTCCTCTGGACATGGTCGACTAAGCTGAGAGGGAAGTAGGTGCTGGGCAAGCCTAGTCCATCCTCACGCAAAAAGGACCCAATTAAAAAGAGTCTAATTGCGGAAAACAGCCTGTATACAAGTACAAGTATAGTTAAGTGTTTTAGGTTATTTTGTGTGTGTGTGTGTGTCTTTTCTGGTATGAATAAACTTATTTCTATTGTCTCCAGAAATAGGCAAGTTTAGACTATATATATTTTGTATAGAACTTTGTTCTGTATGTAACCCTTCAGAAAGTATTGACCATTCATACTAGACAAATAAACTAATATTTTGACCTACCTAGCGATCGATAAAAGTAGGTGCGACGTTTAGCCATATAAGCACCTATATATTAATACTTGCTTATTTATATCTATAGCTTAATAGACAAACGCATACCACCGACTTTTGTATCGTGCAAGAACGGAACGAAAGACCAGCGCTGCAGTCAAGTTACGCTTGACTGTGGCATACAGCTGAGGTCGACCCATTTGGGGCAGCACATGGCTTCTTAAATATTCTTAGGTTTAGTGTATGTTTCTTTCTTCGTTGTATAATGTTACCTATTTCTTTGTGTGTGTTTAATTTTAAAGTTGTCGTGTGCCTGCACCGAATAAATGTTTTTCTTTCTTTCTTTCTTTTCTTTCTTTCTTTCAAGTTAGTTTCTTTAGGATTCCGTGCTCAAAGGGTAAAAACGGGACCCTATTACTAAAACTCCACTCTTTGTCTGATTATAAACTTTTATAGGCGCTGTCAGCCTGATAAAGTAAAGTTGATGCTATGTTCACAACAAGCTTTAGTTTATTAAGTATTGTTTGTAATAATTGTATATTTTATTGTTAATAAAGAAATTTTAAAATTAAAAAAAAAAAACTCTTTGTCCGTCTGTCTTTTTGTCACCAGGCTGTATCTCATGAACCGTGATAGCTAGTTGAAATTTGCATCCTATTTGATTAGATGACCCAGTTGGCACAATGGTCACTATGCCGGACTGCCAAATACAGGGTTGCGGGTTCGATTCCCACCTTATACAAGTATTTATGCTTAGATATTTGTCTGTGGTCTAGTTGTTTCTATGTATTAATAAGTGTATTTTACAAAAGAAAAGTATATACGTAGTATATGAGTTGTCTAGGACCCATAACACAAGTGTAGTTACTTAGCTTGGGGCTAGATGGTTATGTGTGGAATATGCTGCAATATTTATTATTTATTTATTTTCTAAGTTTTGGAACACCCTTCCCTTCACCTTCCTCAACTTCTTGTCCATCCAAAGGTTAGGTTGGAAGAGATCGCTTTGAGCGATACGACCGCCCTTTGTAAAACTCGTGATCGGCTTTGGCACCCTAAGTAAAGTTATCTACATTATTTTTTTTTTGTTTCTAAAACTTAGGAAGATATTTTCGTAATTAATAGTAGAATAGGTAAATCATATATATATAAAAGAAAGTCGTGTTAGTTACACCATTTATAACTCGGGAACGGCTGAACCGATTTGGCTGAAAATTGGTGGGGAGGTAGCTTAGAGCCAGGAGACAGACATAAGATACTTTTTATCTCAATATGCCCACGGGATCGGGATTTACGCGGGTGAAAACGCGGGGCGCAACTAGTATAATATATTTCAAAATGGTATTATAATAAAAAAAATATCTATCTATCTGTGCTTACCTTTACCGTATAATGTAGAACTGTAGGCTGATTCACAAAACGACAGAACGCAACCGAAACAAAAAAAAAATAGCTGCTTTCACTCCCGCGAGTTGGACGTACTTGTACATTTAAACAGGCTGTTTTCCGCAATTAGACTCTTTTTAATTGGGTCCATTTTGCGTGAGGATGGAGTAGGCTTTCCCAGCACCTACTACCCTCTCAGCTTAGTCGACCATATCCAGAGAAGAGAACTTGTTAATACTTCTGGAGCATACTAAGCAGCGGGTTTCATCACGATGTTTTCCTTCACCGCAAGAGAAATGTCAATTAGCGCACAAAGAAAATACATTGGTGCACGGCCGGTCGGGATTCGAACCCACGACCTTCAGAATGAAAGTCGACGTATCTACCACTAAGCCAACACAGCTCGTGAGTTGGACGTGTTGCCATCTTTGTCTTTCTTTTGTTTCGGTAGCCTCCCGGTGGTTTGTGAATCAGCCTGCTGTTAGCTACCGATCGGGCGACCGTAAAGTCTTCAGTCTGGATTGTGCCTTTATATCTACCAACACACACTCTCTCACAATCAATTACATTAAAAATTTACATATGTACCTACGTTTAAGTAATTATACTACAGTTTATTTCAATGAATTTGTATCGCCGTTTAAAATTCAAAGAGATTATACTTAATTCTAATTTTTTTTTCGTATAATTTTGTACTTGTTTGGCTCCTTAGGGGTTTTGCCGTGGACTATAAGCCTGAGAGCAACTGTTTAAAATAAAATAAATGTATACTAATATTATAAAGCTGAAGAGTTTCATTGTTTAAACACGATAATCTCGGGAACTACTGATTGTCCGAATTGCAAAATTATTTTTGTGTTGGATAGTCCATTTATCGAGGAAGGCTATAGGCATTTCATTTGGATATTCCCACGCGCGGGTGAAACCGCGGAGTGCTAGTATTAAAATATTATTGTAGAATAGAATAGAATAGAATAGAATATAATTTATTCGAACAAACACACGACAAAGTATAGATACAAATAAGAAACAGTAAGAGAGAGTTACAAATAAAAGAAATTCCAAAAAACAGACAATAAAAATAAAAAGTGTCTGAGAAGTCGTGTGTTGCCCGAATGGGTAAAGCCTCAGCATATGCTGCAGATACACAGGCGCATCTGCAGCGCTGTGTTGTACTGTACTTGTACTTGTAAACAGGCTGTTTTCCGCCATTGGACCCTTTTTAATTGGGTCCTTTTTGCGTGAGGATGGAGTAGGCTTGCCCAGCACCTACTACCCTCTCAGCTTAGTCGACCATGTCCAGAGGAGAGAACTTGACAATACTTCTGGAGCTAACTGAGCCGCGGGTTTCATCACGATGATTTCCTTCACCGTAAGAGCAATATAATTGTAAGTCCGAATTGACTGCACTCAAGTGGAATCAAATACGAACCTACAAACGAGTCGATTCCAGTGTAATTTTCCGTTGTTTTTCCACCATTCACCATAGCTTCCGACGTTACTGTGTACATATGGAATGACATGCGAGACGTCATCGAAATACGTATAGACAAATACAGGGGCATTTTTTTTTAATTGTGGCTTCGCACGGCTTGTGCATTTAGCCAGTATCAAGTTATATTTTGCATGAAATTATGACCCGATTTTTCATAAATCGGGCCTAAAGTGTTTCAAAACAGTCAAAGTCGTCATAGTCCGTCAAGTCAGGGCTATAGTAAAGCGGTGGCAAGTTTACCATAACCTTAATAGGAGATTTGGCGGCAACGAGGAAACTTCATGTCACTGATTTTTACTTTCACTACACTTGTGCACTTTCACAGAACTAAATTGAATAACATTCCACCAGAATTATACAATTCAACTCGGGTTACAACTAAGTTTCATGAAAATAAAACTGCAGCACGACATGTTGTTAACTCGTTCCCGCCAAAACTCCTACAGGGGCCTTATTCTGCTATTTTGCATTAATGGATTTACCATTGTCATTATATCGAGACTCTGTTGATATTATATCGAGATTGTTACTTTATTTGGTATTGTGCTAAAGTTTTAATAACATCGCAATACAATCGCTATGGAGTCTCAATGGAATGGTAATAGATACGTCGCTGGTGTTACCTACCAACATGGTATATGTTGCTAAGCGATATACCGTTTTGACGATTATCGAGATTCCATTGAGCCACGATTCTAGAGCAGAATAGTCATAGTCAAAGTGAGTCAGTGGTGCATCAGTGGTATTTCGATAGAATAGTTAACATCAGAAGAATACCAATTTGACATGTAATGTCATATTTTGGACATTAAATGTCTATAACGATTCCATCGACACTCTATTGAAACACAATTGTATCAGCAGACTTAGGCCCCAGGTCATATGCACCAACCTCAAAAAGTACATGCTGGTCAACATAACCCTCCCTTCTGGCTTCACCATAGTCAGATAAAAACCAAAAAAAAATTGTTTTAATAATAAATAAATATTACAGGACATTCCACACATCGCCATTTAGCCCCAAGCTAAGTAACTACACTTGGGTTATGGGTGCTAGACAACTCATATACTACTTATAATACATAGAAACAACAAGAGCACAGACAAATATCTAAGCATAAATATCTATCCGAGGCGTGAATCGAACCCTCAACCTTATGTTTGGTAGTCCGGCATGGTGACCATTGTGCTAACTGGGTCGTCTTAAA
The DNA here is from genome assembly GCA_951213275.1 of Idaea straminata. NCBI lineage: Eukaryota > Metazoa > Arthropoda > Insecta > Lepidoptera > Geometridae > Idaea > Idaea straminata. The sequence continues at coordinate 1,169,929 of OX577875.1, read as the reverse complement.
GTTGTAAAAGAAGTAGGTGGTTCTCGTGTTAAAAGTAAGTAAACGACTCGTGTTTCCGGTGCCCACCGGAAATGGCTTGGAGTGGAGACACCCCTCTCCTAATGGATCTTAAAGTAAACATAGGACAATTTTTGTAAAAGTCAACGCTCATGATAGCATCCTTATACAAATTTGTTTAAGTGAAGGGGTTTTAATAAGAAAGGGCGTTGTTCTAGACGTCTAGGCGAACAACTTTTGTTCTACGAGTTTTGGAAATTCGAACATTCGAAGTTTTTGTATGAAACAGCTGATTTTCAAGTAAACATTCCTACAAGATTATTGAAAAAAAAAGTTCGAGTTCCAAAAATAGTTGAACAAGAGTTGTTCGCCTAGACGTCTAGAACAACCCCCTTTCATATTAAAACACTTCGCTGAAACACATTGTAAAACTAAGAGGACTTTTTTTATTAGGTCCTTTTTGCGAGAGGATGGAGTAGCACCTACTACCCTCTCAGCTTAGTAGACCATGTCCTGAGGGGAAGAACTTGTCAATACTTCTGGAGCCAACTAAACCGCGGGTTTCATTACGATGTTTTCCTTCACCGTAAGAGCTGTCAATTAGCGCACATAAATTTTCTTAAGAAAAATCCATTGGTGCACGGTAATGGGATTCGAACCCACCTTCAGAATGAAAGTCGAGGTAATTACCACTAAGCCAACACCGCTCTTTCCTTATACAAAATAACATAGGTGTGAATAATTTAAACAGGCCTTCAGGGGCATTAAAGAAATAAATATTGCAGGACATTCCACCCATCGCCATCTAGCCCCAAGCTAAGTAACTACACTTGTGTTATGGGTGCTAGACAACTCATATACTACTTATATACTTTTGTAAATATTTACTTATAATCATCTTGTAATACATAGAAACAACCAGACTACAGACAAATATCTAAGCATAAATACATGTCTGAGGCAGGAATGGAACCCGCAACCCTGTGTTTGGCAGTCCGGCATGGTGACCAGACCATTGTGCCAACTGGGTCGTCAACTTATCCAAAACAATATTTTTTAATAGCAGTGCTCCGCGGTTACCACTTCCGATCCAGTGGGAATATCGGGATAAAAATTATCCTATGTGTTTATCCTGGTCTTATCACGTAAATTATAGTCCGTAAACCAACTTTACAGACAATTTTTTTTTATATGGCAAAACAACATTTACCAGGACGAAGCATCTCTTAACAGCATTGGCTATTAGGTGTATAAAAATCAAGGTCCTAAGTCAACACGATAAAAAGATATGGGCAAAACATTTTCGCGAAAAATTGTTTTTTTCTTAATGCCGCATTTTTTGCAAACATCTCCTTAAATTGCAACTGAAACGAGACTCGAACTCACATCCCTTGAATACCGTTCAAGTGCGCCTACCAATTACGCCACTCAGTCAAGTACAGTCTACTTGAATTTAAGAATCGCATTAACCTCTTTTTCCCAGTTGGCACAATGGTCACCATGCCGGACTGCAGAACACAGGGTTGCGGGTTCGATTCCCGCCTCAGACAAGTATTTATGCTTAGATATTTGTCTGTGGTCTGGTTGTTTCTATGTAAATATTTAATATAAGTATATATTTACAAAACAAAACTATATAAGTAGTATATGAGTTGTCTAGCACCCATAACACAAGTCTAGTTACTTAGCTTGGGGCTAGATGGCGATGTGTGGAATGTTCTGCAATATTTATTTATTTAAGTTTCGTTTGTACAGGCCATGCACTTTCAAAAATTAAAATTCATTGACACATCCGTTGTAGAGTGAAATTAGAAGACTACAAGTAAAAAACTAACTTTCACCCCGTTTAGCAGATCCATCCCATGAATGGAACAATGCACCGATTGCTTCCCTCCAAGTTATCTATCCAAGCAGGGAGGTAAGCTATTGTTTGCTTCCTGACTATTATCTAGTCTTAATTGATATATCGATTCCTTTACTCTTTCAACTATTGTTTGAATCAATCTTTGATTTTTTAGGGTTCCGTAGTCCTAACAAGGAACCCTTATAGCTTCAAAGTAAATAAATAAATAAATATAAACATTTCAGGACATTCCACACATCGCCATCTAGCCCCAAGCTAAGTAACTAGACTTGTGTTATGGGTGATAGACAACGGATATACTACTTATATAATTTTCTTTTGTAATTATATACTTATAATACATAGAAACAACCAGACCACAGACAAATATCTAAGCATAAATACTTGTCTGAGGCAGGAATCGAACCCGCAACCCTGTGTTTGGCAGTCCGGCATGGGGACCATTGTGCCAACTGGGTCGTCAAAATCATTTTTTCAGTCAAAGTCATTTTTTTTTATTCTTTTGAATGCTTGATACATTTGTGCAAAGACCACATAGAAACGTCTTAAAAACTAAGTTAGGATGTGTCTTCGATATTACATAGTACAAAACAAAGTCACTTTTCATTACTCATACTCCGAAAGTAGATCTAAAGATGCCTGAAGAGCGTGTAGAAAGAAAAACTTTCAGCCCTAGGAAAAATCGCTTTCACTGACAGCTGTCATGTCAAATTTCGGCTTCGCGCGGCTTGTGCAATGTGCTTGTAGCCAGTATCAGTATCATTACGCATTAGGAACTTCAAAAACTTAACCTCCTTGCTTTAGGTAACCAAAGAATAACAATTATGGCTTCACATGGCTCATGCTTACTGCCAGAGGTAGTATGGAGTATGGAGTCTCTCATTTACGTATTATTCGTAATGAAAAGCACAGTGTTTACCTCGGGTAAAAGACTCATTAAGTCCCTCGAACTATTAGCGCCCTCGCTACGCTCGGGCGCCAAACTCCGTCTCGGGACTCAATGAGTGACTTTCACACCTAGGGTAACAATGTACTATTCCGCTGTCTGTCTCTATGTATGCTTAGATTTAATAAAAAGTGATTCGAGAGGAAAGTTTATATGTATAATACATACCTATTATAACCGTGCGAAGCCGGGGCAAGTCGCTAGTCTTCTATGACTAAGAAATTTATATGTAAAATATCTTTGTCCTGAATGACTGACTGACGGATCAACGCACAGCCTAAACCGCTGATCGTAGAGACCTGAAACTTGGAGGGTGTGTTTTTTGTATGACGTAGGTCCCACTTAGGCAATTTCGCAAAATCCCGTCTTAGTGAGCACCTACGTCATAAAAGGAACCCCCATGCAAAATTTGAGACTCCTAGCACTTGTAGTTTCTGAGATTTCGTGATGAGTGAGTGAGTGAGTCAGTGATTTTCCCTTTTATTTATATAGATAGATGATATATACACTAAGATAATGCGTCCCAAGGCACAAATAAAATCATGTCCCAAAGTACAGAAATAGCAATATTTTAACAAAATGGAATTTTCTTGATTTATAGGTAAAGAAATCTGTTTCGCTATTTCTCGTATTCCAGAAATAAATAACTGAAAACATATTCGTGATATTTATTTGTCAATTACTAGTTGCGCCCCACGGTTTTACTCGCGTTTGTGTCTATTTATTTACTGACCTTAAACAAGGAAGAAGTTCTCAATTCGTCGCGTATATTTTTAAGCACTGGAACAATTTTGATGATCCTTGGTTTGAGGGAACATTGTTTCATTGGGAATAACATAGCCTTAGTTTTATCCCGATATTCCCCCGGGATCGGGAGCTACGCGGGAGGGCTCACGTAACTCCCGATCCCGATCGATTCAATAGGTTAAAGACAGCCTTGCCTGTATCGTAAGTGCTATACAGGATTATTGGTAATTATACTAGCAAGCCGTTGAGGTCTACTTCTGTGCACCTAAACAAACTATTTTTGTTCACAGACCTTTGGAAATCTATACATAATAATAATGTCTGAACAATCGTATTGTCTTCTATACATATAAAATGCTTTGTCCTGACTGACTGACGAATCAACGCACAGTCTACACCGCTGATCGTAGAGACCTGAAACTTGGAGGGTGTGTTTTTTGTATGACGTAGGCATCCGATAAGAAGGATTTTTCGAAATTCTACCCCTAAGGGGGTGAAAAGGGGGGGCAAAGTTTGTATGGGACAACGTGATTTCTTGGTCCAAATTCTACGCGCACGAAATCGCGGGCAAAAGCTAGTCTATACTAATATTATAAAGCTGAAGAGTTCCTTTGTTTGTTTGAACGTGCTAATATCAGGAACTACTGGTTCGAATTGTTTTTTTTTGTATTGGATAAGTTTTTGCATTTTTCGAGGAAGGCCATAAGCTACTTTTTATTTTGATAATAATTTAAATCCATCAGTTCAAATAATACTCAACTAGACAGAGGCCACAGAATCAATCATAGTAAGTATGGCAAAGCACGGGAGGGATGTCACACCCGCCCGCGCCCTCTGTGCCGCATAGACATAGAAAATGGACAGACAGTACTAGAAACATTTAATTATAGATTATGCACCAAGGGCATAAAGCAATGTCTTATGTTGAGGGTGGCATGTTGAACCCCGCGTGTAACGAAGGACTCCCGGGTTAACTCCTGAGTGAAGCGAGGGAGTTATGTAGAGTCCTGAGTGAAGCGAGAGGTTTAAGCCGCCCAAGACGAAGACATTCTTTATCCCGAGGTGTATACTGTACATTTTACAGCGTCAGCGAGCGACATTTAAAAAAAAACAAATAATAACACTGTTTTAAATCCCGCCAAATGCTTGTGGTGGCCAGTCCCATATTTAAAAAAAATCCAACTTAAAAAATGGGGCAATAAGATGGAATCAAGATGGTTCATATTTGGTAGGTATTATAGGCAAAACCTATTTGCTTAGACCTCACGTAACAATCAAAATGGAAAACATAAATCGTAGCCTGCTAGATTTTTGTAGACCAATCAAATGATTTATGATAAATAAAACCTATTTGCTGGGACCTTTCAAAATGAAAACTAAGAGTTTTCATACGAATTTCAACGTTCCAAATTCAAATCACTTTATTCCCTTGGGAGTTTCATACAACATTATCTCCTTCGGGAATAATGTTTTACTTTAAGTTGAGATTAGTACTTTAATCTGTGATTCAAGTGCTGCAGGTGTGAAAATATGTATTAGGTTCTGGCAAAAATCGTAGAACAAAAGTTGATCGTTACGGTGCACAGACGTAGTCCTCAACGGCTTGGATGCATATCCATGCATCCGCATACGGGCTTTTTTCCGCAACTAGACTCTTTTTACTTGGGTCCTTTTTGCGTGAGGATGGAGTAGGCTTTCCCAGCACCTACTACCCTCTCAGCTTAGTCGACCATGTCCAGAGGAGAGAACTTGTCAATACTTCTGGAGCCAACTAAGCCGCGGGTTTCATCACGATGTTTTCCTTCACCGTAAGAGCAATGTCAATTAGCGCACATAATTTTTTCTTAAGAAAAATACATTGGTGCACGGCCGGCTGGGATTCGAACGACCTTCAGAATGAAAGTCGGGGTATCTACCACTAAGCCAACACCGCTCTCTCCTCAACGGCTTGCTAGTATACTTACCTATAACCCTGTATACCTATATAACCTATAGCTACATATACCTAACACAAATGCTCTCAGAACGCTTGAAAGCCTCCGTAATTACGTTAAAAACATATTGATTCGATGTTACCTACATTTATATGGATAACTTTATTTGTACGACATAGGAAGGAATATGGGACACGATTTACACAAAAAACAAAAATATGGTTATTAAACTACAATATCCATTTATATCCAAATAATAAAAAAGAGTATTTGATTACTTAGAGTTGCTTAAAACAAAGGTCGATTTTGGTAGCTTTATTAGCACCTGGCCTTAAGAAAAAATTATGTGCGCTAATTGACATTGTTCTTACGGTGAAGGAAAACATGGTGATGAAACCCGCGGCTTAGTTGGCTCCAGAAGTATTGACAAGCTTTCTCCTCTGGACATGGTCGAATAAGCTGAAAGGGGTAGTAGGTGCTGGGCAAGCCTACTCTATCCTCACGCAAAAAGGACCCAATTAAAAATGGCCCAATGGCGGAAAACAGCCCGTACACAAGTACAAGTACTCTGTTTCAATGCAGGTTTTCATCAATTTATAAGACGTTATTACGTCAAAAAAAAAACTTTCCTCTTTATTATGTCCTTAGTGTAGATTGGTCAATTTTATAATATCATGTTGTTAAATGGTTGGTCATTTTTATTATTGGACATTGCCTTTGGCCATTTTTCTTTATAGACATTTGTCGTGCGAAGGGTAAAAACCGATACCGTGTGTCATCTTTTACCCTAAAAGGCAGGAGTTAACAAACACCCTATGTAACATTTGTGGGAAATTAAAACATTTCAACTTTGAGTAATATATTGGCTGGAACTTCTGACAAGTACTTCATTATGTACTGCTAAGGTACGGTTAGCAAACAAATGTCTTTGGATAATTTATCAGTTTTATTATTCTTTTTTATACATGTCCTGTATCACGGGGCTATAATAATAATAAAAATTGATATTCCTTACTAGTAATGCGGGAGAAGTCGCGGAGCTCAAAAAGGTTGCCTGGGAGAAATCGCTTTCCGTAAAGGGTCCTCCCGGAATGTTGTATGGAGCTTTTTTTAGCTGAGGCAGTGCCTTTTTATGAACACGGGTCCTTAGATTTTTGAATCTAAGTAACATAATATATAAAGTCAAAGTCAAAAAAAAATATTTCTTTGGAGCCCCGGACCTTTGGAAGGCGTGCGAGGAGCCGAAGCCAACAATACAAGTATAATAGCAAACAATGGGGTGGATTCTTAAGGGCAGGTGCTAATAAAGCTACCAAAATCGACCTTTGTTTTAAGCAACTCTAAGTAATCAAATACTCTTTTTTTGTTATTTGGATATACATGGATATTGTAGTTTAATAACCATATTTTTGTTTATTGTGGTTGAAAACAAGATATGAACAACTTCGTTCGATAAAAAAAAATGTTAGAAAACAGAGAATTATTAGATCGTTTATCGGGTTTTATTCAAAAATAGTTAACGTTTGTTTCTAAAAATGAATCAAATGATAGGTTTTGACCTCTAGTAACTATATTTGTGGATAATAATGTTAAAATGTTTTGCATATCGATCAAATATAACAGTTAGCACGCAGCATGCTACGTTTTTGAGAGCGGGGGCTAAGGTAATGTATGGGCCTACACACGGTACTGGAAGAGCGCCTTAACCGGCGATTATCCCTGTCTACACTATAAAGTACAACCAAGGACAACCTCCGGTTTGGATAAAACTATTGATAATCTATAGGACAAAATTAATTGAGCTATTGTGATGGGATGGTAGTGGACTAGATACTGGGGAACTATGGATACTATGGCACCTGCCGCAACAATGTCCAATAAACACGTAAAAATGGCAGGCGGAGACTCGCCAACTCTCAGACTGGGCCACCCTAATTAGCCGAGTATTTTTGATTTATAATTATTTTAAACAATTATATCTATGAATGTTTAGCTATATTTTATTATGATATATTTTTTTTATTTGTGACATTTTTTACTTGCTGGCTCTGCTCGCGGTGCGAAACGTCATCCGTTAAGGGCCCTGCCGGAAGACCAGCGGCTGCATCAACTCAGTGTTGTTGCAGCTATTTTTTGCTGAAGCAGAGCCTTTTTGGAGGCACACGGCTCCTTAGACCCTATTTTTATTAAAATACTTTTTTGTTTTTCTTTTTACTGTATTCTCTGAATTTTTAGTCATGCTATCTTAGACTTTTTGTACCTTGTATTCTTTTAATTTCCTGTCTTTTTATTTTATTCTTTTGTTTCTTTGTTTTATACATGTCTGTGTTCTAATGTTCTGTTTTGTCAATAACTCTCAACTGTTTCTATATAATACTAGCTGCGCCCCGCGGTTTCACCCGCGTAAGTCCCGATCCCGTGGGAACGATTTTTTCTCACCTTTTAAACCTTCCCTGGACCTCCACGAATAATTCAAGACCAAGATAAGATAAATCCGTTCAGCCGTTCTCGAGTTTTAGCGAGACTAACGAACAGCAATTGATTTTTATAAATAAAAGATATGTTTTTTCGTGTGCTTGTCCAAATAAATTTGTTTCTATTCTATACATGATAACGTCTAATAAATTGATAAATATTGAGTCAATAAATTTGAACACCTGCATTCACAAAAATTTGGCATGGTAATATTGTGTGACGTCATACGTCACGGCCATATTACCATGACGCGTCATGGTAACTTGGGAAACAGAGTATTTCATAATAATATCGCTCATCTGGGCTTCTGTTATGGTGACAAGTGATGAATATAAGACTTATATAAAGGAAAAAATGTTGTAAAGAAAAAAGATCTAAATTTTTCATTGTTTTCTTATGACGGTAACACGTAATAGTACATTACGATATAAGTATGGTAAATTGATCTTTGCATAGAGGCGGTTTATGACGCGCGAGCGGCAGCGAGTGTGTTAAGAAGCCAAGATGCAAATATCAATTCCACACGACGTTTTTTATCACAATTGCGAATAAAAGAAAAGACTTGAAAAGAAAACAAAATATTTGTGATAAGTCTATGTTTTTTTTAAGGCAATTTTTTTAAGGCAATATTTTTTTGTTAATTATGTTCCGGAAAGGCCAGGCTAAAGACTTTTAACCTATACAGCCTTGTCTGACATACAATATTTTTTAGGGTTTTTTCTATTTGTTTTTGCGTACGGAAAAACAATATATTTAAGTAAAGAAAAAACAAACAATAAACAACAGAATTTTTAATCGTTTTCCAAGTCATTATCACGTAAAATTTTCGTTCGTAAACCGACTTTAGAGACAACCATTTTTGCTAGCTAAAAAACTCTTTGGTACCTACCTTTTTTATACATCAAAACAGTATGTAATTAGCAGTAAGATACGTATTTAACCTATCGGGATAACTTTACAGCACTAGGTTGGCAATGTAAAACGCACGCGTGCATAATATGTTGGATTATGAGCCTAAAAGCCGTTGAATAAGATCCACTTTATGAGCAACTGTGATAAAAAATATTTTATTTTATCGTTAGTTAACCGACTTTACAAACAACCAATAACACAAGTGTAATTACTTAGCTTGGGTCTAGATGGCGATGTGTGGAATGTCCTGCAATATTTATTTATCTTTATCTATTTATTTTGCTATCGGTACACGGACCATATGCTGTATTTTCTAGAATCAATCTTATGGAGGTTTTTGCCGCCAAAAGGGAGAAGTGCGTCTTCCTTATGTTTTGTTTTTGTTCACCTTTAAACTAGGTTTTCGTAACTTCGTCCTTTCTTAGCGGATACCTATAAATATATAATTGCAGGACATTCCACACATCGCCATCTAGCCCCAAGCTAAGTAACTACACTTGTGTTATGGGTGCTAGACAACTCATATACTACTTATATACTTTTCTTTTTTTGTAAATATATACTTACTAGCTGCGCCCCGCGGTTTCACCCGCGTAAGTCCCGATCCCGTGGAAATATCGGGATAAAAAGTAGCCTATATGTTAATCTAGGCCTCCAGCTATCTACATACCGAATTTCATTCCGATCAGTCCAGTAGTTTTTGCGTGAAGGAGTAACAAACACACACAAACACACACACACACACGCACACACAAACTTTCACATTTATAATATTAGTAGGATGATACATAGAAACAACCAGACCACAGGCAAATATCTAAGCATAAATACTTGTCTGAGGCGGGAATCGAACCCGCAACCCTGTGTTTGGCAGTCCGGCATGGTGACCATTGTGCCAACAGGGTCACCTATCTTATCTTTCTGTATATTTAGTACTAGCCGCGTTCCGTGGTTTCACCCGCGTAACTCCCGATCCCGTGGGAATATCGGGATAAAAAGTAGCCAATAACACTTACAATGAATCAATGTATCCTCATACCGTGTTTCATCTAAATCGGTTCAGTAGTTTCAGAGCCTTTTCTATTTAAAAAAACAAATCAAATTTATCCTCTTCATAATATTAGCATGGATTAATATTAATAAGTATATACGTACAAACATTTGTATAGGCATTTGTAGACTAGTATAGATATATAGTCGTGCGGGTTAAGCGACGCCTAACGCGGTCATTACTTCGATGGGTGGCCCATTAATAGTGTGGCAAAAATGTATTTTCACGCACGTTAATCCGTTTTTTCACGCACGTTAATCCGAAGGCACGTTAATCCGTTTTTCGCGGTTGCTACCTCTAGTAGCAGTCGTTAGGTCAAGTTAGAGGCGATCTGATAACTCTAACAATAGGTGAGCCACACCACTATACGAGAAGAAGAAGAAGAACGTCAAAAGGTTATGGTAAACTTGCCACCGCGTTACTATAGCCCCTGACTTGACGGACTATAACGACTTTGACTTTTTTGAAACACTTTAGGCCCGATTTATGAAAAATCGGATCATAATTTGATGCAAAATATAACTTGACACTGGCAAAATGCACAAGCCGTGCGAATCCATAATTAATAGAAAAAAAAACGCATATTGTCAAACACGCTGTAAAGTCAATTAAAAAAAATACCTTTTAGCGTATTCAGTTAACAAGAACACCTGTCCGTTATCAAATCCTCTGGCTTCCGGTTACAGGAAGGGCGGAAACACGTCATTTCCGGCCCGGCCCGGATGCCAGCCCACCGTGTGGGTACAACGACTAAGTAAAGCGTTCACTACACGGTCAATCTTTCTGTATATTTAGTACTAGCTGCGCTCCGTTTCACCCGCGTAACTCCCGATCCCGTGAGAATATCAGGACAAAATGTAGCCTATAGCCTTCCTCGATAAATGGACTATCCAACACAAAAATATTTTTTAATTCGAACCAGTAGTTCCTGAGATTAGCGCGTTCAAACAAACAAACAAACAAATTCTTCAGCTTTATAATACAAGTATAGACTAGCTGCACTCGGTTTCACTCGCGTAACACCCAATCCCGTGGGAAAATCAGGATAAAAAGTAGCCTATGTTACTGTCAATGAATCAATGTATCCTCATACCGAATTTCATCTAAATCGGCCCAGTAGTTTCGGAGCCTAGTTACAAAACAAAAATGAAAAAATCTTTCTTCTTATAATTTTTACTTATATATAGCTTTTGCCCGCGACTTCGTCCGCGTAGAAGTCGGATATGGACCGAGGAAGTAGCTTATAACATTCACAATGAATCAATGTATCCTCATACCAAGTTTCATCTAAATCGGTTCAGTAGTTTTAGAGCCTATTCAATTTAAACAAAACAAATAAAAAAAATCCTCTTTATAATATTAGTATAGATTAATATTAATAAGTATATACGTACAAACATTTGTATAAGTATAGAAGTATAGACTAGTATAGATATATAGTCGTGCGGGTTAAGCGACGCCTGCCTCGGTCATTACTTCGATGGATGGCCAATTAATAGTGTGGCAAAAATGTGTTTTCGTGAGCCCCTCTGTTCTTTGGAAGGCACGTTAAGCCGTTGGTCCCGGTTGCTACCTCTAGTAGCAGTCGTTAGGTCAAGTTAGAGGCCTTAAGGCGATCTGAAAACTCTAACAATAGGTGAGCCACACCACTATACGAGAAGAAGAAGAACAAAAAGTATACTAGTCTCCTATCCGTTGTCTAGCACCCATAACACAAGTCTAGTTACTTAGCTTGGGGCTAGATGGCGATGTGTAAAGTGTCCTTCTAAATTTATTTTATTTATTTGTTTTAAAGAGAAAAAGACTCATCCAAGAAATGTCTGAAACTACGCAAGATACGAGTCTGAAATTCGCATGGGGGTTCCTTTTAGGACGTCGGGGAGCACTGAGACAGGGGTTTTAGTAATTTTATATGTTACTAGCTTTTGCCTGCGACTTCGTCCGCGCAGAAGTCAAAAACTTGAAGTAGATTCGACCAAAAAATCACGCTGTCCCATAAAAACTTTGCCCCCCTTTTTCACCCCCTTAGGGGTGGAATTTGGGAAAATCGTTTCTTATCGGATGCCTCCGTCACACAAATAACACACCCTCCAAGTTTCAGGTCTCTACGATCAGCGGTTTAGGCTGTGCGTTGATCCGTCAGTCAGTCAGTCAGGACAAAGTATTTTATATGTATAGACTAGCTGTCCCGGTAAACGTTGTTTTGCCATTTACAAAAAAAATAGATGTTCGATTCTCTGACCTAACGAATATACACAAAAATTTTCATACAAATCGGTTCAGCCGTTTAGGAGTTTGGCAACTAACACCGCGACATGAGATTTTTTTAATAATCTATTAATTCTATAATATAAAAATGAATCGCTGAATGTGTTGGTAAGCGCATAACTTAACAACGCCTGGACCAATTTGGCCAATTCTTTTTTTGGTCAGTTTGTTATTATCAGGAGAAGGTTCTTATGAAATAAAAAAATTAAGAAAGTTGCGCAGAAAATTATTACGCGGGTGAAACCGCGGGGCGTAGCTAGTATTTTATATAATATCAACTAACGTATATTTTTCATTTGTTTCAGGAATCAAAACCGAAAATGTCTCGGAAGAAACATTTCGACCAACAGATGTCGCTACTGTGTTTATAAAACAACCGATAGATGGCGCTGAGCTTCACTAAACACAAAACAGTTTATTTTTCATGTAATTTTATAAGATTTTTTAGTTTTGAACGAACAATGATTTGTACAATCAGGCAGCAAAAGTGCAGACCCACTGTAGAGTTTTAAATTTTTTTAATAAATAGGCCTTTCACATTTTTTATTAAAACGTTTTTATTACATTTTAATAGAAAATATGAATTTATTTGATTTTATAACACTTTGGAAATACTCGTAGCTAAAAAAGACTTTACTAGCAATAAATAAAAATATAAAAAATATTGCAGGACATTCCACACATCGCCATCTAGCCCCAAGCTAAGTAACTATACTTGTGTTATGGGTGTTAGACAACGGATATACTAATTTTATACTTTTCTTTTTTTTTAATTTATACTTATAATACATAGGAACAACCAGACCCCAGACAAATATCTAAGCATAAATACATGTCTAAGGCGGGAATCGAACTTGCAACCCTGAGTTTGGTAGGCCGGCATGGTGACCATTGTGCCAACTGGGTCGTCAAATGGATTGTACTATCTGATCAATAATTTCAAATAAATAAAAATTTTTGGTTTAAGTGTCCTTGTTGAAGGACTTTATGGACTTAAAACCCAGATTGAAATTTCGAAACTCTACGGTGGATCTGCATTTATGTCGCTGACTTTACAATGTGCCTTTTTCAATTCTAATTCTTTAAATCTAAATGCTATTATAAAGCTGAAGATTTTGTTGGTTTAAACGCGCTTATCTCGGGAACTACTGGTTCGAATTGAAAAATTATTTTTGTGTTGGATAGTCCATTTTGACGACCTAGTTGGCACAATGGTCACCATGCCGGACTACCAAACACAGGGTTGCGGGTTCGATTCCCGCCTCAGACAAGTATTTATGCTTAGATATTTGTCTGTGGTCTGGTTGTTTCTATGTACTATAAGTATAAATTTAAAAAAAAGAAAAGTATATAAGTAGTTTATCCGTTGTCTAACACCCATAACACAAGTTTAGTTACTTAGCTTGGGGTTAGATGGCGATGTGTGGAATGTCCTGCAATATTTATTTATTTATCGAGGAAAGCTATAGGCTACTTTTTATCCTGATATTCCCACTGGATCAGGAGCGCTGCTAATAATTAATAAATTGTCCAGAATTAGCCCTAGACTTCGACTAAATATTTGCTACACGAATATATAAGCACCAAAAATATTAAAAACACCAAAAATAATTGACCAAAATACTGTAACGAAAATAAATAAATATTTTAATTTTCAAGTGTCGGTAATTTGTGGTATAAAAGTGTCGGTATTTGGTGCGTGTCGGTAAATGGATCACGGTACCTGTTTGTGAGATGCGAGACGGGTCCAAACCCGGCCCCAGTGGAGCCTGCGGTGGCCATGATTTTGATAAAGATGATGATGGTGAGTATTTATGAACCACTAAGGTATTATATTCCCCGAAATTAGGGTCCTGTGTCCACACTATGTTCCCCAAAACTGAGGTGCATGTGCACTGAAACTGAGGAACTGTGTTTCACACTATGTCCCCTAAAACTGAGGTGCATGTGCACTGAAACTGAGGAACTGTGTTTCACACTATGTTCCCCAAAACTGAGGTGCATGTGCACTGAAACTGAGGAACTGTGTTTCACACTATGTCCCCCAAAACTGAGGTACATGTGCACTGAAACTGAGGAACTGTGTTTCACACTATGTTCCCCAAAACTGAGGTGCATGTGCACTGAAACTGAGGAACTGTGTTTCACACTATGTTCCCCAAAACTGAGGTACATGTGCACTGAAACTGAGGAACTGTGTTTCACACTATGTTCCCCAAAACTGAGGTGCATGTGCACTGAAACTGAGGAACTGTGTTTCACACTATGTCCCCTAAAACTGAGGTGCATGTGCACTGAAACTGAGGAACTGTGTTTCACACTATGTCCCCTAAAACTGAGGTGCATGTGCACTGAAACTGAGGAACTGTGTTTCACACTATGTTCCCCAAAACTGAGGTGCATGTGCACTGAAACTGAGGAACTGTGTTTCACACTATGTTCCCCAAAACTGAGGTGCATGTGCACTGAAACTGAGGAACTGTGTTTCACACTATGTCCCCCAAAACTGAGGTGCATGTGCACTGAAACTGAGGAACTGTGTTTCACACTATGTCCCCCAAAACTGAGGTGCATGTGCACTGAAACTGAGGAACTGTGTTTCACACTATGTCCCCTAAAACTGAGGTGCATGTGCACTGAAACTGAGGAACTGTGTTTCACACTATGTTCCCCAAAACTGAGGTACATGTGCACTGAAACTGAGGAACTGTGTTTCACACTATGTTCCACAAATTGAGATACATGTGCACTGAAACTGAGGTACTATGTTCCACAAGAAGTTCCCTAAAAGTGGGGTAATATGTTCCACTGAATTCAGTATTTTAATCGCTAAATCTGAGGTTACACACTATGTTCCCTAAATCTGAAATACTTTATTCCACACTATGTTCTCCAAAACTGAGGTACAATGTTCCCCAAAATTAAAGTTCTATGTCCCCCGAAACTGAAGTACTGTGTTCCATTAGGAGTATTCAGGAACAGGCTGGAACAATGAAAATTATAAATCTTTCCTACTGCTTTAAAAATGTCCTAGTATCATCTCTATCCCTTCACCTTCCTCAACTTCTTGTTTATCCAAAGGTTGCCTGGAAGAGATCGCTTTGAGCGAAAAGGCCGCCCTTTGTAACACTTAGACTTTGCTAACTAACTTAGCTTTGTTTTTATTTAATGTTATTTGAAATCGGTGTTAACAATAAAGAATTTATCTATCTATCTATCTCTATTAATAATTTCAATCTCTCTGCTCAAGTGTCTTATTTGTTTTGTACCAGGTTCTCTCGGTGAAGACAGCAGTTGTGAGGAACTGCTATCGCTGAAGGGTCTACTGCATTTCCCCGAGGAGGTGGCCTTAAGGCTCACTGATATCGAATACCAGCTCTTTTACCAAGTAAGTTATTAAAAAACCTGCCAAGTGTGAGTCGGACTCGGGCACGAAGGGTTTCGTAGCATGTTGTACGGGAGCTCTAATTAAATATATTATTTTTTATTTTAGTATTTTTTGTTATAGCAGCAATACATCTGTATATATAAAAATCTTGTGTCACGATGTATGTTGCCAATAAACTCCAAAACTACTGAACCGATTTCAATCAAATGTTCACATGTACCCGTATTTTAGTCTAACTTACTGGATAGGATAGTTATCATCTCAATTATTCGCTTATGTCGTGAATGTAAACGAATAAAATGTATCGATTAGTGGTTTCTTAAGCAAGTGTTTATTTACTGTTAAGTTTTATGAAGTTCTCATAGATGGCAGTGTACGTTGATTCATCGATAAAATTCTTCAATATTGTTTGACATCTAGGTTGTCATCTAGGTGACATCTAGGTAGATGTCAAACAATATATAGATGGCGCTGTGTTCGGGACTTACGCGGGTGAAATCGCGGGGCGCAGCTAGTCTATATCTATAAAATCAATGCCACTTATCGATGTAATTTTATAACTCAAGAACGGGCTCACCTATCCAAACCAAATGTTTAAGCTTTGTTCGGACTATTTAGTAGATGGTTTATGTGAAGTTTGCACAAAATCGGTCGAGCGGTTCTTCATTTATCATATTTTTTGTAAAAAAAATGTGTTTCAGTGAGCCCCTCCGTGCTTCGGAAGGTACGTTAAGCTGTTGGTCCCGGTTGCTACCTCTAGTAGCAGTCGTTAGGTCAAGTTAGAGGCCTTAAGGGCAGGTGCTAATAAAGCGACCAAAATCGACCTTTGTTTTAAGCAACTCTAAGTAATCAAATACTCTTTTTTTGTTATTTGGATATAAATGGATATTGTAGTTTAATAACCATATTTTTGTTTAATATGGTTGAAAACATTATATGAACAACTTCGTTCGATAAAAAAAATGTTAGAAAACAGAGAATTATTAGATCGTTTATCGGGTTTTATTCAAAAATAGTTAACGTTTGTTTCTAAAAATAAATCAAATGATAGGTTTTGACCTCTAGGAACTATATCTGTGGATAATAATGCTAAAATGTTTTGCATATCGATCAAATATAACAGTTAGCACGCAGCACGCTACGTTTTTGAGAGCGGGGGCTAAGGAAATGTGAATACCTACACACGGTACTGGAAGAGCGCCTTAAGGCGATTTGAAAACTCTAACAATAGGAGAGCCACACCACTATACGAGAAGAAGAAGAAGATTTTATTAATGGTGATTTTGCTGTCAAATCTTTATAAGTAGCGAAGCACGTACCGGGCCGCTAGTTATCTGTGAAAATTTCAACTGTCTAGCTATCACGGTTCATGAGATACAGCGTGATGACAGACAGACAGTGGAGTCTAACACCCATATTATTAGTCGTTTCCTTGAACATTCCTCGACTCAAACTCAACCGAGGAAGCCTCGAAAATCCCTCGGCGGCATCCTCGAAATTGGTATTCTTAGTCGTCCCTCGAACTAGTCGAACCTTTCGTTGAGGAAGCTTTCAAGGTAGGTCGTGAGGTACCTTGAGTTTGACAGTTCTCTCCTCATCTCAAACTCGACTCGAGTGAGGAGATTCTCGAGTGGAGGACGTTTTTTAACAACTATGAATACGAATCTGTTGAGTGGGGGTTGGGTCGAGTCAAGGAAATTTAGAGGAACCGACTAAGGATATGGGTGTTAGTAATATGGTGTTGTTTTTATCTTTTGGACATGGAAATCTAAAATAAATAAATAAATATTTCAGGACATTCCACACATCGCCATCTAGCCCCAAGCTAGTAACTAGACTTGTGTTATGGGTAACGCATATACTACTTATATACTTTTCTTTTGTAAATATATACTTATATTCTTTAAGCTTTCTCATCCTTTTTGTTATTTTCAATGTTTTGTGTGTTGTACAAATAAAGTGTTTATCTATCTATCTATCTATAATACATAGAAACAACCAGACCACAGACAAATATCTAAGCATAAATACTTGTCTGAGGCGGGAATCGAACCCGCAACCCTGTGTTTGGCAGTCCGGCATGGTGACCATTGTGCCAACTGGGTCGTCCAAAAATAATTCATTTGTTTATTTTGCCACTAATATTAAGGTTTTAAAAAAGTTTTGTGGCCCAAATCACCCGCAGATAGCTAACGAAGATGAGGTCAATGATGTAGCATAATAATTGCAGCCCTCGGTAGAGTTCTAAAATTACTATTATTGGCATGTTTCCATTCTAATAATTTTTGTTTGATAAATTGATGGGTTAGAAGACTATACTTCAACTAAAGCAGGTGTTTAGAAATCTTGCCAGTGTTGAAAACATTCTTATAACAGTCGTTTTGAAGCTCTACGGTGGGTCTGCAATTATGCAGCCGACCGTACCTATTCACTCTAGACGTGAAGACTCCAAGGTTGTAGTTTTGTGGGAACACCGACGCGGGTACAGAGTTCCATTTCTTAGCAGTGCGTACGAGAAAGATGGATGCGTGACGCTTTGTGCGCGAAATTGGAACTTTCACCATGTGTGGTTGACGAAAGTATATATATTCTGGTGCTTACTACATCTCTCTTTCTCTCTCTCTGTAGTCGGTCCCTCATGACTGAGGATCGTGGTCATCATTGGGTGGTCATACTACATCTATACATATAAAATTCTTTGTCCTGACTGACTGACGGATCAACGCACAGCCTAAACCGCTGATCGTAGAGACCTGAAACTCGGAGGGTGTGTTCTTTGTATGAGGCCTCCGATAAGAAAGGATTTTCCGAAATTTTACTCCTAAGAGGGTGAAAAAGGGTCGCAAAGTTTGTATGGAACAACGTGATTCCTTGGTCCATTTTCGACTTTTACGCTGACGAAGTCGCGGGCAAAAGCTATTTAATCGTAAAATTTGACGTTCGTACCCATCTAAGTTTCTTGCATTTAATCTATTAAACCATAGAGTATTAAACCGGGTTTTGATTGACATTGCGGTTTATTCAGTTTAACTTTGGTTTAGTTTGTGGTAATCTATTAATGGATTTTGAATTATTTATGACAGTTTCGCTTAAAATCAGATCGCTAGCTGCACCCCGCGGTTTTGTCCGCATATTTAAAAATCATATTAATTACATAAAAATCAAATATATTTATAATTTTCCTACATACTTAAGAGAATAGTGAGCTCTCGATACGCGGCGCGAGTAGGTATTTTTAAAAATGACCCGTATTGTGCGATAGAGAGAGTTGTAAGTCCGGACGTAATTGCCTTCATTTTGCTTTTCAAATAATGTTGCGGGCGGGTAACGTTTTTACCCCCTTTATCCTTCACAAAATGAAATAAATTTGGTCTTATTTAATTCACTGCATCGTATTCTAGGGGTATAAGTTTTTCTTTTTTTGTAATTCAGTTTAGTCTATTAAAAACAATTGAAACGCTCGATGAAGTTTTTAAGTCAAAAATATAGATGTTCAGATACTAATAACTTTTATCTTAGGTAATATTTCTTTAAAATAAAAACGGTTAAACCTAGTTTTTTATTTGATCTAGAACATTTTTAAAATTTATCAAAATTGGATTTCGTTTATGGGGGGGGGGGGGGGGGAAATGTTACCGCTTTTTGTATGGAAATTTACAGCTTCACACTGGTCTTAACGTGACCATAATATCCTATCGATAGAGCATTTTCCAACATTTTTTCTCGGCTAGGCGTCTAGGTTCTCGCCAACCCGTGATAAGAAACTTAGTTCCAAAAAACAAAATATTTGTCGTAATTCTATGTTTACTATTTTTTTAGGTAATATTTTTATGTTAATTATGCTCACGAAAGGCCAGGCTAAAGACTTTTAACCTATACAGCCTGGTCTGACATACAATATTTTTCAGGGTTTTTTCCATTTGTTTTTGCATCGAGGGTTAAAAACAGAATACAATGGTACGGAAAAACGATATATTTAGTAAAGAAAAAACAAAAATAAACATAACTCAATTTTTAATCGTTTTCTAAGAGATTATCACGTAAAATTTTCGTTCGTAAACCGACTTTAGAGACAACCTCTATTGCTGGAGTAAAACCTCTTTGGTACCTACCTTTTTTATACATCAAACAGTATAACCCAGATAAATTAAGAATGTTTCACCTACCTAACATGTAATTAGCAGTAAGATACCAATTTAACTTATCGGGATAACTTTTTACACACTAGTGGCGTCGAGGTAATGCATAACGCACGCGTGCGTAATACGTTGGATTATGAGCCTAAAAGCGGTTGAATAAGATCCACCTTATGAGCAACCGTGATATTTTTTTTATTAGAAGTTAAATGGTGAGTAAAACCGTGTGATTTAGCAAGTTATATTTCAATCAAACATACATACACCCCGCGGGAAGGGATGGTACTCTTTCGTCTTCTAAAATGATCAAATTTAGATAACTCAATATTGAGCTATCGAGTCAATGGTTTTAGGGATGGGACATCAATGAAATTCATATAAAAAATATAAATACCGCTCGTATTTATCTTTTCAACTTGTTTCTTTGGAACAAAGTTCTTTATCGCGCGTTGCGAAAGGTAGCTAGACGGAAAAAAATTAAGACCAAAAGTTGTAACGACACTTTTTGCTATAGTTGTATCCCGTGCGGCGTGCGCGTGTTTCTCTGTCTGTATCTCTCTCTCTCTCTCTCTCTCTCTCATAGAAAGCAATTACCAAATTGACCCTAATGATTAAATTTATATAACATTATAATTGTTAATAACAAAAAAATATTATTATAACTTAAAAAAAAATATTACAATTCCTTCACTAATTAATCGAAAGGAACTTCGTTCGATCCGGGTGTCCCTTGACACCTCTCAAGTTTATTTAATTTATTTATTTGGAAAACCAACAGCTTTACAAAAATAATAAGAAACGAAACAAGAAACAGAAAGCTAATTATAGGTTCTCACGAGTAGAAAATAGAATAGGTATAGATACAAAACAAGCAAGCAAAAACACAAATTATAATCAGCCAGAATTAAAATAAAGGTACCTACATTTAATATAAACTAGCTGTGCCCCGCGGTTTCACCCGCGTAAGTCCCGATCCCGTGGGAATATCGAAAAAAATCCTATGTCCGTCTTCTGATTGTAAGCTACCTCCCCACCAATTTTCAGCCAAATCGGTTTAGCCGTTCCCGAGTTATAAATGGTGTAACGAACACGACTTTCTTTTATATATATAGATATAGATATAATACTAAAATTCAGTGTCAAGGGACACCCGGATTGAACGAAGTTCCTTTCGATTAATTAGTGAAGGAATTGTAATAGGTATATATTTTTCAAGTAATTTTTTTTTTTATTATTAACAAATACGGGAAATAGCCCGTATAAAAGAACAAGTAATTTTTAATCTTACTTGCTAACAGTTGTGTAAACACGTTGACAAAATAAATTAAAAGCGGGTAGTTATAAAAAAGTTCTTATTAACTTAAGACTTATCCTGAAGTTAAACTCAATCTAACTTAATGAAATTTCTTGTAGATTCTGTTTTTTTTTTGTCTCCTTTTTGTTGACTAGCTGCCTCCTGCAAGTTTCTCTGTATAAAAAGTGTAAATACTACTTTTTTATTTCTCTTCTCTATTTATGTTTTGGGGTAACGACTAATAAATTGTTGGAACACCTGCATTGACAAAAAAGTGTCATGTCACGCGTTTCGTGTTTTTTTAATAATAATATCGGTCATCTGGGCTTGTGTTATGGTGACGAGTGACGAATAGAAGATTCATGTAAAGGAAAAAAAATATAAGTAAAGGAAACACAAAAAATCTCAATTTTTTTATCGTTTTCATAAGACGTTATCACGTAAAATTATCGTCCGTAAACCGACTTCACAGACAACCATTTTTTCTTTAATTATTTCTCCATACTATTCTCTCTCAACTCATCGAAACCTGTTGAGCCATTTTCAAATACACCTACCTCCACAAAAAAAAGAACTCCATGAGTCTCTTGTGCCTTCTTTTCATTGGTGGGCACGTAGGCACACACCCTAACATAGTTTTTAAAACGATTCATTGATTTCATGTGAATATGAATAAAACAATTTCTATTTTGTTGCTCTATAACTTTTGGCTTCACACGGCTTGTGCATAGAGAAAGAAAGAAAACATTTATTTGGACTAGCACACGACACAAGACAATCGGAAAAGTAGCAAAGCACTAACATAAAACAAAAGTATAAAATAAGCTACCATGGGTTATGAGATATAGCCTGGTGACAGACAGACAGACAGACAGACGGACAGTGGAGTCTTAGTAATAGGGGTATTTTACTCTTTCAAAATCAAAATCAAAATCAATTTTTTTTATTTCTTTGGATGCTTACTACAATTGTACATGGACCACTTGAAATCGTCTTAAAAACTAAGTTAGGATGTGTGCCCTCGGAACGCGCCCACCAATGAGAAGAAGGCACAAGAAACTCATGGGGTTTTTTTTAAGTGATCACGCTCATAAAAGTCAATATTACAAATATTTGACAGTATTATTTGAAATGGAGCAACTAAAGTCACGTCCATGGGTTGTTATCATTAAGGTAAGACGAAGTATCATAGTACGCCTTACTGCACAATTTATGCTTTATAAAAGTTTTGAACCTGGTGATGGACATGTCATATACATCTTTGGGTAACTTATTATAATAGAGCGCACATGTACTATTAAACGACCTGTTTATTTTCCGGAGCCTACTACCGGGCACGGTCAGTTCATTCTTATTTCTTTGTGTACGGAATCCAAAAAAGGACCGTTTTAGTTATCGATGTCCCATCACTAGCGCCACTTATTTTTTGTAAATCAAAGTGCTTGCGCGACCTTGAAAGCTTTCGATGGAAGATGAAACCGAATCACATGCATTGAGGCACAGTGGAAATGTTCCATCAGTGAGACAACTCTTGACAACTTTATAGGCTTTTTTTTGTTTTTTTTTTGTTTTAAACCTGACGTTTCGGGAACTTTGCAGATCCCATGGTCACAGGCAGACTGAGATGACATTCGTCTTACAAAAAAGTATTTTTTATCACAGTTGCTCATAAACTGGATCTTATTCAACGGCTTTTAGGCTCATAATCCAACATATTATGCACGCGTGCGTTTTACATTGCCAACCTAGTGCTATAAAGTTATCCCGATAAGTTAAATACGTATCTTACTGCTAATTACATGTTAGGTAGGTGAAACATTCTTAATTTATCTGGCATAATTTATGTGGAATTGATCTTTGCATCTTGGCTTCTTTATCACGCTCGCTGCCGCTCGCGCGTCATAAATCGCCTCTATGCAAAGATCAATTTACCACACTTGTGTCGTAATGTACTAATGTGAAATGCTGTCAAACTACCGTACTACTTAAATATTAGAAATTCGAACTTTTTTTCGATAATTCTGAGGGAATTCTAACTTGAAAATCAGCTGTTTCATACAAAAACTTCGAACGAAATGTTCGAATTTCTAAAAATCGTAGAACAAAAGTTGTTCGCCTAGACGTCTAGAACAACCCCCTTTTGTATTACAACCCCTTCACTATAACAAATACATAATATTAAACATACATGTATGGTCGGCTGCATAATTCCAGACCCACCGTAGAGCTCCAAAACGGCTGTTATAAGAATGTTTTCAACACGAGCAAGATTCTAGACACCTGCTTTAGTTGAAGTTTAAAGTCTTCTAACTCATCAATTAATCAAACAAAAATTATTAGAATGAAAACATTCCAATAATAGTAATTTTTGAACTCTACCGGGGGCCACCTTCTTCTAAATATTTTTTTTTGCCATTTATTACCATTTAAAAGAAACTTAAAAAACATTCAGTACTTAACCTAGCACAGCGAAACCACTAAGGTTTATAATTTTGCTAAGTATATATTTAATACTAGCTTTTGCCCGCGACTTCGTCCGCGTAAAAGTCGAAAGTAGACCAAGGAATCACGTTGTCCCATACAAACTTTCCCCCCCTTTTTCACCCCCTCAGGGGTAGAATTTCGGAAAATCCTTTCTTATCCGATGCCTACGTCATACAAAGAACACACCCTCCAAGTTTCAGGTGTCTACGATCAGCGGTTTAGGCTGTGCGTTGATCCGTCAGTCAGTCAGTAGTTCAGGACAAAGCATTTTATATGTATAGATTTTTAGTTGCCGTAATTCCGCGGGTAGTTTATTTATGCATCGAGGAATAATGTAATCAGATGTTCTCCTACCGTAATCATTGTTCACGCGAGCCAAGCAACTCAGCTGACGTTGTCCAACTGTCCCCTATCTGACTACACTGTGACCGATTGGATTATTTATCGAAGATTGGTTATTGGGAAAGGTCCCGTACCTTTACTATGTACATATTTTATTTAATACGGTACCCTATATTTAAGTGGTTGAATTTGACAAATATGTTTTGGTTATGTATGTATGTTTACGGGCTTTTTTCCGCAACTAGACTCTTTTTAATTGGGTCCTTTTTGCGTGAGGATGGAGTATACTTGCCCAGCACCTACTACCCTCTCAGCTTAGTCGACCGTGTCCAGAGGAGAGAACTGGCAATACTTCTGGAGCCAACTAAGCCGCGGGTTTCATCGCGATGTTTTCCTTCACCGTAAGAGCAATGTCAATTAGCGCACATAAATTTTTCTTATGAAAAATCCATTGGTGCACGGCCGGCTGAGATTCGAACCCATGACCTTCAGAATGAGAGTCGGGGTATCTACCACTAAGCCAACACCGCTCTTTGGTTATGTATGATCAATATATTTTCAAGACACGTATTCGGAATGTCTATATTTTTACCTTCTTTTTCTTCTTCTCGTATAGAGGGGTGGCTCACCTATAGTTGGAACGAAGTTCCTTATCGCGCGTTGCGAAAGGGGGCTAGACGGAAAAAATTAAGACCAAAAGTTGTAACGACACTTTTTGAATTTATTACAATTCCTAAAGGAACCTTGTTCCGTCCGGGTGTCCCTTGACAAATCTCAAGTTTTTTTTTAGAATTTTCAGATCGCCCTAAGGCCTCTAACTTGACCTGAATTTTTACCTGAAGTGATTAAAATGTTAGAAAGAAAAAAGGTTTTTGGAAAGACTTTCCTTATCGCGGGTTGGCGAAGGACATAGTTGAGAAAAAATGTTACGCGTTACGATAATGTGAAACGAAAAACCTTAATAGAAACTAATCTCCCACATATATGTATAGGTATATCAAGAAAAATAATGAATATTAAAAAATGTTTGTCTGTAAAGTCGGTTTACGGACGATAATTTTACGTGATAACGTCAAATGCAAACGATAAAAAAAAAATTAAGTATTCCTTTTTTTTGTCTTTTTTTTATAAAACATTCTTAATTTAACTGGGTTATACTGTTCTGATGTATAAAAAAGGTAGGTCCAAAGAGTTTTTAAGCAAAAAAAAAACAGTTCGAATTTAAAAAAAGAAGCAAATGGCATTATATAAAATGGAACTAAACTATTTAAAAAAATAGATTGCCGCCTTAAACACAAATGTTTTGTTAACTTTTTATTATTTTAACAAACTTTTCTTTTACTCGCAACTGTGATAAAAGCATCGTACTATACGTGTGTGGATTAATCATTGCATCTCGGCTTTTTAACACGCTCGCGTTTCGCTCGCTCGTCATGACCCACCTCTATGCAATGATCAATTTACCGCACTTGTATCGCAATGTACTATTATTTCCTCATATTTCCACCTATCTCTACTGGGGGACATACTTGGAAATTGACTTCCGCTTATCCCTACCAAGTGGTTTATGGAAATTGAACCCGCAATTTTTAACGTTGCAGAGTTCTCCCCCCGTGCCATAGAAGTCATAAAATTAGTGCAATTTTTATAAAAAATATACTAAATAACACGAGAGCAATGAAAGCATTTCGTTGTTTCTCTTTTAGTGAAAAAGATTAATTATTATACGTATTTATATTTATGTGTTTTTACAAAAATGCTTGATAGGTATTTATTGACGCCCCAGTTGGCACAATGGTCACCATGCTGGACTGCCAAACACAGGGTTGCGGGTTCGAATCCCGCCTCAGACAAGTATTTATGCTGATATTTGTCTGTGGTCTGGTTGTTTCTATGAATTATATATTTACAAAAGAAAAGTATATAAGTAGTATATATATCTATTGTCTAGCACCCATAACAAAAGTGTACTTAGCGTGGGGCTAGATGGAGATGTGTATAATGTCCTGCAATTTTTTCATTTTCTAACTACCCTTTTTTTGTTTCAGGTGCCCCCAATCGACTACCTCCGCCAAGTGACCCTGGACCTAGGTGGCGAAGGCGTGCTAGGCGCTATAGGGGAACGGCATATGATTAGGCGCCCGCCCACGCAGCCCCAGCAACAGAGGAGCAGTGTAAGGGCGCTTATTAGGCGATTTAATGAGGTATGACATCATCATCATCATCATCAGCCACAGGACGTCCACTGCTGATCATAGGCCTCCCCTAAAGACTTCCAGAGCGATCGGTCGCATGCTCTTTGCGTCCAACGACTTCCCGCGACCTTAATTAAGTCGTCCGTCCATCTAGTCGGAGGCGGTCCCGCGCTGCGCTTTCCGGTACGTGGTCTCCAATCTAAGACTTTTCGGCCCCAACGGCCGTCAGTTCTACGAGCCACATGTCCCGCCCATTGCCACTTCAGCCTACTAATTCTTTGGGCTATGTCGGTAACTTTAGTTCGCCTACGAATCTCCTAATTGATGTATGTACCAACAAACAAGAAACTATTGAAAAACAGACAGACAGACGGACAAGAAACTGATCTTATTTTTACCTTTTGAGGTACGAACTCATAACGAAGTGTTTCATGCTTCATACTTTCGATTGGTATTAAATTTGCCTATTAACCAAACCAGTGAAATTTCCAAAAAATAATATGTTGTAAAGTCGGTTTACGGACGATAACTTTACGTGATAACGTAAAAACAAAATGCTGAAAAATTTAGACTTTTTCTTGTATATTCGGACTCGGCGCTATACCACAATAGTGCTATCACTTCCACGCGCCGCGAAATGCCCGTTTTTTATAAAATTAATAATTCATGAATGAAAAACTTCAATGATTGACAAAACGACTATCTAAACAAGTTTCGTGTTGCTAGTCATTATAGTTCTCACGATATATCATAATAGTACATTGTTATCCTAGAGGTGAAAGTCAATCATTGAGTCCCGATATGGAGTTTGGCGCCCAAGCGTAGCGAGGGCGCTAATAGTTCGAGGGACTAAATGAGTCTTTTACCCGAGGTAAACACTGTGCATAAAATTCTTCATAATAACGAGAGTGAATGAGAGACTCCATACTCCATACTACCTCTGGCAGTATGCATGAGCCGTGTGAAGTCATAATTGTTTTCTTTGGTGTTACCTAAAGCAAGGAGGTTAGGTTTTTGAAGTTCCTAATGCGTAATGATACTGATTTTTTGGGAATAGTAATAGATAGATGTTGTGATTGGAAGGCGCATATTATTATGTATGTGGTAAGCTTGCGACTTGCGGTATTATTCAATTAGAAGATTGCGACTTGCGGTATCAACAGAGGCATCATTAAGTGCTTACCATGGGTATGTAGCATCGGTTATCTCATATGGATTGCTACTATGGGGAAATTCAGTAGAGAGCAAGGAAGCATTTTTAACTCAAAAAAGATGTGTAAGAGCGATCTGAGGCGCATGGCCAACGGACAACTGCGTCCCACTGTTCCAAAGGTTTCGTATTTTACCGCTGTCTTGCATGTACATTAAAGAATTTTGTATCTTTGTGAAGCAGCACCCGAAGTATTTTCGTATTTTATCTGATGTCAGCAGTAAAAAAGCTGGTTCTAGAGATCAGTATCAACTGCATTTTCCAAAATGTAACTTACAACTTCATAAACGAAATTCATATATAAATGCAATCACAGTTTACAATAAGTTACCGAATAGTGAATTTTCCTTAGGGCTGAAAGTTTTTCTTTGTACACGCTCTTCAGGCATCTTTAGACCTACTTTCGGAGTATGAGTAATGAAAAATAATTTTAAAAAGCTCAGTTTAACTCGCGATAAAAAACGTCGTACGATACGTGTGTGGATTGGTCATTGGATCTCGGCTTTATAACACGCTCGCGTTCCACTCGCGCGTCGTAAACCACCTCTATGCAATGATCAATTTACCACACTTGTATCTACTATTATCGTGTTTTCGTTCGGGGAAAAACTGGTCAAAGATCTGAAGATACATTCTAAATGAAACTTTTTGAAATGAGGCTTTTCAGGTCATACCGGTCCTTAAGTACTTATATATTTTTTTCTTTTTTTTTCTTTTATATAAGTCTTCTATGCGTCACTTGTCACCATAACACAAGCCCAGATGAGCGATATTTTTATTAAACAATTTTACGAAACATTGGTTGCTAAGAACGTGACAGTTTCGGGAACGTCAGCGATAACGTCACACTTTTTTGTGAGTGCTGTCGGTGTTCATCAATTTAATCAAAAAATTGTTATAAGTAATAAGTATAGTCTATTTCAAAATTAGAGTGAAAAGCAATGCTATCTATGACGCTCAAAAGCTATGCTACGAATATCGTAGCGGCATGCTACAACGCCATGGTATGACGCTACGATGATGCTACGAACACTAGATAAATGCTACGACGCAAAAACATTCGAATACTTTAGCTACAAAGAAGCTATGATGCTACGATTATCGTAGCAGTATGCTTCAACGCCATGCTTTGAAGCTACAATTATGCTACGAGCACTAGATAAATGTAGCTCATTTTTGTGGTTTCATTTCTATTAAAAATTCTAATAATGCAATATTAGGTTTGTCCAAATTGGGCCATTTCTCATTTCCCAGGAAATTGTCCAGGGCACATATAGAAAATTCCAGTAGCATTCCTTTGAATTCCGTTGCAACCCCCATGAGTTTCTTGTGACTTCTTATTTGTGGGCGCGTTCCAAAGGCACACACGTTCACGAAAATCCTGATATTTTTCGCAAAAATAGCGATATTCATAATTTCAACTTAAGAAATAAGGATGAGCTGACCGTGCCCGGTAGTAGGCTCCGGGAAATAAACAGGTCGTTTAATAGTACATGTGTGCTCTATTATAATGAATTACTCAAAGATGTATATGACATGTCCATTACCAGGTTCAAAACTCTTATAAAGCATAAAGCATATCTTTTAAGAACTTTGTTTACCTAGACCTACAAAATAAATATTTATGATTATGATTATGATTATAAATTGTGCAGTAAGGCGTACTATGATACTTCGTCTTACCTTAATGATAACAACTCATGGACGTGACTTTGCTCCATTTCAAATAATACTTTCAAATGTAATATTGACCTTTGTGAGCGTGATCACATGCAGCCCCCGGTAGAGTTCTAAAATTAATATTATTGGAATGTTTTAATTCTAATAAATTTTGTTTGATAAATTCATTAGTTAGAAGACTTTAAACTTCAACTAAAGCAGGTGCCTAGAATCTTGCTCGTGTTGAAAACATTCTTATAACACCCGTTTTGGAACTCTACGGTGGGTCTGCAATTAAGCAGCCGACTGTACAAAGGAATAAAAAAATTACTTTGACTTTGATTCAAGTGTGATCTCGAACAAATTGTATAATTCAAAATGTATAAAGTGTAGCATAGGTATGATTTATAGTGAATAAAGCAGTATTGTCTAAGCATTCGGTGGTTTCACTCCTATCTCACACTCCTAACCTTACATGGCGACCCTGCCATATATGGGTCTGGTTGAGTCAACCGTGTACAATTATACTCGTCCAATTTATTAATTGCAAATAAAATTATGTAATTGTTTTATCGATAGCAAAATTCCAAAATGTGTCAATCAAAATCTCAAGTACGTGAAGAAATTTTCCTAAATCAAAATGCAGCAGGGGGAAATAACCAAGCGGCGTCCAACCAATTTGCAGCGCATATGACGAATACAAACATCCTTTTAATAGTCCTGTACACAGTGATTGGTGTAGCTCTCATTGTCGGCCTCTACATCTGGTACAAGAGATACCATAAGAATTTGGTACAGAGAGAAATTCTTCGGCATGCAGCGCGACGTTTATCGTTCCGCGGGAACAGGCGCGGACAAGACAGAGGAGGAGAGACAAGCAGGTGTGCGAAATGTGGAGATGATCAACTTCAAGGACGTACCTAATCGTCTACTAAAACTACCAAAAGTTATTTAATTATGTGAAAAAATAAAAAACTAAAAGTGCAATTGAGAAATTGTGTCCTTACTAAAGTGTTAACGGTGGTCTAAATAAATAATAAAAATTAATAAACTAAAGTGCGGGAAATAAAATCAAATAAGTTAAAAAGATAAACAATTACTTTCGCTTAAAACTTGTGCATCGCCCCGGCAGGAATGCGTCCGAACGCCTAATATGGGACTAGCGGTAACATGTAACTAGAGACTGTAGCGAAGACTGGGACAAAGTGAATGATAAGTTTAGTAAGACTGTAAGTTTCCATTTAGAAATAAAGATGTTCGTATTTTATGTGAATTATGGCAGAAAATTTACAAAGTTTTTACGATGAATTATTACAAATTAGAACGTACTTAATTAAAATCGGACCAAAACGTAGATGTGGTGAAATATTGTTGAAAAAGAGATGTGAAACAAACATAATATACGACAAATTTAATATTTTTTTATGTGAATTAGATAATTTGATTAAAGGAAAACAAGTAAGTGACGAAGAATGTTTATTGATATCTGATATCCGTACTAATTTTATATCACTTTATAAAGAAGTTAACAATTTATGTACTTGTAATATTAATTCAACATCAAAAATGGAATGTTTTGACCTAAAAGTTGCGTTAAGCTTATTGCCAGCTATGAATGATAACATAGAGATGGCAAAATTCCAATTCAGATTTTAAATACAACAGAAGAACAAATTACTATAGATAACATTCAACCAAAAATACATAAACTAAGCGAATATAACTATTGTAACTTTGATAAAGTACCCGTAGATGCTAACCGAGTTAAGAAATTATTTTCCTTATTAGAATTAAAACACTTAAATCTAGAAGAACAAATTTCAATTGAAAATTTATGTGCAAAGTACTCAGATATTTTTCATTTGCCAGAAGATAAACTTTCAACGACTAATTTATATAGCCATAACATAACATTGAAACCAAATACAAAACCAATTTATACAAAACCATATAGATTGCCCAACACTCAAAAAGCAGAAGTAACAAAGCAAATTAATGACATGTTAAAGCAAAGTATTATTGAACCAACAAACAGTGAATGGTCAAGTCCCATATTATTAGTTCCCAAAAAAGTAGATTCAAATGGAGAACGAAAGTGGCGACTTGTAGTTGATTATAGAAAACTTAACAACTGTATTGAAAATGATAAATTCCCATTGCCTAACATCACTGAAATACTAGACTCACTCTCAGGCAGTATTTATTTTAGTCATTTAGATTTACAACAAGGCTATTATAACGTTAATTTACATCCCGATAGTAGAAAATATACAGCATTTGCGTCAGGTCAATATCAAATGACAAGAATGCCAATGGGACTAAAAACAAGCCCAAGTTCATTCTCCAGAATGATGACAATGGCAATGGCAGGTCTTTCCTATGAAAAGTGCTTCGTATATTTAGACGACTTGATCATTTATGGGAGAACATTAGAACATCATAATAAAAATTTACAAGACGTTTTTAATAGATTAAGAAAAGTCAATCTCAAACTTAACCCTACGAAGTGTGATTTCTTGAGAAAAGAAATATTATATTTGGGTCACATAGTATCCGGTGAGGGTGTACTGCCGGACCCCGAAAAAATAAATACAATTAAGAACTATCCCATTCCAAGTAATGCAGAAGAAGTAAAACGGTTTGTTGCTTTTGCAAATTACTACCGTAAATTTATTAATAACTTTGCGAGCATTGTCCATCCTTTGAATAATCTTTGCAGAAGAAATGTAAAATTTGATTGGAACCAACAGTGTCAAAAATCATTCGAAAATCTAATACAAAAATTATCCACACCACCAGTACTTCAATATCCAGATTTTTCAGATAAAAGTCAATTTATTTTACAGACCGATGCATCTGGATATGCAATAGGAGCAGTGCTATCCAATCAGAACGGAAAACCAGTAGCATATGCTAGTAGGTCCTTGAATAAAGGAGAGAAAAATTACCCAACGATCGAAAAGGAGTTACTAGCCATTGTTTGGGCAGTTAAACATTTTCGCCCTTATTTATACGGGAAAACATTTAAAATAATTACGGACCATAAGCCCTTAGTTTACTTATTTAGTGTTAAGGATCCGTCAAGTAGACTCATGAAGTTTAGATTAATTTTAGATGAATACGATTATATAATAGAATACGTTAGGGGTAAAGACAACACAGCTGCAGATGCGTTGTCGCGTATACGTATAACCTCAAAAGAACTGAAAGATATGAATGAAAGTTTATTGTGTGTGATGACTAGAGCGCAAAGAAGAAACATTCAAAAAGACACAGGGGATAGTATCATATCTACTGATAGTCGGCCTGATCAACCGAACGTCGTAGAAATGCATACTAAACCGAGGTGTTCAGTTGAAATGACATTTATAAATGATAATGAACTAGGAAAAATAAGAAAATTAAATGAAATAACGAAAGAAAGTAGTACATTTGTCTATATAGAAAATAAAAATATAATATACATAAAAATGGCTTCTCGATCACAACTGACGCCAGGCGCTTTTGTGAGAGAGCTAAAAGAATTTTGTAGAATAGTAAAAGTGAATGAAATTTATGTACTAAAAAATGAAAATAACTATATTTTTATTAATAAGCTAGCCAAAGAAGTGAGCAATTATAAAGACTGGTCCGGACCACGCTTATGCATTTTGAAGGATGTAGAAAGAATAATAAATGGGGATGACAAAAGAGTGATTTTAAATGACTTTCATCTATTACCCACGAGTGGC
This sequence comes from Idaea straminata, assembly GCA_951213275.1. NCBI lineage: Eukaryota > Metazoa > Arthropoda > Insecta > Lepidoptera > Geometridae > Idaea > Idaea straminata. Next base: position 1,137,296 of record OX577875.1, on the reverse strand, counting down.
CACGCGGGTATTAGACGTATGTTAAATAATATTAAAAAATATTATTATTGGACAGGAATGGAAAATGACGTCAAATCATTTGTTAAAAAATGTGATAAATGTCAAAGCCATAAACACTCAGTCCCAATTCGAGAACCAATGTCTATTACTACGACAGCGCACACAGCGTTTGAGAAAATTTATTTAGATCTTGTAGGTCCTCTTGAAAGAGACGAACATAATTATTCATACATTTTGACATTACAATGCGAATTATCAAAATACGTCGAAGCCTATCCATTAGTTTCCAAAAGCAGTGTAGAAGTAGCAACCTCATTCGTAAATAACTTTATCCTAAGGCACGGAATACCCAAAGAAATAGCGACGGATAAGGGAACCGAGTTCATGTCCGCCACCATGAAAGAGGTATGTGCAATGTTATCTATAAATAAAATAAATTCTACAGCCTACCATCATCAAAGCATTGGTGCGCTGGAGAATACTCACAAAAATTTAGGTGCTTTCCTGAGGCTACAATGCGAAGAACACCCAGAATTGTGGAGCGAATGGCTTCAATATTGGTGCTTTGCATTTAACACGACGGTACACACGGAAACAAAGTACACACCGTTCGAGTTAGTGTATGGTAAGAAATGTACTCTTCCTAATAATCTAGGTAAAATTATAGAACCACTCTATAACTATGAAAGCTATGCTTTACAATTAAAATATCGGTTGTCAGTGACACAAAAGGAAGCGCGTGAAAAATTTAATTAAAAGTAAGTTAGTTAGAAAAATCAAATACGACGAATGTCAAAATACAATTAACTACAAACCTAACGATTTAATCTTATTGAAAAATGAAACTGGCAAAAAGCTTGATAGCATATATTTAGGCCCATATGTGGTAATTAAGAATCAAAACCCGAATGTTTTAATACATAAGGACGGTAAAGATATTTTAGTGCATAAAAATAGAACTAAGCCATATATTAATATACTATTACTATAATCATAAATATTGCAACAAAAAAAAAATTATAAAAAAAAAAATATTAATAAGATACATTATACAAATATTATAATCATTAGAAATAAATACTTCCTTATCAATAATTGTAATCAAGTTAATTAAAAATAATATAGGCACCTATAGTGAGAGTTAATGTATTTAATCAAAATATAACCCATATTAGAATTTAAAAAAAAATGTATTTAAGAAATGTTTATTGTAACTTAGCCACCACCCCAATTACATTTGTGATTTACCTTTAACAAAAATAAAACAACTACTTAATGTAATTTTATTTTTTTTCTTTTACGGGGGAGGTGTAGCATAGGTATGATTTATAGTGAATAAAGCAGTATTGTCTAAGCATTCGGTGGTTTCACTCCTATCTCACACTCCTAACCTTACAAAAGTATTATGAGTTTTGAGTTCTAAATTCACCCAATACCCGTTTATATTTTTATCACTCGAGAAGTCTCGAGACAGCTAAACCGATAGGGATGAAGAGCGGTGTTGGCTTAGTGGTAGATACCTCGACTTTCATTCTGAAGGTCGTGGGTTCGAATCCCGGCGGGCCGTGCACCAATGTATTTTTCTTTAAGAAAAATTTATGTGCGCTAATTGACATTGCTCTTACGGTGAAGGAAAACATCGTGATGAAACCCGCGGCTTAGTTGGCTCCAGAAGTATTGACAAGTTCTCTCCTCTGGACATGGTCGACTAAGCTGAGAGGGTAGTAGGTGCTGGGCAAGCCTACTCCATCCTCACGCAAAAAGGACGCAATTAAAAAGGGTCCAATGGCGGAAAACAGCCTGTATACAGGTACAAGTAGAGATGACTCCATTTCCCTTCGCCGGCTTACTAGTAAAACTTTACTTAACACATAATCTAAATAAGAACCTAACTTAACTAAGCCGGCTCGTTTTACTTGGTACAACTTAATAAACATCATCCGAATATTGACAGGGAATTACTTAGTGCCAAAGGCTCGGTAGCAACTGGATAGATTAGCAAAAACAAAAAAGATATACTCGAAAATCCATTAAAAAAAATACAGTCGAACCTTATAACTTCATCAACTGGCAACAACAGATGGCGCCATATTAAAAATGTAAGAAGGTATTTTTGTCTGCCAGTTGGGAGGTTATACAATCGTTATAAAACTTATTTGTCAAAAATTCAGATAAAGCTTGCAGTAGGATTAAGCATACTAATAGACTATGCGTTCCGAATCAAAGATTAGCAGTAACTAGGAAAAATGTGCATTGTATGGCTGTAAATATATTTAAATTATTTGATCTTCATTAAATCTAAATAAATAAAATTCTTTTTTTTTAATAAATATTGCAGGACATTCCACACATCGCCATCTAGCCCCAAGCTAAGTAACTAGACTTGTGTTATGGGTGCTAGACAACTCATATACTACTCATATACTTTACTTTTGTAAATATATACTTATAATACATAGAAACAACCAGACCACAGACAAATATCTAAGCATAAATACTTGTCTGAGGCGGGAATTGAACCCGCAACCCTGTGTTTGGCAGTCCGGCATGGTGACCATTGTGCCAACTGGGTCGTCAAATGACTTTGTCCTGAATGACTGACTGATTGATAGATCAACGCACAGCCTGAACCGCTGATCGTAAAGACCTGAAACTTGGAGGGTGTGTTCTTTGTATGACGTAGACGGACGTCTATTGGATGATAAGAAAGGATTTTCGGAAATCTACCCCTTAGGGGGTGAAAAAGGGGGCAAAGTTTGTATGGGACAACGCGATTACTTGGTCTATTTTCGACTTCTACGCGGACGAAGTCGCGAGCAAAAACTAGTCTTCTATATTAATTGTCTTGGAAGTATGTTGATAGGACTTATAATTTTCAAAATAAGCTTACTTTCCTTTATATTTGGCCATTAAAAATGGATGGGACTGTATTTTAAGTTAATTATAAGTTTTTTTAAGTTAATAAAAGTTTATCCCCTATCTAGATTTGAATAAAATATGTTTTCTCTATTTAAGGGAGGAAATTCGAAAAATATCGAGTTTCTCATGAATAGAGGATGATTGGGTTGTAGATAATTATACGAACGATAGGGATGGGACACATATGCCCTACCCTACGTTCATTATCGATAAAATACTCTCTTGAAAATTTGAAGTAGATTGGACCAAGGAACCACGTTGTCTCATACTTTGCCTCCCTTTTTCACCCCCTAAGAGAAAATCCTTTCTTATCGGATGCCTACGTTACACAAAGAACACACACTCCAAGTTTCAGGTCTCTACGATCAGCGGTTTAGGCTGTGCGTTGAGCGTTGATCCCTCAGTCAGTCAGTCACTCAGGACAAAGCATTTTATATGTAAAGAAGACAATATGATTGTTCAGTCATAATTATTAAAGGAAATTAATTTAGTGTTTCTTAGAATTTAATTAAATGAAAATTGGGATTTCAATAAAATATTTCAGAGAGAAATATTTGGTTTATTTTCAGTGTACGAGTGCTATTGATTAAGAGGGTAACATTCTGCATTCTTATCCATAAAAGTAAATAGCTCTTTACTCCCCTTAACAGGAAAGGGTACCGGGCGCTCTCTCCATACAAACGTAGTCGACTGTTTCCTCCCTGGATAATGACACTAGAGCAAATATTTTTGTTGCACAAAACTTATAACTGCCATGACTATCCCCGATGTCTTGGTTTTTTTCATTATCTAATTATCATAGAAATTAAGATTATAAAAACAAAACATAGGTGCATGGTCATGGCAGTTATAAGTTTTATACAACAAAAATATTTGCTCTATTGTCATTATCCAGGGAGGAAACAGTCGACTACGTTTGTATGAAGAGTGTTCCTAGTAACTTTTATGTATTCGGTGGTTGTACGAACCTACGACCTTCGGACTCTCTTTAAAATTGATTATTTTAAAGAGAGTCCGAAGGTCGTAGGTTCGAATCCCGGCCGGCCGTGCCCCAATGGATTTTTCGTGAAAAAATTTATGTGCGCTAATTGACATTGCTCTTACGGTGAAGGAAAACATCGTGATGAAACCCGCGGCTTAGTTCGCTCTTCTTGGAATATTTCAATTCGAACTAGTAGTTTCTGAGATTAGCGCATTCAAAAAAACAAACAAACTCTTCAGCTTCATAATGATACTAACTGCGCCCCCCCCGGTTTCACCCGCGTAAGTCCCGATCCCGTGGGAATATCAGGATAAAAAGTAGCCTATAGCCTTCCTCGATAAATGGACTATCCAACACAAAAATATTTTTTCAATTCGAACCAGTAGTTCCTGAGATTAGCGCGTTCAAACAAACAAACATACTCTTCAGCTTTATAATATTAGTATAGATTTCTAACAGAGACTTCACATGTTTAATTCTTTATCGACATCATCCAATCACTATAGAAATCGCAAACAGATTACACAAATCCTTAATAAAGCTCTCCGTAAGCTCGTGTTCTATCGACACATAATATCAGGTACATCACTACGCCTGTCAGTCCAATAGATTGTTATCGTTTATTAGAGAAAAAAACCGTGGATTCGTTTTTAATTTACTTTCTTCTTCTTTGAGTGTTATTCTGCGGGTTTTTAGGGTTTCATACCAATGACGACCCAGTTGGCACAATGGTCACCATGCCGGACTGCCCAACACAAGGTTACGGGTTCCATCCCCGCCTTAGACATGTATGCTTAGATATTTGTCTGTGGTCTGGTTGTTTCTATGTATTATAAGTATATATTTACAAAAGAAAAGTATATAAGTAGTATATGAGTTGTCTAGCACCCATAACACAAGTCTAGTTACTTAGCTTAGGGCTAGATGGCGATGTGTGGAATGTCCTGCGTTATTTATTTTTTATTAATATTAATAAAAACGGGACTCTTGCTAAGATTCTTCTGGTGTCTGTCTGTCATTAGACTGTATCTCATGAACTGTGATAGATTTTTTCAATCTTATGCGTCCCCGTAGTTCAAGTAAAAGACGATCGAAATGGAAAAAAAGACGATCGAAAATGTTAATAGTCGGAGATCCCTTTAAGGACGACCTTCATCGATTTGTTTTATGGATGAAAAGTATTTTATATCAAACTAGCTGCGCCCCGCGGTTTCACCCGCGTAAGTCCCGATCTCGTAGGAATTGACTCTAGAAAACGTTTGTATGGGAAATAGAAAAGGGCTGTTTTTAGGGTTTTCCCTGAAATTATTCGATTTTTTCTCGCCTTTTAAACCTTCCCTAGACCTCCACGAACATTTCAAGACTAAGATAAGATAAATACGTTCAGCCGTTCTCGAGTTTTAGTGAGACTAACGAACAGCAATTCATTTTTATATATATAGACTAGCTGCGCCCCGCGGTTTCACCCGCGTTTGTCCCGATCCCGTGGGAATATCGGTTATTCGATTTTTTCTCACCTTTTAAACCTTCCCTAGACCTCTACGAACATTTCAAGACTAAGATAAGATAAATCCGTTCAGCCGTTCTCGAGTTTTAGTGAGACTAACGAACAGCAATTCATTTTTATATATAAGACTAGCTGCGCCCCGCGGTTTCACCCGCGGAAGTCCCGATCCCGTGGGAACGATTTTTTCTCGCCTTTTAAACCTTCCCTAGACCTCCACGAACATTTCAAGGCTAAGATAAGATAAATCCGTTCAGCCGTTCTCGAGTTTTAGTGAGACTAACGAACAGCAATTCATTTTTATAATATAGATTAACTTTAATTCATAAACCAGGCCAATGCAAATGTCTTATATCGATTTACCTGCCTACCCAAGAGTTGTGACTGAAAAAAATAGTCAACCTTTGCATGTTCTATAGGCTTCATACTTTCTATTGGTGTGGAATTTATCTCTTAAACAAGCCAGGTGAGAAGTTTAAAAAACAAAACATTTTTTTTTATTGGCAATTAATTATATTCTGGACTTCATTTTTTAGGCAACCCATCCCACTAATATTATAAATGTGAAAGGTTGTGTGTGTGTTTGTTACTCCTTCACGCAAAAACTACTGGACCGATTGAAATGAAACTTAGTATGTAAATAGCTAGAGACCTGGATAAACACATAGGCTACTTTTTATCCCGATATTCCAACAGGATCGGCACTTAGGCGGGTTAAACCGCGGGGTGCAGCTAGTTTGCAATATGTTTATTGGCCTATTCAATTTAAAAAATACTTTTCATCCATAAGACAGCTGAATGAAGGTCGTCCTTAAAGGGATCTCCAACTATAAAGGGACTTTGTTCCAGACGCGCGTTTCCCGCGAAATGTTCATTTTTTAATTGTTTTTAGAATTGTAATTCTAAAAACAATTAAAAAATGAACGTGTTTGTTCAAAGATAACTTAAATAACTGTAACTGAAACTTATAACTTAAATAACTGAAACTTATAACTTAAATAACTGAAACTTATAACTTAAATAACTGTAACTGAAACAAACTTAACCTAAAATCACCTGAAACAGGAGTTTTCATCATTTCAACAAAGATGGCTGACGTCACATTCATTTTAGACAACGCACAATGATAGCTATTATATGCGACAAAAATATCGGGCTTTTTTTTGTCGCATCTATATGCCAAATAGAAGAATAGAATATTGTAAAACATTTACACAGCGCCATCTAGCCCAAAGCCAAGCAACTAGATTTATCAAATGTCAGGGGTGGTAGATAACGGATAGAATACATAATATAATATTATATACTTTTTTATGTGGGCATTCAGGGCAGGACTTGTAATTTCGTTCTTATGATCTGGGTTGTTTTTATTTTATTTTTGTGCATGACTATCCTAAGTAATACAAGAAACAGAGAGAAAGGGTCAGGCTGAAAACCAGCGCTGTGCAGCTGCGTCTCACAGCATATGCTGAGCCTGCTCCTTTTGCCATACCTACTTATTAGTTTATTTACTGTATAAAATTGTAAGTTTATGGCAATAACCTATTATTTATTTATATCCTAAACTATAAGAGATAGCAAAAAATGTTGAAAGGAGTTGCGTGCCCGATTTTGAGAAAACTAAAACTACATCATTAGATTTTTGAAAAAGTAATTACCCTAGCAGGGAATCGAACCTGCTCATTTTTCCAAAAAAAATCCCCACTTTATTTTTATACTAATCGATGGTGTTGCTAATAGAGATTAAATAATAAGGAAATTCGAATGGAAATCTTTCTAGAAACCCCCATGCGAAGTTTCAGACTCGTAGTTCTTATAGTTTCATAAATTTCTTGACGTGAGAACGTCTAGTAAATAGATGGACATCTGCATTAACAAAAAACTGTCATGGTAATATTGTGTCACGTTCCCATTGTATGACGTGATTGTCACGTTCCGATGTCGTCATGTTAACAATGGCGATGTCAAGGCCCGCGTCTCGGGTTTGTTTTATATTGTTTAATAAAATCGCTCATCTGGGCTTGAGTGTTATGGTGACGAGTGACGAATAGAAGACTTATATAAAGAAAAAAAGACAAAATTAAAAAAAGAAAAATAATAATATACTTAAATATAATTAGAAATAGAAAATAAAAATTTTCATCGTTTTCTTATGACGTTATCAAAATATCAAAAGACGTAAAATTATCATTTATTTTTTGCCGAGTTTTTTCCTCTAAATTTTTATGTTTTTCTGCGTCTGTTATGTTATAATTGTTACTCTACCGTGCGCTGGGTAGGTAGGGTAGCCATAAAAGCCGATTACGCAAAATAGGACGGAGTCCAAAAAGATTATTTATTCTTTGTGGCCATGATTTTGTTTGCTAAGATATTTTCCTTACATATTTTTTACGATTAAAAATGTAACGACCACAATTTACGAGTGAGTGAGTGTATGAATGGGGGTAAAATAACTGGAAAATAAGCAGGTCGTTCACATGTGTCATTCACATATAATAAGGTACCTAAAGATGTATATGACATATCTATTAACAGGTTCAAACATTTTTATAAAGCAGAAATTGTGCGGCGGCAATGTACTTACTTCGTCGTACTTTATTGATAAGAACCCATAGATGTGACTTAAATTGCTCCGTTTTAAATCATCATCATATCAGCCCATACACGTCCACTGCTGGACGTAAGCCAAACGACGCCACAAACAGCGGTCCTGAGCCGCCTCTATCCACCGACTACCCACGACCGCTACAATGTCGTCGGTCCACCGGGCAGCTGGTCTCCCAACACTCCGTTTCACGTTGCATCGCGGCCGCCACTCGAGAACCTTTACTGCCCAGCGGTTGTCAGATCTGCGAGCTATATGACCTGCCCATTGCAACTACAGCTTACTAATCCTGAGAGCTATGTCGGTGACTTTTGTTCTTCTACGGATTTCAGTATTTCGGATTCTATCACATAGAGAAACTTTCCGTTTTAAATTTTTCGTCAAAAATATTTGAAATCTTGAGCATGATCACAAAGAATCAGAACACACGCGAGTTTCTTGTGCCTTCTTCTCATTGGTGCGGCACCAGCCGTACCGAATCTCATTTTAATTGGGTTCCATACCCAAAGGGTAAAAATAATGTCAAATTATAAACTAAATTTGGATGAACTAAATTTGAATTTGGACACATCGAAACTTAGTATTTAAGACGATTTAATGTGATCTCATGCTCATTATTCCAACTGAACAAAAAAAATGGTCTATAAAGTCGGTTTACGGACGATAATTTTACGTGATTACGTCATAAGAAAACGATGAAAAATTTAGTTTTTTTCCATAATTATCTTTAATATAATTCTTCTATTCGTCATTCGTCACCATAACTAGATGAGCGATAATATTATAAATCACTTTGTTTCGTAACGGGAACGGACGGGTCATGGTCATACTACGTCACACAATATTACCGTGACACTTTTTTGTGAATGGAACACCCGCTCTATCACGTCAAAAAACAAAAAGTCTTTTCATAATCTTATATCTATACCTACATATAAAATCCTTTGTCCTGACTGACTGACGGATCAACGCACAGCCTAAACCGCTGATCGTAGAGTAAATAAAATAATAATAAATAATAGTTTATTTAACAAAATGAAACAAACAGTTCTTAGCACTAACAATGGACCTCGAACTAGGAACATGTCCTGTATCTCGAGGGTCCAGGAAAGATTACAATAGAAAGAAGTAATTACATTGGAACAGGGAGACCTGAAACTTGGAGAGTGTGTTCTTTGTATGACGGAGGCATCCGAAAAGAAAGGATTTTCCGAAATTCTACTCCTAAGGGGATGAAAAGGGGTGCAAAATTTGTATGGGACAACGTAGTTCCTTGGTCTAATCTACTTCAAATTTTGCATAAACATTTTAAAACAACATAAAATTGTCTAAAATAAATGATTTTGAATTTGGACAACGTGATTCATTGGTCCATTATCGACTTTTACGCGGACAAAGTCGCAGGCAAAAGCTAGTATTAGTATAAATATGAAAAATATCTCACATAAAAAGGAAAGCATAGTCACCGTAACAAAGGGCCGATGGCAAAGCTTATCAACAATGCGAATTAAAGTGAGAATTATTTGTCAGTGTACAATGTACCAATTAACTTTATACAAAGCTGTAGGCTTTAGTCTCTCCGTTCACTGTACCGGACCATCAAAATGGCGGCTGATGCTTAACGAATCCCCTACTCTGAACAGATCCCCAAGGACAGTCCTGCAGGCTGATTCACAAATCATCGGAAGGCTACTGAAACTGAAAAGACAAGGATGGCAGCACGTCAAAAGTCTCGGGAGTGAAAGAGCAGCAACTTTTTTCGTTTCGGTTGCCTTCCGACGTTTCGGCGACGACTAGGGGAGACGATGAGCGCAAATTCAAAATAAGATAGGAAGGTCTCGCGGATTCCCTATGCTCCTCCAGGGGAGACGTTAAGAGCTGAACTGTTAAGATTTTTTCGATCTCATCGAATCCCCTAGTCCAAGGAAACCAAAAACAAAAAATTAAACAAAAGACGGTAAAAAACAATAGACAAAGACAAAAAGCAATCGAAAACACGATCGAAACGGTTGAGGGTTTATTTCCCGCCATAAACAAATATTTACTGGAGTAAACTATATCCTGCACTTAGTCGTCCGTGTCCAGAGGAAATAACTTGCCAAAAAAGCTAATTTTTATCTAATGACCTGTTTTTAAGTAGTTTTTCTACGAAATATTTAGTTTAATCTTATATCTTTAAATGAGCAATTCTTGTATATATATATAATTGGAATCTCGGAATCGGCTCCAAAGATTTTCATGAAATTTGGTATATAGGGGGTTTCGGGGGCGATAAATCGATCTAGCTTGGAATCATTTTTAGAAAATGTCATTTTATTCGTGTTTTATCGAAACTTACTTTTTTTATCTGAAATATATGACTCTTCCTAACATCTATTGGCGAACTACTAATACTAATTTTTGTAAACAATAAAGTTATTCCAGCAGATGGCGTTGTTAAGTAACACGAACTCAATGAGTGTTTGCTTTGAGGTTAGACTAAGTAAAAAAAAAATACCGAGCAAAGCTCGGTCATCCAGGTACTGTTTAATTAAAGTGGCAGGTTATTATACGTAATCCACTGCGGCTGAGAGTATAATATGTTTTTTTTAATATGCCTTATTTTTTCCAGGTGTCAGCTTGGGTGACAGAACTGATACTGTCCCACTCTGGCGAGGATCGGAAGGTGGCGCTGGCTTGCGTGCTCCGAGTGGCCCTCACCTGCTGGAACATTGGAAACTTCAACGGCGCCATGGAGATTGTAGCTGGACTGAAGTAAGTCCTAATTTCAAACTTGTATGAAGGACGCAGCCGCAGTGGAGACGTGGAAACGATGCTTAGATTTTAATCTTTTCTATACATATAAAATTCTTTGTCCTGAATGACTGACTGACGGATCAACGCACAGCCTAAACCGCTGATCGTAGAGGCCTGAAACTTGGAGTGTGTGTTATTTGTGTGACGTAGGCATCCGATAAGAAAGGATTTTCCGAAATTTTACTCCTAAGGGGGTGAAAAGGGGGGGCAAAGTTTGTATGGGACAACGTGATTCCTTAGTCTAATCCTATTAGAACCATTTTCGACTGTTAAACGGACGAAGTCGCGGGTAAAAGCTAGTCAATCTATAAATATTAAAAATCCGAAATTCTTCCTACTCGGGCATATGTGCTTACATTCGGTTTTTAATCCCGACTTTTATCCCCCATAACTTTCAGACGGCCTAACCGATTTCGATGAAACATAGCTAAGAACACTTCCGACTAATTCACCTTTCAAACAATAAAAACTAAATCAAAATTGGTTTATCCGTTCGCGAGCTACGATGCCACAGACACACATACAGATACACGTCAAACTTAAAACACCCCATCGTTTTTGCATAGTATCTTTGCGGAAAATACTAGGTAGGTATTCTAAATCAAACAAAATCGCCACGCGGACAGAATCGCGGGCAACAGCTAGTAGAAGATTTAAAGAAGAAGAAGAGACGCTAAAAGAAGAAATGCAGACGATAAAAGAAGAAGTAAAGAAGATAAAAACACAGCCAGTAGGGGTTTCTTTCGGCCTTCAGCTGTTGATAGACTGTAGGCCGGCGGAAACTACTTGCTGGTTGTGCTTGTTACCATCTTGAAGAAGAAAGAAGAAGAAGATGAAGGGAGAAGAAATGAAAAATATAAATTAACTAGCTGTGCCCCGCAGTTTTACTGTTAGTGTATCTTTAAAAGTGATTACATTTCCCATTAATGCAAAATAATAATAAAAACTACAAAATCTGCCCTTTTAAGAGGTCAAATTTCCAAAAAATAAAACTTTTGAGATATCAACGGACACCTGGATGGAACAAAATTCCTTTCGATTAGTGAAGGAATTGTAATATTTTTTTTTAAGTTATAATATTTTTTTTATCACAGTTGCTCATAAAGTGGATCTTATTCAACGGCTTTTAGGCTCATAATCCAACATATTATGCACGCGTGCGTTTTAGATTTGTTAACTAGTGCTGTAAAGTTATCCCGATAAGTTAAATACGTATCTTACTGCTAATTACATGTAAGGTAGGTGAAACATTCTTAATTTATCTGGGTTATACTGTTTTGATGTATAAAAAAGGTAGGTACCAAAGAGTTTTTTAGCTAGCAAAAATGGTTGTCTCTAAAGTCGGTTTACGAACGAAAATTTTACGTGATAATGACTTAGAAAACGATTAAAAATTGAGTTGTTTATTTTTTGTTTTTCTTTACTTAAATATATTGTTTTTCCGTACCATTGTATTTTGTTCTTAACCCCCGACGCAAAACAAATAGAAAAAACCCTAAAAAATATTGTATGTCAGACGAGGCTGTATAGGTTAAAAGTCTTTTGCCTGGCCTTTCCGGAGCACAATTAACAAAAAAATATTGCCTTTAAAAAATGTAAACATAGACTTATCACAAATATTTTGTTAATTATTATTTTGTTTTCTTTTCTAGTCTTTTCTTTTATTCGCAACTGTGATAAAAAACGTCGTACGATATACGTGTGGAATTGATCTTTGCATCTTGGCTTCTAAGCAAAGATCAATTTACCACACTTATATCGTAATGTACTATTTTATCATTAACAAATATAGAAAGAAAGAAAGAAAGAAAAAGATTTATTTGGTACAAGCACACGACAACTTTAACTGTAAATGTACTTTATAATGTAATATACACTTAATCAGTAGGTTCAATTTTAGTAATTGCTTTCTATGAGAGAGAGAGATAGATAGAGAAACACGCGCACGCCGCACGGCTTACAACTATAGCAAAAAGTGTCGTTACAACTTTTGGTCTTTATTTTTTCAGGCTAGCCCCCTTTCAACGCGCGTGTGTCTGCACTTGGCGAGTGATCGTGTTTTTTAGGTCTAAATTAGGTCTATCTAAAGATGTATAACACATAATTGGATCAGTATTTTTTTTCCTTTTTTTTCGACAATTCATAGCGAGCGGCCAGTGATGTACTCCGGAATTACTTAGGCCTATAGAATCAAATTAAGTCGTTAGGTCCATGTACGAACTACCTATGCGCGGTAACAAAACTTCGTTCCAAATATCTTTCTCAGTGGGGAGCACTGAGAAAGATATTTGGACGATTACGTCGTAAACTTGTAAGTCGTTTTGCCACTCAATACATTTTCACCATAGACGTTTGAATATGCCGATGTTTTGCCAACTATGTCATTTCCCTTGATGGACCTTCGGATACGGAGCGCTAAAAGCAACCCCATGCGTAGTTTCAGACTTCTCTTGTAGTTTCATAAATCTATACTTAATATTATAAAGCTGAAGAGTTTGTTTGTTTGTTTGTTTGAACGCGCTAATCTCAGGAACTACTGGTTCGAATTGAAAAATTAGTTTTGTGTTGGATAGGCCATTTATCGAGGAAGGCTATAGGCTACTTTTTATCCCGATATTCCTACGGGATCGGGAGTTACGCGGGTAAAACCGCGGAGCGCTGCTAGTTTCTTGATAAGTCTTTTACGCGAGGCGCAGCTTGTTTTACTTTTTACTAGCGTCCCGCCCCGGCTTCACACGGCTATATTATGCATGTATTATACATATAAACCTTTCACTTGAGTCATTCTATCTATTAAAAAAAACCGCATCAAAATTCATTGCGTAGTTTTAAAGATCTATCAATAGATAGGGACAGGCAGCTGAAAGCGACTTTGTTTTATACTGTGTAGTGATTTTTATAATATTTTAGAGAGGAAAAATTTTTTTCTTTCCATTGATTAGACTCCGAAACTACTAGACCGATTTTGATGAAATTTGGTAAGAGGATACATTGATTCATTGACTGTAACATATGCTACTTTAAATCCCGATATTCTCACGGGATCGGGAGTTACGTGGGTGAAACCGCGGAGCGCTGCTACAAAGAAATGTCTGTCTATATTTATGTTTATGTCTAGCCTGGGTTTGCTCTTCACTTATAAGAAATGGATGGACATACCGGATGTCCACGAACATCACATATTTTAGGCAAATACGTTTTTTTTTTAATTTGACTTTTTTAAGTTTTTTGTGAGAAAGTGGTCTATCCTTCGCTCCTAATAGTTTTAAATAACTCTACAACTGGTACAATTTAAAATATGGGCAATTTTACTAAACAAGAAAATTATATGGAAAGTTAAAGCTTCGCATTACCTCCACTAGGCAGCGCTTTTCCACTGTCTCGTTTACGCTAACGTTTACTATACGAAAAACCTCGCACTCCGTCCAATGCATGTTTAAGAGCTATTGGAACAATTCAAACCATAGGCAGATGAAATCGCGAGCAAAACCTAGTACTCTCTATTTTTATCCTACTCCTATTATAAGTGTGAAAGTTTGTTACTCCTTCTCACATAAACTACTGAACCGATTGTAATGAAACTCGGTATTAAGCTAGCCTTAAATTAACATATAGGCTACCTTATATTTCTACGGGATCGGGGCTTCCGCGAGTGAAACCTCGTGCCGCAGTTTGTCTACGAATATTAAATACTTTGTCCTGACTAACTGCCTGACGGATCAAGGCACAGCCTAAACCTCTGATCATAGAGACCTGAAACTTGGAGAGTGTGTCCTTTGTAGGTATAACGTATCCGAAAAAAAAGGATTTTCCGAAGGGGTGCAATTTTTACGGGAATGAAGTCGCGGGCAAAAGCTGGTACTTAAATAATAAAAATAAAAAATTCCCTGTGCATCCGGACAGCAATCCCTCGAAAAGCCTCTCTTTGCTCAACCCGGGGTCAAGTTAAATAGAAATTAACGTAACGTCAGAGCTTGCGGGCGAGGTGTCACCCTAATTAAGACATAGGTCCTGTCACTCCGGTTACACATCACCCTACTCACGGAATATGCCTTTAGACAATATAGGTACTTAGTTTAAGTGGCTCCGTGTATGTGACGAACACAGATTCGATACCCGCCGTGATTTTTTATATATTTTATTGAGTTGGATTAAAAAAATCACTGTCTCGTCCTTTGTTGATTTTCGCTTCGATCGTCTTTTGTTTTCTGTTTCGATGGTGTTTTGTTTCTGTTTCAAACGTCTTTGGTTTCTGCTTCTATCGTATTTTCTTGCTGCTTCGATCATCTTTTCTTTCCGCTTCGATCGTCTTTTCTTTCCGCTGCAAACATCTTTTCTTTCCGCTTCTATCGTTTTTCTTTCTGCTTCGATCGTCTTTTCTTCCTACTTCGATCGTGTTTTCTTTTAGCTTGAAAAATCTTTTCTTTCCGCTTCTATGGTTTTTTCTTTCTGCTTCGATCGTCTTTTGTTTCCGCTTTAAACATCTTTTCTTTCCACTTCGAACGTCTTTCCATTCCGATAGTCTTTTGTTTTCATTTCGATAGTCTTTTGTGCCTGTTTCGATCGTCTTTTATTTGTTTCCGCTTCGATTTTATCTTCTTTTATTTCTATTTCGATAGTCTTTTGTTCCCGTTTCGATAGACTTTTGGCTTTTGCTACCATCGTCGTTTCTATTTCGCTTCACTCCTCTTTTATTTCTAGTATAAGAATAGAATAGAATAGAAATAAGTTTATTCAAGACACATACACACAAAATAACCTAAAATACTTAACTATACATACAACTAAATAATAGTTATAATAGTCTTTTGTGTTTTTTATATTATATTAATATATTTATGTAAAGATATGTATGTATGTATATAGATAAATATAATGTGCATTAAGTAATTATTATTAGTATGTAGTTAAGTTTGTATCTATTATTATGTTTTTGTTGTTATTTGCATCTTATTTATTTTCCTAAGTTTAAACACCCTACCCTTCACCTTCCTCAACTTCTTGTCCATCCAAAGGTTGCCTGGAAGAGATCGCTTTGAGCGATAAGGCCGCCCTTTGTAACACTTAGACTTAAGCTTTGATTTTTATTATTAACTAGCTGCGGCCCGCGGTTTCACCCGCGTAAGTCCCGATCCCGTGGGCATATTGGGATAAAAAGTATCCTATGTCCGTCTCCTGGCTCTAAGCTACCTCCCCACCAATTTTCAGCCAAATCGGTTTAGCCGTTCCCGAGTTATAAGTGGTGTAACTAACACGACTTTCTTTTATATATATATGACTAGCTGTGCCCCGCGGTTTCACCTGCGTAAGTCCCGATCCCGTGGGAATATCGAAAAAAATATCCTATGTCCGTCTTCTGATTGTAAGCTACCTCTCCACCAATTTTCAGCTAAATCGGTTTAGCCGTTCCCGAGTTATAAATGGTGTAACTAACACAACTTTCTTTTATATATATAGACTAGCTGCGCCCCGCGGTTTCACCCGCGTAAGTCCCGATCCCGTGGGCATATTGGGATAAAAAGTATCCTATGTCCGTCTCCTGGCTCTAAGCTACCTCCCCAATAATTTTCAGCCAAATCGGTTTAGCCGTTCCCGAGTTATAAGTGGTGTAACTAACACGACTTTCTTTTATATATATATGACTAGCTGTGCCCCGCGGTTTCACCTGCGTAAGTCCCGATCCCGTGGGCATATTGGAATAAAAAGTATCCTATGTCCGTCTCCTGGCTCTAAGCTACCTCCCCACCAATTTTCAGCCAAATCGGTTTAGCCGTTCCCGAGTTATAAGTGGTGTAACTAACACGACTTTCTTTTATATATATAAGATGTTATTTGAAATTGGTGTTTACAATAAAGAATTTATCTATCTATCTAGTCTTTTGTATTCGCTTCGATCGTCTTTTGATTTCTGTTTGATAATGTTTTGATTGTGTTCCTATCGAAGCACGTGACCACAGGTGCACATAAATAGCTGGCATAAGCACGGTAGAATTCATTATGATGCGTGAGCTTTTATGTCGTTGAAACAAGAGCTGGTCCACCCGATAATGGACACATAGCCAGTGGTTTTGGTTAATGACATTGCATAATGATTAGCCTGTTTACTATCGGGGGTAGTTTGTGAATACAAAACGTAGAGAATACAAAACGTATTCACAAAAATCCTGAAATTTTTCGTAGAAAATAGCGATATTCATAATTTCAACTTAAGAAATAAGAATGAACTGACCGTGCCCGGTAGTAGGCTCCGGAAAATAAACAGGTCGTTTAATAGTACATGTGCTCTATTATAATAAATTACCCAAAGATGTATATGACATGTCCATTACCAGGTTGAAAACTTTTATAAAGCATAAATTGTGCAGTAAGGCGTACTATGATACTTCGTCTTACCTTAATGATAACAACCCATGGACGTGACTTTAGTTGCTCCATTTCAAATAATACTTTCAAATATTTGTAATATTGACCTTTGTGAGCGTGATCACTTAAAAAAACCCATGAGTTTCTTGTGCCTTCTTCTCATTGGTGGGCGCGTTCTGAAGGCACACATCCTAACTTAGTTTTTAAGACGATTTCAAGTGGTCTATGTACAATTGTATTAAGCATCCCAAGAAATAAAAAAAATTTGATTTGATTTGATTTGTTTTATTATCTACTTACCTACTCAACTTGTAGTTAAGGGCAGGTGCTAATAAAACTACCAAAATCGACCTTTGTTTTAAGCAACTCTAAGTAATCAAATACTCTTTTTTTGTTTTGAATATAAATGGATATTGTAGTTTAATAACCATATTTTTGTTTATTGTGGTTGAAAACATGATATGAACAACTTCGTTCGATAAAAAAAAGTTAGAAAACAGAGAATTATTAGATCGTTTATCGGGTTTTATTCAAAAATAGTTAATGTTTGTTTCTAAAAATGAATCAAATGATAGGTTTTGACCTCTAGGAACTATATTTGTGGATAATAATGCAAAAATATAACAGTTAGCACGCAGCACGCTACGTTTTTGAGAGCGGGGGCTAAGGTAATGTGAATACCTACACACAGTACTGGAAATTATGTGCGCTAATTGACATTGCTCTAACGGTGAAGGAAAACATCGTGATGATAGTTGGCTCTAGAAGTATTGACATGATCTCTCATCTGGACACAGTCGACTAAGCTGAGAGGGTAGTAGATGCTGGGCAAGCCTACTCCATCCTCACGCAAAAAGGACCCAATTAAAAAGAGACTAGTTGCGGAAAAAAAGCCCTTATACATACATACATACTTACTTAACTTTTAGATTAGCCTAAACTTTGCTATATTTAAAACTAGCTGCGCCCCACGGTTACACCCGCGTAAGTCCCGATCCCGTGGGAATATCGGGATAAAAAGTAGCCTATGTGTTAATCCGGGTCTCCAGCTACCTAGATACCTAGTTTCATCGCAATTGGTCCAGTAGTTTTTCCGTGAAGGTTTAACAAACATACACACACAAACTTTCAGATTTATAATATTAGTAGGATCATCTCTAGGCTTAGTGGTAGAAAAGTGCTGAGATGGAATTGTAGGTGAGATCTTTACCGATATTTTGGGGTAATTTGAGACGAAAGTTCCTTGTCATTTCAAAGCTAGACTAGTTTTAATTCTTAATTTTAGGATAGCTTCAAAACTCTAGGGAATGTTTGGTTCAAAGTCACACCAAAATGTCGGTAAAAATCTCACCTACAATTCCATCTCAGCACTTTTGAGAAAACCAAACACATACGTAACAATCAACAATGTTATTTGCAAGCGACGAGTATTTGTGGGGTAAGGGGGTGAAAAATGGGGGCAAAGTTTGTATGGGATAACATGATTCCTTGGTCCAATCTACTTAACATTTTTTAACAGAATTGATGGAACACGTGTTTCATATTTCATTGAATTTCATGCCGGGATAAAAAGGGGTAAAAGTTATTTTGGGGGAATTTACTTCGACTCGAACTCGTTCACTCGAAGTCGCGGGCAAAAGCTAGTATTAGTATAGAAAAATAATAGCTCTAATCAAAATCTTAATAATCTATAACCTAGATAAGCATGCTAGTTTAATCACAAGAGAAAAGTCGCACTATGGAGCTAGTAAAAAGTCATATAAAATTGCTTTATTAGGACGATAAATAAACAAGCTGGGTTGCTTGTTATGGAGGGGGACAGGGGTGGACTAAGGATGCATGAAGAGCGGGTGCACACATCCTAACATAATTTTTAAAACGTTTCTATGTGATCTCATTCAAACTGTATGATTCCAAATGAATAAAAACGTGTGGCACTCGGGAACTGTCGCGGTAAAGCTATTGCATCGTGCGAGCTTCGTACTTTCGTACCATATACATACACGTTAAGCAAACGCTCGGCCGAGCTACATGGTAGGCAGAGTGGGAGGTGTTAGGTTTTATTTTCGTTACGGAATTTCTTGATTCGCTCAAGCCCGCGATAAAAGCTATGCATGAATAAAAAATGAATTTAATTTTGATGATGGTGGGCGAATAATTTTATTTTCATCCCTCCTTTAATTCTTGTCCATCCAAAGGTTGCCTGGAAGAGAAAGGAAGTGGTTGAGGGCTCCCGCTATTCTGTGCACCTAAACTATCAACTTTTATTAAACGACTTTAAAAAATAGGTTTTACCTCAATTTTATAAGAAATGTTTCTGTTCCGCTCCATTCAGGATTATTTTTTCGTACCCAAACACAGGGTAAAAACGGGACCCTATTACTAAGACTTCACTGTCCGTCTGTCTGTCACCAGGCTGTATCTTATGATCCGTGATAGCTAGACAGTTGAAATTTTCACAGATTATGTATTTCCGTTGCCGGTAAGCCGTTACCTTAACCGTAACACTTAACACTAACACTTGGCCGTTTTTTTTAATAACAAGTACATTTAATAAAAATAGAAAAACAAAGCTAAAGTGTTACAAAGAATCAATCAGGCAGCCTTATCATTCAAACCAATTGCATTAAAGACGAGCTACGCAACTCAAGAAAATAGGCATGCCCCTTTGCCCCCGTCCCTTAGTCCATTCCTGTAAAAACTTGGCTATTACGCCCGCCCAGTGACGTATGGGACCGCAACTCAAATGGCGTTCCTCAAAGTTTATAGTGAAATTTCATTGTTGATGTGCTGCCCTCTAGCGGGGACTGTTGACCTTAGTACTTTGATGGGTTACTCGAGAAATACATAGACTTAAAAAACCTGTATAAAATTAGTACCTATAGAAAGAAAACAAAAAAAAATGGTTGTCTGTAAAGTCGATTTACAGACTATAATTTTACGTGATAAAGTCATAAGAAAACGATGAAAAATTTAGATTTTTTTGTTATTCCTTTATATTTTTTCCTTTTTTTTATTATTAATTTTTTTTATTGCTTTATATAAGTCTTCTATTCGTCCCTCGTCACACCATAACACAAGATAAGCGATATTATTGTTAAATACTCTGTTTCCTAAGTTACCATGACGCGTCTGGTCATATTACCATGACGAATGACGTCACACAATATGACCGTGACACTTTTTTTGTGAATGCAAGTGTTCCATCAATTTATTAGACGTTATCACGTTAAAAACTTTTAGATTTCTACGCAGATGAAGTCGCGGCCAAAAGCTGGTTAATATTACTAACTGCATTGGCTTCCAAGTACATACTTGTCTGTTCTTCTTTTATTATCCCTACTAGATGCGCCTTGCGGTTTCACCCGCGTAAGTCCCGATCCCGTGGGAATATTAAAATAAAAAGTAGCCTATAGCCTTCCTCGATAAATGGACTATCCAACACAAAAATATTTTTTAATTCCAACCAGTAGTTCCTGAGGTTAGTAGGTCCATTTATCGAGGAAGGCTTAAGGCTACATAACATCACGCTGCGACTAATAGGATAGAAGAATCAGTGGGAAATGTGGGAAAAAACGGGGAAAATATTCATCTTTGAAGGCTTTCGTTTCTTGTTTGAACACTTTGATCTCAGGAACTACTAGATCGAATTGATAAATATAGGCTACTTTTTATCCCGATATTCCCACGGGATCGGGACTTACACGAGTGAAATCGAAGGGCGAGTAATATTTAAAATTCTCGTCTAAAGGGCTGAACCGACTGCTATGTTTTTTTTTGTGTATTCGTTAGATCTGAGAATCGAACAATATTTTTTTGCTTTTTTTGCTTTTTTTGTAAATGGCAAAAGCTATGTTTGAAGGGACAGCTTGTACTTAAGTATAAATTGTATAAGTTTAAGTGTTCACTCTATAGGGACATAACTATTTTATCTCTTTCCTTAATGGACAAGGTATTTTTGAAGTCCCTTTGTAAAATAGGGACAAATATTAGACCACCAAATACGCAATGCCGCTCTTAAGAGTAAAGGGTACCGGCGCTCTCTTCATACGAACGTAGTCGACTATTCCTCCCTGGATAATGACGCTAGAGCAAATATTTTTGTTGCATAAAACTTATAACTGCCATGACCATGCCCCAATGTTTAGTTTTTTTTGTTTTTAGATTCTTAATTTCTATGATAATTAGAAAATAAAATCACAGACACATCAAACTTATAATACCCCGTCGTTTTTAAGACGAGGTGGTAAGACCAGAAGCGCGATAGAGGTGTCTTAAAAACAATTTTTGGGTAAAAACAATCTACCTTTAAAATTCATAGAATGATATTCCTACTGTCGTAAAGGTGAAGAAATGCTTTGTATTGTCATACACTTCGAAACACGATTAGAGTGAATCGCCTCAATAGAAAAAAATCGTGAAAATCTAAAAAAAAAACGTCATGTTTTTTTTAAATTGTACGACGATTTTAAAGAAAAGACAAGTACAAAATTTATATTTTCATAAACCTTACATCAAATCCCATAAGGTAGTAAAGATGGTTTTTCACTAAAATAGATGTTAGTCTTTTAATTACATAAAACAGTTAAAACGGCCATTTCGTGGCGCGCGAGGGAAAGAGAAAGAGACATTGCGCGGCGCGCGCGTGGGAAAGGGATAGGGGTTTTCAGGTCCTTCTTCACCTTAAGCAAAAACCACCGTTTTCGTGACCAATTAAACGAATTTTCTGTACTTTAATTAGCTAATTTTACTTAAGTATTGTCGTGTAGATGTAGTACATCTAACTAAATAGACTAATTACAATGTCCAATAAACGTTTTTAGGGTCCCGTACTCAAAGGATAAAAACGGTGCCCTTTTACTAAGACTCCACTATCTGTCTGTCACCAGGCTGTATCTCATGAACCGTGATAGCTAGACAGTTGAAAGAATGGCACAAATTCGAACAAAAAAAAACAAAAATAAAAAAAATTACATTCTGGACTGAATTTTTTAGGCAATCCATTTGTAATATATTTATTGACCTATTTAATCTATGAAGTCTTTCTAAGCGCAAATCTCGAGAACAGCTCAACCGTTTTCGCTAATTCATTTTTTTTAATATTTCACAAGGAACGAGGATGGTTCTTAGGGAGAGTTTTTTTTAAGTTTAAATCAAACCTTTTCTCTAATCTCTCATACACATTTTCTATAATATAAACGTCGTGTTCCTAAGCGCATAACTCGAGAACGGCTGAACCGATTTCGCTAATTCTTATTTTTAATAGTCCCTGAAGTACGAGGATGGTTCTTACGGAGAGAAAAATTCAAAAAATTGCCTGAAAATGTCTAAAAACAATGCTTTTCCATACTCCCAATTCCCATACAAACGGTTCGTAATAATACTTCAAAGTAAATTAGAACTTTGATACCATAATATAAAGTTCAAGTTTAAGTGGAGAGATTCCGAGAAGGCAAAAACAATTGAAGAAAGAAAGAAAGAAAGAAAGAAAAAGATTTATTTGGTACAAGCACACGACAACTTTAAAATTAAACACACACAAAGAAAAAGGTAACAAATTATACAACGAGTAAAGAAACATACATTAAACCTAAGAATATTTAAGAAGCCATGTGCTGCCCAAATGGGTCGACCTCAGCTGTAAGCCACAGTCAAGCGTAACTTGACTGCAGCGCTGGTCTTGGTCTTGCAATCGTGTCGTGTTAGTTGCCAAACTCCACCTAAACGGTTGAACCGATTTGTATGTTATTTTTTTATCTTATATCTTTAAATGACCAATTCTCGTATATATATAATTGGAATCTCGGAATCGGCTCCAACGATTTTCATGAAATTTGGTATATAGGGGGTTTCGGGGGCGATAAATCGATCTAGCTAGGAATCATTTTTAGAAAATGTCATTTTATTCGTGTTTTACCGAAACTTACTTTTTTTTATCTGAAAAATATGACTCTTCCTGACAACTATTGGCGAACTACTAATACTATTTGTTGTGAGCAATAAAGTTATTCCAGCAGATGGCGTTGTTAAGTAACACGAAGTCAATGAGTGTTTGCTTTGAGGTTAGACTAAGTAAAAAAAAAATACCGAGCAAAGCTCGGTCATCCAGGTACTGTTTTTTTATATGGCAACATAACGTTTGCCGGGACAGCTAGTTTGATATAAAATACTTTCATTAAACAGCTCGATGAAGGTCTGTTTTAAAGGGATCCTGTACTACCTGTTGTATTAGAAATCTTCGAAGCATTGTAACAAAACAAAGTCCGATAAACCCCTAGTAATAACTTTCTTTCAAATTGCAAGAACGTGCGCCGATCTGGGACTTTATTCTTAAATCGCTCGTATGACATAGCATCGTCGTATACGCTTACAAGTCATGGTCAACTTCACTTCGGACGTCTGCGACCGAGCGAGGTTTCGGAACTGAGGCATTTAATTTACTTGTATGAAACTGGTTCCTTACGAGGATTTTATTTACTTGTATTGAACGGAACTTCCAAGTTGCATGACACTAATTTTCTGTATCTTTGAATCGTTCGTCGTTGAAATTTCAAATATCAATTTTTTATTCGTTTTACGCAAATTGAAAACCAGTAATTACCGACGAACATCCGAAATAATCCCAAAAAATATAAAATGTTTTTCAAAGATCGTTTCCGAATGTTTCACTATGATTGTTTGACGTTTAATCTACCACTCGCCTGTCGGCGACGAGTGGAGACCACTCGTTACGATCGAGCGATTCAAAAATCGCGAATTTCCAATGTCGAACGAATGTCAGTTTTAACGACCCAGTTGGCACAATGGTCACCATGCCGGACTGCCCAACACAGGGTTGCGGGTTCTATTCCCGACTCAGACATATATTTATGCTTAGATATTTGTCTGTAGGCTGGTTGTTTCTATGTATTATAAGTATATATTTACAAAAGAAAAGTATATAAGTAGTATATGAGTTGTCTAGCACCCAAAACACAAGTGTAGTTACTTAGCTTGGGGCTAGATGGCGATGTGTGGAATGTCATGCAATATTTATCTGTAGAAATCGAGCGCTCGACACGGGCGAACGATTCCAAAATAGAGCCCCTGAAATTGTGAACAATAAAACCGATTCATGCTTCAACTTTCAGCTTTTTCTACGTTGTTTCCTTTTTTTTATTGATCAGGTTCTACGTCATAGAGGCAAGGGTCAAATACGTGACGTCATTTCCTGTAAGAGGTCATTGAAAAAAAGCAAATGTAACGAAATATGTTTTAACGAGATTGCTTATTGCTTTTTTTTTCAGTTTCGTACCCAAAAGGTAAAAACGGTATCCTATTACCACAGACCTATTACCTATTACCTAGAACAAAAAAATTAAGTGGAACTCCCACTTGTACTTGTACTTGTATACAGGCTGTTTTCCGCCATTGGACCCTTTTTAATCGGGTCCTTTTTGCGTGAGGATGGAGTAGGCTTGCCCAGGACCTACTACCCTCTCAGCTTCATCGACCGTGTCCAGAGGAGAGAACTTGTCAATACTTCTGGAGATAACTAAGCCGCGGGTTTCATCACGATGTTTTCCTTCACCGTAAGAGCAACACGTGTTCCATCAAATCTGTTAAATAATGTTTCTGCAAAATTTAAAGTAGATTGGACCAACGAATCACGTTGTCCCAAACAACCTTTGCCCCCCCCCCTTTCACCCCCTTAGGGGTCGAATTTTGGAAAATCCTTTCTTATCGGATGCCTACGTCATACAAAGGACACACCCACCAAGTTTCAGGTCTCTACGATCAGTGGTTTAGGCTGTGCGTTGATCCGTCATTCAGTCAGGACAAAGCATTTTATATGTATGTTTTTTTATTAACTTTAATTGTCTTTGTTTTGCAAAGAATATAAGATTTTATTTCATGCTTAGTGTACTATATTTGTGACATATAATTATACTACTTACATGTAATAAGTATTTATATTCATGGAAAAACTTCGCTTAACTGTGAGGAGGCTCACGGCTAAGCGAAGCTCGCTGATCGTTTACGGTCGTGCGGGTTAAGCGACGCCTGGCGCGGTCATTACTCCGATGGGTGGCTAATTAACAGTGTGGCAAAAATGTGTTTTCGTAAGCCCCTCCGTTGGTCCCGGTTACTACCTCTAGTAGCAGTCGTTAGGTCAAGTTGCCTTAAGCGATCTGAAAACTCTAACAATAGGTGAGCCACACCACTATACGAGAAGAAAGAGAATGAAAAATTTTAAAAACGCGGTTCGAATTAACCTATTCAAAACGAGCTCTTGGGCGATTCACACCGCGGTGCGAAACGCCTAATCACCCCGATATCCGGCGCAG
Source organism: Idaea straminata (assembly GCA_951213275.1). Lineage (NCBI taxonomy): Eukaryota > Metazoa > Arthropoda > Insecta > Lepidoptera > Geometridae > Idaea > Idaea straminata. Next base: position 1,111,800 of record OX577875.1, on the reverse strand, counting down.
ACCATGTGCTAGGGCTTTAAGACCTAGACTTAAATACGATGTCAAGCACGATGTCATGTTTTCACTCGCCGCCGGCCAAAAAAAATCCTTTTGTCTTTTCCACGTTTTCATATTATGTAGAATTATTTAAATCTAAGAATCCTTACAAAAGCAGACCTAGTCATATTTTGTGGTGACCACAGATCAAAGAAAATTGGACGAGGCCGCTCATTGTGCTATATTGTTTAGTTTATATAGGAATAAAAAGTAGCCTAAGACACTCAAAAAGAATCAATGTATCCTCCTACCAAGTTTCATCAAACTCGTTTTAACAAACGATCGAGTTGTTTCGAAACCTATTCAATGAAAACAAATAATAGTACATTACGATATAAGTGTGGTAAATTGATCTTTGCATAGAGGCGGTTTATGACGCGCGAGCAGTAGCGAGCGTGTTAAAGAAACCAAGATGCAAATATCAATTCCACACGTATATCGTACGACGTATATCGTTTTATCACAGTTGCGAATAAAAGAAACGACTTGAAAAGAAAACAAAATAATAATTAACAAAATATTTGTGATAAGTCTATGTTTACATTTTTTAAGGCAATATTTTTTGTTAATTATGCTCCGAAAAGGCCAGGCTAAAAACTTTTAACCTATACAGCCTCGTCTGGCATACAATATTTTTAGGGTTTTTTCTATTTGTTTTTTCGTCGGGGGTTAAGAACAAAATACAATGGTACGGAAAAACAATATATTTAAGTAAAGAAAAAACAAAAAATAAATAACTAAATTTTTAATCGTTTTCTAAGTCATTATCACGTAAAATTTTCGTTCGTAAACCGACTTTAGAGACAACCATTTTTGCTAGCTAAAAAACTCTTTGGTACCTTTTTTATACATCAAAACAGTATGTAATTAGCAGTAAGATACGTATTTAACCTATCGGGATAACTTTACAGCACTAGGTTGGCAATGTCAAACGCACACGTGCATAATATGTTGGATTATGAGCCTAAAAGCCGTTGAATAAGATCCACTTTATGAGCAACTGTGATAAAAAAAATCAAATCTTTCCTCTTTATAATATTAGTAATAGATATAGATGTGTGCTTTAGAGAACAAATAAAAGTTTTATCTATACATATAAAATGCTTTGTCCTGAATGACCGACTGACTGACTGACTGACGGATCAACGCACAGCCTAAACCGCTGATCGTAGAGACCTGAAACTTAAAGGGCGTGTTGAAAGGGTTTGTATGACATAGGCATCCGATAAGAAAGGATTTTCCGAAATTATACCCCTAAGGAGGTGAAAAAGGGGGGCAAAGTTTGTATGGGACGACGTGATTCATTGGTCTATTTCGACTTATACGCGGACGAAGTCGCACTAAGAAATTGTAATGGCAACCTAAGAAATTCGTTTTTTCATACATCTGTGCTTGTCATTCTTGTCAATGTCATTTGATAGACTTAATTATACTTAGGCGGGGCATAGATGTCCACGTGGTATGTCAAATGGGGATATACTTATCCTTTCCCCTTACGCCGTGCTTTGGCAGGTGGACAAAATAATTTTCTCACATGACAGGAGACATAACGGGTGGACATAATTTTTATCCTCGGCCCATGCTTGCCCTGTGGTTGACATATATGCCTCTAAGAATAAGAATAAGAATTTTTTATTGCATAAATTGTGTACAATGAATGGTAGGTGGTTTTAAAATTAAGTAATAACAATATACCCATTGCGGGCATGCAATAAGTACTTATTAAAAGTACTAAAATAAAATTTCAGAAGAATAACATCTTATACTTATATAAAATCTATAATTAAATTATAGTGTTTGTTATACGTCCTATATCACGGTACTATGGAGCCCCGGACCTTTGGAAGGCGTGCGTGGAGCCGAAGCCAACACGTAGAGGCCCTTTACAATAACAAGTATAATAGCAAGCAATGGGGTGGATTCTAAACCGGCGATTATCCCTGTCTACACTATAAAGTGCAACCAAGGACAACATCCGGTTTGGATGAAAACTATTGATAATCTACAGGACAAAACTACTATTATAGTTTATTATTATTCTATTTTTATTAAAATTTTATTATAATAGAGGTACAATGTACCTAGTTAAAGCTTCATGCTAATTAATATAAAAATAATGCCTATTTACCTATTTATCCCTATCAACATCGAAGTACTCATTCAGATTGTAGAAAGATCTACTGATAAGCCAGGACTTTAAATTAGTTTTAAATTGAGATAACCTTTGGGGTAATTTAAATTCCAAAGGAAGTGCATTATAGATTTTAATCGCATTTAGAAATAAACTTTTCTGATATAAAGCATTATTAACTTGTGGTTGACATATATTGTATTTATGTTGAAGGCGAAGACTTTCTGTTCTGCAAGATACGTTAGCGAAAAAGTAGTCTGTATTATTTTTTATAAATAAGCAAATTTCTCTCTCAATTATTATGTAACTCTATAGTATTAACCTACATAATTTCAGATGAAAATATTTCCTCTGCGTAGTTGACCGTCCTTCCCTGAATATTTACGCATTAGTTTATTCCCTTTGATTTATTACGGAGAGATATTTTTAATTTACTCCTCTATGAAAGCCGTCGACCATAAATTCAATCCAAATGTTTTTTTATGCTCAAAGATTTTTATGAAAAGACAAATTAGTAAGTCTAATTAAATATTAAATACTTAAGTATGTACTTAATGAATAATTGACTTGATAAAAAATTACTGAAAATAATAATCTATCTTTTTTTTCTATTAATATTATGGCTTCGCACGGCTTGTGCATTTAGCCAGTGTCAAGTTATATTTTGCATCAAATTATGACCCGATTTTTCATAAATCGGGCCTAAAGTGTTTCAAAACAGTCAAAGTCGTCATAGTCCGTCAAGTCAGGGGCTATAGTAAAGCGGCGGCAAGTTTACCATAACCTTAATAGGAGATTTGGAGGTAACGAGAAAACTTCATGTTTGACACTGATTTTTACTTTCACTACACTTGTGCACTTTCAAAGAACTAAATTGAATAACATTCCACCAGAATTATACAATTCAACTCGGGTTACAACTAAGTTTCATGAAAATAAAACTGCAGCACGACATGTTGTTAACTCGTTCCCGCCAAAACTCTCTAATCTATCTTTTGTTTCGTAGTGTACCGGCGAAAAATAGGCTTATTCCGATAAAGCCCAAAATACCTACAAATCCGTAGTTCTCTAAACTTTTAAAGTTCATACAAGCATGTCTAACCGTCCCGAGAAATATTTAACTATAAAAATTAAATCGAGAAAGATTTTCATACATCGTTTCCAATTTGACCCACGGTGGTTCTAGTACGGTCAGCAAGACAAGTTTTATACAAGTAAATTTCACCCGCGTAAGTCCCGAACACAGCGCCATCTATTCGGTGTATTTGCAACCTAGATGTCAAACAATATTGAAGAATTTTATCGATGAATCAACGTACACCGCCATCTATGAGAACTTCATAAAACTAAACAGTAAATGAACACTTGCTTAAGAAACCATTAATTGATACATTTTATTCGTTTACATTCAAGACATAAGCGGATATTGAGATGATAACTATCCTATCCAGTAAGTTAGACCAAAATACGTGTACATGTGAACATTTGATTGAAATCGGTTCAGTAGTTTTGGAGTTTATTGGCAACATCGTGATTTTTACAACAAGATTTTTATATATACAGATGATCAATTTAAATATTTATTTTTGTACGTAGAAGGGACATAATTTAAATAACCTTGTAAAAATATAGGATCTCCAGTTTGGTATGCGGCCGAAGGGGGAAAAATGGTCATTAGAAAAATAATAGCTTTATGGTCAATCTGAAAAACAATTCATTTGTTTATTTTTTGTTATTTCACTATATCTATACTAAGTATAAAATTATAAGGAGAAAGATTTTCAGATTTTTTATTTCGTAACTAGGCTCCGAAACTACCGAACCAATTTTGATAAATCTTGGTATGAAGATAAATTGACTTTTTATCCCGATATTCTCACAGGATCGTGAGTTACGCAGGTGAAACCGCGAAACGCTGCCAGTGATTAGTATTTTATTGAAAATCTCGTATTTTTCCTCCCCAGGTCCCACAAGCTGAAGCCCTTCTGGTGCTCCATATCAGATGAGCCGTTACCAGCGCTGGACTTCTTGTCTGCTGCGTTGCTGTCGGCTGAGTACGAGAGGGCCTTAGGAAGGGCCCTGGCGATGGCGGAGTGTCGACTTATACCTTTCTTCGGGGCCTTTCTTAGGGAATTAAGGTGATATTTTTACAAAAAAGTGTCTTAAAAAAGGCCTAGGGGCTTTTAAAGGCGTCTCTTAAGCTGGGTATCCATTTGAGGCAGCCTCGGGCCGAGCGGCTGTCTCGACCCAAGGCAGATCTAGTGGAGACCGTGCCGCGAGTCGAGGCTTGCTGCGACTTTACCCCAAACGAGGCGGCTGCGGCACGCTCAGGATGAGGCAGCTCGTAATGAGGCTGCGCAAGTGGATACCCAGCTTTATAGTTGATAGATTCTTAGCCAAGTACAACGGGGCCTGTTGTACCCTTCTTCAGGGCCTTTCTTAGATAATTAAGTTGAGATTTTTACAAAAAAGTTTCTTAAAAAAGGTCTGGTGACTTTTTAATGAGTCTCTTATAGTTGATAGATTCTTAGCCAAGTACGAGAGGACCTTGTACCCTTCTTCGGAGGCTTTCTTAGATAATTAAGTTAAGATTTTTACAAAAAAGTTTCTTAAAAAAGGCCTGGTGACTTTTTCATGAGTCTCTATAGTTGATAGATTCTTAGCCAAGTACGAGAGGGCCCTTCTTGTACCCTTCTTCGGGGCCTTTCTTAGGGAATTAAGTTGAGATTTTTACAAAATGTTTTTTAAGAAAGGTCTGGTGACTATGAAAGGAAATAAATATAAATATTGTCTTTTAACAGCGCCATCTCCAAGCTAAGCAACTAGGCTTGTATTATGGGTGCTAGACCTACTTTTCTTTATGAGAAAAATAATAAATATGTATATTTATATTTCTTTTCTTTCAAAAGAAAATTAAATAAGTAGTATATGAGTTGTCTAGCTCCCATAACACAAGTGTAGTTACGTAGCTTGGGGCTAGGTGGCGATGTGTGGAATGTCCTGCAATATTTATATTTTATTTAAAAACTGGTCCGGCGAAAAAACGGGTTTTTCGGTTTATTGGTGATTCTTTCAAAATCTTTCAACAAAACATGGCGTATTGTGCTTGTATAAAGCTATCAACCAGTTTGACCGCGTCCGAATACCTTTAAACAGTAATAAAACATGAAACAAAGGTAATGAGGTAGGAAATAAAGCTTGTAGTAATTAAAGCATAACACATTTGAAGTGTTCGTGGGGGTGGTCTACGATGATTAAAATATATAGAGAGATGATAACACCTTTGGAGGTCAGGTACTATGACCAAAAGTCGAAAAGTCAAGAGTCAAAAGAATAAATAAATATTGCAAGACATTCCACACATCGCCATCTAAGTAACTAGATTTGTGTTATGGGTGCTAGACAACAGATATACTACTAATATACTATTATTTTGTAAATGTATATTTATAATACATAGAAACAGCCAGACCACAGACAAATATCTTAAAATAAAAACTTGTCTGAGACGGGAAACCCCTAATCCTGTGTTTGGCATGGTGACCATTGTGCCAAGTGGGTAGTCATAAAGAGAAAAGATTTGATTTTTTGTTTGCATTGAATAGGCTCCAAAACTACTAAACCGATTTTGATGACGATTGGTAAGTATGAGGAAACATTGATTCATTAGGAGTGTCATAGTTTGTGGTTTTGGAATGAAGTTTCTAATGGCGCGTTGCGAAAGGGAGCTAGACGGAAAAAATTAAGACAAAAATTTGTAACGACACTTTTTGATTTTATTACAATTCCTTCACTATTTCATCGAAATAAACTTCGTTCCATCCGCGTGTTCCTTGACACCTCTCAAGATTATTTTATCCTTGGAAAGCTGCATTTCACCGATAAATGTGTTTTAGGCATCCAACATGTTCCAGATATTGGTTGATAAAAGTTATGGCACCAAACTAAATACCCATAAAGATGAATCTCTCATAAGTTTTTCGTGTAATAAAGTCTAATAATAAGTTTTTCGTGTAATGATGTCTGCGCGGTTTATTATCTAATGACGTGACACCACTCCAGTCTTTGGCTAAGACTTCTGTGCGTCTATTCGTTAAAAATCCTTTAATTTTTTTTTTAATTTGCCTGACAATTAGCTTTGTTTGGTAACATCATCTCTACATAGTTCATCCTATAAGCCTGTGCCTATTATACCCACATCATAATACAAAAATAGCTTCTTCATGCCATTACGTCTTCCATAAACTATAGATTTTTTATCGACCAATACCTTTTTTTTAGTTTTGGCTTCGCACGATTCCTGTATTTAGTTTTGGCTTGGCACGATTCGTGTATTTTTCCATAAATCAATAGGGGTCATCTGCGTTATACAAAAATAGCTTATCCATACCATTACGTCTTCCATAAACTATAGATTTTTTATCGGCCGATACTTTTTTTTAGTTTTAGCTTTGTACGATTCCTGTATTTTGCCATAAATCGATAGGTAAGCATAAATACTTGCCTGTGGCGGGAATCGAACCCACAACCCTGTGTTTGGCTGTCCGGCATGGTGACCATTGTGCCAACTGGGTCGTTAAACCTTAATTTTGTTACAGGGAGATTCTATCAGCAACACCTGCGATCACTAGTCACTCAGTGGCTGCCACACCGACGCATCATCGGAGAGATTTCAAAAGGGAATCTGTTAAAGATGACAGGTACTTACATACTGTTTTTATGTAGGGTTATTAGTAATCTATTAGCAAGCAATTGAGTGCCACTTCTGTGCACCTAAACAAACAGTTTTTGTTCTCAAGTTCTCTCCTCTGGACATGGTCGACTAAGCTGAGAGGGTAGTAGGTGCTGGGCAAGCCTACTCCATCCTCACGCAAAAAGGACCCAATTAAAATAGTCTAGTTGCGGAAAAAAGCCCGTATGCATACATACATACATACTTACAGTTTTTGTTCTACGACTTTTAGAAAATCGATAATTTTTTGAAAATTTTGAGGTTGTTTACTTGAAAATCAGCTGTTCTTTACACGAAGAGGTAATTAACCTTAAGATTAAATGTTATTTTTTAAGTCTTATCTACTGTTATAAGTCCGAATGCATTAAAAAAACAACTGATTTTCGAATTATATATATTCATACTTATAGCCTTTTATTTATCCTTTGAATATTAAAATTACTTATAAAACATGCATCATACTAAACTAAATATTACTATGAGAATATTGAAAAACAAAACTAAATCTACTGTGAAAATATTGTCTGTTATTTAAGGATCTCTTTTTGAGTAAAGGCCTCCTCCATCCTTCTAAGTGCCCTACCCAGGTCCATTTTAATTTTTTCGAATTAAAATAACCTTAAAAATTTTCAAAAGTTGTAAAACGTTAAAGTTAGGGTGCGCAGAAGTAGCCCTCAACCGTTTGTTTTTTTTTACAAGGGTCAGTGTTTGACCTCTGTCACACCTGCCTGATGGTAGATGACGATGCGGTCTAAGATGTAGCACGTTATCTTAGAAGATACCTACCTTGTCACGCGTGACTTTAAGACCCCCAAACAGTCATCATCATCCGAGCGATGTTCCCGGTTGCATCCCTCCCGGGAGCCCGGGATAGGCTTTCCTACTTTTGCGCCTCCACTTCGCACGATCTTCGGCATTTGCATGCATATAACCCTTTACGACGTCAAGCCAGCACTTCTTGGGTGCCAGCACTTCTTGAGAAGACCCCTATGACCTGATTGACTACTGCGTAATATTGTGATTGTGAACTTTGTTAAAATTCTATGTATGGGTCAAGTTGCCTGAATAAATACTTATTTTATTATTTATTTATTTTATTATTATATAGTAGGTACACGTCAGGAAAGACAGACGCAGGCAACTGATTCCATTTTTGTTTTCGTCTTTTGTTTCTATTCCGATCGTGTTTCATTTTTATTTGGATCATCGTTCCTTTCCGTTTTTAATCGTCTTTTTAACAGACTTTAAAAAAAAGGAAAATGTTTTCATAATATAAATATTTTTTAAGTAAGTTTAATTATTCAAAGACGGCACATTGAGATGTTTTTTTTTGTCTTTTTCTGTTGTATTTTTTTATTTTACTTATGAGTCAATTTGATGGTCATAAGTTGACTAATTTGACAATAATTAATCAATTTGATATTCATCAGTTGAATAATTTGATTTTCCTTGTCAATTTGATGGTCATTCGTTTTCTACTTTAACATTCGTTAGTTCGTTTGATGGTCATTAGTTTACTTATTTTAATGGATTTCCTTGAGAGGTGGTTATAAAGACTATTTTACTGTATTTTTTTATCTCTTCGACCGTATTATGTATATATAATGTACATTAGGTATGTAATTATTATTAGTATGTAGTATAGTTTGTATTTATTATTATGTTTTGTTGTTATTTGCATCTTATTTAATTTCCTAAGTTTGAACACCCTACCCTTCACCTTCCTCAACTTCTTGTCCATCCATAGGTTGCCTGGAAGAGATCGCTTTGAGCGATAAGGCCGCCCTTTGACTTAGACTTAAGCTTTGTTTTTTATTATTAATGTTATTTGAAATTGGTGTTTACAATAAAGAATTTATCTATCTATCTATCTATTATTTTCCAGAGGCTCATTAAAAAAAGACTCAAGAAGAGAGAGCGGAAAGCGAGTGGACCAAAGCACAACAACTAGTCCTTTAAGAGACAGTTGTAAAAGGGACGTAAGACTGCCTGAACCTACTAAACAAGTGGTAAGTTTCAAAAGTAATGCTTAAAAACAAGAAGTACCTTAATTCGTTAGAATAAAAATAACCTTTTTTGAAATTCCTTAAAAAACTCCTTTTATGAAGTCACTAGCTGCGCCCGGCAGTTTCACCCGCGTAAGTCCCGATGCCGTGGGAATAGCGGAATAAAAAATAGCCTATGTGTTAATCCAGGTCTCCAGCTATCTAGATACCGAGTTTCATCGCAATAGGTCTGGTAGTTTTTGCATGAAGGAGTAACAAACATACACACGCACACACACACAAACTTTTACATTTAAAATATTAGTAGGAAGTAGGATTAATCCCTATTCAAATTAGTTAAAACCTTAAATAGACATACACAAGTATTCACAATCAACTCTATGAGATTGCATAATGCGCGCGAACACAAAGAGCCGCAAGTGAAGAGAGCGGCACGAAATTGACCAATCATAGGGCCGCATTTAGTTAACTTATCCAAGAGCAACTTAAGTACTGTTCGTGAATACAGACGTAAGCCTAAAAGATAAAACTCCTTTTCGGAAATCCTATTTTCTTTGGTTACCGCACCTTGGACTTATAATAAAACATTTAAACGGAAAAAATAATGATTATTTTGTGTTTTTTGTTAAGAGGAATGGGTACCGGTGCCCTCTCTATACAATCGTAGTCGACAGTTTCCTCTCTAGATAGTGAGCAGTAATATTTTTGTGCCATATAACTTATAACTGCCATGACTATGACCCTATGTTTTGGTATTATTTTCATTTTCTAATCATCATAGAAATTAAGATTTAATAACAAAAAATAAAAACATAGGGGCATGGTCATGGTAGTTATAAGTTCTATGCAACAAAAAGGTTTCATTATCTAGGGAGAAAACAGTCGAACACGTTTGTATGGAGAGAGCCCCCGGTACCCAAACTGAAGTTTCTAAAGCTTTACAACTTCCGAAGTTTCTATAGCTTTACAGCTTTTGAAAAGACCCTTACAATAACTGTTGTAGCTATAGTATTTCAAAGGTTTTCGCGACTTATTTTATTTATTTATTTATTTTTATTTATTCGGAAAGCAGACAGTGAGCTATTCAGCATATGATATATAAAATTAATTCTACACACCATTTATGAGCTTTCGCATATAGACTCTAAACAGTTGCAATATCGCATCAGTCCGACAAACATACGTACCAAACACAATAACAAAAAATAAATACTTAAACAATATCATAAAATTAATAATACTTATATATGTATATACATTAAGAAAACGAAACGGAAAAAAACTCATATTTAAACTCATATTGAAACTACCTACTTTGTAACGTACGAGGTAAGCCCCGCGAGTTTATCCGCGTAATTGTCAATCTTATGGAAAAACTGGGATAATTAGCAGTCCCAAATTACATAGGCGTCGAGGTAATGCATAACGAACGCGTGCGTAATTCGTTGGATTATGAGCCTAAAAGCGATTGAATAAGATGCACTATATGAGCAACTGTGATAAAAAATAGATTATAAACTTCATCAGCTCTTTTTTTTAAATTAAATTATGGCTTCGCACGGCTTGTACATTTAGCCAGTGTCTAGTTATATTTTGCATCAAATTATGACCCGATTTTTCATAAATCGGGCCTAAAGTGTTTCAAAACAGTCAAAGTCGTCATAGTCCGTCAAGTCAGGGGCTATAGTAAAGCGGTGGCAAGTTTGCCATAACCTTAATAGGAGATTTGGAGGCAACGAGAAAACTTCATGTTAGACACTGATTTTTACTTTCACTACACTTGTGCACTTTCACAGAACTAAATTAAATAACATTCCACCAGAATTATACAATTCAACTCGGGTTACAACTAAGTTTCATGAAAATAAAACTGCAGCACGACATGTTGTTAACTCGTTCCCGCCAAAACTCCAGCTCGTTTTACCTCTTTAGAAATCGAATTTCCAAAAAATATTTCTTATAGTGTTCCCCTACGTCCTAAAAAGACCCCAATGCGAAGTTTCAGACTCGTAATTCAGTTTTCAGAGATTTGATGAGTCTTTAACCCCCGACGCAAAAACGACGGGGTGTTATAAGTTTGACGTGTCTTTGTGTGTCTGTCTGTGACATCGTAGCTCTTGAACGGATGAACCGATTTTGATTTAGTTTTTTTGTTTGAAAGGTGAATTAGTCGGGAGTATTCTTAGCTTGATGAAAGTTATGAGGGATAAAAGTCAAGATAAAAAAACTTGAAAAAAAAACTATAAATAGAACAAATACGCGACAATATTTAATCAAAAAAATATTCACATGTAGGTACAGTCGGCTGCATAATTGCAGACCCACCGTAGAGCTCCAAAACGGCTGTTATAAGAATGTTTTCAACACGAGCAAGATTCTAGGCACCTATTTTAGTTGAAGTCTAAAGTCTTCTAACTCATCAATTTATAAAATAAAAATTATTAAAATGAAAACATGCCAATAATAGTAATTTTAGAACTCTACCGGGGGCTGCAATTATGCAGCCGACTGTACTTATGTAGAGTCATAATTTCGGGGTTACTTTTTTTTTCTTTTTGTTATCTCTTTTATTGATGTAATCTATATATATAATATAAAGTCGTGTTAGTTACACCACTTATAACTCAAGAACGGCAGAACAGATTTGGGTGAAAATTGGTAGGGAGGTAGCTTAGAGCCAGGAGACGGACATAAGATACTTTTTATCCCAATATGCCCACGGGATCGGGACTTACGCAGGTGAAACCGCGGGGCACAGCTAGTATTATATAGATTAATCCACGTTTATTTTGTTATTTGTTTAAACCTGACGTTTCGAGAACTTTACAGCTCCAATGTTCACATGCGATACGTGTATTTAAAATACAATTTTTTGAAAAATCACCCGACAAACGCAAATATATCGGTTAAAAAAGTATCAAGTAATTTTACCTGGCAGCTATAATTTATATTTCTTCATTTCCCAGTACATAGCATCATTTGATGAGGAAGGTGAACAGTCTCCAGGGTGGAAGCGAGTAGGCCCCGAGGGTCTTGTCAACCTTGAGAAGGTGTACAGGACCCAGGCTGTCATGGACCATATAGCAAGTTTCCATCAGCACCATCACAGTCTGGCCAGAAACCAGGCTCCGGTCTTTGGAGATTATTTAAGGTTAGTCTTCAAGACAGAAGCGAGTAGGTCCCGAGGTTGTGATGAACCTTGGGAAGGTGTACAGGACCCAGGCTGTCCTGGACCATATAGCAAGTTTCCATCAGCACCATCACAGTCTGGCCAGAAACCAGGCTCCGGTCTTTGGAGATTATTTAAGGTTAGTCTTCAAGACAGAAGCGAGTAGGTCCCGAGGTTGTGATCAACCTTGAGAAGGTGTACAGGACCCAGGCCTAGGAAGTTTCCATCAGCACCATCACAGTCTGGCCAGAAACCAGGCTCCGGTCTTTGGAGATTATTTAAGATTAGTCTTCAAGACAGAAGCGAGTAGGTCCCGAGGTTGTGATCAACCTTGGGAAGGTGTACAGGACCCAGGCTGTCATGGACCATATAGCAAGTTTCCATCAGCACCATCACAGTCTGGCCAGAAACCAGGCTCCGGTCTTTGGAGATTATTTAAGGTTAGTCTTCAAGACAGAAGCGAGTAGGTCCCGAGGTTGTGATCAACCTTGAGAAGGTGTACAGGACCCAGGCCTAGGAAGTTTCCATCAGCACCATCACAGTCTGGCCAGAAACCAGGCTCCGGTCTTTGGAGATTATTTAAGGGTAGTATTCAAAACAGAAGCGAGTAGGTCCCGATGTTCTGATCAACCTTGAGAAGGTGTACAGGACCCAAGCCTAGGAAGTTTCCATCAACACCATCACAGTCTGGCCAGAAACCAGGCTCTGGTCTTTGGAGATTATTTAAGGTTCAATCTTCAAATTATCCATTTAAACTCACAAACCAAAACAAAAATTGTGCAATATCTTTGGGGAGGCTCACAGCTAAGCGAAGCTCGCTGATCGTTTACGGTGGTGCGGGTTAAGCGACGCCTGGCGCGGTCATGACTTCGATGGGTGACCATTTAGTAGTGTGGCAAAAATATGTTTTCGTGAGCCCCTCCGTGCTTCGGAAGGCACGTTTAGCCATTGGTCCCGGTTGCTACCTCTAGTAGCAGTAGTTAGGTCAAGTTAGAGGCCTTAAGGCGATCTGAAAACTCTAACAATAGGTCACACCACTATACGAGAAGGAGAAGAAGATCTTCAAATATAAATATGTACAGAACCTCGGGGTATAGGACCCATGCCATCATGGACCATATAGCTAATTTTCATCAGCAGAATCAGCGCAAGATTTTTGAAAAAAAAAATTAATTTGTAAGAGTCCGAACGTCTAGAACAAACTCCCTTTGCTCCTAATATGTCCTCAACATTATTTGATTTGATCAAACAAGTATTTGAAACAGGATATTTATTTATCATGTATTTTGATCTTATTTTGTGGAGTTCGATATTTCGCTGTTATAAGCATCATTTTCGCGAGACCTTTTTCGTATAAAATCCTATGTTTTTTTAGATCAGCAATGTCATCGTGTGACGAACCAGTCTTCGTGCAACGGCCTCAAAAAACGTCAGGGTGTGATTTCGAAAATGAAGCCCTTTATGAGCTCGAAGGGGGTGGATATTGCCCCGTACAACCCCTACCCCATGACCATGGGGTTACTATGTTTCCCTTGGCACCCCAAAATGGGGAACGAATGGATAGACATATATTACAAGTTAGTATTATTATCTTGATTCATTAGTATGCTTCGATGACCTTTGAAAGTTGCGAGTTCGATTCCCGCCTCCAACAAATATAGAAATATTTATTTCGGATCTGGGTGTTTCTATATGTAAACTAGCTTTTGCCCGCGTCTCCGTCCGCGTAGAAGTTGAATATAGACCAATCACGTTGTACCATACAAACTTCCCCCCCCCTTTTCACCCCCTTAGGGGTGGAATTTCGAAAAATCCTGTCTTATCCGGTGCCTACGTCATGCAAAGAACACACCCTCCAAATTTCAGGTGTCTACGATCAGCGGTTTAGGCTGTGCGTTGATCCGTCAGTCAGTCAGTCAGTCAGTCAATAGTTCAGGACAAAGCATTTTGTATGTATATAAGATAGATTGTATTTTCAAAACAAAAATAAATAAGTATTTCATCGGTAATCTGGCAACCATAATACAAGCCATAATACAAGCTTGGAACTAGATGGTGCTATGTGCAAAGTATTTATTTGTTTATATTATCTTACTTACTTAAAAATAGACGAAAAATCTTTTAAAACTCTTAATTTGGTATTTGAAGTTCATTAGTTAAAATTTGATGTTCGTTAGCTAATTTTGATGAACAGATAATCTTTCATAACTTTTTTCCCAGATAATGCATCACGGCACAGCCTGCGTGGTGGGACTAGGTGAGCCGGAGTGGGGCGGAGCCCTCGCTCAGCTCCGGTTAGAGAGGGGCTGCGCGCTCCTCACCTGGTGCAACACTGCGCAGACGCCTCATCATTTGCAACACGGTAATATAACACCTATTAGCATAGTTTGGTTTACTAATTTGACACGCGTTAGTTGATTTGATGGTAATTAGGTGACTTTTTGATGAATTTATTGAAGTCGGGGTAGTTGAGGTAATTTTTAATTATTAAAGATTCTAATTCTTCTGCTTACCTTTATCCCGCTGTATGTTTTCTCTTCCAATCACCTCTATAAGTTGTTGTCTCATCATTAATAATATCCATCTCTCTCCTATTTTATAAGCTATTAATTCTAAGCCCTTATTCGCCTGAAACATGGGAACATCCTAGTTCAGGCAAATGTGTTTTTCATTGTATTCTTAGTTAATAGTTTACATTGTGAAACGGTTTTGAAAAAGTTTATTTTTTTGTATTTTATTTATTTATTTATCTTGTCTCATGCAGTTCAGACTGGCGGCATTTCCTGTTTGGAAAGCCAAAGATTATATGAATTGTCTTCAACCAAAAATGAATGTAATTTTACATTTATTTTGGACAACTATTTACAAGTTTAATAAAATATTACTAACCAAAATAACACCAATCCTCATTCTAATGTATTTTTCAGGAGACACACTATCAGAAAATGTGCAACAACCTGAAGTCAGTTTGTCATACAATCCTGAAGAGGTTATACCGCTGAAATATACGACGCATTTAGCACATGATAGTGAGGCGGGGATTGTGGGGGAAGAAGGGTGAGTAAACTAGTCTATTTATATCTTTACTTTATATTATAAAACTGAAGAGTTTGTTTGTTTGAACGCGCTAATCTCAGGAACTACTGGTTCGAATTGAAAAAAATATTTTTGTATTGGATAGTCCATTTATCGAGGAAGGCCATAGGCTACTTTTTATCCTGATATTCCCACGGGCTCGGGAGTTACGCGGGTGAAACTGCGGAGCGATGCTAGTAAAAAATAATTGCTATTCGTTAGTCTATTCCACTTACTTGCAAAAAAAGAAATATTTTCTCTGTAAAAAAAAGATTTTTTTGTCATTTTGGTATGTCCTGGTGCCCTGGGAATATCGGATTGAAAAGTAGCATATCTAAGTCCAAATGAATCAATGTATCCTCAAACCAAGTTTCGTAAATGTTTGTCCAGTACTCGTAAAATAAATATTATCTCATAAACAAAAATGTTTAAGCTATTGCATAGCTTTTATCGCGGGTTTTGAGCGCGGCGACCGAATCAAGAATTCATAATCATTATTTTCGTTACGGAATCGTAACGAAAATAAAATCTTACACAACCGCCTACCATGTAGCTCGGCCGAGCGTTCGCTTAACGTGTATGTATATGATACGACTGTACGAAGCTCGCACGATGAAATAGCTTTACCGCGACAGTCCCCGAGTGCCAACGTTTTTTTTTCTCATTATGATGTGTCCCATATAACGGGGCTACGGAGCCCCGGATCTTTGGAAGGAGTGCGTTGAGCCAAAGTCAACACGTAGAGGCCCTTTATAGCCATTTGAATATAAGCATTGATAAACTACAAGAGAAAACTACTGAACTAAAATATTATAAAGATGAAGAGTTTGTTGGTTTGAATGCGCTAATCTCAGGAAGTACTGGTTCGAATTGAAAAATTATTTTTGTGTTGCATAGTCCATTTATCGAGGAAGGCTATATATAGGCTACTTTTCATTTTGATATTAGCACGGGATCGGGAGATATACGGGTAAAACCGCAGAGTGCAGTTAGTTATTAGTATGAATGATATTCATTACCATTTTATTTCAAATTTTTCCAGTTTCATAGACCTTCAATGCGTGAAAGACATGCGTATAGGTGGCGCTTTAGTAGAACAACGAGAGATCGCCGAAGTGACTGCCTCTGCCCGCCGGTTTGGCCTGCAAGCATGCCATAGGAACCCTTATAATATGATATCATTAGTTTATGGGAAGACGTTGAGTGATAATAGGACTGTGCATTTTGTGCTACCTCCTAGTACATTCAGGTAAATATATTTAAGTTAATATGTATTATGTAATATTTACGGTCTCTGTGGCGCCGTGTTAACACCCACCTATGACGTAGAAAACTGTTGGTTCGATTCCTGCCTTTAACAAATATTTACGTACGGATATTTGTTTCTAGTTACTAGGATATTTGTCCTGGGTGATTCTGCATGTATAATAATATGTAGGAATGTATGTATGTACTTGTACTTGAACGGGTGAGGATGGAGTAGGCTTGCCCAGCACCTATTACCCTCTCAGCTTAGTCGACCATTTCCAGAGGAGAGAACTTGTCAATACTTCTGGAGCCTACTAAGCCGTGGGTTTCATCACGATGTTTTCCTTCACCGTCAGAGCAATGTCAAATAGCGCACATAAATTTTGTATGTATGTATGTATGTATTTACAAAAACAGAAAAACCTAAATATATTATTTTGGAAAATGAACAGGTTCGACTCCATGTTAGGCGACTTTACGAAAATCTAATGGTGCACTTTCAGTTTTTATCAAAACTGGCCACGGAACTGCTTTCAGCATTTTTGGCTATCTCTTATAGTTAGGTTATAGCCCTGAAGGGCAATGTAAAAAAAACACCCTGTTAATAAGTAATCTATCAATTATTAGGCTATTACAACACAAGCCTAGTCGCTTAGTTTGGGGCTAGATGGCGCTGAAAAAAGTGTCCTACAATATTTAATTTTTGTTACCAACTTACATTTTTCTTCTTCCAGAGTGTGGGCCGTGGGTCTTCACTCCGTCATCAGAGCCTTAATGAGTCAAGCAAAACTGGCAGACAGGAGTTTAGCATGGCTTAAGAATAAATACATAGGATTATACTACGAAGACGGGTGCTGCTGTGAGCCGCTCGTGTCAGATGCAATACGGGTGTGTGAGCTAAAATTGATGGTCGTTAGTTTACGTTTGATGATCGTTAGTTAATGAGTCTAGCTAAACTGGCAGACGTTTAGGTTTATAAATTCGTATGATACGTCGTCTTAAAATAGAATAGAATATCTACTTCTTATATTAATTATATGAACTTGTGGACATTGACTTTAATTGCTTCATTACAACAATATCTTAAAAAATATAGGAACTTGGACCTTTCAGTACCTATGTACACAAAAAAATATGAACTTCATGAATTTCTTGTGTGTTCTTTTATAGGTAGACGCGTTCCGAAAATATCCCAAATTAGTTTTTAAGACAATTCAACGTGATCTCAAGAGAATGATTTCAACTGATTAAAACTTTTAATTGATTTTTTGCAGGTATTCGGAGGAAAAGAGTCAACTTATGGAAGCTCGACCCATTCCACGCCAGTCAAAGGAAACGTTGATTCACATTCGGATTCCATGCGAAGTTCTGGAATCAAATTTAAGGTAGGCACAAATATTTAAGTCACAAGAAACTAAAGTAATTTAAACGCGATAACATTTTAACATTGTTTAACATTTTGGGACTATTTGTTCGCTGTGACCTATTAAGTTACTAAACAAAACCAGTTTATTAAATTCTTAACAGAACTTAATTATGTCAAGTTATAGCTTCGCACGACTTTTGCATAAAGTCAGTGTCAAGTTATAGTTTGTTATTTAAAGTAGAAATAAAAAAGGTTGGCTTCGCCCACCTCGCGTCTAAGATAATAAATAATTTTCATTTTACAGAAAAACAAATCGACATCAGAATTGAAGAGTTCTCCTCGGAGCTACGGATCATCACACACGTCTGGTACCAGGAGCGAAGACGAGGTTCAAGGATCGCCAAGGCACAGGTATCTTTAGTACCAATCCATGGTATATTCTATTCGATCAAAGATTTAAACGACAATCTAAAATAGTACATTGCGATACAAGTGCGGTAAATTGATCATTCCATAGAGGCGGTTTATGACGCGCGACCTAAACGCGAGCGCGTTTATAAAGCCGAAATGGAATGATCAAACCACACGTGTATCGTACGACGTTTTTTATCACAGTTGCGAATAAAAGAAAACACTTGAAATAATAAAAAGCTAACAAAATATTTGTGTATATTTTACGCAATATTTTTTATTGATTATACTCCCGAAAGGGCAGGCAAAAGACTTTTAACCTATACAGCCTCGTCTAACATACAATATTTTTTAGGGTTTTTAGCCTAAAAGCCGTTTAATAAGATCCACTTGATGAGCAACTGTGATAAAAAGAACGCACGAAAAACGCAAAAACATGTAAAAAAATTGGGTACTTCATACCGTGGAGAAGGAAAAAAGGCTATATTTAATTTCGATATTTCTACTGAATAAGAACTTACGCGGATAAAACAACGCACTTAAAACTCTATTCTCTCAGTAATGGAAGTATTAATATTTAGTTCTTAGTTCCGAGCCTAGTGCCAAAACACAAAATGCAATGTGCACCGCCCTCCCGCCCACTTGAAGAGGCATGCAATGAGGACAAGCAAAAATTAGTATTAGTGACACCATTTATAAACCACGACACGTGTTTTGCGTCTACACGACTCATCGGATTGGATCACGACCGTGGTATTTGGGCGACAAACGTTAGATACGACGTCGTTCTCCGAGGTGTTGCCTCGCTGAACGTTGGGACAAGAGTCTCTTGATGTTCAGCGAGCGCTGCACTAGGCTCGGAACTATAAACTAAATATTAATACTTCCATTACAGATACTATGGAGTTCCGAAAAGTAACGCCGGATTCAATCAACTTATTTTCTCAATTTCAGCTCATACTCAGCAACTATGAGCCAGTATTACGGATGTGCGCCACGACACAGCAGCTTAACTACCACTGCGACCAGTATAATGATGGGCTCGCCTAATAGAAGCAGGTAATTTTGAAGGTCGTTAGGTCACCTTGGCTGCCGTTAGTTAACCTACCTTTAAGAGGAAAGGGTACCGGACGCTCTCTCCATATAAACGTAGTCGACTGTTTCCTCCCTGGATAATAACACAAGAGCAAATATTTTTATTGCATAAAACTTATAACTGCCATGACCATGTCGTTAGTTGACCTAATTTATCGACGACGACCCAGTTGGCACAATGGTCACCATGCCGGACTGCTATACACAGGGTTGCGGGTTCGATTCCCGCCTCAGACAATTATTTATGCTTAGATATTTGAAAAGGTAAATAAGTAGTATATCCGTTGTCTAGCACCCAATCACAAGTCTAGTTACTTAGCTTGGGACTAGATGGCGATGTGTGGAATGTCCTGCAATATTTAATATTTATTTATTTATTATCGACCGCTGCGATCAATGATAATTATGAAATGCTTGTCTAAGAAGTTTTTTCGATTTTCATTAGGTGACATTGACTGTCGTTAGTTGACCTAATTTAACGACTACAGCAAACAATGATATGAAGGGCTTTTGTAATATAAGCTAATAATTTTCGATTTTCGTTACATGACCTTGACATTTGTAATGATAAAATGTTACAATAATTTTAGCAGATTTTTATAATAAAACCAAACTATTAAAATAAGTTAAAATAAAGCTAAAATTGACCTTGATTTTTTTATTGATTTTTCAGATGACCTTGACCTATATTCTGTGACCTTCATAAACTTGACATTTATCGATTTGACCTAGTTTTTTAACCTTAAGTACTTAGGTACTCGAAAGGTACCCAACCCGTCCAAGCAGAGCTTGTTTACAAACTTAATTTTAAGTTTTTTGTGTTCCTACGAAGGGGTAGGAAAAAAGTTTTTAGTCTATACTGCCTAGTCTGTCGTTTTATTTCAAGTAAGTTTTTCTTTTTTATAATATTAGTGTGTGTTACTGTTGGTGTACCTAATAAATCAATTAAAGAGTTTTGGTGGGAACGAGTTAACAACATGTCGTGCTGCAGTTTTATTTTCATGAAACTTAGTTGTAACCAGAGTTGAATTGTATAATTCTGGTGGAAGGTTATTCTACTTAGTTCTGTGAAAGTGCACAAGTGTAGTGAAAGTAAAAATCAGTGTCAAACATGAAGTTTTCTCGTTGCCTCCAAATCTCCTATTAAGGTTATGGTAAACTTGCCACCGCTTTACTATAGCCCCTGACTTGACGGACTATAACGACTTTGACTGTTTTGAAACACTTAAGGCCCAATTTATGAAAAATCAGGTCATAATTTGATGCAAAATATAACTTGACACTGGCTAAATGCACAAGCCGTGCGAAGCCATAATTATAAGCATAAAAAAATCTTTTAAATGAGTATGTTTTTTTTTTCAGTTTACGAAGGTTGGAGACCAGTGAGCGGTTTTGGGAGAATTTGAAACATTTACGGACGGGTTCCGTCGGTTATGACACACAACTTGACTTTATGGATTTTGTAGCTCTTTTCAGAAGTTTTAGGTAAGTATATTTTAATCTATACATATAAAATGCTTTGTCCTGAACTACTGGCTGACTGACGGATCAACGCACAGCCTAAACTAGTGATCGTAGAGACCTGAAACTTGGAGGGTGTGTTCTTTGTATGACGTAGGCAAGGATTTTGAAAAATTCAACTCATACGCGGGCGAAGTCGCGGGCAAAAGCTAGTGTTTTTATATAATTAACTTAGAGATGTTATTGTTATTGGTAGCTGGAATTTAATTGGGGTAACAGCGATGGGAATAAAACCGGCCAAGTGTGATTCGGACTCCCACATGAAGGGTTGAGTACCCAGTTGGCACAATGGTCACCATGCCGGACTGCCAAACACAGGGTTGCGGTTCGATTCTCGCCTCTAACAAGTATTTATGCTTAGATATTTGTCTGTGGTCTGGTTGTTTCTATGTATTATAAGTATATATTTACAAAAGAAAAGTATATAAGTAGTATATGAGTAGTCTAGCACCCATAACACAAGTGTAGTTAATTAGCTTGGGGCTAGATGGCGATGTGTGGAATGTCCTGAAATATTCATTTATTTTTTGGAATGAATTTCCTTATCGCGCGTTGCGAAATGGGATTAGACGGAAAAAATTAAGACTAAAAGTTGTAACGACACTTTTTGCTATAAGTAGTTGTAAGCCGTGCGGCGTGCGCGTGTTTCTCTATCTCTCTCTCATAGAAAGCAATTACTAAAATTGAGCCTACTGATTAAGTTTATATTACATTATATTTGTTAATAATAAAAAAAACCATTATTGGACCGAGTTTCCTTATGGCGCGTTGCGAAAGAGGGCTAGACGGAAAAATTAGGACCAAAAGTTGGAACGACACTTTTTGATTTTTTATTACAATTCCTTCACTAATTAATCGAAAAGAACTTCGTTCTATCCGGGTGTCTCTTGACACCTCTCAAGTTTTTTTATTTATCTATACATATAAAATGCTTTGTCCTGAACTACTGACTGACTGACTGACTGACGGATCAACGCACAGCCTAAACCGCTGATCGTAGAGACCTGAAACTTGGAGGATGTGTTCTTAGTATGACGTAGACATCGGATAAGAAAGGATTAGAGATTTAGAGATTCCACCCCTAAGGGGGTGAAAAGGGGGGGCAAAGTTTGTATGGAACAACGTGATTCCTTGGTCTATTTTCGACTTCTACGCTGACGAAGTCGCGGGCAAAAGCTAGTAATGTTATATTTTTTGTTTATTGTCCGCAGTTTAGTGATGCGTTCAGAGTTGCGTGATATATTCGAACAGCTCGCGGTTCCTAGAACGCGGTCTCCACTGCTGGGTGCCGAGAAGAGCAGAAGTTCACCAGAACTGTACAGGAACAGAGCTGTTTTTAGAACCGGTATGTACAGTATTTTTTAAGACGTATCCCAGCCCTCGGTAGAGTTCAAAAATTACTATTATTAGAATGTTTGCATTCTAATAATTTTTGTTTTAATAATTGATGTGTTAGAAGACTTTAAACTTCAACTAAAGCAGGTGTCTAGAATCTTGCTTGTGTTGAAAATATTCTTATAATAGCCTTTTTGGAGCTCTACGGTGGGTCTGCAACTATGCAGCCGACAAACATCTAAGCATAAATACTTGTCGGAGGCGGGAATCCAACCCGCAACCCTGTGTTTAGCAGGCCGGCATGGTGACCATTGTGCCAACTGGGTCTTGCTAGACAGATTAGATATGATTTTTTATAAAAAAATAATTTTGGTTAGTCTGGGTTGCGGGTTCGATTCCCGCCTCAGACAAATATTTATGCTTAGATATTTGTCTGTGGTCTGGTTGTTTCTATGTATTATAAGTATATATTTACAAAAGAAAAGTATATAAGTAGTATATGAGTTGTCTAGCACCCATAACACAAGTGTAGTTACTTAGCTTGGGGCTAGATGGCGATGTGTGGTATGTCCTGCAATATTTATTATTATAAATCTATTTCATTTCATCATATTTTCGTTTCCAGGGCTATTAACAAGAAATGGTTCTCTAGACCTGGAACCACCAAGTGATAAAGCCAATAGGAAGAAGGCGTTTGATCTCCTTGCCGCTGCAGCCCTACCAGGTACCTATTATGAATCTTCATTAAGAGGAACCCGCGCTCTCTCCATACACACATAGTCGACTGTTTCCTCCCTGGATAATGACATTAGCACAAATATTTTTGTTGCATAAAATCTATAACTGTCATGACCATACCCCTATGTTTGGTTATTTTTTGTTTTTTAGCTTTTAAAATCTTAATTACTATGATTATTAGAAAATAAAAAAAGACATATGGGCATGGTCATGGCAGTTATAGGTTTTGAAATAGTCGACTACGTTTGTAATGGAGAGAGCGCCGGTACCCTTTCACCTTAATTTCTTTTTCTTAGTAAAGATTTTTTATACCGGCTTCGTGCGCGTGAGACTCGCGCACGAAGGGTGTTATGTGCCTACTAACAGCGCTCAGCGGTTTCACCCGCGTAAGTCCCGATCCCGTGGGAATATCAGGATAAAAAGTAGCCTATAGCCTTCCTCGATAAATGGACTATTCAACACAAAAATATTTTTTCAATTCGAACCAGTAGTTCCTGAGATTAGCGTGTTCAAAGAAACAAACAAACTCTTCAGCTTTATAATATTAGTATGGACTAGCAGCGCTCCGCAGTTTCACCCGCGTAACTCCCGATCCCGTGGGAATATCAGGATAAAAAGTCGCCTATAGCCTTCCTCGATAAATGGACTATCCAACACAAAAATATTTTTTTCAATTCGAACCAGTAGTTCCTGAGGTTAGCGCGTTCAAACAAACAAACTCTTTAGCTTTATAATATTAGTATAGATTTATTGACGTGTAACGTCTAATAAATTGATAGACACCTGCATTTACGAAAAAGTGTCACGGTAATATTGTGTGACGTCATGCGTCATGGTAATATGACCACCGATACCGTGGGAATATCAAAATGAAAAGTAGCTTATAATACTAAAATATTTTTTTTATCACAGTTGCTCATAAAGTGGATCTTATTCAACGGCTTTTAGGCTCATAATCCAACATATTATGCACGCGTGCGTTTTAGATTTGTTAACTAGTGCTGTAAAGTTATCCCGAAAAGGTAGGTACCAAAGAGTTTTTTAGCTATCAAAAATGGTTGTCTCTAAAGTCGGTTTACGAACGAAAATTTTACGTGATAATGACTTAGAAAACGATTAAAAATTGAGTTGTTTATTTTTTGTTTTTTCTTTACTTAAATATATTGTTTTTCCGTACCATTGTATTTTGTTCTTAACCCCCGACGCAAAAACAAATAGAAAAACCCTAAAAAATAATGTATGTCACACGAGGATGTATAGGTTAAAAGTCTTTAGCCTGGCCTTTCCGGAGCATAATTAACAAAAAAATATTGCCTTAAAAAAATGTAAACATAGAGTTATCACAAATATTTTGTTAATTATTATTTTGTTTTCTTTTCAAGTCTTTTCTTTTATTCGCAACTGTGATAAAAAACGTCGTACGATATACGTGTGGAATTGATATTTGCATCTTGGCTTCTATAACACGCTCGCTGCCGCTCGCGCGTCATAAACCGCCTCTATGCAAAGATCAATTTACCACACTTATATCGTAATGTACTATTTCAATTCGAACCAGTAGTTCCTGAGAACAAAATATTAGTATAGATACATTTTGTATAGGCCGGTGTTGGCTTAGTGGTAGATACCTCGACTTTCATTCTGAAGGTCGTGGGTTCGAATCCCAGCCGGCCGTGCACCTATGTATTTTTCTTAAGAAAAATTTATGTGCGCTAATTGACATTGCTCTTACGGTGAAGGAAAACATCGTGATGAAACCCGCGGCTTAGTTGGCTCCAGAAATATTGACAGGTTCTCTCCTCTGGACATGGTCGACTAAGCTGAGAGGGTAGTAGGTGCTGGGCAAGCCTACTCCATCCTCACGCAAAAAGGACCCAATTAAAAAGGGTCCAATGGCGGAAAACAGCCTGTATACAAGTACAGTCGGCTGCATAATTGCAGCCCTCGGTAAAGTTCCAAAATTACTATTATTAAAATGTTTACATTCTAATATTTTTTGTTTGATTAATTGATGCGTTAGAAGACTTTAAACTTCACCTAAAGCAGGTGCCTAGAATCTTGCTTGTGTTGAAAACATTCTTATACCAGCTGTTTTCGAGCTCTACGGTGGGTCTGCAATTATGCAGCCGACCGTACATTTTGTATTCAAACTTATAATATTTTTAACGACTATGTTTTTTTCTAGGTGCTTGCCCAGATGTGGGCGGGCGGGTGTTGTCTTTGCCCACCCTGGGCAAATTCTGCGAAACAAGACAGGATGAGGCCAAGACTGAACAACAACTTAGGGATATTATACAGGTTGGTATTTTTAGAGTTTCGTACCCATGGTAAAAACGGGACCCTAACTAAGACTCCACTGTCCGTCTGTCTGTCACCAGGCTGTATCTCATGAACCGTGATAGCTAGACAGTTGATTTTTTTATTCAAATCCAATCCTCGCCCAAGAGAATAAAGACATTTCCCAATATCCCCATATTATAGAATATTTTTCCGAATATCCCCATTTACTCGGGTTGGGATGTTAGGAATTTATTTCCCACAATAACGCTTGCATGATATTGTGCTTAAACAAAAACTAAATGCATTTAACGTTTAATCTAAAATTAAATTCTATTTAATCAGTTTTACTTTAATAGTAATCACTTTAACCGTTGGTAATCATGTTTAAGGTGAAAGGGTACCGGCGCTCTCTCCATACAAATGTAGTCGACTGTTTCCTCCCTGGATAATGACACTAGCACAAATATGTTTGTGTCGTAAAACCTATAACTGCCATGACTATGAAACGAAATATAGGGGATGTTTCGTTGTTTTTTTTTCATGTTCTAATTATCATAGAAATTAAAATTTATAAAAGAAATAAAAAACATAGGGGCGTGGTCATGGTCATGACAGTTATAAGTTTTATGCAATAAAAATATTTGCTCTGGTATCCAGGGAGAAAACAGTCGACTACGTTAGTAGGTAATTATTGTTCCTTGAAACCCAAAATTATTCATTTTTATGGTCGTATTCCATTCCTAGACCCTATTGCCTAGACCATTCACAGAAAATGTATATTTTCTCGTTTTGACCCATTATGTCAATTATTCCCAAGGTGAGACGCTGTTGAAAATTATATTATCTCAATATTTTAAATTGCTCACTTCGCTCGTTCAGTTGTGGCCTAGAAAGAATATACATCAAAAATCTTTTATGATCTATGATAACACCGTCCACACAAGTTTATTAATTATCGTTACCGCAAATCTTTATTCATTTCGTTTTGTACACTGTTAGAATGCAGTTCGTCAAACAACCGGTATCATTGCAATTTGAAAATATTGATTTTGCATCAGAAAAATGCAGTTCTCGTCATGGAAAACTTTTACCGAATACAATACGTTGTATAATATGTGGCCCATCGAACTGTGGAAAAACAAATTTGGTTATCGGTTTACTCTTGCACGAAAACGGTTTACAATTTCGTAATGTTTATGTATATTCAAAAACTCTATACCAACCAAAATACGTGTATTTAGAAAAGGTGTTGCAAATTGTTCCTGGTGTTTCTTTCTCAAAGTTTCATGAAAATCAAGAAGTTCTTTCTCCTGATGCGGCAAAATGTAACTCAGTTATTATATTCGATGATGTGTCATGTGAGAAACAAAATAATATGCGCGACTTTTTTGCAATGGGTAGACATAAATATATAGACTGTTTTTATTTAAATCAGACCTACAGCAAAATCCCAAAACAATTGATAAGAGATAATGCAAATTTACTTATACTTTTCAAACAAGATGATATAAACATGAGACACATTTATGATGAACACGTCAATACAGATATGACATGGCAAGAATTTAGAGAAATGTGTGCAAATATATGGAAAGAACCCTACAGTTATGTGGTAATAAATAAGGACTGTGAAAAAAACAGAGGATGTTATCGAAAGAAATTTGATACATTTGTTAAGTTTCATTAGTCGACTGATGTAAGCCAGTGTTCATCAATTATTTGAATCATTTTTAGTCGTGTCGTTGTACAAAAAACAAGTATAATGTCTTACATACCTGTGTATCGTCGTTACGTTGATGAAGAGGAACGTTTACGGAGTTTTGCTACTTGGCCGCTGGGTTTAAATCAAAAACCAAAAGAAATGGTTGAAGCAGGATTTTTTTATACGGGGAGGAGCGACAGAGTCGTCTGTTTTTACTGTGATGGAAGAATGAAAGATTGGAGCCCCAAAGATCTGCCATGGGAAGAGCATGCACGCTGGTTTAATAAATGTCCGTATGTATTAGTAATGAAAGGAGAAGACTATGTAAAAAACATACTAAATAGAGGACACGATGAAGTCGAAGAAGAGTGGAATAAAATTGAATCGAGATCTCCACATTTAAAAGCCGACACGATATCGTTATCAGTTATGTGTAAAATTTGTTTGGAAGAAGAATTGAATACGTGTTTTATATCTTGTGGTCATGCTGTGGCTTGTGCGAAGTGTGCTCTGTCTCTTGATGGTAAATGCCCAATTTGCAGAAAAGTGTTCAAAAAAATTATTCGAATATATTTATAATAAATAATTAATAAAAACATTTTTATTTTCTAACTAAATAGTAAACAACTTTGCTGAGCTCTGATTAACGATCCTCATTCGCTGGATTAGAACCCACACAAATATTTAAATAGTTGAAAATATTGTTAAAGCTATCATTTCGTGACGATTACTTGAACCAATAAAGTCCAATACAATGACAATAAAATTAAGAAAACGAATCACCGATGCTGTTAAAGGGAAGGTTGAATGCACGTTCCGTTTCTTATGGGCATGCTGTGGCTCTGTAGGGGATTTTTATTCGATTATATTTCTGAATAAATAATTAATTATTGGAATGAGAAATCCACTATAAATAGCTGAATGTATAAGCCAGACCTTCATTTCGCAAGGATACAGACATTAGTTATATCAAAGCCTGATAATGGAAAAAAAACTGAAAAATCAAATTGTAGAAGCTGCAGAAGCTGTTAAAAAGAAGGTTCGAAAGATGCGTGATATTGAAACGGAAAAGAGTAATATATTGGAATCCATTTTTAAACCAATTACAGAACCTCTTCATAAAATGGTAGATAATTCTTCACTAATCGATACTCTTAACAACAAAGAAGCAATCAACAATAATTCAAAAACTATAAAACGTGAAATTAAATTTGATACTTCAAGCCCATTAGAGAGTGATAAAACTCTTAAGAGACTATCCACCATTGGAACTAATAATAATACATTTAATCCAAAAGTTTCTTCTGAATCGGAAGAATTCGATGAGAGCGATGATGTTGATGAAGTTAAATCGGATGAAGGAGATGAATCGTTTAAAACAGTAGATTCAGATCCAACTGATAGAAGTTTTAACATATCTTCGTGGTCGTCTACTTCGGAAGCAAATTTTCAAAATGTTCCGTTTGGTGTGAGACATGAACGCGGTAAACTCATGATGGGATCTTCACGTGTAATTGTGTCCGATAGTTGTATTCAAATTGGTGCGAAAAAGTATAAGATTACAGATGGTATAAACGAATTATTGTTTAAAAAAGTTCCTAACTTAAATGTAATAAATGATGAAGATTTGGCTCATTATAAGTTAATGTTACTAGAAACAAATGCTCATCGAAGAAATTTCAAGCCAAATCAACCTATCAAAAGTAATAAGGGTCGAAAATACTTGAGTATCATAAAACCACTATTCAAGTTACGTAAAGTTTCGGCAAGTACAGACTGTAGCCAACCGGATATAACACATCAAGGAAAAGGTTTACCATTGTTGAAGACATGGAAGAAAAATGTCGACTACGTATACTGGGACGATCCTAATGAACTAATCGAAAGATTAAAGCTTTTAATTGCATCAAAAAATGCTGGTAACACTGGGTTGGAAAATGAAATAATATCCATTATAGAAGAACTGCGTGAAAGTGGTATTATACCTTAATAAATAGTAAACATCCCTTATTTTTTTTCATTTCAACATCGTCTCTGATACCCATCAGTTCGAAATAATGGATAAATTTGGAAATTATGGTCGTAACCGAATACGTTTACCTGATTTTTTAGAAAACTTTGATAATAAGGTCTTGATGCGGACCGAAAGCGGTGAATTCAATTTACATAACACAAGATTGACTGGTATTTCGATTCCATTCCAAGATTCCGACGCTGTCAACAAAGAATATGTTGATAAACAAAATAAATTGTATTTAAAGAAGCAAGAGCTAGAAACAATAGTAAATGATTTAAAGGCAGTTGTGAAAGAACACTTCGATAGTATTAAAGCAGATTATTGTACAAAGGCTGAGTTAACTCAAATCACAAATTTTTTTAAAAAATGAGTAAACTTCAAATTGTAAATGAAATTCACAAACCGGCTCGCAAGAATTTTAACCGACGATCTGTAATATTGAAAGGAATCGATGACTTATGGCAAGCTGATCTTATTGATTTTCAAAGTTTAAAAAGTTATAATCGAGGCTATAGCTATATTTTAGTGATAATAGATTGTTTTTCTAAGTTTTCTTGGACAATCCCTGTTAAAACTAAAACCAAAACCGAAATAGCAAATGCGTTTAATAGTTTATTAGTTAATAATCTCCGAAAACCGATTAATTTACAAACTGATATGGGCACTGAATTTTACAACGATGAATTTAAAAAAGTTATGAGGAAATTTAACATTAATCATTACTCAACATACTCTATTAAAAAGGCCTCTATAGTAGAAAGACTAATAAAGACACTGAAAACCAAGTTATATAAACTTTTTAGTTTAAACGGTAATTATAAATGGATTGGTGAACCATTGAAAATTATCATAACAACGTACAATAATACAATACATCGAACAATAAAATACAAACCAAACGATGTAAAGCAATCAAATCAATGTGAAATTTTAAAAAATATAATGAGTTCCCACAAAACAAATATACTAACGAAGACCGGTAAGCTAAAGGTAGGCGATCATGTTCGCATAAGTAAATATAAAAGTAGCTTTGAAAAGGGATATACTCCTAACTGGTCTACAGAATTGTTTTTAGTTAAAAAAGTTCATCTTTCTGTACCAGTAACATATTCTATAGAAGATCTGCGTCATCAACCTATATTAGGGCGTTTTTATGAGCAAGAACTTCAAAAAACAAACTGTCCCAATGTGTATCTTATTGAAAAAGTTATAAGGAAAAAGGGTAATAAACTCTTTGTCAAATGGCTAGGTCTTTCGCAAACTGAAAACAGTTGGATTAATAAACAAGCTATTTTATGACCTCTGATTCTCTGATATATTATAAAAATATAAAATTGCGAATGCTAAAGGATATTACCCCATTTATAACTCAGCTATGCGCGGAGGAGGACTCGTGAATAGTATTATAAATAACTTACCGTTTGAATTGCATTTACCTGGATATAATTATTGTGGACCTGGTACACGATTAAGAGAACGATTATTGAGAGGAGATAAAGGAATCAATGAGCTTGATAACGCTTGTATGAGACACGATATTGCTTATAATAATTCAAATAGTTTGGAAGATCGACATAAAGCTGATTTAGATCTCATAAATATGGCAAAACAGAGAATTAAATCAAAAAACGCTGGAACAGGTGAAAAACTTGCTTCGTGGCTTGTGAACAAGGTGATGAAATCCAAAGTCAAGCATGGTGCAGGCGTGAGATCATTCAAGTCGGTGGTTTCAAAAATACATAAAAAACTGAAAAAGTCAAAACCAAAAAGTGATGCTGCAGCAATAAAAGAAGCTTATTCAGCTGCTAAAAAGCTCATAAAAAATAAGAAAAAGGTTTTCGTGCCTCGTGTTATACCGTTACCGAAAACAGGCGGTGTTTTACCACTTATTCCAATATTCGCCGGACTATCAGCGTTGGGCGCATTAGCCGGAGGTGCTGCAGGTATTACGAAGGCAGTAAATGATCATAAGTCAGCTAAAAAGAACTTAGAAGAAGCTCAACGTCATAACAGAATGATGGAATCAATTGCTTTAGGAAAAGGCCTCTATATAAAACCCTACAAGACAGGAAATGGTCTTTTTGTAAATAAATCAAAAAACTAATTACAAGGTTACCCAAACGCGCTCTTACTGATCTAGACATATTAGGATATGCTAATAAATACATACCTCACTTTAGAGGTGTTTTTATGAGAAATGAGTTACCATCACAGCCTAAAGATATTGAGTGTGCGATTGTTAATTTAGATAGTTCAGAGAATGAAGGAACTCATTGGGTAGCCTATGTAAAACTATTCAAATATTGTGAATATTTTGACAGCTTCGGTGATTTAAAACCACCGTTAGAATTGATCAAATATTTGAAATATAATATAACATATAACTATTGCAGATATCAAAATTTTAATACATTTTATTGTGGTCATTTATGTTTAAAATTCCTTGATACATTTTGGACAAATGTGTTGTATTGATATTTTAGTAAATGTTTTAATAAAGGATTATCGACTATATAATTACAAACTAGTTTTTATCACCTTCATTTGTAAAATGTCTTTCACGTTGTCTATAACTGGTAATACCTCGGTTTTATCTTCCACTTTTTATCCACCATTGCAATTTGAAGGTGAATACGAGTGTGCCCTGTTGTATTTGTCGACATTCAATTCAATCCCTAACATTGATAAAAGAAACAACAAATTTTATTATGGCAACAATGATGTATTAGAAATACCAGAAGGTGCTTACGAACTTCAAGATATTTCTGATTACTTAAAAACAAACATTAAAAATGAAACTAATATAAATTTATTTTGCAATAACAACACATTGAAAACTTTCATTTTCTGCTCTAAAGACATACATTTCGAAAAAAATTACAGTCTTGGAAATTTACTAGGGTTTGGTAAGCAAACTCTAAAAGCCAATATAATACACGAGTCTCAGCTTCCAGTTAACATTTTATCAACGACAGTGGTGAGAATCGAATGTGATATAGTGAGCGGTTCATATATTAACGGACAATCAAGCCACATTATTTATGAATTTGCTCCAAATGTTCCACCAGGTTATCGAATAATAGAAGTGCCGAAAAATATAATTTATTTTCCTGTCAATCAAAATAACGTAGGTTCCATAAATATCAAATTATTAGACATTAATAATAATTTGATAAATCTACGAGGTGAAGAAGTTCAATTGTATATGCATGTCAGAAGAAAATGATCGACTTTAATAAATACGGTAATGGTATTATAAAACACATCAGTACGCATCGAACATTCCGGAAAGGAACAACTAAAACAAAAATTAAAATAACGAAAGAAAACAAACAATTCCTGAAATTAATCGGACTCTTAAAATGAGTATATTAGATGTAACAAGTTCACCTGCTTATGATAATACCATAGAAGGTATCGAATATCATTCATATAAGCCGTATGTTACAAGTTACAACAGAAATGATGAAATTCGGATACCTATCAACCAACAGGATTTGTACGTATTACCATCTGCAAGTACCCTCTACGTAGAAGGAACTATAAACATTATAAAAAATGTTACAAAAGAAAAGGTTACTGCTATTGAATTCACGAATAATCCAATACTTTTTTTGTTCCAAGATGTTCGTTATGAACTCAATGGAGTGGAAATCGACAGAATAAAAAATGCTGGTATGACAACAACAATAAAAAATTTATTATCTTTTAATGAAATTGAGGCTAAAGTCGCAAAAGCTTGGGGTTGGGATATAAATGGAACAAAGACAACCCTCCATAATTTTTCTTGTTCAATACCTCTTAGTAACATTTTAGGCTTTACTGAAGATTATAAGAAAATTGTTATGAATTGCAAACATGAACTAATATTGTTACGCAGTAATACAAATTTAAACTCATTAAAAATCCCATCTGGTGAATCTCTTGAAGACATAATAATTAATAAATTAGTTTGGCGCGTTCCACACGTCAAGGTATCTGATAAAGAAAAAGTACATTTATTAAAACTATTAGAAAAGGACCGTCCTCTACATTTTGCTTTTAGGAATTGGGATTTATATGAGTATCCGTTATTACCAAAAACAACTAAGCATACATGGTCAATCAAAACGTCCTCGCAGATTGAAAAACCACGTTATGTAGTATTGGGTTTACAAACAAATAGAAAGAACTTACCAGATAAAGATATGTCGCGATTTGATCATTGTAATTTGAGAAATGTTAAGGTATATCTCAATTCTGTCTATTTTCCATATGAAAATTTAAATATAAATTTTAGTGAAAACAAATTCGCTTTATTATATGAACAATATGTCAAATTCCAACAATCTTATTACGGTCGTAGAAGTGAACCGCTACTCAGTGCATCAGAGTTTAAAGAAAAAGCGCCACTGTTTGTAATCGATTGCTCTAGACAAAGTGAAAACCTTAAGTCGGGTCCAGTAGTCAGTGTACGTATAGAGCTTGAAAGTAATGTTGAAATACCCGATCAAACATCGGCATATTGTCTCATTCTAAACGACTGTATTATAGAGTATAGACCATTAAGCAATTTAGTAAAAAAAATATCATGACTTCAGACGTTGCTATAGTCGATCTGCAAGGATTCAAAGATGATACCAATCGATTCATTGTGAAAGAGTTTTCAATTTTATCTCAAGGATATACTCAAACCTTTCTTATCAAGGCTCCGTATCCCTTCAGAGAATTGTCGGTTGAAGGAAAGCGACAAGTTCGGTGGATTGAAAATAATCGAGGGATTTATTGGAGCGAGGGTTATGTATACTTTAACGATTTTAAACACATTATTAAACTGTACCTAAATAATAGAAAAATTATTGTGAAAGGTGCTGAGAAAGTTAAGTGGATAAAGGAACTCTGTTCTACTTGTGAAATTGTTGATGTTGATAAAAAAGGATGTCCTAATTTTTTAAAATTATATAATGACTATACAAAAAAAGATATGACATTAAATTGTTTACATCATAAAAAATACTGCGCTTTAAAAAATGTTTTATGTCTAAAGTTGTGGTGTAAAGATAACAGCATATTTTCCTATTCTTTATTTACTAAATAACTTTTTCCTAAGTGTATACCTACTTATGACATTATATTAACAATAAATAATGTTTAAAATTGATTTTTTAGTACAAGTACAAATAAAAAGAAATTTTATAGAGAAATGTGTTTTATTTTAAAAATAGCCTCATACTACCTACTTTATAATAAGTTTGAAAGAAACAAATAAAACAAGTGTATTATCGAAATACATTTTTATTTTAAACATTAACTTATACATTACATAAAATACAGTGATCTGCTAGCGCAGTTTAAGTACTTACATATTATTATTAATAACAAAAAAAAGCTGAAATATATTTCACTACACATTTTAGTTTAAAAAAAAAAACAATCACAAATTGTAATAGTTATCACCACACAGTTTTTTTGATATATTACTTATTATTCGTTCAGTTTGCTCCATGATATCATCTATTGAATCTTTAACAATATATTGTGCACTCACAAGAACTGAATCCTCGTCCTCGGGTTTAGGATCACTGATGTCTTGAATTTGTATCTTAATAACGCGCCTCCCTCTGCACCTTTCACCATTTATTATAAATGATGGTCTCTGAAGTCGAATACGCTTAGTCTCCACGTCTTTTTTGGAAGTTTTTTCCTTACGAAGGCGCTTCTTTTTCGTCTGTTCTTTAGGTTGTTGTGTTCCGGAAAGGCGTAGCGAGCCTTGTTCCTTTAAATCGGGAAACAATTCATCAAAACCAGCTAATGGATCTTGTGCACATTGCAAAAATATATCTTGTGATTCCGTCATGTCTGTAAAAAAATAAAAACATTATTATTAAAAAGGTAACATAAAATGTAAACAAAAACTTTAAAAAATTGGTGTTAAATAAATTTCCATCGATAACCTATCTGAAACAAAAAATATTATGTAGGTACTTACCGATATTTCAGCTTTGGAACAACTGATTTAATTATAACACTGCGCTAGCAGATTACTGTGTATCCTTTATAAAATACTAAATGCGAATGATTATCGAATGGAACCGTTTGCCTATATTGCTTACTTTTCAAAATGATGTGAATGTAATTAGATTCAGTTGGTTTTAAATCTCTAATTTCATTTTTTCTTTATAGCAAAATCGTGTTGAGACATGTTGTTTTAGTAAACTGCATTGTTTATTAAGTACCTATCTTATTAGCAAGTAATTAAAGGCAGCTGTTATTTCATCTCTAATTTCATTTCTGTCTATATGACAAAATCACGTTAAGACATGTCGTTTTAGTAAACTGCATTGCTTATTATGTAGGTACCTAATATCTAAACACCACATTTCTTTCTTAGAAAGTTTTGTCAGCTGGTATTTTATGTAATTGAAGTATACCTTAGTTAAAGAGTTATTTTTGACGACCCAGTTGGCACAATGGTCACCATGTCGGACTGTCAAACACAGGGTTGCGGGTTCGATTCCCGCCTCAGACAAGTATTTATGCTTAGATATTTGTCTGTGGTCTGGTTGTTTCTATGTATTATAAGTATATATTTACAAAAGAAAAGTATATAAGTAATATATCCGTTGTCTATCACCCATAACACAAGTCTAGTACTTAGCTTGGGGCTAGATGGCGATGTGTGGAATGTCCTGCAATATTTATTTATTATTTTTTAAACTTAATTCTAATAAATGAAAACGCAATATTTTGTAAGATATCTTTATTTAAAAAACTTAATTTGTTATAAGTGTCTTAGTATAGAAAAACCTATTTTATTACATAAAACTAAATTATTTTAAAAAAGTAGGTATAGAAAAACATCTTATATCATATAAAACACAATACAATATTATTCAATATTTAATTTTCAAAATGTTTAGGACTTAAAAACTATGAAATCGAACAATGTTTTAAACTCCTAGGAAAGACACATGACCATGTGCTTTTGTAGATATCTTATCTGATGATATTAGTCGTTTATCATCATTACTGGATAAAGCGACTTTATTAACACAACGAGTAAAAACTTGGTGTCTTATCGACTTAAACAATATGTTTTTTTTCCTCAAAATTGTTTGGGAAAATAAAGTTTTTCTATAGTCAGAAGCTTCCAGCTCGCGAACGACACACGATTTTATGCCTTTAGCTTTTTTTATTTCACTATCTACGGTTTTTATACAATAAAGTTTTGAACGTAACCCTATAAATTCGGTGATTATTTTACCACCCATCTCATCTTTGAATAATCCAGGTACTTTTTTATTTATTAAAGGCAAACCATAATCGTTGTCTACGGAAAAGTTACTAGTGTCAAAATAATTACTAAAATATTTTTGTAAGTCCTTATAGAAATCACTTGTTTTAATGTAATACACGAAGCTATCTGTGTCTGAATAACACATTTGCAAACGATTATCAAAGTGCGGTTTCATTACAGAATAGTGAAAGTCATACATGTGCGCTTTAGACAATTCAAGTACAGTAAAACCAATGTAAATAGGCTTATCTAATGCAATGCAGTGTGGTTTAAGTTGAATTGCTGCTAAGTTGTCGCTAAAAATAATGGCATCTTGAAAATAAGGGCTAGCTATTAACTTTCCTGCGCTATTTTTCTTTTTAGTAAAATTATCATTATCGTCCCATTGATTAACTAATTTGACATTAATTTTCTTTTCATTGTTTTCCAAGGTTTTTCCGAAAATACTGTTGTTAAGTAATTTGAAAAAATCTTGTTCAAAAGTTGACGTAGCTTGCTGTCTCAAACGCGTATTTAAGTCAATGTACTGTTTTAAATAATTATCTTGGCGGAATGTGATCACTCTATGAACCTTTTTCAATACTAAACCATGTTTCAAACACGTTTTTAAATAAACATAATGGATAACATAATGGAATTTGTCGTATAAGTTAGGAATCAGTTTAGTATTTTTACCTCCCGGTGGAACAAATTTTTCGGGACAAAAAGGCAGATCGTTATGAATAAAGTGTAAGTTTTTAGGATAATTTAAATCAACCTCAAGAATAAAACCGTATTCTGCGTCATCTGGAATACTATTTACGTCTAAATTAATAATTTCATCTTCAGACAAAAATCGAAAACCAGATAACGGTAAAGTTAAACTCATACTGTAGCCGTAGAGATTATTGCAATCTATGTATATAAGGTAAGACTTTGGGATCGAAGGATCGAAATTCAGCATGTATTTGTTGTTGGCCTTTGCATACCTATGTGATACCATACAAATACCACCCCTTATTCCTGATTGTATCATATTATAAATAGAAACATCATTTATTAATTCTAATTCGACTTGTGTTTTGTAAAGCATTGCATCAAAAGATAAGCTTGGTGCTGTAATATAAAACGCTGGATCCAATTGATAATAGCGTTTACAAGTTACACGAAACTGTTCAAAGATATCAGTTAACAGTAAAACATCAGTTTTTAAATACAAATCTGTATACTGTCCCATATTATTTAGTCTAAATTGTCTCCAAACTAACTGAGCGTGTGCATAATCTTTTCTTGAAATATGTTCACCGGTTAGAGAACTATAAAAATATTTTTTATTTGGAAGAGATGTTTCATTATAACGTTCTAATTTATTCATGTAATCGTAAGGATAAACTCCTTTTCGCGTAAGGAGATGAAAATGTGTGTCATTCGGGAAATGCCTCCTTAAGTGAATAAATTGCTCTGTTTTCATACTTTTTGTTAATTTTTCTAAACTAGTATTTAAAAATTTGAAAGAGTCAACAAATCGCAACAAAATAAATTTTCCACCAGGCATGGGTATATACTTTGTGAATGAGACATAGTTCTCTTTCGTTTTTGGTATAATTTTAATAGAGCCGGAAGCTTCACCCAGTTTCGTAATAAATAAATGGCAATCATACCCAGACAAATTATGAAAAAAAATTGGTATAAATTTTGGAATTTTATATTGCAAGTTACAATAATTATGAGCGGCTCCACGATATTTCCCAGTTATGTGACAATGATCTCTTACTTTGTCACCATACAAAAAGTTCTGACAAATATGACATTTAGTAGCATTTTTATAATTCTGTGCATCAAATTCATTAAAAATTATGGGCATATTTTGAGACAATATATCGTATATATTACGAACGTCATTATAAATATATGATACAAATTTATCTACGCAATCGATTCCACGATATGTAACAAATTTATTGTAAGTTGGATTTTGTAAACAAACAATATTATAACCAAATGCAATAGGCACATGTTTTTGAGTTGTATAAGTATACGCGCTTTTGTTATCCTCGTCGCAACTCGACTCAAGCATACTTTCGAAATCAGCATAAATTACGAATGGAACGTTTTGTTTACGTTCAAAGTTTTTAAATTTTATGACTGAATCCTGTTCAGGTAACAAGGTGGCTATACCATTACAAGTATGTCCTTGTAATTGTTCAATGCTGTTAAAAAACACTAAACAAATTTCACATAAAAATATTTTTTTATGATTGCGAGTGATTTGACTTCGTAATAAACGCGATAAGTCTTTAATTAGACAATAATGCGACTTTGTGCCCTTTTCTAAATAAAGTAAATGAATAGTTTTTCGGTTAACATTGTTTTCCGATTTATATAATGGGCCTATAATGGTGTTGTTTTTACTCAATCCGTAAATTATGAAACATAACCGAGGATTATTATTTTCAAATATAGATACATCAGAAAAAGTTACTGGAAACGACATGTTTTGTATATTCAATACATCATGAAAATTGGGATACGATGAAACTCTATCAGCATGTTTCTTCGCTGGAAACAAGTATGCTAGTATGCTCCATAAGAAACAATACACATCAGAGTTACGAACGTTTATACAAGCTTTTTTGTTTTTTATTTGTTTGGGCAAATCAATGTATGTTGAACCACCAAGTGGTTGGTATTTATTTACATTGACTTCTAAGTGAATACAATTTAAGAAAGCCCACCCACTGTCGCGATCTTCAAATTCTTCGATTCTACTTTGCAAAGTTTGAAGAAGCGATGTAAATAACGAATCGAAATTATAATTGCTATAGATAGGAGTATTATTAGTACAAAACGATTTAATCTCCTGTTCATTGTTCTTAAACATGAAAAAAGCAGCATAAAGTTCAAAGTTTACTTTAACACAGATATGAATTTTTATGCATTCATTTATAAGAATTTGTATCTTATTCCGAATTGACTTCAAAAACAATTCGATACTGTACCTATCAGAATCCTGTGCCATTATTCTATACGAAATGATGCGACATTTAAAAGCAGATTCTATTATTTCAATTCCATCGCTATGTATTCGACTTGAACTATTCTGTTTATGCACTCTACTTCGTAAATGTCCTACCCATGACTTATTACTAATCAATAATTCGCATGTCTTACAGAACGGCATGTTAATACAAAAAGTTACCAATTAATGCAAAAACTTAAACTTAATAAACAAAAGAAATCATTCATTTTATATAATGTAGTATATAAAATATTAATAAAGACATTTTAATTATTTAAAGTGTACCGTATCTGTACCTACGTATAAAATCTAGGCTTACAAGAAATCAATATTTCTTAAGTTTAAATAGTAATAATTCGAAAAAAAATAATTATTTTAAGTTTATGTTTGGGCCATAAAATTTGGGTTCACTCTCTTTAAATAGATCAAATGAAGTTACAAGGAGCTTTTGTAAAGCATCCCACGATGAATCGCCTTCGTTACATAACAATTTTAAAGAAGTTAACGCTTTTTTGTACCGTTGATCAGGTTTCTCGTTAATTATGTCTGCGGTATTATATACCTTCACCTCCATAAAATATTCACCTGTAGCGGCTGCAGTCCGATAGCTTGTGCCGTTTGACACCTTCAGGGAATATGATGAAGCTAGGAGCTTGTTTGTTGTCGCCTTACAACTCGAACCTCCAATAATGGCATTCTCCTCATTTATTATGGAGAAAATGTTCTTTTTTCTGTGGAAGAAAGCGACACAAAATTAGTTTATTGAAAAATTAGTTTATGTTACGCGGGGTATTTGCAAACATTCGAGTTTTCATTCCGACTTTAATATCTCTATATATATTAATATCTGATTTTGATAAAACATAGCTTAGAACACTCCCCAGTAATTCACTTTAGAAACAAAAGAAAAAACAACTTACTTAGGAGGTACAGCTTCCGCCAGTTTACTCTTCTCGGTCTTCCTTTTCGTAGAACTTTTTGGTGTAGGCTTCTTTTTTGCAACTGGTTCCTGCACCTCGACCTCGACGTCAGATTGGTATGATTCGATGTCAGACCTAGAAAAAATTATAAAAAATAAAAATAACCTTCATTTTAGGTAGGTACCTCCCTAATTTCAATAATTAATAAATGAAATATACTCACTAACATTTTCAAAATGTTATTTCCACTTTTGGTAGTAACTTCTTGACGATTCTGCTGCACTGATGGAGAGTGATGATTTTTATGACAATTTTTTCCGATTTAATAAAGTTTTATACGACATAAAAATATTTGTCAGCAAACTCATGTATAAATCTGAAAGCAAACTACAAACTTTCGCTCGGCCGACAGCTTGCAAACCAAGCAACCGTTCGAACGTAGGAGGCAAACAAAAACAAATGAACGTCATCACAATTTTAATAACTTCAAGTATCGTCCGAGCGAAAGTCGGTAGTCCACAAAAACTTACAAAGTAAAAGGATAGCTGTTATTTCGAAGTCATAGGAAAATGAACTTTATCTAACTTTAAAAACAGTTTTCTCTTTTTTGTATAAAAAATTGAAATTAGATAAAATAAAGCAGGTGCAAATTTTATATTCTCATAATATTTAGAAACTCGAAGTTGGCAAAATATGAGTCATAGAGATAAAATAAATAAAACATAATACTGAACAGAATTGGTTGTCTATCGGATGGTTGGAACATTAGCATCTTCTAGTGTAGGATTGAATACAAAGACTATTGATATATAAAAACAAAATGCTTTTTTTTTTGTTTTTAAAAATATTTTGGTGTGATTGATAACAAATTATTTTTGTAGTGAATAATATTCCGTTTAATGTATACTTTTTATAATTCAGTATACCATTTAACACATTTAGTTGATTAATTAATTGTTAAAACAAGTTCTTACGTAGAGCATTTTCCTTACAAAAATTATTAAGTAAAGTTAATTGTTTAGTATATAATAAACAAAAAATATTTACTCTCTATACTGTGATAGTAGTAGCATAAGTATTTTGTCTCTATGACATAGGTATCACAATAAATTCCTTGAAACATCAAAAAAGATATTGTAATACAAATATTATATTACTTACAATGTTATAATAAGAATATTGATTACGAGTTATTGACAACCTAACATTTACTCTCTAGTACAGTTTTTTTATCTCTATGTCAAGAACAGAAAATTGATGACGTGTTTTTGTTGCCACGGTCGCTGTAGAATCGTGAGAATGTATCAAATGGCTTTTTGTCTTTGTCAGACATGGTTATTTATTCCAGTAAAAAATAAAATTGAAGTTAAGTGAAATAAATAAGTTATTTAGTGAAAAATTAGTGATTTATATAAAAAGTGAAGTAAACGTTATTTACTTATCTATGTTTGATTATTTGTAGATTTTTTAATTTTAAGCATTTTGTCGATTTAAGACAATCGGTGAGTTGATCATACTTAAGGGGTCTAATGAAGTACTTACCATGGGCTTCTCTGGTTGTGTCCTCAGAAAATCCGATCGAAAGACGATCTTACCACGGGCGTCGAACTGATTGTGTATTTTGAAAATAAAATCTTTAACATAATCTAAAAGACGATCTTACCACGGGCGTCGAACTGATTGTGTATTTTGAAAATAAAATCTTTAACATAATCTAAAAGACGATCTTACCACGGGCGTCGAACTGATTGTGTATTTTGAAAATAAAATCTTTAACATAATCTAAAAGACGATCTTACCATGGGCGTCGAACTGATTGTGTATTTTGAAAATAAAATCTTTAACATAATCTAAAAGACGATCTTACCACGGGCGTCGAACTGATTGTGTATTTTGAAAATAAAATCTTTAACATAATCTAAAAGACGATCTTACCACGGGCGTCGAACTGATTGTGTATTTTGAAAATAAAATCTTTAACATAATCTAAAAGACGATCTTACCACGGGCGTCGAACTGATTGTGTATTTTGAAAATAAAATCTTTAACATAATCTAAAAGACGATCTTACCACGGGCGTCGAACTGATTGTGTATTTTGAAAATAAAATCTTTAACATAATCTAAAAGACGATCTTACCATGGGCGTCGAACTGATTGTGTATTTAGTAAATAAAATCTTTAAATGACACAACCTATGAGATCTCGGGCTTCTCACTGATTGTGTTGACAGTAACTTATTATTAATTTTTTTTACATTAATACAAACATAGGAAATTTATTCACCGAAAAGTTACAAGTGTTACAAATGCATACAAAAAAGAGAGAATAGAAGACAAAATATATAGAGGTAAGTATGGCGAGACCGTTGGTTATTTTGCTCGGAAACTAGTGGATTGATTTTTATGAAATTTAGTACTGTTATACATTGATTTACTAAGAAAATATACATTTTCTGTGAATGGTCTAGGCCCCCGACCATAAAAATGAATAATTTTGGGTTTCAAGGAACAATAATTAACTACTTACGTTTGTATGGAAAGAGCCCCCGGTACCCTTTCCTCTTAGGGTCTTGTCAACTTGTTTTTTGTTGTGGAAGTGAACATAATACTTATAATAATTGTAAAATACTTTATTTGTTTTATTTAATTTACAGTACACACAGTAATAAAAAACTG
The DNA here is from genome assembly GCA_951213275.1 of Idaea straminata. NCBI lineage: Eukaryota > Metazoa > Arthropoda > Insecta > Lepidoptera > Geometridae > Idaea > Idaea straminata. Next base: position 1,069,067 of record OX577875.1, on the reverse strand, counting down.
ACCGATTGAAATTAAAAAAAAGACAGTGTCGCAGGACACGCTTTTGGTCCTTTTACATTTTTTTTCATAGATATGGGAAATTCGATTCTCTTACGATTTTTTCGTTTCACGTTTTTGTAACGCGTAACATTTTTTCTCGGTTAGGTTCCCTCGCCAATCAGCGATAAGGAACTTTGTTCCAAAAATAAAAAATACGTAACGTATTTTAGTTTATATCCGTTTCGTTACAGAGACACGAACCAGATCCGACGTTGAGAGCTGACAATTACCTATCTTTCGAAGGCTTCGTCAGATTCCTCAGTGACAAGGACAATTACGCGTTCGTACCGGAACAGAGAAGAATAAATTTTACAAGGTAACTAAATCTAGAACTAAACCTAATAGAAACTGTTAAGGCAAAGCTGTTTATACCTACTAGTAAGTAGGTATAAACAGCTTTGCCTTAACAGTTGCCGTACCAGTAACAGTGCCTTTCACGACGAAATTTTGAAGCAGATTAGACCAATAAATTACGTTGTTCCATACAAACTTTGCCCCTCTTTTCACCCCCTAAGGGGTAGAGTTTCGGAAAATCCTTTCTTATCGGATGCATACGTCATACAAAGCACACACCCTCCAAATTTTATGTCTCTACGATCAGCGGTTTAGGCTGTGCGTTGATCGTTTGCCATACTCTGATTTGCCATACTATGTTGGTTATAAGGAATTGATCTCTATCAGCCACACTATCGATTGATATTAAAATAGAGCTTGATGTTTTTTTTTTGCAAAATTATCAGGTTACATTCCTTGCATCTAATGATGTATTTTTAGTTTTTGTCAAAATAGGGCACACAACTCCTTTTAGCATTTTTCGCTATCCTGTATAGTTTTAAAAAAAGGCCCTGGAGGCCTGTTAAAAAAATTCACCGTGTATAAATATTCTATCCGTTGTCTGGCACGCATATAACAAGCCTAGTTGCTTAATCTTAGCTTAAAGACTGACGATATTTATGCATTTTATTTATTTATCGTCCACAGTAAACACCAAAACCCAGACGAAGAAGAGAAAGTGATATCAAAAGAAATGACGGGACCACTTAGTCAATATTATATCGCGAGCAGCCATAATACGTATTTAACTGGACATCAGCTCAAAGGGGAGTCATCCGTGGAGTTATATAGTCAGGTGAGTCGTGTCTCAATATCCCCATTTTCTAAATATCCCCACTTACGCAATTGGGATGATAGGAATATATATTCATGATATCCAAAGAAATGATAGTCAATATTATATCGCGAGCTGCCATAATACGTATTTAACTGGACATCAGCTCAAAGGGGAGTCTTCGGTGGAGTTATATAGCCAGGTAAGTCGTGTCTCAATATCCCCATTTTCCAAATATCCCCAGTTACAATATTGGGATGATAGGAATATATTTTCATGATATCAAAAGAAATTATAGTCAATATTATATCGCGAGCTGCCATAATACGTATTTAACTGGACATCAGCTCAAAGGGGAGTCCTCCGTGGAGTTATATAGTCAGGTGAGTCGTGTCTCAATATCCCCATTTTCTAAATATCCCCACTTACGCAATTGGGATGATAGGAATATATATTCATGATTTCTAAAGAAATGATAGTCAATATTATATCACGAGCTACCATAATACGTATTTAACTGGACATCAGCTCAAAGGGGAGTCCTCCGTGGAGTTATATAGTCAGGTGAGTCGGTTCTCAATATCCCCATTTTCCAAATATCCCCATTTACACAATTGGCATCATAGGAATATATTTTCATAATATCTAAAGAAATGATACTCAATATTACATCGCGAGCTGCCATAATTCGTATTTAACTGGACATAAACTCAAAGTCCCCTTTGAGTTTATGTCCAGTTAAATACGAATTCGTGCTCGATTACGTCCTCCGTGCAATTGGGATGATTGAAATATATTTTCATAATATCTAAAGAAATGATAGTCAATATTACATCGCGAGCTGCCATAATTCGTATTTAACTGGACATAAACTCAAAGGGGAGTCCTCCGTGCAATTGGGATGATTGAAATATATTTTCATAATATCTAAAGAACTGATAGTCAATATTACATCGCGAGCTGCCATAATACGTATTTAACTGGAGATCAACTCAAAGGGGAGTCTTTGGTGGAGTTATATAGCCAGGTAATTCGTGTCCTTATTTCCCCATTCTCAAAATATTAATATGTACACGGCGGGGATAATAGGAGTGGTGTTTAGTAGATGGTGGGACAGTTTTTCTCCTACCTGCATGCCTCTTGTTTGGATGGGATCCGACTTCTGGCTGTGAAGTTATGCCATCTTGAATATTTGATGTCATAACGTCTTATAAATTGATGAATACCGTATGAACTTACAAAAAAAATCACGTTCTGTTGACATGGTTGGTAACCGTAGCAACGTATTTTCATCAATGTTTTTTTATGACGTTATCACGTAAAATTTTCGTTCGGTTTTTTTGTCTAAAGAAATCCAAAATCTGCTACGAAAGTCGTGAAGTTTTATGTCCGGTAAGTCATTTACTTATGAAACAAGCTAAACTCTGCAGTTCCACGCTGTTGAAATTTTACCAATATCCCCATTTTCACTAATATCCCCATTTTTACGAATAACTTATGATGGGGATTTTAGGAATTTATTTCAGTCATTACGTATGACTATTGATACTATAAGGAAATTACTTTTAAAAATAAAATCAAACGTAATTAATAAAAATTTATTAAGTTACTAAGCTTAAACTAAACCTTATAAGTGTATTTTGACCTACTTCTCCGAAAAAGATGTAGTTTTTTTGTTAAAAATAGCCCCTAATGAAGTTAGCCCAAAAAAATGAATTTGGGATACGATAGAAAAAAAACGATAACGCTAAATTATGAATAAGAATGCTTAATGTGTATTCCGTCTATACCAAAACCTGGCGCGATAGTCGTCACTGCAAGTGAGGAAGGCAGGCGCGGTGCCCGAATGTACGATGAACCTAGAATAAACAAAACGTTATTTTTTAAAAGTCACAATATTTATCAGCCCTTTTTACGCCTTCAAAGGTCAAACTCTTGTAGTTTCGGAGATTTCTTGATAAGTTTTTTCTCTGTCATATATATACTAGATGCGCCCCGCGGTTTTACCCGCGTTATTGCCTCTTTAAAAATGATATTGTTTTTCTAAAAACACGAAATACAACGAACTATAAACTTTATGATCCCGTTTTACCCCATTGGAAAGTCGAATTTCCAAAAACCTTTTTTAGTGATCGGATTCTACTGAATATTCTACTTTGTCCCACAATAAATCCGTTGTCCCCATTTAATAATTAGCGAATTATTCCACTCTGCCCCACAATATTCCCGTTGTCCCCATTGAATAATTAGCTAACTATTCCACTCTGCCCCACTATATTCCCGTCGACCCCACTGACCTGAAAGCCCCATTGTGCTCAAGCGACATGAGCTGGCACTGCCTGGGGGAGCGCGAGTGCCAAGTGCAAAACAAAGTGGTTGACTCCACTAAATGATTAGCAAACAAATGTTCCTCTCTGCCCCACTATATTCCTGTCATCCCCACTGACCTGACAGCTCCATTGTGCCCAAGCGACATGAGCTGGCACCGGCTGGCGGAGCGCGAGTGCCAAGTGCAAAGCGAAGTGGTCGTCTCGTCGGGGAACATCACGTAGTCTTCAGTGTGGTTGAACACCGCTTGGGCTAAGTGTTCTTGTTTGCCTTGAAGGAAAAATACACATTTTTAGTCAAATTAAAACTCAAAATTCTTAATTTATATTTTTACGACCTCTGTGACGTGTCGGGCGAACACCCGCTTGCGACGTAGAAGGTTGCAGTTTCGATTCCCGCCTTAAACAGATAATTATGTACCGATATTTGTTTATAGTCTGGGTGTTTCTGTACGTATATTAACTACAAAAATATTTACAAAAGAAAAGTATATTAGTATTCCATCCGTTTTCTGACACCCATAACACAAGCCTAGTTGTGTAATTTCCTCCTAATTAGGGTTAAAAGGTAAAAAATAAACCCTTATAAGATCACTTTCTTGTCCGTCTATGTTTTACCAAACATTACTTTCGCGGCGGGAATCGAAACCACTACCATCTGTAAATGCTTACCAGTAGTTCCAGCTCCAGTATACTGTATAAGGCACCGACTGCTAGCCAGCTCCCACAGTTTGATAGACGAATCCAAACCCGATGTGAGCAGATACTGAAACAAGGTTTTATTGAGACACCAGTCTTAACTACCTCAATAAAATTCCTTTTATCCTCACTGAGATTATAGTCCCTATCTTTTTGTGAGATATCGGTCCTGTACAATTTGGAACCCCAGTACAATTTGGAATGTCAGTGGAGACATTCCGAACCCAGTAAAGACATTCAGATTAAGAATCTCAGTAGGGCAGGGGCGTATTTTTTACCGCCCCATAATAGTGTTTAGGATCTAGGCCGGGGTTTTTTGAAAGTTGCGGGCGAAATTTCAGAATGTAAAAGAATTCGTGGACCGTAGATCAGAATTTTGGACTTTTTAATTATTATCTAAACGAATTTAACAGAAATGGAATCGAGCAAAGCGATCGGCAGATTTTTTTAGTCTCAGTCAGTCAATCGAAACCTCAGTGGAGACATTCGGAACCTCATTGGAGACCTTAATGGGGATAAACGGCACTTTAATGGGGACATCGGGAAACTAACCTTGCTATTCCTAATAAAGGTAATCTCTGTAGATATAATCGGAACTTGAATGAGGATCACCGGAACAATCTCTGTAGATATAATCGGAACTTGAATGGGGATAACCGGACCACCAATGGGGATATCAGGAAACTAACCTTGCTATTCCTAGTGAATGCAACGGAAGACACCTCAGCGCCATCGTGAGCATTTATGAAAGTGTTAAAACATCTGTTGGACACTGTGTCCCAAAGTTTAACAGTTCCGTCTGCGCTGCCGCTCGCAAAGTACTTGCCGTTCGGTGAAAACCTTGAAAAATATATATAAAACATGTTATTTGTTGATAAAAAGGTTCTAAGAATCAAAGGAGTTCATCTAAGAGTCAGAGGAATCTGTCTAAGAGCCAAAGGAGTTAGTCAAAGAGTCAAAGAAGTTGGTCAAAGAATGAAAGGAATCAGTCTAAGAGTCAAAGGAGTCGATCTAAGGATCGAAAGAGTCAGTATAGAAGTTAAAGGAGTCAGTCTAAGGGTCAAAGGAGTCAGTCTCACTAAGGGACAAAGGAGTTAGTCTAAGGGTCAAAGGAATCAGTCTAAGGATCAAAAGAATCAGTCTAAGAATTAAAGGAGTCAGTCTAAGAGTCAAAGTAGTCAGTCTTAGAGTTAAAGAAGTCAGTCTAAGAGTCAAAGGAGTCAGTCTAAGGGTCAAAGGAAGAAGTCTAAGGGTCAAAGCAATCAGTCTAAGGTTCAAAGAAAACAGTCTTAAGAGTCATAAAATACTCACTTGATGGAATTAACATGAGCAGTGTGATGATGCGAAGGTATAGGGCAGACGAAGCATTGGCTAGTGGTCACATCGTAGAGTCTTATCACCGGGTGGGTGGTGGTTGCTATTATATGATCACCGAGTGGATGGAATGCTACACCTAGCACTGGTTCCGCGTCCTAGGGACAAAAATTTATATTACTATTGTTATATGCGTGGGTACAGATGGATGGGCAGAGGTTATGGATAGAACGACAGATTAGTGAGCAACGAATACGGATGGGTGAGCAGAGATTGCGGATAGGTGGTCAGAAAATGCGGATGGGTCGGCAGATGATACCGATTAGTAGTCAGATTGTACAGATGGAAAGACTATTGTACAGATGGATGGGCAAAGTATAATTATTTGTGAGCATACAGCATATGGTAGGTACGGGTGGATATGATTGATGGGCAGAGGTTACGGATGGATGAATACCGCCATCCTAACGAAATAGTAAATAAAAACGGTTTTAGTAATTGATTACAAAACAGTGAAGAAAATTGTTTTACGTAGCTGGTTACGAATCAGTTAGTTACAAAAGTGACTGAAGGTATGAAAACTTACTGACGAAAGCGGAATTATCTGTTCAGTTTTCCAATTTAGTAATTTCATGACGAAAATGAACGAAAATATTCAAATAACATTTACTGACGAAAGCTGAATCTGACGGATGCGTTCTAAATCCGTGGTGTGCAGAGGGTAATGGATAGATCGGCAAAGGATACCGATTGGTGGGCAGAGAAAACATATTGGTAGACAAAGGATACAGAAGGATTGACAAAGGATTGGCAAAGGATACAGAAGGATTGGCAAATGATACAGAAGGATTGGCAAATAATACAGAAGGATCGGCAACGGATGCAGAAGGATTGGCAAAGGATACAGAAGGATAGGCAAAGGATACAGAAGGATTGGCAAAAGATACAGAAGGATTGACAAAGGATACAGAAGGATTGGCAAAGGATACAGAACGATTGGCAGATAATACTAACCGTGATAGATTTAAAGGCCTTCTTAGCCGATGCCTTGGTGATGTCGAAGAGTTTGATGCAGCAATCTCTTGATGCAGAGACGAGGATCTGTTCCCGGGGATGGAAGTCTAAGGCTGTGATCTCATCGGTGTGGTCGTACCTTTATAAATATAGATATAAATTATATAACATTTCGCACAGCGCCAACTAGCCTCTTTAGCTTTGTATAATATTTATTTTATTTTCCTCCTTATATTCCTATTACGTTATGTACAACCCACCCATCCCCTTCTTTAATTCTTGTCCATCCAAAGGTTGCCTGGAAGAGATCGCTTTTAGCGATAAGGCCGCCCATTGTGCCATATTGTTAGGTTTAATTTTGTTTTTGTAACAGGAGTTTATGTTAGAATTAAGGTTTAATGTGGTACAATAAAGAGTTTATCTATCTATCTATCTAGCCTCCGAACTGAGCAAATAGGCTTGTCAAAGTCAAAAGAAATTCAGTGATTCAGTGAGACCAATCGATTTGATGTTTTTTTTATATTAGCTGTTGTCCGCGACTTCTTACGCGTGTTAGTTTGTTTAATATACTTCAACCTTCCTCTTGAATCACTGTATTAAAAAACCGCTTCAAAATCCGTTGCGTAGTTTTAAAGATGTAAGCATACATAGGGACAGACAGCGGGAAGCGACTTTGTTTTATACTACATATGTAGTGATAATGATAGGTAGGCATAAATATTTGACAACTAATATACAGGGTGAATTTTTTAAGTGGGCCTTCAGGACTAAATTCGCTGATCGTTTACGGTCGTGCGGGTTAAACGACGCCTGGCGCGGTCATTACTTCGATGGGTGGCGAATTGGTAGTGTGGCAAAAATGTGTTTTCGTGAACTCCTCCGTGCTTCGGAATGCACGTTAAGCCGTTGGTCCCGGTTGCTATCTCTATTAGCAGTCGTTAGATCAAGTTAGAGGCCTTAAGGCGATCTGAAAACTGTAACAATAGATGAGCCACACCACTATACGAGAAGAAGGGCTAAATTCTAAACTTTAATAAATAGGGAAAAATGCTGAAAAGAGTACCCGATTTTGACAAAAACGAAAACTGCATCATTAGATTTTTGAAAAAGTATTTAGCCCTAGCCAAGAATCGAACCCGTTGATTTTGATAAGTAGAGATTAATTCCTAGAAACAAACATTATTATGACAAGTCAAAGGAAATATCAAGTCACATAAAAAATTCACCCTGTATTAATTCAATCCTTTTTCATTACTGTATTAATCATTTTTGAACATTTTTTTTATTTGTAAAAATGTATTTTTTTTCTTTTTCTTGACTTACAATGTCCTGATGACAGGATGTCCCTGCTGTTCCCTCCCAGGGTCCACCTCCTCGGGAGCTGATTTTGCCAGCATACGTTCCACGTCCAGAATCTAAAAACGAAAATTGACACAGTTGAAAAATATACATTTTTAACCCCCGACACAAAAACGACAGGGTGTTATAAGTTTGACGTGTCAATGTGTTTGTGTCTGTCTGTGGCATCGTAGCTCCCGAACGGCTTAACCGATTTTGATTTTGTTTCTTTTGTTTGAATGGTGAATTAGTCGGGAGTGTTCTTAGCTATGTTTGATCGCAATAGGTTCAGCCGTCGAAAAGTTATGGGGGATAAAAGTCGGGGGCTTTTTCAATTATTATTTAACGATTATTTGAGTTGGCGCACGAAAACAGTCGACTACTCATCTTAATGGTCATGCCATGATGGTTTTGTATATTTTCCGGTAATATGCGTTAATTCTTTGGAAAATATTAATTCGTTAATTTGAATTTACGCACGAAAACAGTCGATGACTTCACTAATAGGTACATCTTCGAAGGCTCACTTAAGGAATTTTTTCAAATTTTCTAATAAAATGTGTTAATTCATTGAAATAATATATATAAATAAGTAGTTTGAAATGTAGCAAGAAAACAGTTAATGACGTCACTCACTAGCTCATCTTGAAGGCTCACTCCATGAAAGTTTTGTATTATATCCGGTAAAATGCCTTAGTTAATTGATAAAAATTCTTCATTAATTTAAATTCACATATAAACACAGTCGACGACGTCACAACTTCCTCTTTAAGGCTCACTCCATTAAGGTTTTGAATATTTTCCGGTAAAATGCCTTAATTCATTGAAAAAAGTTTCACTAATTTGAACTAGCTCATCGTGAAGACTCACTCCATGAAAGTTTTGTATTTTTTCCGGTTGATCTTCGAAGGCTATGAAATGTTGTATGTTTTCGTCAACCCGCGATCTCGCTCACCTTGATAGAAGCGTCCACGCTGCCAGTAGCGACGAGTTGACCGCACGCGCTGAACGCGCCCGCGCGGCACGACATCTTGTGTGACGTCACGTATGCGGTCTCGTACGTCGCAGGCTCAGGTGCCAACGATGACGCGTCCATTTCAAACTCAAGATCTAAGTTATAAAAAATAGTTATTCAAAGGACCATAGACAAAATATACAGTTATAGACCAACTTCCCCCATAAAACACGATCAATTAAAGCAATTTTGGAGTTTTGGCGGGAACGAGTTAACAACATGTCGTGATGGAGTTTTATTTTCATGAAACTTAGTTGTAACCCGAGTTGAATTGTATAATTCTGGTGGAATGTTATTCAATTTAGTTCTGTGAAAGTGCACAAGTGTAGTGAAAGTAAAAATCAGTGTCAAACATGAAGTTTTCTCGTTACCTCCAAATCTCCTATTAAGGTTATTGTAAACTTGCCACCGCTTTACTATAGCCCCTGACTTGACGGACTATGACGACTTTGACTGTTTTGAAACACTTTAGGCCCGATTTATGAAAAATCGGGTCATAATTTGATGCAAAATGTAACTTGACACTGGCTAAATGCACAAGCCGTGCGAAGCCATAATTTAAAAAAAAGCAATTTTAATAAGTGCTCATAAAAAAGTATGATTGGGCTTTGATCCTATGAAATAAATATTTCAGGACATTCCACACATCTAGCCCCAAGGTAAGTAACTAGACTTGTGTTATGGGTGCTAGACAACTCATATACTACTTATATACATTCTTTTGTAAATTTATACTTATAATACATAGAAACAACCAGACCACAGACAAATACCTAAGCATAGGGAATCGAACCCGCTATCTTCAGTATGGCAGTCCATTTTGACCATTGTGCCAACTGGGTCGTATGACCTTCAATACAGGACCTTACCGAATCCTGTGGTACCAAGCAGGTGCTCCGCCCCACTAGACGCCGCTAACCTGTCCTTCCTATCAGGCTCATGTTGAAGCCCTACCATCATTAGGTTTAGGAGTCTGCAAATTAAATACAAAGAAATATAACATAACTAGGTCTGCTTCGAGGTGTGCTAATCGAGGTCTCTAGCTTCCAAGTTTTTATATTCAAATTAATATTTTTGACATGATATTGTCTTATAAAAAATGGTGAACACCTGCACTCTCAAAAAGTGTGACGTCATGCGTCATGTTCTGGGAATGCCTGTTATGTTATTGACAAGGAAAAAACATATAAAGGAAAAGGAACAAAACATAACTAGAATGTACGGTTCTCAGACTGATTAGTATGAAAATTTTCATACAAATCAGTTCAGCCAGTTAATTTAGCATGTATATCCATGCTAAATTACAGCTTTTTAAAACTAATAGTCTCTGAGCTAAGCCTTGCATCCTAAAATAGGACTAGTTCCACTCGATGAATGATAGAAAAATCTCTATATCAAAAAACCTTCTTTCTTTAGTCACAGACTGAAGTTATGTTTAGTTATGCGTTAGTTAATTAATTTAATTCTTATTTGACACTTGTTTTTTTTTCCTAAACTACAAGTGTCTTACTGCTGGGCAAAGGCCTACCTATCTTCCATTAATCGCAGTTCTTGACCACCTCCGACCAATCTGGCTCGAGGCGGGTGACGTCTTGCCAACGCTTTTGCTTGTAGAAAATACTTACCGATCGCTTGGAGGGCATGGTGGATCAGCATGCACTGCTGCAGCCAATGAGGCGGCAATGGGTTGGAAACCATCGTAATAAAGCTGGCTAAAACAAAACAACAACACAAATTTTAAACACAAATTCTGACGCACTTTTCGGACGAAAATACATAACTTAACCATAACATACTTGAAAACTGTATTTAATTTATTCTTAAGTTGACTTTTGAAACAGTTTTTGAAGCAATTTGTTGAGTTTTGGCAAGTTTTCGAAATAACTAAAAGCACGCAAAAGTACGGTTATGTTTTAGACGGTTTTTACCTAATGATCATGCGATAAAGCAGTTCCCTGTTCTTCACAACGTTTCTGGTATCAACATCTCCGTTGTTTTCCTTCATTTTTACAGAAAAATCGAAGAATTCTCACTAAAATAATAATTTCTCAAAAACCGGCGACGAAGCTTGTTTAGTAAATAGGTTATGTTTGACTTTTGACTTTGACGGAGATTAGATTTTTTGAACTTTGATTTTGACAATACTTTTTTTTTTAATTTTCCGGTTTCTTACGCCACACGAGATGAGTAAGTGCGAATCGAAAATTAACTCTGTTTTCGTCGGCGCACGATAATCAATATTTTTGCGCAGGCGCGTAGCGTAGGCATGTTCATTCATTAACATTAATATGACGCACGTGGACCTATTGATTCTTACGCAGATATAACAGTACCTATTCACTAAGCCCATTCACTTTAAATTACCAAAAAAAAAAAACAATATTTATTTTAATAGAAAAGGTTTTATTTATAAGAAACCGTTTTTCGAACTAGATTCATTTGGCCCATCTCTATCTGTCAATTATTTTTTATCAAAGTTGGCAGCATTGTTTGTTTACAATACAAATAAACATAACCTCAAAAATATTTTCCGATACAAATATCTCGATTTTTAGCTTAAATTCTCCATATTCCTTCAGGTATTGCTAACAGGATGCAGATGCGTGGAGCTGGACTGCTGGGACGGCGACGACGGAAGCCCTGTCATCTACCACGGCCATACTTTCACCACGAAAATCCCTTTCCGTCGAGTTGTGGAGACTATTGCCAGGTTTGTAATTGTTTTTGCAATATCATAACGTTAAAGTATTTTATGAAAATACTAGCTATTGCCCGCGACTTCACTGCGTTAAAGTCGAAAATGGACCAAGGAGTCACATAGTTCCATACAAACTTTGCCCTCCTTTTTCACCCCCTAAGGGGTAGAATTTCGGAAAATCCTTTCTCAGCGGATGCCTACGTCACACAAAGAACACACCCTCCACGTTTCAGGTCTATACGATCAGCGGTTTAGGCTGTGCGTTGATCCGTCAGTCAGTCAGTCATTCAGGACAAAGCATTTTTTATGTATAGATTAGGATCTTCTTATTATTTATTGCTTTGAAAACATGGTGAAAATTTGCTTATATTTAATTCTTACAAGCTTAAAATCATCACGATTTATGAGGCCCATAGTTTTGAATAATCAGGGTATATAGATAAACTTATATAAACAACATCAAAATTCAGGATTATACTTTTAAATGAATATTTTAAGTATGCAAACTATTCATATAAATATAAATTTAATCTATATTGTTGTACCGAAACTCTTGTTTGAATAAAATCTGGTTGAGTTGAAAAAAGTGTGGCCCTCAAGGGACTGCTGCAGTATAGCTATTGCATTGTGCGAGCTTCTTACAGTCGTACCATATACATACACGTTAAGCAAACGCTCGGCCGAGCTACATGGTAGGCGGAGTGGGCTCAAAGCCGCTCAAAGCCCGCGATAAAAGCTATGCAATAGTTTAAATAAGTTGGCCAAAAACTGGGCAACATTTTCATAGAGTTGTCAGGAAATAAAAGTCTAAAGTTAGTAAGAGTTAAAAAACTTGCAAACACGTGAGGGGTTTCTCTGCACATCCGCACTGTTAACATGTTTATTTTTGTATAATTGTTACAGAAGTGCCTTCGTAACATCACCATATCCTCTAATCCTGAGTATAGAGAACCACTGCAGTCTCCCGCAGCAGCAAGTCATGGCCAGTACATTTGAGGTCAGCCTTACTTATCTATTACTATACTAAGCATGTATCCTACTTCCTACTAATTTTATAAATGTGAAAGTTTGTGTGTGTGTGTTTGTTACTCCTTCACGCAAAAACTATTGAACCGATTGCGATGAAACTCGATATCTGGAGACCTGGATTAACACATAGGCTACTTTTTATCCCGATATTCCTACGGGATCGGGATTTACGCGGGTGAAACCGCGTGGCGCAGCTATAGATTATAAAGCTGAAGAGTTTGTTTGTTTGTTAGGACGCGCTCATCTCAACTACTATTTTTGTGCTGGATATTTTTGTTATGGTCCATTTATCGAGGAAGGCTATAGGCTACTTTTTATCAGGATATTCCCACAGGGTCGGGAGTTACGCGGGTGAAACCGCGGAGCGATGCTAGTAATAAATAATCAGTAAATATTGCAGGACATTCCACACATCGCCATCTAGCCCCAAGCTAAGTAACTAGACTTGTGTTATGGGTGATAGGCAACTCATATACTTTTTGACGATCCAGTTGGCAGTAGGCAGCTATCCAGATATCGACTTTCATCGCAATCAGTTCAATACTTTTTGGGTGAAGGAGTAACAAACACACACACACACAAACTTTCACATTTATAATATTAGTAGGAGTAGGATATCCCTATCCGTTGATTGGTTCGAGCTGTATGTTAATATGTCAGTCAATAAGTCAGGAGTTTAAATGTTATATATATAGACTAACAGTATGTTTATCCAGGCAGTGTTCGGAGAGAAGCTTGTGAGCACGTTCTTGTTCGAGGCGGACTATACGGATGAGCCGAGGCTACCGAGCCCTGAACAACTTAAATATAAGGTACATAACATATCGCACCTCCGCTTAAATAATGTCATAACTCAAAAACAATATTATTTATTTCACATTTTCAGGAAACCTAATACACTATTAATAATGCTTAAAAAATCATTCAAATCTACTGAAATATTCATATCGCTAATTCCATTAGTTTACAAATAAAAAAATAAAAAAAATTATCAAATTAAGACTAGAAACCGGAAAAACAGTTAGACTATTACTTTAGACACCTTTTTGTCGACAGATTTCTTTTATGAGTTATGACACTATTTGAGCGGAGGTGCGATATATCAAAGCCTATTTACGTTTATTCAGTTGGAATAATTAGCATATGGTCAAATCAAATTATCTTAAGGTGAAAGGGTACCGGCGCTCTCTCCATACAAACGTAGTCGACTGTTTCCGCTCTGGATAATGATACTAGCACAAATATTTTTGTGCCACAAAACCTATAACTGCCATGACTATGCCCCTATATTTATTTAAATTAATCAACGCTTTTTCGAAACGAAAGAAAAGTAATAATTGTAAGAGTTATTTAATAAGAGGAAAGGGTATGTATTTTTTGGTTTTTGTTTAGGTTTTTTTTTTCATTTTCTAAGTATCATAGAAATTAAGATTAAAAAAAAAACATAAACAGGGGCATGGTCATGGCAGTTATAGGTTTTGTGGCACAAAAATATTTGCTCTAGTGTCAGTATTAAGGGAGGAAACTGTCGACTACGTTTGTATGGAGAGAGCGCCCGGTACCCTTTCCTCTTAAAACACGGTTTTTCAATTACCTATATTTTGGGAACCAAGCTTTTCTCGGACCTGGAACCTTGATAATCGATTCTTTGAGACGAAAACCCCGCATACAAAATTTCATGAAAATCGTTAGAGCCGTTTCCTAGATCCTAATTATATAATATAATAGCGACCCGAAGAGCGGTGTTGGCTTAGTGGTAGATACCTCGACTTTCATTCTGTAGGTCGTGGGTTCGAATCCCGGCCGGCCGTGCTCCAATGTATTTTTCTAAAGAAAAAATTATGTGCGCAAATTGACATTGCTCTTACGGTGAAGGAAAACATCTTGATGAAACCCGCGGCTTAGTTGGCTCCAGAAGTATTGACAAGTTCTCTCCTCTGGACATGGTCGACTAAGCTGAGAGGGTAGTAGGTGCTGGGCAAGCCTACTCCATCCTCACGCAAAAAGGACCCAATTAAAAAGGGTCCAATGGCGGAAAACAGCCTGTATACAAGTACAAGTACTAGAGACCCAGTACGTGCTTCGCTACGTATAAAGTGAAATAATAATAAAAATGCAATAGCTTAAAAACTCACAGCACAATCCCTATCTGAAAGAGTTTCAATTTGACAGCACAATCCCCATTAACAAAATGATCCGATATTTATTGAATTCATTTACAAAAAATGTGAAAAATAAAGAACCGCTCGACCGATTTTGTGCAAACTTCACATAAATAGTCCGAACAAAGCTTAAACATTTGGTTTGGATAGGTGAGCCCGTTCTTGAGTTATAAAATTACAACGAAAAGTGGCATTGATTTTATGGATTGATTGATTTTTATAGAAATAGATATATTGCTCGTTTAAATATATAGGATTTTATTGGAAAGATATTGGAAAGGGGCTAGACGGAAAAAATTAAGACCAAAAGTTGTGGCGACACTTTTTGATTTTATTACAATTCCTTCACTAATTAATCGAAAGATACTTCGTTCCATCCGGATGTCCCTTGACACCTCTCAAGTTATTTTTATTATTATTTTTAGGTACTAATAAAGAACAAGAAGTTGCCCCCGATAGAGTCGAGCCCAACTGTGGCACTGACCGGACCTGCCTCGGCCAGCTATGGCGGAGTATTATCTAATGCATTTAGGTAAGTTCAAACGACTATTAAATTATATTACTAGATGTTGCCCGCGACTTCGTACGTGTGAAAGTTTTGATTTATATACTTAAAGGCGCTCTTCCAGTACCGTGTGTAGGTATTCACATTACCTTAGCCCCCGCTCTCAAAGACGTAGCGTGCTGCGTGCTAACTGTTATATTTGATCGATATGTAAAACATTTTAGCATTATTATCCACAAATATAGTTCCTAGAGGTCAAAACCTATCATTTGATTCATTTTTAGAAACAAACGTTAACTATTTTTGAATAAAACCCGATAAACGATCTAATAGTTCTCTGTTTTCTAACTTTTTTTTTATCGAACGAAGTTGTCAAGTGTGTGAAGTGATCATGTTTTCAACCACAATAAACAAAAATATGGTTATTAAACTACAATATCCTTTTATATCCAAATAACAAAAAAAGAGTATTTGATTACTTAGAGTTACTTAAAACAAAGGTTGATTTTGGTAGCTTTATTAGCACCTGCCCTTAAGGTGAAAGGGTACCGAGGGCTCTCTCCATACAAACGTAGTCGACTGTTTCCTCCCTGGATAATGACACTAGCACAAATATTTTTGTGCCACAAAACCTATAACTACCATGACTATCCATAAAACATAAGAGGCATGGTCATGCCAGTTATAAGTTTTATGCAACAAAAATATTTGCTCTAGTGTCATTATCCAGGGAGAAAACAGTCGACTACGTTTGTATGGAGAGAGCGCCGGTAGGTATCCTTTATTGAATCACTCTATCTATTTAAAAGACATTTATTGTATAAATAAATGGTTGTCTGTAAAGTCGGTTTACGGATGATAATTTTACGTGATAACGTCATAAGAAAACGATGAAAAATTTTGATTTTTTTGTTATTCCTATATTTTTTCCTTCATATAAGTCTTCTATTCGTCACTCGTCACCATAACACAAGCCCAGATGAGCGATATAATTATTAAACAACGCGTCTCATGTTTGTTTTATATTGCTGCGTGCTGTGTGACGTCATGGTTGACATGACGTCACCGGAACGTGACAATGACTTCACACAAGTTTCCTCTTAGGAAGTTTTCCATTTTTTACGAAACATTCGTTTTTAATCATTACCTTATTTTTTTCCTATTAATTATGGCTTCGCACGGCTTGTGCATTTAGCCAGTGTCAAGTTATATTTTGCATCAAATTATGACCTGATTTTTCATAAATCGGGCCTAAAGTGTTTCAAAACAGTCAAAGTCGTCATAGTCCGTCAAGTCAGGGGCTATAGTAAAGTGGTGGCAAGTTTACCATAACCTTAATAGGAGATTTGTAGGCAACGAGAAAACTTCATGTTTGACACTGATTTTTACTTTCAATACACTTGTGCACTTTCACAGAACTAAATTGAATAACATTCCACCAGAATTATACAATTCAACTCGGGTCACAACTAAGTTTCATGAAAATAAAACTGCAGCACGACATGTTGTTAACTCGTTCCCGCCAAAACCCCTATTACCTTATTTGGTGTTATATTTACAGATCAAACGGCATCAGAAACACATCATCCCTCCCTGAACAAGGTCGCACCAATTCTATAATGTCTGCGCAATCAGCGTCAGCAAATAGCTCCCTGACGGAGTACTTCTCTGATGAGGAGTATGATGAGGATGATGACGAGCTCGAAGGTCGGTATCCACTGTCCAAGTATCGGTATCCTACTGGTATCCTTTGACTATATTTATACATTTGACGACCCAGTTGGCACAATGGTCACCATGCCGGACTGCCAAACAGGGTTGCGGGTTCGATTCCCGCCTCAAACAAGTATTTATGCTTAGATATTTGTCTGTGGTCTGGTTGTTTCTATGTATTATAAGTATATATTTACAAAAGAAAAGTATATAAGTAGTATATGAGTTGTCTAGCACCCATAACACAAGTGTAGTTACTTAGCTTGAGACTAGAGGGCGACGTGTGGAATGTCCTGCAATATTTATTTATTTTATAATAATTCCAGAAAAAGAGCTACACAAAATATTAAACTCAATGGAGGATAAATGGTGTCGTGCCTCGGTGTCAGTGTACGCTCACCTACGTCGCGAGGACGGGGAAAGTCGCCGGCGGAAGCGAAACGAGCAGATCGCTAGGGAACTTAGCGATATGGTCACTTATGTACAGGTAAAAAATATTAGTTAATCTATACATATAAAATTCTTTGTCCTGACTGACGGATCAACGCACAGCCTAAACCGCTGATCGTAGAGACCTGAAACTTGGTTCTTTGTATGACTTTATATGAAGAAAGATGTTTCCGAAGGAAAAGGGGGCACAGTTTGTATGAGATTCGCGCGTTCAATCAAACAAACAAACTCTTCAGCTTTATAATATTAGTATAGATAGATATTTGTATCATTCGAAGGTATCATTACAATAACACAGCCACACCACAATAACATCGTCACGTCACAATAACACAGCCATACTAAATAACGCCCCCAAGCGACAATAACACAATCACGCCACAATAACACAATCACGCCACAATAACACAATCACGCTACAATAACACAATCACGTCACAATAACACAATCAGTCCACTATAACACCCGTCTTTACACCACACAGGCGATAAAATTCCGAGGTCTGAACCCACTATCGCCGCGTTCATCCGTGAAGCAAACGACCGCTGCTGCGCCTAAGGAGACGGCGCCTGGTAGCAGCTTCGAATCATCGGAGAGCAGTGATAGTGCGGGAACGGTGAGTTTAGTGTGAATTAATGTAAATTATAGTGACTTTTTATAATAAATAATTTTTTTAAATAACCAGACTACAGACAAATATCTAAACAAAAATACTTGACTGAGGCGGAAATCGAACCCGGAACCCTGTGTTGGGCCAACTGGGTCGTCGGGACGGAACGTTACGGGATATTTAAATTTAAAAAAAATCTTGTGAAAATGGTGTTTGAAACGTCATCAAAATATTCACCTCCACACAAAAAAACATGCTAAATATCCGCCACTAGCAGCGCTCCTTTACGGGATGTTTAATACTAATAAATTTAATGTCTCATGAAAGTGATGCTTTGAACAGCATCGAAATATAAACTGTTGTATCTCAAATGAAACCCGCAAATTTATTAATTACGGTTTATTAATACTAGGCACATGAAGTAGTTAGACTGACCGGACACAGAGAGAGAGAATGACATATTAGACATTGACAATCTACTATCAAAGATGTGTTCGAGATAATATCTCACATAAACAATAACTTTTCATTACTCATACTCCGAAAGTAGGTCTAAAGATGCCTGAAGAGCGTGTAGAAAGAAAAACTTTCAGCCCTAGGGAAAATCGCTTTCACTGACAGCTGTCATGTCAAATTATGGCTTCGCGCGGCTTGTGCAATGTGCTTGTAGCCAGTATCAGTATCATTACGCATTAGGAACTTCAAAAACCTAACCTCCTTGCTTTAGGTAACACCAAAGAATAACAATTATGGCTTCACACGGCTCATGCATACTGACAGAGGTAGTATGGAGTATAGAGTCTCTCATTCACTCTCGTTATTATGAAGAATTTTATGTATTATTCGTAATGAAAAGCACAGTATTTACCTCGGGTAAAAGACTCATTGAGTGACTTTAAAACCTAGGGTAACAATGTACTATTATTATGTTATAGCAAATAGCGAATCAACCGCGCGGGCGCTGCCTCAATATCCCGGCATCCCATCACCCTTGCTACCGATGCTCGTCAGTGAACGAGGCTATTGGAAAGAAAATATGTCGAAAACATTCCATAGCTCTGATTGCGCATACGGAAACGCAATTAGTACGTACTTATCCGGCTGGGTGAGTGATTTTTAGCAGTTTCACTGGTATTTGTAGCAGTTTTAATTTGTTTGTAGCAATTTTACTTATATTAGTAGCAGTTTCATTAGTATTTGTAGCAGTTTTATTAGTATTTGTTGCAGTTTCTTTTTTTTGTAGCCATTTCACTCATATTAGTAGCAGTTTCATTAGTATTTGTAGCAGATTTACTAGTATTTGTAGCAGTTTTCATGTATTGTCTCTATGGCCGAAATTAGTCAAGGAGATTTCGTCATTGTAGCAGATTCATTTGTATTTTAGTAGTTTTATTAATATTTTAGCAGTTTTATTAGTATTTGTAATAGTTTTACTTGTATTTTTAATTCAACATTCCAGCCGTTTCACTCGTGTGTGCAGTGTTTTTTTAGTTGAAACAGTTTTAATTAATCAGTTTTAATTAGTCGGTGAATGTGATGTGGAAATTTTAAAAGCTGTTTTTATTTACTAGCAGCCGTACTCATAGTTATAGCCTATTCTATCATACCTATAGCAATATGAGTCATAGTTTTATTGAGCAGTGTCATTTATACAGCAGTTTCACGTATAATACATAGCAGTTTCACTCATAGTAATAGCAGTTTACGGTGAAAATTACTAATATAAACATAATTTGTTGAATGTTTAACTTTTTTTTATTACTAGCGACCCACTCCGAATGCGCACGGATATATTATGCATGTATAATACATATAAACCTTCCTCTTGAATCACTCTATCTATTTAAAAAAACCTCATCAAAATCCGTTGCGAAGTTTTAAAGATTTAAGCATACACAGGGAGATACAGACAGCGGGAAGCGAGTTTGTTTTATACTACGTAGTGATAGCAGTTTTACTCATAGCAATTGCAGTTAGGTTAGGCTTAGTGATAGCAGTTTTACTCATAGCAATTGCAGTTAGGTTAGGCGTAGTGATAGCAGTTTTACTCATAGCAATTGCAGTTAGGTTAGGCGTAGTGATAGCAGTTTTACTCATAGCAATTGCAGTTAGGTTAGGCGTAGTGATAGCAGTTTTACTCATAGCAATTGCAGTTAGGTTAGGCGTAGTGATAGCAGTTTTACTCATAGAAATTGCAGTTAGGTTAGGCGTAGTGATAGCAGTTTTACTCATAGCAATTGCAGTTAGGTTAGGCGTAGTGATAGCAGTTTTACTCATAGCAATTGCAGTTAGGTTAGGCGTAGTGATAGCAGTTTTACTCATAGCAATTGCAGTTAGGTATAATTAGTAAATAATATATTGAATTTTATCGTATTTTTCTTTCAGACTTCGAATAGATTCATCAAATCTAGATCCTATAATGTTTTGGGCTTGTGGCGTCCAATTGGTGGCGCTTAATTATCAAACTGAAGATGCAGCGATGGCTATAAATGCAGCCATGTTTGAGAGCAATGGCGGAGCCGGTTATGTGAGGAAAGCGAGCGTTATGTGGGACCCGCATCATATTGCTTATAGACGGTGAGTGGTTTTAAATCCAAAAAAATCCGCACTATTGTTTTTGGATTTTTTTTGTTTTAACGTATTTCTTGTTACTCCTTCACGTAATAACTTCTAGACCGATTGTGATGAAACTTGGTATCTAGATAGTTGGAGACCTGGACTAACATATAGGCTACTTTTTATCCCAATATTCCTACGGGATCGGACTTTCGCGGGTGAAACTGCGGGGCGCAGCTTTGTCGTGACTGACGGATCAACGCACAGCCTAAACCGCTGATCGTAGAGACCTGAAACTTGGAGGGTGTGTTCTTTGTATGACGTAAACGTCCGATAAGAAAGGATTTTCTGAAGTTCTACCCCTAAGGGGGTGAAAAAGGGGGGCAAAGTTTGTATGGGACAACGTGATTACTTGTTCTGTTTTCGACTTCTACGCGGACGAATTCGCGGGCAATAGCTAGTCTATCTTCTATCTATATATATATATATATATACTAGCTGCGCCCCGCGGTTTCACCCGCGTAAGTCCTGATCCCGTGGGAATATCGAAAAAAATATCCTATGTCCGTCTCCTGGCTCTAAGCTACCTCCCTACCAATTTTCACCCAAATCTGTTCTACCGTTCCCGAGTTATAAGTGGTGTAACTAACACGACTTTCTTTTATATATCTTCTATATATATAAAAATGAATTGCTGTTCGTTAGTCTCACTAAAACTCGAGAACGGCTGAACGGATTTATCTTATCTTAGTCTTGAAATGTTCGTGGAGGTCTAGGGAAGGTTTAAAAGGCGAGAAAAAATCAAATAATTTCCGGGAAAACCCTAAAAACAGCCCTTTTCTGTTTCCCATACAAACATTTTCTAGAGTCAATTCCTACGGGATCGGGACTTACGCGGGTGATACCGCGGGGCGCAGCTAGTATAGATATAAAATGAATCCTTATTTCCCTTGGTCATCGTATCACGCCTAAATGCTAATTCTTTTTTTGTTGTATTTGTTATTATTAGAAGAAGGTTCTTATGAAAGAAAAATTAGGAAAGTTGCGCAGAAAGTTTTACGCGAGTGAAACCGCGGGGCGCAGCTAGTATCTATATCTATCTATATATATAAAAGAAAGCCGTGTTTGTTACAACACTTATAACTTGAGAACGGCTGGACCGATTGCTATGAAACTCTGTATCTGGATAGCTGGAGACCTCGATTAACACATAGGCTACTTTTTATCCCAATATGCCCACGGGATCGGGACTTACGCGCGTGAAACCGCGGGGCGCAGCTAGTATTATATAATTCCTTTTTTTTTCAGTTTCAATCCAATGGAAAAGGAGTTTGATGGTATTCACGCGTGCCATCTCACGCTTGGCGTAATCTCAGGGCAATACGTCGCTGAAAATGTATATTCCTTTTACAATGCCTTCGTCGAAGTAGAAGTCCTGGGTGTTCCGGCTGATTGTAGCAAAATTAGGACTAAAGTTGCCAGGAGAAATGCCTTAAATCCACTGTGGAATGACACATTTAGCTTTAAGGTAAGTTTGGAAAAAACTAGGCAGCAAAAAGAGAAGGTTGCGCTGAGGTACGAACCATGGTATTTAAACACCGATTCGAAGCGGTTACGCCATCGTATTTGGATAGATAACTTTATTTGTACAACACAGAAAGAAACAGAACACGATAAATACAAAGTAAAGTAATAGCTAGAAAGTATAAGTTGCACAAATGGGCGGCCTTATCGCTGAAAGCGATTTCTTCCAGGCAACCTTTGGAGGGAAAAGAACTGATTCAGCTTTAATCGTAGATTGATTTTTGGGGTTAAAAAGCGGGACCCTATTACTAAGACTCCATTGTCTGTCTGTCACCAAAGGCCTAAGTCTGCTAATACAATTGTGTTTCAATAGAGTGTCGATGGAATAGATAGATAGATATTTAAATAAATAAATATAAATATTGTAGGACATTCCACACATCGCCATCTAGCCCCAAGGTAAGTAACTAGACTTGTGTTATGGGCGCTAGACAACGGATATACTACTTATATACTTTTCTTTTGTAAATATATATTTATAATACATAGAAACAACCAGACCCCAGACAAATATCTAAGCATAAATACATGTCTGAGGCGGGAATCGAACCCGCAACCCTGTGTTTGGCAGTCGTGCCAACTGGGTCGTCCCATAGATAAACACTTTATTTGTACAACACACAAAACATTGAAAATGACAAAAAAGAAGAGAAAGCTTATTAACTACGAAATTGTACAAACAGGCGACCTTATCGCTTAAAGCGATTTCTTCCAGGCAACCTTAGGATGGAGAAGGTCTGTTATAGGTTGTAGAAGGTTGTATAGTCATTTTCAAAAATATGACATTACATGTCAAATTAGTATTTTTCTGATGTTAACTATTCTATCGAAACACCACTGATGCACGACTGACTCACTTTGGTTTTCTGCTCTGGAATCGTGGCTCAATGGAATCTCGATAGTTGTCGCTTAGCAACATATACCATGTTGGTAGGCAACACCAGCGACGTATCTATTACCATTCCATTGAGACTCCATAGCGATTCTATTGCGATGTTATTAAAACTTTAGCAGAATCCTACTAATATTATAAATGTGAAAGTTTGTGTGTGTATGTTTGTTACTTCTTCACGCTGAAACTACTGAACCAATTGCAATGAAATTCGGTATGTAGATAGCTAGGGGCCTGGATTAACATATAAGCTAGGCTTTTTATTCCGATATTCACATAGGATCGGGACTTACGCGGGTGAAACCGCAGGGCGCAGCTAGTAATACATAGAAACAACCAGACCACAGACAAATATCTAAGCATAAATACATGTCTGAGGCGGGAATCGAACCCGCAACCCTGTGCTTGGCAGTCCGGCATAGTGACCATTATGCCAACTGGGTCGTCTTATGACGTTATCACGTAAAATTATCTTCCGTTAACCGACTTTACCGACAACCTTTTTTTTGCAGATAAATTTCCCGGAATTGGCTTTTATAAGATTTGAAATATATGACGCAGACACGAATTACATGCTGTCTCAAAGAGTCATACCTTTGCAGTGTCTTAGACCTGGGTATAGGCATGTTAGATTAAGGTAAGCCTTTTATTTGATACTAGCTTTTGCCCGCGACTTCTTCCGCGTAAAAGTCGAAAATGGACCAAGGAATCACATTGTCCCATCCAAACTTGTCCCCCTTTTCACCCCCTTAGGGGTAGAATTTCGCAAAATCCTTTCTTATCCGATGCCTACGTCACACAAAGAACACACCCTCCAAGTTTCAGGTCTCTACGATCAGCGGTTTAGGCTGTGCGTTGATCCGTCAGTCAGTCAGTAGTTCAGGACAAAGCATTTTATATGTATAGAAGGAAACATCGTCGTTTCGGAGGTAAAGCAAAGTTTTACTTCGTCGTGTTACTGAGCCAGCGTACTATAAAACGTAACGAAACGACGATGTTTTTTGATAATCCGTAGTATTTAACATTTTTATTTTTAACTTTTTAGTTTTCCTATATTCTTTTTTATGCACTTTATTTTTAACTTTTTAGTTTATTTTTGTATATATTTTTAAATTTTTAGTTTTTTTCTTTGTAATTTATTTTTGTTGTTTTTACTTCATTTTTGACGTCGGTTTTTGAATTTTTTCACTTTACGAATTCACTGCGGTCCAAGACTGATCTGCTGCGAGGTATAGAAGTTGTAGCAGATGCATCAAATGAAGAGGCTTCATTAATTTTGATATTTTTTTCAGGTCACCAACAAATCAACCTTTAAACATGGCGTCACTTTTAATATTTTCCCGCCTTTCTGAAGAATTAGCGAGTGATAGAGGGGAACCAACTTCTCCCCATGATAGGCAAATACATTTCGTTGTTGTATATGCCGTTTCTAGACACGAACCGTACTCCATTTTGAAAGTTACGCAAGACACAACAGCTAATGAGGTTTGTTTTCAATCTGAAAAAATCTCCGCCATCTTTGATTGTTATTGGTGTTTTTTAGTTTTTATGAGTTCTTCTTTGTTTTAACTACATAACGTTAATCATATTTTTGTAAAAAAATTCACAATTAGTCAAAATATTTAATTTAAAAAACATGTATAAGCAAAGCGGACCTTTGTCTAACTTCATGCAGCAGTTACCTTTTGAGTCAAAGAGCTGTAATTTTAAATCTTAAAAATTCTTCGTTATCTTTAATTATTTTATTTTATTTTTAGTTCCACCGTCTTTTTCACAAATTTTCACAGGGTGATGACTTTTTAAAAATCTAACGATGTAGTTTAGTTTTTCTCAAAATCGGGCACGCAACTTCTTTCACCATTTTTCGGTATCTCATATAGTAATCGCCCTGTATAAAGGAAAAAAAATATTAAGACAAAAAAGAAAAAAAACGAATATAAAGGAATAACAGAAAGATCCCAATTTTTCATCGTTCTCTTATGACGTTATCACGTAAAATTATCGTCCGTGAACCGACTTAACAGACAACCATTTGTTTTTTTTTGTTGTATTTGTCATTGTCAAGAGAAGGTTCCTAAAAAAAGTCGAACGCGGGCAAAACCGCGGGTCGCAGCTAGTGATTTATCTCTCATTTTTCCCAAAAAAAAAAACTCATTTTTTTTTATTTCTTTGGATGCTTAATACAATTGTACATGGACCACTTGAAAAAGTCTTAAAAACTAAGTTAGGATGTGTGCCTTCGGAACGCGCCCACCAATGAGAAGAAGGCACAAGAAACTCATGGGGTTTGTTTTTTTTATGTGATCATGCTCACAAAGGTCAATATTACAAATATTTAAAAGTATTATTTGAAATGGAGCCACTAAAGTCACGTCCATGGGTTGTTATCATCAAGGTAAGACGAAGTATCATAGTACGCCTTACTGCACAATTTATGCTTTATAAAAGTTTTGAACCTGCAGGCCATAGCCCAATGTTTGGGTAAAGTCGGCGTTTGTCGAACATCCCGTGGAAGCTACGTCTTAGTAGAAGAACTGGCGTCGAGAACACCTACACAAAGAGTGCTCGCGCCTCACGAGAGAGTCCTCAAGGCGGCGACAGCCAAACCTGCTCCTAGGCTATTGTTGAAACGCGTTGGCGACGATCCGAGCAGTCGAGCATGGCTGACGAGCATTAGGTAAGCATTTGACAATGGTCACCATGCCAGACTGCCAAACACAGGGTTCCACTGCCAAACTATCGGTATTCTATGCCCATCTATCTATTGACGACCCAGTTGGCACAGTAAGTCTCCCCTAAAAGAGCATAGGGAGGCCGCGAGGTCTTCCGATATTATTTAAATTAGCGCTTATCGTTTCCCCCAGTCCAGGGGGGACGATAAGCGTTAGATACTTTTTAAGCGTAAACCACTCCATCAAACCAAAATGCTTACTTCATCTACCAAAATGCTCACTCCAACTAAATCAACACTTAACCCACCAGATCAGCATCATCGGACCGCACGAGGGAACGCACGGTCCCATCGGACGAGGAATCGAGCACGCACGACGAGGAACCGAGGAAACCGACGGACACTTTCCTCGTCTGCGTTCATAACGTTTCTCATGAGATACCTTACGCTATACTGAAGGTGAGTACAAAACATGGTGGTATCATATACCTTGACCAACTACCGGTATCTACCCGGACGACCCTGTTGGCACAATGGTCACCATGCTGGACTGCCAAATACAGGGTTACGGGTTCGATTCCCGCCTCAGACATATATTTATGCTTAGATATTTGTCTGTGGTCTGGTTGTTTCTATGTATTATAAGTATGTATTTACAAAACAAAAGTATATAAGTAGTATATCCGTTGTCTAGTACCCATAACACAAGTCTAGTTACTTACCCTGGGGCGAGATGGCGATGTGTGGAATGTTGTACAAAAAAAAAACTTTCGGTATCCTCTGCCAAACTATCAGTATCCTCTGCCAAACTATCGGTATCCTCTGCCTTACTATCGGTATACTCTGCCTAACTATCGGTATACTCTGCCAATCTATCGGTATCCTCTGCCAAATTATTGGTATCCTCTGCCAAACTATCGGTATCCTCTGGCAAAACTATCGGTATCCTCTCCCAAACTATAAGTATCTTCTGCCAAACTATCAGTATCCTCTGCCAAACTATCGGTATCCTCTGTCACACTATCAGTATCCTCTGCCAAACTATCAATATCCTGTGCCAAACTATCGGTATCCTCTGTCACACTATCAGTATCCTCTGCCAAACTATCGGTATCCTCTGCCAAACTATCAGTATCCTCTGCCAAACTATCAATATCCTGTGCCAAACTATCGGTATCCTCTGCCAAACTATCAGTATCCTCTGCCAAACAATCGGTATCCTCTACCAACGTCGATCATTAATCCGCTATCTCCTACTTCCAGGTACCATTGACTGCAACAGCATCGTTCGTAGCTCACCAAGCTTTGACTAAAGCAAGATGCCATGATGATCCGAAAAGGTAAATTGCTTTAACTAGAAAGGAAGAAAAATGTTTATTTTAAATCAAAAACATAAAAATGTAAATTTGTCCATATGTTTTTTTCGTGTTGGCTTAGGACCTTGATTTTTATACACCTAATAGGGACTATAGACCTCTGTATCTAATATGAATTTCAACTTGCTAGGTCCACCCGTTCATGAAAAAATCGGTGGTGACACACAGACAGACAGACAGACGGACAAGAATTTGATCTTATAAGGGTTTCTTTTTATAGAAAAACTAGCTGCGCCCCGCGGTTTCACCCGCGTAAGTTCCGATCCCGTAGGAATTGACTCTAGAAAACGTTTGTATGGGAAATAGAAAAGGGCTGTTTTTAGGGTTTTCCCGGAAATTATTCGGTTTTTTCTCGCCTTTTAAACCTTCCCTAGACCTCTACGAACATTTCAAGACTAAGATAAGATAAATCCGTTCAGCCGTTCTCGAGTTTTAGTGAGACTAACGAACAGCAATTCATTTTTAAATATATAGATATATATATTCCGAGTTTTTCTGCAATAATGAATATTATAAAGAAGAAAGTTTTTTAGATCGAATATGCTCCGAAACTACTGGACCGATTTCGATGAAACTTGGTATGAGGATACATTGATTAATTGACAGTAACACTTTTTATCCCGATATTCCCACGATATAGCACTTATTTTGGGTTATTTGTTATTAGGTTTGTGTTAGTCGAAGAGTTGGAGTGGGGAGGGCGAGCTGGCGCTGGGCCACAGCAACGGGCCTTGGCTGATGATGAAGTGGTTTATACAGCACAGGTATGTTGGAAAACGACTTGACGACCTCTCTTGCGACAGAGAAGGTTGCGGGTTCGATTCCCGCCTCAAACATGTATTTCTGCTATTTTGTTTATGGTCTGCGTATTAATTGGTCTGCAAATTTAAAAAATCGTAAGTAAATCGCAAGTTTATTTGTACACCTACGTATAATAAGGAAAGCCTCGGCCTGTCACCGCACGCAATTGCAATGCCCGGCAGTGCTCATATATGAACTTGTATGCCTATTGTAACATCTATTGTACCTACCATATAAATGCAAATAAATGAAATAAGTATTACTGCGAAAGAAGGTGAATGATTCGCGAGTGTTTTAGCTATGTTTGATCGAAATCAGTTCAGCCGTCTGAAAGTTATGGGGGATAAAAGTCGAGGGTTTTTTAATTCTAAAGAATAATGTCGGGAGTTTTGGCGGGAACGAGTTAACAACATGTCGTGATGGAGTTTTATTTTCATGAAACTTAGTTGTAACCCGAGTTGAATTGTATAATTCTGGTGGAATGTTATTCAATTTAGTTCTGTGAAAGTGCACAAGTGTAGTGAAAGTAAAAATCAGTGTCAAACATGAAGTTTTCTCGTTGCCTCCAAATCTCCTATTAAGGTTATGGTAAACTTGCCACCGCTTTACTATAGCCCCTGACTTGACGGACTTTGACGATTTTTACTGTTTTGAAACACTTGAGGTCCAATTTATGAAAAATCGGGTCATAATTTGATGCAAAATTTAACTTGACATTGGCTAAATGCACAAGCCGTGCGAAGCCATAATTAATAAAAATAAAAAAAGAATAATGTGAAAACTTTTGACAAAAATGCCAAGTTTGCAAGGAGGTTAGGTTCTTGAAGTTCCTATATGTGTAATGGCGTCAGACGATGATAGAAGGTAATGTAAAACACGTGACTTCAAATGCTTATATTTTGTTTCCACATCTAGTACACGAAATATTATCAGTTTCTTTGTAATCTAGAAGAACGAAGAATTTCATCAATTTTTAAAGTTATACTTCTTCTTCGTTAGGAAAAAATAATGAAAGTGAAATAAAAACACTGTTACACTAAAGTAACAGGTTGAAGCTGCCAGAAAAATAAATATGACGACCCAGTTGGCACAATGGTCACCATGCCGGACTGCCAAACACAGAGTTGCGGGTTCAAGGCCCGCCTCAGACATGTATTTATGCTTAGATATTTGTCTTTGCTCTAGTTGTTTCTATGTATTATAAGTATATACTTACAAAAGAAAAGTATATAAGTAGTATATGAGTTGTCTAGCACCCATAACACAAGTGTAGTTACTTAGCTTGGGGCTAGATGGCGATGTGTGGAATGTCTTGCAATATTTATTTAATTTGCTATAAAAAGATTGTTTAAAAGCTTTTTTTTCTTGTTTGTCTATTTCCAGGCATGTTGGAAGACTCTCGGTCGGTTCGTGCTTCAAGAAAAAGGATCAACGGCGCCTTTACCTAGACACAGGGCTGCTATAGCTCGCATACAACGGGGGCTGAGCATGACTAGGGGAGCTATCACAGGTACGTTGCAGGTTCGATTCCAGCCTTCGACACTACAATATTAGCCTATGTTACTGTCAATGAATCAACGTATCCTCATACCGAGTTTCATTAAAATCGGTCCAGTATTTTCGGAGCCTATTCGTTACAAACAAAAATGCTAAAAAATCTTTCCTCTTTAATACAGGCTGCGTAGTACTTGGGACATGTATTAGATTGACTAGACTAAACCCAGCACCTATACTGTGCCTATACCACCCTCCCAGCTTAGTCGACCGTGTCCAGAGGAAAGATCTCGTCACTACGTCTAGAGACAGCTAAGCCGCGGGTTTCGTTACGATGTTTTCCTATACCACCCTCCCAGCTTAGTCGACCGTGTCCAAAGGAAAGAACCCATAAATCCGTCTGGAGACAATTAAGCCGCGGGTTTCATCACGATGTTTTCCTATACCACCCTCTCAGCTTAGTTGACCGTGTCCAAAATAAAGAACCCACCAATACTTCTGGAGCCAACTAAGCCGCGGGTTTCATCACGATGTTTTCCTTCACCTAAATTTTACGTAAGAAAAATCCTTTGGTGAATCCAGGATTCGAACCCACGACCTTCAGAATGAAAGTCGGGGTAACTACCAGTAGGTCAACACCGCTTTCATTTTTAAATGTAATATTTTTGTAAATGTCCACGTATCTGTTTGTCTATTTGTCATCTATATTATTTATACATATAAAATGCTTTGTCCTGACTGACTGACTGACTGACTGACGGATCAACGCACAGCCTAAACCGCTGATTGTAGAGACCTGAAACTTGGAGGGGGTGTTCTTTGTATGACGTAGGCATCCGATAAGAAAGGATTTTCCGAAATTCCACCCCTAAGGTGGTGAAAAAGGGGGGCAAAGTTTGTATGGGACAACGTGATTCCTTGGTCCAATCTACTTCAAATTTTGCATAAACATTCTTTAACAGAATTGATGGAACACGTGTTTCGTATTTTATTGTAATTCATCCCCTGACGGGGTTAAAAAGGGGTAGAAAGTTGTTTTGGGGGTGATTTGCTTCGACTCGAACTCCTTAGTGCTTTTGATTTAAATTAAGTTAGTACATTTTATTTTGACACATGTTTGAAACTCAAACCAATTTTAAGTCAACAAAAAAATACTATTAGAACTATTTTTGACTCCTGCGCGGACGAAGTCGCAGGCAAAAGCTAGTCTATACATATAAAATGCTTTGTCCTGAACTACTGACTGACTGACTGGCGGATCAACGCACAGCCTAAACCGCTGATCGTAGAGACCTGAAACTTGGAGGGTGTATTCTTTGTATGACGTAGGCATCCGATAAGAAAGGATTTTCCCAAATTCTACCCCTTAGGGGGTGAAAAAGGGGGATTTGTAGGAATTTTGTATGTGACAATGATTCCTTGATCCAATCTACTTCAAATTTTAGAACCATCTTTGACTCCTACAAAAGCTAATTTTGTCAAATTTTTTATTGTTTTAGGTAGTACCGGTTTTCCTTTGGGCAGTTTCGGTTCGGATAGTGAAGGGAAGACACCGGTCCAGTCTGCGTACAGCGATTCAACGCATTGCAGGTACGTTTTTAGGGTTCCTCACCTCAAAATGTAAAAAAGGAACCCTTATAAGATCACTTTTTTGTTCGTCTGTCTCTCTGTCCGTGTGTCAACACCGATTTTCTCACTAACGAGTGGACCTAGCAAGTTGTTTAAAAAGAAAAGAAAGAAATAAAAAATAGTACATTGCGATACAAGTGTGGTAAATTGATCATTTCATCGAGGCCGTTTATGACGCGCGAGCGGAACGCGAGTGCGTCTATAAATCGCCAAGATGGAATGATCAAACCACACGTGTATCGTACGACGTTTTTTTATCACAGTTGCGAATAACAGCAAATACTTAACAAGAAAATAATAAATAACAAAATATTTGTGATAATTCTATGTTTACTTTTTTTAGGCAATACGTTTTTGTTAATTATACTCCCGAAAGGCCAAGCAAAAGACTTTTAACCTATACAGCCTCGTCTGACATACAATATTTTTTAGGGTTTTTTTTGCATTTGTTTTTGCGTCAGGGGTTAAAAACAGAATACAATGGTACGGAAAAACATATATATAAGTAAATAAAAAAACAAAAAATAAAAAAACTCAATTTTTTATCGTTTTCTAAGACGTAAAGTTCATCATGTCAGCCCATGCACGTCCACTGCTGGACATAGGCCTCCAACATACGACACCACAAACAGCGGTCCTGACCCGCCTCCATCCACCGACTACCCACGACCGCTACAATGTCGTCGGTCCACCGGGCAGCTGGTCTCCCAACACTCCGTTTCGCGTTGCATCGCGGCCGCCACTCGAGAACCTTTACTCCCCAGCGGTTGTCAGTTCTGCGAGCTATATGACCTGCCCATTGCCACTTCAGCTTACTAATCCTGAGGGCTATGTCGGTGACTTTGGTTCTTCTACGGATTTCCGTATTTCGGATTCTATCACGTAGAGAAACTCCGAGCATAGCTCTCTCCATAGCCCGCTGAGCGACTCTGAGCTTTTGAACGAGGCCTATAGTCAGCGACCACGTCTCGGATCCGTATGTCATCACTGGTAACACACATTGGTTGAAAACCTTCGTCTTGAGGCTCTGTGGTATTTGTGACGAGACGTAAAGTTGTCACGTAAAATTTTCGTTCGTAAACCGACTTTAGAAAAAACCATTTTTGCTAGCTAAAAAACTCTTTGTTGGTACCTACATTTTTTTATCCATCAAAACAGTATAACCCAGATAAATTAAGAATGTTTCACCTACTTAACATGTAATTAGCAGTAAGATACGTATTTAACTTATCGGGATAACTTTATAGCACTAGTTGGCAATGTAAAACGCACGCGTGCATAATATGTTGGATTATGAGCCTAAAAGCGATTGAATAAGATCCACTTTATGAGCAACTGTGATAAAAAAATCATTTATTTTTCAGGAGAGTGTCAACAACGCCCCTCGGTAAAGGCATCGGTCGTTCAAAAGGACATTCTGACAAGGACATGAGGAGTTACATGCAAAAACGTACAGCCAGTAGAGAGGTCAGTCATTATTAATAATAAATAAATATTGAAGGACATCCCACATATCGCCATCTAGCCCCAAGCTAAGTAACTACACTGGTATTATGGGTGCTAGACAACTCATATACTACTTATATACTTTTCTTTTGTAAATATTTAGTTATAATACATAGAAACAACCAGATCACAGACAAATATCTAAGCATAAACACTTGTCTGTGCGGGAATCGAACCCGCAACCCTGTGTTTGGCAGTCCGGCATGGTGACCATTGTGCCAACTGGGTCGTCGGTTGCTCTGGCCACGTCAACTTTGGGCCAAGTCCTGACTGACTGACTGACTTAAACCAAAGAACGGTGTTGGCTTAGTGGTAGATACCTTGACTTTCACACTCAAGATCATGGGTTCGAATCCCGGCCGGCCGTGCACCAAAGTATTTTTCTTAAGAAAAATGTATGTGCACCCATTGACATTGCTCTTACAGTGAAGGAAAACATCGTGATGAAACCCGCGGCTTAGTTGGCTCCAGAAGTATTGACAAGTTCTTCTGGAAATGGTCGACTAGGCTAATAGGGTAGTAGGTGCTGGGCAAGCCTACTCCATCCTCACGCAAAAAGGACCTAATTAATAAGGAACGGGTTTTTTTACATCCCACACATCGCCACCTAGCCCCAAGCTAAGTAACTACACTTGTGTTATGGGTGCTAGACAACTCATATACTACTTATATACTTTTCTTTTGTAAATATAAAATGTGTTTAAGCGAAGTGGTTTTAATACGTAAGGGAGTTTTTCTAGACGTCTAGGCGAACAACTTTTGTTCTACGACTTTTAATGACTCATGTACTCATTGACTCATGTTTGAAGACTCCCTCCGTGAAGGTTTTTTACCTTGTCGCTGTGCAATTTCCAGGTACATTCGGAGGGCGAAGCCCCGAGCGGGGGGTCGCTGGGGGCGGACGCCCTCTCCGCTCACGTTGCTCGCTTCAAGCGTGTCTCTCTCAGGAAACTGAGGGCTTGGAGATCCTGAGTGTGGCAGGTTAGGCTGGAATATGTTCTACCATTTTTTTTCTAAAAAAAAAACTTGAGAGGTGTCAATGGACACCCTTGATTAGTGAAGGAATCGTTAAGTTATAATAATATTATTTTTTTTATTATTTATTACTCGTAATATAATGTAATATAAACTTAATCAGTAGGCTCAATTTTAGTAAACTGGCTCTCTTTCTATGAGAGAGAGAGACAGAGAAACACGCGCACGCCGCACGGCTTACAACTATAGCAAAAAATGTCGTTACAACTTTGGTCTTATTTTTTTCCGTCTAGCCCCCTTTTGAACGAAGTTCCTTATGGCGCGTTGCAAAAGGGGGCTAGACGAAAAAAAAATAAAGCCAAAAGTAGTAACGACACTTTTTGATTATATTACAATTCCTTCACTAATTAATCGAAAGAAACTTCGTTCCATCCGAGTGTTCCTTGATACCTCTCAAGTTTTTGGAAGGAAGTTTCTTATCACGCGTTGCGAAAGTGGGCTAGACTGAAAAAATTAAGACCAAAAGTTGTTACGACACTTTTTGATTTTATCACAAATCCTTCACTAATTAATCGAAAGAAACTTCGTTCCATCCGGGTGTCCCTTGACACCTCAAGTTTTTTTGAATATTTATCCAGTATTTTTTTCCTTCCCCCCAGGCCGTCCGCCGGCTCGGTACAAGTCTGGCAAACCATCGTGCGTCCCTCTCGTCAGAGCTGGGATCTATATGGGACTTCATAAGGATAGACAGGGACAGAAGGCGCTCCGCCCCGGCCACCTTCGAACCTGTCGATCCTAAGACACCGACGAGGCTGGCTAGAGACTTGTTACAGGTAAGTCCAGTCACCATAATACAAGCGTAGTTGCTTAGATTGTGGGGCGGCGGCGTACTTTAATACGTCGTCTTACCTTAATGATAAGAACCTATGGACATGACTTTAATTGCTCTATTTTAAATCAAACCTTCAAATAAGCACATATTTGAAGGTTTGATTTAAAATAGAGCAATAAAATCTTGACCTTTGTGAGCGTGATCACAAAAAACCTCCATAAGTTTCTTGTGCTTTCTTCTTATTGATCGCGTTTTGATACTAACTTAGTTTTCAAGACGATTAAATGTGATCTCATACGAATGACCTTGAATTTTTACAGGTAGTCCAAGAGACGGTCTTTTCAAAAAAATATGACGAAAGACGCTGCCCCTTAGTGAAAGAAGAATCAGATCTATCATCAGAAGAAGGTAACGACAGAAGGATTGCGAATCTGATTGACTTTTTCTTCACAATAGTAAAAAGTCAAAATAATGAACGTAAAAACAGTACTGGTTCGTGTTTCAAAACTGAATCTCCGACGGAAGTTGTAAAAAAACCGAGACAAGTCAATGTTGAATTGGAAAAGAAAATGGAGACGCTTATGGAATTCTTAGCGACTACAGGATGTATGGAAAACGAAGAGAAAGATGACAAAAAGATCACCCTAATGGAATTCCTATTCGGTTCCGACAAACAAAACTTAAACAACAAAACTAATAATGAAAATTATGAAGTTACAATCACTGAAACCGATGTAAACGTAAAATTGACATATATTGATGAAACACCAGCTGAAGAGAAAGATAATCTAGTTGATATATTAATAAAATATATGGAAAATTACGAAGAACCGAAACTTTCTATAACTCCTTGTCTATCAGAGAAATCTAAATCCGATATAACTATAAGCAAATTTGAGACGTTTTCAGATATAAGCAAAACCAAATCTGATAGTACTCTTACACATACTCAAGATACGGTTATAGAAAGAGAAATATCTGATAAAGATCAGAGTTCCAGACGCATTTCGGAAACAGTTATAGATTTGAGTAATATTAAAAATGATTTAGATGAAATCTTTGAAGAAGCTGTTGCTAGAATTTACGAGTTACAGCGAATAGAATATGAAGATACAATGTCTGAGAGTGAAGATGCTGAGAATTTCAGTGCATATACAAAACCTCTTCCGCTATATGCAATACAATGTATGCCATATAGTGTCGAACTATCTGATATTCTAGAAGAAGATGAAAGTCTAGATCCTTCTTCTCGTGTAGAAGACAGAATGACATTAATAAAACAAGCAGCAGAAGACCTATTAGAATACATAGAAGATAAAATACAGAAGCATTTTGAATCAGATTCTGAATCGGAATTCGATGTTGAATTGAAAAGATCATCTATCAGTCTGATTGATTTGAGATCTATCCCGGATTTGCCTCCGTCGATGATAATCAAGCCGAAAGTCGTGAAATTGAATAAATCAACTTCGACATCAGAAATATCAGATTCAATTTCAGAAATATGTAGAAGGAATGATTCATGTTCTAACACTGAAGATACCAGTTTGACTTTCAGTTCGGAAAAACAAGAACGCGCGCTAGACAAATTAGAATCTTTACATAAATTCTTTTCGAAATCTCGTCTAGGAGTAATAGACGAGAAAGAGGAAGATAAAAATGTGAAAAAGGCACCGAAAAAATACGAATTCGAAATATTACGAATCGATAATCGAATAGGGCAAGCCAGTCTTGATGATGTAGAAGAATTACAATTCGATGACAGCGAAATCTTTGACAAAAATGACAGCAACTGTCAGATTTTAAACGAAAAACTCCGAAACATGGAGCAGACTGACGGAAACACTCAAACAACAAAGAGAATTAGATCCGTGCCTAAAACGCCGCCGAATTCAGTCGAAACCAACTCCACATCGTCATCTAAAGCTGACAACAATGTCAAAAATGGAAAAAAAGATGCTAAATATATCAGAAACGATGTCAAAGATGTCAAAATTGACAGGAAAGAAGTCAAATCAGACGATTTTAGTGATACAGACTTCAGTGAGATAGATAAAATAATTACAGACGCAATAAAGATTATCATTTCTAACGAATTGGCGAATCAGTTTAGCTTTCAAAGTTCTGAAGATGACTAAAAAGAGCTTAAGAAAGTAAGAAAGGGTACCGGGGCTCTCTCCATACAAACATAGTCGACTGTTTCCTCCCTGGATATTGACACTAGAACAAATATTTTTGTTAAGGATTTTTACGTATTTATATTTTTCTTAAGAAAAATTATGTGCGCTAATTGACATTGCTCTTACGGTGAAGGAAAAACATCGTGAGGAAACCCGCGGCTTAGTAGGCTCCAGAAGTATTGACAACTTCTCTCCTCTGGAAATGGTCGACTAGACTGAAAGGGTAGTAGGTGCTGGTAAGCCTACTCCATCCTCACGCAAAAAGGACCCAATTAAAATGGGTCTAATTGCGCAAAACAGCCCGTAAGTGCAAGTATAAGAACAAATATTTTAGTTGCATAAAACTTATAACTGCCATGACCATGATATGTTACGTTTTTTTTTGTTTTTTAAATCTTAATTTCTATGATAATTAGAAAATGAAAAAAACCAAAACATAGGGGCATAATCATGACAGTTATTTGTGCTAGTGTAATTATCCAGGGAGAAAACAGTCGACTACGTTTGTATGGAGAGAGCGCCGGTACCCTTTCACCCTAAATTGTCATAGTACTGAATCATATACGTAATGATTGGCCTTTAAACAATTTTGACATCAAAAACTGTGTATATGCAACGGTAATAAGAAATAACGTGGTGTTCTTGTCAATATAATAGTGATTAATTTGCATTAAATTGTATAATTTTTGGTGCAATTTTATTCAATTTATGTCAGTGAAGGTGCTATAGATATCACCTTTATTGAATTAAATTATATAAAACTAGCTGCGCTTCGCGATTTCACCCGCATAAGTCCCGATTAATATCAAAATGAAAAGTAGCCTATATCCTTCCTCGATAAATGGACTATCCAACACAAAAAGATTTTTTCGATTCGAACCAGTAGTTCCTGAGATTAGCGCGTTCAAACGAACAAACTCTTCAGCTTTATAATATTAGTATAGCTGTGATCGTAATTAACTAATTTAATTCAAATTTCACTAAAATTAAATTAAACACAAGCATGACGACATTTTTTTTATTTGGCGGCAAAAATTGAAAGTCGCCAGCATTTTTTTCGGACTAGACCGTAATTTGGCAAATTATAGTGAGATATTTAAAAAAAAACACTAATTAGATTTTAGTATATTTAGCGTGACAACTCCTACATTTCACAAAAATGCAACTTATATTAAAAAAAGGTGACAAAAATACTCCACGGCAAAGTTTTGTTAAAGATTTAAGAGTTTTAGCCAGATACAAGTTTAAAACTTGATGTAAAGACAACTTGACATTGGCAAATGCAAAAACCGCTCTAAGCCAATTGGAAATAAAAAAGTATAATCTATAGATAATATCAGAATTGAATTTATAATAAATCTTAAATTAAATATAATATAGTATAATGCATTTTGTACTAAAAGGTACAAGTAGCGAGGGGTGAAAATATAATGGCAACACTTCGAACAAAAATAACTTGAATGCAAGGAGGTTAGGTTCTTGAAGTTCCTATATGTGTAATGGCGTCTGATGCTGATTAAGGAAATGTAAAACACGTCACTTTAAATGCTTATATCTTTTTTCCACATCTAGTTCACGCAATTCTATCACTATAGGGAATTTTACCATATATTTTCAACTAGCTGCGCCCCGCGTCTGCACCCGCGTAAGTCCCGATCCCGTGGGAATATCAAAATAAAAAGTAGCCTATAGCCTTCTTCGATAAATGAACTATCCAACACAAAAATATTTTTTCAATTCGAACCAGTAGTTCCCGAGATTAGAGCGTTCAAACAAACAAACTCTTCAGCTTTAAAACATTAATATAGATTTCTGTTTAAAATTCGCACGTTGCCTGAATCCGTAAATGGCCAACATATATCGGATTGTATGAACCCCTCGCTACTTGTACTCACTGATATTCAAACGTATTTTGTACTTAAATATCTACATCTATGTGTTTAATAGTAAAAAAATATATAGATAATATTTTAGAATAAAAAAACAGTGTTAAAGATATGTCAAAAATCCGAACTGACAAATTCGAAAAAAAAAAACATACAGACAGACGGACAAGAATGTGGGGTATGGGACCCTAATTATTGATCAAGTTAGAAATTGTATCATTATTAGTATTATTCGATTAATAACACTTTTTTTAAACATATAAACTATAAATAGTTTCAAGCTCAAACTGTCAATATGTATCATAGTTTCAGTGTCAAAATGTACGAAAGTCACTCCCCCCTTATTCCAAAACGAGATTTAAGGATAGGTTTCAGATTTACTCGTGAACTATAGTCTAAACACTATCCCTATAGATTATTCCACTATAGATTATTCCCCTTATTCCAAAACGAGATTTAAGGATAGGTTGCAGATTTACTATTTTATTAGGGATAGTGTTTAGACTATAGTTCACGAGTAAATGTGCAACCTATTGGAATAAGGGGAATAATCTATAGTGGAATAATCTATAGGGATAGTGTTTAGAACTATAGTCTAAACACTATCCCTATATAATCTATAGGGATAGTGTTTAGACTATAGTTAAATCTCGTTTTGGAATAAGGGGGAGTGACTTTCGTCACTCCTCATCTAAGGTTTAAATCCACATCTCGGGCTATCCTTAAACCTCGTTTTAGATTAAGGGGGACTATGTTTTTAAAAAAAAACATTTATATTTTCAAAGCCAAATGTTTTAGTTTAGAAATTATGTTCTAGATTCGCTTACATTACGATTTCAAAAGTTACTTTTTTTTTCTAATTTGATAGTCCGGTTGTATGACATCCTTTTTTTTGTTTATTATAACTTGATTGATCTGTTTGTTGGAGTCTTCACGGGATTGGTTGTTCAATCGATTAGGCTCAAGGATCGAATGTTGAACCAATTAAATGTGTCTGTGCTCACGTAACAGAGAGTAGAGTGCGCGCCAGATAAGTCTGCGCACATTCATCATTAATTTATCACAGGCAACCGTTTTTTTTTTTTACTGGTTTATACCGATTGGGGATTTGATATTTCTAGTTATGATTTCAACTTAAGAAATAAAGATCTGAAGACCAATTCTGGTAAATAACATTGTTCAAATTTTAGTGCAATATCATTCCGATTGCAAAAAATACCCTCAGAGTAATTTAAAATACCCTCAAAGTCAGATTTTGATATTCAAAATATAATTGATATTGATAGATAAAATACCAAAAGGTATTTTTTGTAATCGGAACGATATTGCAATGTAAATTAAAATATTTTACGAGAATTTGCCTTCTGTACGTTTAATAGTACATGTGTGCTCTATTATAGGACCAAGAACAAAATTCTAACCTTAATAATAGACAAATTGCATGAAATAGAACTGAGCTATTCCGCTCAATCGGTTTTACGAATGAAAATCCTTATTATTCACTCCTTAGAGTTAACCGGTTAAATAGGTGTTTTGGTAGAACGAAACCGAAACGTATGAATTTTAGGCAAGGACGAAACTGGAACGCGAAGAAAGGCCAACCAATCGCGCGCTGACTTTCTGGCTCGCACTCTTAAATATTTTTATTTCAAAAACTTATTTAAGGCCACTTAAAATTAGATTATTAGAAAAATATTAAATAGTTAAGAGGGTAATCTAGTATTGATTTCTCCACACAAAAGGATTCTCCTATTTACTTCAGGAATAATGCTTATAGACCATAGGTTCCCAAACTTTTATGGACTAATGCCCCCTTTTCAAAAAAAGAAAGTCCAACGCCCCCTTTTACATAATAGTATCAATTTTATATGTCAAAGCTGGAGCACCCCGCACTAAGGGTTGTTAATGTTGGGCAGTAGTATTTCTCAAAGTAGGTGATAACGCCCCGTTATGCGCGCTGGGGGCTTAGAGGGGGCGGTAAAGGGCCCAGAAAAAATTGGGGGTTGTTAAAGTGGTTTGAGGTGGGGTGCTGGCAGATTTGTAATTTCAACTACTAAATATTTTAAAATTCATTGAAATTAAAAACCTACCTACTATATAATTTCAATGATTTTGTTCATATTTCTTCCCTGATTGTATAAATACTAAATACATTGACGGCCACAGATACTGCATAATATTTACAACTACAAAACGAATTTGAAATAATGAAATAATAATTCCAAATTCGACTTGTACTGTAATTTTTTACTAAAATAGAGTTTCGGTACAATAATATGGATTCAATTCAAATTTGTATGCATGGTTATGCAAATATTCATTTGAAAGTAATCCTGAACATTCTTGCAGTTTATGTGTCTCAGTATATTTTAAAGAATTTCTTTTAAAATAAATACATTACATTTAGATCCACTTTCAATTTATTTTTCATATAAATTTTCATTTAAATAAATTTATTGTGTATATTTAAAATTTTCGTAGGATAGCCCCCTCAAGTTTTAAGTAAATAACCGGATTTATGCTATTAAAATAATAAATGACATAATGGTTTTTAAGATTTGATAAATAAAAAAATTAGGAGGCTGAAAAATAATTTTCAAAGGGCGGTAGACGAAATAAGTTTGAGAACCTCTGCTTTAAAAACATTATTTAGAAGGTAAATACAATAATTATTTGTATGGAAAAAGCGGTGCTTAGATACCGTCTTAAGAACCTATTTATAAATATTTTTAATAGAAAAAAATGGTAAAAAAGGTGTTATATTTATGTAATTAAATATGTTAATATATAAATTAATTATATGCACACAAATTATTTATTTACACGCGTAGTCTAAAAACATATTGCTTATTTTTTAAAACCTCACATAATATTATAAAAAAAATAAGTTTTGTTTGTAACGAATATGCTCCGAAACTACTGGGCCGATTTTGATGAAACTTGGTATGAGGATACATTGATTCATTGGGTAATTTTATCCCGATATTCCGACTATCTACATACCATATTTTATCAAAATCTGTTCAGTAGTTTTTGCATGAAGATGAATAAACATAATACATAATTTTGTTTTATAATATTAGTATGAAAAATATCAAAATAATAGATTTTAACAGAGTTTATAAATATCACTATTGGACCTATTAAATATAAATTATCAATATATGTTATTAGTACTTGCATCTCGGTACGGGGTTTGCTTGTGCTTAGATAGAGAAATTCTTTATTTAAATGAACATTAAGGCACTCTTCCAGTACCGTGTGTAGGTATTCACATTACCTTAGCCCCCGCTCTCAAAAACGTAGCGTGCTGCGTGCTAACTGTTATATTTGATCGATATGCAAAACATTTTAGCATTATTATCCACAAATATAGTTCCTAGAGGTCACAACCTATCATTTGATTCATTTTTAGAAACAAACTTTTAAGCAACTCTGGATATTGTAGTTTAATAACCATATTTTTGTTTATTGTGGTTGAAAACAAGTTATGAACAACTTCGTTCGATAAAAGAAATGTTAGAAAACAGAGAATTATTAGATCGTTTATCGGGTTTTATTCAAAAATAGTTAACGTTTGTTTCTAAAAATGAATCAAATGATAGGTTTTGACCTCTAGGAACTATATTTGTGGATAATAATGCTAAAATGTTTTGCATATCGATCAAATATAACAGTTAGCACGCAGCACGCTACGTCTTTGAGAGCGGGAGCTAAGGTAATGTGAATACCTACACACGGTACTGGAAGAGCGCCTTAAAAACTAAGTTAAGAGGTGTGCCTTCGGAACGCACCCACCAATGAGTTCGTTATACACTCTCCAACGCCCCGGCTTCAATTCAGTCCCTTCGTGAGATGCAAATACTATGAAGGCAATAATCAAATGCAATTCTAATAATATTGGCCTTTGCTAATCTAGATGATTAATACGCCTGCAACTTATCCATGCTGTTCAGGACGCTGTAGTGCCTGGGACATCTAACCCATATCAAAAACCATATCGTGCTAATATCAAAGTAATACAATGTATTTCGACGAGAGTCAAATAACATGAAAGGGGTTATTCTAGACATCAAAAGGTCAATGACCCCTTACTTTAAGAAACAGCTGATTTTCCAGTAAGTAAACATAAATAACATTAAAATTATCAAAAAAGTTTGATTTTTCAAAGTTCTAGACAAAACACCCCCACCCCACCCACGGCCCAGTTGGCACAATGGTCACCATGTCGAACTGCCAAACACAGGGTCGCGGGTTCGATTCTCGCCTCAGACAAGTATTTATGCTTAGAAATTTGTCTATGGTCTGGTTGTTTATATGTATTATAAGTATATATGTTGACGACCCAGTTGGCACAATGGTCACCATGCCGGACTGCCTAACACAGGGTTGCGGGTTCGATTCCCGCCTCAGACAAGTATTTATGCTTATATATTTGTCTGTGGTCTGGTTGTTTCTATGTATTATAAGTATATATTTACAAAAGAAAAGTATGTAAGTAGTATATGAGTTGTCTAGCATCCATAATACAAGTCTAGTTACTTAGCTTGGGGCTAGATGGCGATGTGTGGAATGTCCTGCAATATTTATTTATTTATATTTATATTTACAAAAGAAAAGTATATAAGTAGTATATGAGTTGTCTAGCACCCATAACACAAGTGTACTTACTTAACTTGGGGCTAGATGGCGATGTGTGGAATGTCCTGCAATATTTATTTATTAATTTAAACTTTTGAAAGTTCCACCGGATTTTTTTTAAATTAAGGTATGTTAACTGTTTCTTCTAATTGTCATTGACCTTTTTAAAAGTAGCTTGTTGTTGAAAATTCAAACTTGTTTCCATAATTTTGTGGTTATGTTTACTGTATCAGCTGTTTCCTGTAAAGGTTATTGACCTCTTCAATCGCCCTTTGTTTTTACCAAGTTTGTTGAGATCCACCGAGTTAAGCACAGTATATTTTGTTAAAAGTTTAGGTCAAACAGCGAATGATGGCCCCTGGCGGAATGTGGAAGGGGTTTGCGCAGAACTCAATTTTTAAGTCCGTTTGGCGGTGGGATAGGAGTGAAGGGAGGGTCTGTTGCTTACATCATCGCTCTCTGTTCCGCACACACGTCTCTAGCCGCACTCTGTCCCGCTCCCGCACGTCTTTAGTACTGTCACGCACATAAAACCCACACACACCTAACTTTGCCTGAGTCTAAATTGTAAAATTGGATTATTAATACATTAAATGTCATTTTAGTTCCGGTGCACTACATTGTCTAATTTTCTAATTTTAAAGAATGTTTTTAATGTTGGGCAAAATATTAAACGAGGGTAAAGTATGACGATTAGGCTGTAGTAGTTTTGTGCGCGATTGTACATGCGCAAACCATCCCTACAAATTTCCGCTAGGGGCCATCATTCGTTGGCCGATCTATACATATTTATTAAAAAATATATGTACCTACTTTAAAATTATACAGTATGTAACGAAAACTCTGTAACACCTCCTTGGTACACACGGACCTTGCCCAAAAATTATAAAAATAATTGGAAATATTTATTTTTTAATTATATTTTATGGAAAAATTTCTCGAATTTATTTTCATGCATTTTTTGTGTTGACCTGGTGTACCTAAGTGGCATTACAGTGTTTTTGTAACTCACTGTATAAAAACATATGTACTTTATAATATGTTAAAATAAGAAATGAATGTTTAATTTTGCATATATTATATTCTAAAATATATTTATATTTTGCATTTGGTGTTTTATTTCAATCGATAGAGATCGATCTATTCAGAAAAAAAGGTTTCGAGGAAAGGGTACGTTCTCTCTCCATACAAACGCAGTCGACTGTTTCCTCCCTGGATATTGACACTAG
The DNA here is from genome assembly GCA_951213275.1 of Idaea straminata. Lineage (NCBI taxonomy): Eukaryota > Metazoa > Arthropoda > Insecta > Lepidoptera > Geometridae > Idaea > Idaea straminata. The sequence continues at coordinate 1,024,793 of OX577875.1, read as the reverse complement.
AACAAATATTTAATTAAGTACTAGCTGCGCCCCGCAGTTCCACCCGCGTAAGTCCCGATCCCGTGAGAATATCGGGATAAAAAGTAGTCTATGTGTTAATCTAGATCTCCAGCTATCTACATACCGAGTTTCATCGTAATCGGTCCAGTAGTTTTTGCGTGAATGAGTAACAAACACACACACAAACTTTCACATTTATAATATTAGTAGGATAAAACTTATAACTGCCATGAGCATGCCCCTATGTCTTATTTTTTATATATATTTTGGTTTTTTAACTCTTACTTCCTATGATAATTAAAATATTAAAAAAACCAAGAAATAGGGGCATGGTCATGGTAGATAGATAGATAAGTTTATTTGTACAACATAGAAAGAAACAGAACACGATAAACACAAAGTAAAGTAAGTTGCACAAATGCCTTGGCCTTGGCGGTCATGGCAGTTAAAAAGGGCATTGAACATTTTCAATAGTCGGCTATTCCCAGTCGTTCTACTAGCAACGCTTCTTCTACCTCATAGATTAAGTAATATGAAGCTGTACCAGGCGTCCATAGGTTATAAGGAGCTCTCATTATGTATTTGAAAGATATTATTGCAAAAACAGTGAACAGCAGAATAAAGTACCAGGCGTTCATAATTTACTGGCGGTGTCTTTTCCTAATCTTTCTCAGTCTGTGCCTCAGTTATAACTAAAATCTTATTTGTACGTTGAATAGAACGAAAAGTACCAGGCGCTTATACTTAGTAGGAGGTCTTATCTCATTTTATGGGAACACTTCTTAATAAACAAGACCTATGCCAATTCAATGTTCAATGTCTTACGAAACTTGGAGGGTGTGTTCTTTGTGTGACGTAAGCAACCGATAAAAATGGATTTTCCGAAATTCTACCCCTTAGGGGGTAAAAAAGCGGGGCAAAGTTTGTATGGGACAACGTGATTACTTGGTCTATTTTCGACGAAGTCGCGGGCAAAAGTTAGTCTATACATATAAAATTCTTTATCCTGAATGACTGACAGATCAACGCACAGCCTAAACCGCTGATCGTAGAGACCTGAAACTTGGAGGGTGTGTTCCTTGTGTGACGTAGGCATCCGATAAGGAAATATTTATCAAAATTTAACTCCTAAGGGGGTGAAAAAGGGGGGCAAAGTTTGTATGGGACAACGTGATTCCTTGGTCCATTTTCAGTAGATAAAACATGATATTGGCCCCCTCATGACACGAGAATAACAGACAGACAGACATGTACAGATAACATACTGACATTAGATAACGAGTCAGACAGTTTTGAGGCGTCTATACAAATAAGTTGGTATAGTTAGGTACCTACGAGGTTTTTTATGAATTTTAACTGGTAACTAGCAATGTTTTACGGTTTCAATAACTCCCGATCCCGTGGGAATATAGGGATAAAAAGTATGTTACTACCCTATGTTACTGTCAATGAATCAATGTATCCTCATGCCAAGTTTCATCAAAATCGGTCCAGTAGTTTCGGAGCCTATTCGTTACAAAAAAACACAAAAATCTTTCCTCTTTATAATATTAGTGCATATAAATAATCTATCCTGGCAAAAGTTGGTTTGCCATTTATAAAAAAAATAGAATAGTTTTCGATTCACAGACCTAACAAATATACATACACAAAAAAATTATACAAATCGGATGAAAATAGAAAGTAACCTATGTTACTCCCAATGAATCAATCTATCCTCATACCAAGTTTCATCTAAATCGGTCCAGTAGTTTCGGAGCCTGTTTAATGCAAAGCAACAATAAAATCTTACCTCATTATAATATTATTAATTAGCTATAAAAATATATATTTTTGGAAATTTGAAAATCAGCTGATTTTTTATAATAAAGGTCATTCATACTTAAAACAGTTGATAACTTAAAAAATAAGTATAATCTAAACAAACTACTTTTGTTTTACGACTTTTGGAAATTCGAACAATTTATTAGAAATTTTGAGGTTTTGAAAATCAGCTGTTTTTTTAATAAAGTTATTAAGAATTATAACAGAAGATAAAACTTAAAAAATAAGTATTATCTTAAGGTTAAAGACCGTTCCGTGTAAACAATAGCTGAACTGTTTCTCTGTCAGTTTAAACATAACTACAACTCAAAAAATCTTTATTTATAGTGTTCCGTGCTCAAAGAATGGGTAAAAATGTGACCATATTACTACGACCTTACTGTTCGTCTGTCACCATGTATCTCATGAACCGTGATAGCTAGACAGTTGAAATTTTCACAGATGATGTATTTCTGTTGCCGCTATAACAACAAGTACTAAAATCCGCAAAAGGGATAAACAATAGTATAGAACCCTTCGTGGGCTAGTCCGACTCACACTTGGCCTGTTTTTTGTTTTCTTTGCCCCGCGTGATTTGTATGTTGCCAGTGTTCACATAGATCCCTACATAGGAAAGTAAAAATAGTTAAATAAAAACAAAATAATAAATAAAAAGTTTTTTTTATTCAAATACAAAATGATCTGTCATTAAACCATTATAATCTCTTTTCATACAAAAAGTAGTTACTTAATTATTTTATTAATATTAATATTAAATTAAATTAATCAGTTCTTTCGTTAAAAATCACTTTTTTACTTAAAACTAATTCAATAATTAACTGTATAATTAACAATCATTCTATTCATTTTCCCGCCACTCGTACACAGCGGCCATTTTGTTTTGTTAGAAAAAAACAAAACACAATGACGTTTTTGAGAAACAAAAAAGACTTGTGTTTTCGCTTTTTTCTTTTCATTTTAAATTAATAACAATCAATACAATGTGTTTCCGCGAAGAGTTAACAAAACGGGGTTCTTATATCTAGCGAACAACTTTTGTTCTACGATTTATGGTAATTAGAACATTTTTTTTAATTTGAGGTTATTTTTACTTGAAAATCAGCTGTTTCAACACGGAGAGGTCATTAACCTTAAGATCACACTTATTTTTTAAGTTTTATCTTCCGTTCTAAGTCTTAGTAACCTTTATTTAAAAAAATCAGCTGATCTTCTAATTTACATAATCGCAAAAATCTATACTAATATTATAAAACTGAAGACTTTGTTTGTTTGAACGCTCTAATCTCAGGAACTACTGGTTCGAATTGAAAAAATTTTTGGATAGTCCATTTATCGAGGAAGACTATAGGCTACTTTTTATCCCGATATTCCCACGGGATCGAGAGTTACGCGGGTGGAACCGCGGAGTGCTGCTAGTTTTCAATAAAATGTTTGAATTTCCAAAAGTCGTAGAACAAAAGTTGTTTGTTTAGGTGCACAGAAGTGGCCCTCAACGGCTTACTAGTATAATTAGAAATAACCCTGTATATTTATTTCTAATGTAGGTATTGTAATTTTCAATCTATAATTTCAAATTAAGGTGAAAGGGTACCGGGCGCTCTCTCCATACAAACGTAGTCGACTGTTTTCTCCCTTAATACTGACACTAGAGCAAATATATTTGTTGCATAAAACTAATAACTGCCATGACTATGCCCCTATGTTTAGTTTTTTTTTTATTTTTTAAATCTTAATTTTTATGATAATTAGAAAATGAAAAATTCAAAACATAGGGGCATAGTCATGACAGTTATAGGTTTTATGGCATAAAATATTTGTGCTAGTGTCATTATCCAGGGAGGAAACAGTCGATTACGTTTGTATGGAGAGAGCGCCGGTACCCTTTCACCTTAACAATAAATTTTAAATCATATTTTTAACAAATTTAATAAATTTTAAATCATATTTTTTAACAAATTAAATAAATTTTAAATAATATTTTTTTACAAATTTATTTAAAATTAAATCATATTTTTTAAAAATTTAATAAATTTTAAATCATATTTGATAACAAATTTAATAAATTTTAAATAATATTTTTTACAAATTTATTTAAAATTAAATCATATTTTCTAAAAATTTAATAAATTTTAAATCATATTTTAATTTTTTTTAATAAATTTTCAATCTTATTTTTTTACATTATGTTTCTTATTACTAACTAAAAAAATTCCCTCTACGCATACCAAAAGTCCCAAACCGCAAAAAAATGAGTAATTTTAACGGAAAATCTAAGTATGACTAGAATAAGGTAACTGTGAGTCAAATTTATAGGAATTTTTTCCTACTATTATATGAGACATGAAAATATGACAACATGGGACAGCAATTATATGATACAAAAAGTTGCGGATTCAATTCCCGGCGTGGGACAAATTTTCATATTACTTATAGATATGTTTCTGTAAACGTAGTGAGAGTTTTTTCATATACCAAACGCTACTAATAAAATTGTATGGAAAGTTGTAAGGCGTCTCTAGCGCACGAAGCTTTAATTTTCCATAAAAAAAATCTCGTTCAAAACGTGAAATTAACGTTTGCTATACGAAAAAACTCGCACTACGGACTCTGCTCTGGGTTTTTATCTATGTATTTACATAAAAATAGTAGACAGGGTTTTCTTAACTTGAGATATCGAAAAATGTTGAAAGGAGTTGCGTGCACGATTTTGACACAAATAAAACTCCATCATTAATGGCAGGTGCTAATAAAGCTACCAAAATCGACCTTTGTTTTAAGCAACTCTAAGTAATCAAATACTCTTTTTTGTTATTTGGATATAAATGGATATTGTAGTTTAATAACCATATTTTTGTTTATTGTGGTTGAAAACATGATATGAACAACTTCGTTCGATAAAAAAAATGTTAGAAAACAGAGAATTATTAGATCGTTTATCGGGTTTTATTCAAAAATAATCAATAAAAATGAATCAAATGATAGGTTTTGACCTCTAGGAACTATATTTGTGGATAATAATGCTAAAATGTTTTGCATATCGATCAAATATAACAGTTAGCACGCAGCACGCTACGTCTTTGAGAGCGGGGGCTAAGGTAATGTGAATACCTACACACGGTACTGGAAGAGCGCCTTAAATGAAAAAAACATTACCCTAGACAATAATCGAACTTGTTAATTTTCCAAAAAAATTATCACCTTTATTTTTATATCAATCGATAGTGTTGCTGATAAAGGTCAATTCGTGGAAACAAACATAGGATGACAAATTGAAGTAAATAACTCCTTTTTGAATTTTTATATTTTTACAAAGTTGCTTAATTTGGGGCTGCGTGCAATGACAGTATTTTTATCCCAACATTACCACGGGATCAGGATTAATACGTCACTGAAATCCCTTAAATATTTCTTATAGAATGACGCAATAATGCTAGTCAACAACATATTATAGTCCGTGCCAGAAAAGTCAGCGCGCAAATGCAATTTTCCAGAAAAGTATTTAAGGTGAAAGGTTACCGGCGCTCTCTCCATACAAACGTAGTGGACTGTTTCCTCCCTGAATTATGACACTAGAACAAATATTTTTGTTTCATAAAACCTATAACTGCCATGACTATGCCCCTATGTCTTGGTTTTTTTTTTCATTTTTTAATTATCATAGAAAATAAAAGTTAAAAAAAAAAACAACTATATACAAAAAATAAGACATAGGGTTATGGCAGTTATAAGTTTTTGCAACAAAAATATTAGCTCTAGTGTCATTATCCAGGGAGGAAACAGTCGACTACGTTTGTATAGAGAGAGAGCCGGTACCCTTTCCTCTTAGAGAATAAATAAGGGCTGTTAAACTTTGTAATTCATAGTAATTATTATGTATTCTGTGTTTGAAGGAAATCGTTTTTAAAGAGTTATTAAATTACCGCGGGTAAATCTGCTTGGCGCTAATTTATACCTACTAATATTATAAAGCTAAAGAGTTTGTTTGTTTGAATGCGCTAATCTCAGGAAATACTAGTTCGAATTGAAAAAATCCTCCATTTATCGAGGAAGGCTATAGGCTACTTTTCATATTAATATTCCCACGGGATCGGGATTTACGCGAATGAAACCGCGGAGTAATAAAACCTTGATATCAGTGACAAAGAAAATAAACAAATGAATCGTTGTTCAGATTGACATTAAAGCAAATATTTATCTAATGACCTGTTTTTAAGTTGTTTTTACGACATTTTTTTAACTAAGGTGGTTTTTACTACCCGCAGATAAGAACCTTATTTATTTTTATTTCTTCGATCACGAGCAATCTTTTCTGAAGCGCACTCTAACGCTTGAAATCTTTCAGCTAAAAATAAATGGTTTTTCACAGACAGAATGTATGACGTTTGATTTTAATTTGGTTTTTATATTTAGGTAGGTACATGACAGTGTGGTGGCGTGATGCATTGTAGCTATTATAGATAGGTAAAATGGCGGATAATCGCATTTAGGGGGCGTCCATAAATTACGTGAGATGTTTAAGGGGGGGAGGGAAGAGCGGTGTTGGCTTAGTGGTAGATACCTCGACTTTCATTCTGAAGGTCGTGGGTTCGAATACCGGCCGGCCGTGCACTAATGTATTTTTCTTAAGAAAAAATTATGTGCGCTAATTGACATTGCTCTTACGGTGAATGAAAACATCGTGATGAAACCCGCGGCTTAGTTGGCTCCAGAAGTATTGACAAGTTCTCTCCTCCGGACATAGTCCGCTCAGCTAAAGGTTGTCTGGAAGAAATCGCTTTCAGCGATAAGGCCGCCCATTTGTGCAACTCATACTTTCTAGCTATTACTTTACTTTGCATAGTGTTCTGTTTTTCCCTGTGTTGTACAAATAAAGTTATCTATCTATCTATCTCCGCAGTTTCACCAGCCTAACTCCCGATCCCGTGGGAATATCGGGATAAAAAGTAGCCTATGTTACTTTCAATGAATCAATGTATCCTCATACCAAGTTTCATCAAAATCGGCCCAGTAATTTCGGAGCCTATTCATTACAAACAAAACAAAATCCTCAAAAAAATACATAACAAAAAATATAGACTAGTTGAGCCCCGCAGTTTTACTCGCGTTAGTGTCTTTATAGTTATTCCAAAAACACAATATATAATGGACGTCACAGTTGGCCTAATGGTCACCATGCTGGACTGCCAAACACAGGGTTGCGGGTTCGATTCCCGCCTCAGACAAGTATTTATGCTTAGATATTTGTCTGTGGTCTGGTTGTTTCTATGTATAACCCGCGTATGTCCCGATCCCGTGGGAATATCGGGATAAAAAGTAGCCTATAGCCTTCCTCGATAAATGGACTATCCAACACAAAAAAAAAATTCAATTCGAACCAGTAGTTCCTGAGATTAGCACGTTCAAACAAACAAACAAACTCTTCAGCTTTATAATATAAGTATAGATTGTTAATGTTGTACTTTATCAGCCCTTTCAGAATGAAAGTCGAGGTATCTACCACTAAGCCAATACCGCTCTCAAGATTGCGTATGTGTGGGTGACATTGCATTACATATATAAACTACAAACTTATTACTCAGTTTTAAATTAAGGTCGTAGAAAACATTTATTTTTATGACGCGATAAGAAATTGTTTCTTTTGACTTTATTTTACTGATAGTGCCTTTTTCTATTTTGATTTTACAAGCTTTTTTTTCATCTGTCCCAATGTCTGTCATGGAATGTATACATATAAAATCCTTTGTCCTGACTGACTGACGGATGAACGCACAGCCTAGACCGCTGATTGTAGAGACCTGAAACTCGGGTGTGTTCTTTGTGTGACGTAGGCATCTGATAAGTAAGGATATTCCGAAATTCTACCCCTAAAAGGGGGGGGGGGGCAAAGTTTGTATGGGACAACGTGAAAACTTGGTCTATTTTCAATATCTACGCGGACGAAGTCGCGAGCAAAAGCTAGTACATATATAAAATCCTTTGTCCTGACTGACTGACGGATCAACGCACAGCCTAAACCGCTGATCGTAGAGACCTGAAACTCGGGTGTGTTCTTTGTGTGACGTAGGCATCCGATAAGAAAGGCCATATATACTTAAACTAAGCAATTAGGCTAGTGTTATGGTGACCAGTTAACTGATAGAATATTTGTAAATGTATTTTTCTTTAGTAAACATGCATAATATACCTACAAGAACAGGTGTTTTTTGTCTGTACATAAATGTTTTATTCAGGAAATTGACACAAGCTTTTGCATCGCAGACGAGTGTTCGCCCGCCACGCCACAGAGGTTGTCAAATAAGAGGCAAAGCTGTTTTTTATATTTATTGTCTATCGAGGTTTCACCCGCGTAAGTCCGCGAATATCAAAATGAAAAGTAGCCTATAGCCTTCCTCGATAAATGGACTATCAAACACAAAAAGAATTTTTCTGTTCGAACGAGTAGTTCCTGAGATTAGTGCGTTCAAACAAACAAACTCATCAGCTTTATTATATTAGTATAGACTAGCAGCGCTGCGCGGTTTCACCCGCGTAACTCCCGATCCCGTGGGAATATCAAAATAAAAAGTAGCCTATAGCCTTCTTGCATAAATGGACTATCCAACACAAAAATATTTTTTCTATTAAAACCAGTAGTTCCTGAGATTAGCGCGTTCAAACAAACAAACTCTTTAGCTTTATAATATTAGTAAAGATGAGGGCACAAAAAAATATACAAACATACATCGCCAAAAACCAAAAACATAACCCTCCTTTTGCCGTAGTCGGGAAATTATGATAAAAAAAGCTACGCAGCCGGCCTTTTGTGGACATCTAATTAGGAATTCTATTTTTTTTTTAAATAATTTTTGTCTATTGACATCTAGCTTTTAAGCAACTAGTCTTGTAATATGGTGACCAGACCATAAATATAATAATTCTATACTTTTCTTTTGTAAATACACGATTAAAGACACACGATTTGATAATCTATCTTACTAGCTCCAGTCAGTCACCGATATAAATATCATTTTCACGTCATTATGAAGGTTGCAATCCGAATTGAATAAGCGACGCTTACAGTGCTAACTAGCGTATAGATCAAACAGCAAATCATGGCCCCTGGCGGAAAGAGGAAGGGGTATGCGCAGAATTCAATATTACGTCCGTTTGGCGGGGTACAGGAGTGAAGGGAGGGTCTGTTGCTCACATCATCGCTCTCTGTTCCGCACACACGTCTCTAGCCGCGCTCTGTCCCGCTCCCGCACGTCTTTAGTCGTCTAAGTACTGTCGCGCACATAAAACCCACACACACCTAACTTTGCCTAAGTCTAAATTGTAAAATTGGATAATTAATACATTAAATTAAATGTCATTTTAGTTCCGATGCAATACGTTGCCTAATTTTCTAATTTTAAAGAATGTTTTTAATGTTGGGCAAAATATTATACGAGGGTAAAGTATGACGATTAGGCTGTAGTAATTCTGTGCGCGATTGTACATGCGCAAACCATCCCTACCAATTTCCGCTGGGGGCCATCATTCGTTGGCCTACCTATACGTGTATTAAAATGCTTCACCTCCATTTCGGACCATATCTGCTACTAATTGAAGCAAGTATGATATGATTATGACCTTAGTATGTAAATATTAAATGAAAATCAATCCGTAATAATTATTATTGTATTTGAGTGAGTATTAGAACTAAATGCAATAAAAATAAAATAATTTAATTTAAAAAATAACTAAGTGGTATAAATTCTGAAGACTTAACTGACCAGAAAATTGTATAAATTCGATTATATTTTCCTCCATTTATATTCAAAACATATTGCTTTTTTGGAGAATAAAAAATTAATACGATAAAATAAAATTAAAAAAAATAATATAATTATTTCTTATAAAAATAGGATGCGTATGATTTTTAAAACACTAGTTTAGTTTATGTCCTTTTTGACATCATATTTCTTTCATTGTCACATATTTTTTTTGCTATTCTGTCAGAAATAGCAAAAAGCCGTGACTAGTGACGCGACATGCTTGACAAAGTAGTTGCCGTAGTACAAGCCTTGCTTAATTTAGGACTAGATGCCATTACATGTTCCAGGCACTACAGTGTGCTAAATCAAGGATTAGACGTAAAATCCAATTATTTCTTAGGCACATCGCGTCGCTTTGACCAGCTGATTTAAGCTTTATCATGACACGAACACGACTCCATTATTTCAAGAAGAGATCAATAAAAAAACATACAGACCTCAAAACAATCCTGATAAGACAGAATCGAAATGGCACAACAGGGCACAACGTTCCGTTTTAAGCACATTCACATAAGGCACAATCACTTCACCAATACGGCGTTGTACCGCTCCCTTCTTTCGAAGTCCAAGAGTTCCCATAATTTATCCTAGCACAGGAACCACCGGGAGCATTCCTAACCGATGACTTTTCTATAACATAATTTTTACCAAAATTATTGTCCCAATGTTCGTTTCCTTTACACTTGAAACAGACGCAGAATTCAAGGCTTCTTGAATGGATAGGTAGCTGCAGTCTGAAGCCAAAAGTATCGTAAATTGATGTCTTATTTTGATTCAAAGGACCAGCCTCAAGGAACATGCAGTATGTGTCTTCACTTGAAGCCCAGCCATCAGAAGATGCTCGGATAAGGACTTCTTTACCAAAATCTATATTTTTTACTTTCACTGTCCCGTCTAAGGCACACTCATTTTGTTTGATGATAACATTCTCTAAAGAAACGCAGTCTTCGGTTATTCTTCGGCGGAATCCAACGTAATCTGAAGCTGGTTGATTGAACCTCATCTCCCATATGTCAACTGGTTTCGGAGGGGGTTTCCGTTCTAAAATGGGACTGGATATTATCTTCAAAGCCCAATACGGAGGCACGTGGGATGGCTCCGTCATAATCTTCACATGTTCTAAAGCTAATCCTTTATCATCAGCAAACACCACTTTTTTCTTTGACTTTTCTGAAGGTATTCTTATGCAGGATCTGGGCGCTGCTTTGAGGGTTAGCTGGACCGGTTTCAGTGTGGCAAGACATGGTGCTGAATGTCCTCTGGTAGTGAGTTTGACTGGACGCCGGACTGGTGGAGTATAGTCAGTCAAAAAGCCGGCCGGTGGACTATGACCATAGAAATATTCGGACGAAAGCATATCGATAGCGGCACACATAACTGCAACAAAACACAAGACGTGTTAACACCACGAGAGTTGGTTGTAGACTAAACGGGTAATAGCGCGTCACGACGCTTTTATACCGGCGCAGGCGCCAGCCACTGATACGACATGTTGTAGTGTGACCGTGATTTTACGAAATAAAACAGGATATTTGTTTGTTATTTTTAGAAGTGGGTCGAGGTTTTTCGTTGATTGTTTTTATATTGTCTGTGATGTTGGAATCGTTCCGGTGTATTTTTTTTGGATATTTTTGAAAATGGAACGGAGATATTAAATTTTTGTTTACGATTGGAATCATATTTGACATTTATTAGTTTTAATCATGAATGAAACCTTGACCAAATTCTGAAAATTCACCTGAATAATACTTTTGCAAATCCGACTATCAATAAGCATATCTTACTTGCTACAGTCAGTTGCTGATATATTTTCTGTCGTTTTCATGTTTATGAAGCGGTCGACACTGAGGTCTATAGTCCCTATTAGGTGTATAAAAATCAAGGTCCTGAGTCAACACAATAAAAATATATCGGCAAATTTAGATTTTCGCGGTAACTTGTAAGTACCATAACTATCTTAATTTTCAAATTTTTTGTATTTCGTAGTAACTATTATTTATTCTGTGTTTAAAGGAAATCAATATAACTTGACGCTAACGCTAAGAGAAAAAGACTCATCATTAAAGTTCTAAAACTACAAGAGCTACGAGAAACTTCGCATGAATAGAATATGATTTATTAGCAAAAAAAAGATATTATAACGTCGATAAATAACTAACAACTGTCGCAAAACGGACCCCAATTCCTTTTATGACGTAAAGGACTAAGAAAGGACTTTTTTGGGAATATGAATTCTAAAGGTGTAAAAAGGTTTATTAACGTTTGTTATAAAACACAAAAATACTTATCATAAAAGCTCTGAAACTACGAGTCTGTAACTTCGCATGGGGGCTCCTTTTGACGACCCAGTTGGCACAATGGTCAACATGCCGGACAGCCCAACTCAGGGTTGCGGATCCGATTCCCGCCTCAAACAAGTATTTATGCTTACTTATTAGTCTGTAGTCTGGTTGTTTATATGTATTATAAGTATATATTTACAAAAGAAAACTATTTATGTAGTATATCCATTGTCTAGCACTCATAACACAAGTCTAGTAACTTAGATTGGGGCTAGATGGCGATGTGTGGAATGTCCTGCAAATATTCACACACACACACACACACACAAACTTTCACATTTATAATATTTAGTAGGATTTACATTTTAGGAGGACTAAGTATTTTTGGAAATTCTAAAAAGGTAATAAGGTCACGAGTGAACAATTAATAATAAACATAGTAACACCACGTGACAGTAAATAAATAAATAAAACTTTATTTACCAAAGAAGTCACAAAATCTTATACATAATAGATATTGAATATACAGAAGTGGTCCTGAACCAAGCTTTAGTACCTATACTTAAATATTTAAATAATTTAAAAATAAACCGATATTAATAAAACAAAAATCTAAGTTAAGTAATCTTATATCTTTATACAGGGTGTAGGAGAGAATGGAACAGCTGCTCATACGGGTGCTAGACCATGATGGTAGGAACCCATGAAAAAAATTTGATGTAAAAATATTGATTCGTTACTGAGTTACGACGCTTTGAAGTTTTAGATTTTTATCAACTTTTTTCACATGAATCTGGTTGAAATGTATCAAGCTACCTAAACTCAACCTACAACAGTTTTTACTTTGGTAAATACACATGAGAATTGAAAAAAAACCAATGATTTCGTCACATAACCAATGCAAACTTCGCCTTAACAGTGTTTACAAAGTTGCGATCAGCTGATTGCAGTTTCTAGCAAAAAAAAATTCTTTTTACACTTTTTTAAAGAAATACATGGAAATGCCGGCTTTATTCCACGAATTCAGTACAGGGGTGTACTGAGAATAAAAACGACAAAAAGTTTTCGGAATAAGGTTGCTATGGCTCGGTGCCCGGGTAAAATTGATGTGATTGGTTTCTAACTTAACCTGATACAGAGGCCTGTGGAGACATACCCGTTCTTTCATGGTCTAACTTCAGTTTTTACTTTTCTTAAGGAAAAGATGTTCTCTCAATTAAAACTTATTACCAAGTTAGTCGCTCATTACTACAGACATCGGTTTATTATTTAAACTTTCTTATTCAATTTAATTGAAATCCTAATTACCAACAATATCTAAAATCCAAACAGTAGTTTTTTTTGATCGCAAGTCAAATTCGTCCCTGTTTTTACATTTCGGCTAAGACAAAAATGTCAAAGGCACCGACATCACGCCGCCGCGGCGCCCCGTGTGTCGGCTTTCTTTGTGAGAGCGAACGGCACGAGGCAAATAAAGCTGCGTTACACTGTTCACAAAATATGTAATGGATGTATTTGATTGTTGCGTGTTGAACGATTCTGATCAGGTGACCTTAAAATAATCTAAATAATTAATTAGATTGGAGTTACACTGAACTTAGTGTTACATAGTGTATCTTGGATGTCCTAAGAACCAGAGCTGAACTAATTATTTGTTTTCTATTAAATTTAAGAAAAGTCTAAATTAATTTGTTGTTTTAATGGGTTACTAAAAATCTTTTTAATGACATTTTCTGTGCCCATCAAGTCGGTGGAAGACAATTTTATTATTACCGGCAAAGAACTTGAAAACAAATGGGGCGGTTCTGCGCATGAGTTTTCCTAACAAAAGTCATGCGCAGAACCGCTATTTGTTTTCAAGTTGTTTGCCGGTAAGTAGCTATACCTATTAAATTGTCTATTACTTGTAAGCATCATTAGCTATTATTTTGTACTCAATGTGAACTTACCTTTACAACAAATTCAGTTTTATTGAATTCATTTTTTATTTACTTAGTGTATTTCGGATGTCCATACGAGTGACACGTACGAACAATTAGCAAAACAAGTGACATAAAGTGATTTCGAAATGCCCTTTTTTCGGTTTACTAATGTGCAGTACAATGACATGGTGTTGGCCTACGGAATGGCTTGTGGTGATCAAACGGAAGCGTTGGGTTTGTATTTGAACCACTTTCGACATCGCAATGATGAACATGTTCCAACTAGTGGCAGAGTGATCATGCGTGTTGTGCAAAGACTACGAGATACAGGAAACTTTAGGATTCGTAATGTGGATACCGGCGGCGATGTAATGTACCTACATAAGTAGGTGTAAGTACCCAATAAAATAATACGAATTTAAACCTCATGTAAACAAGAATGTTAGTTCATTTTAAATTATTACTTAATACCTACATACTCCTTCCATACCTACTCCGTGGTGTAATAAGCGCGAATTTTAATACCTACCTGAGGATCTGTTAAGGCGAAGCATCTTATATGCATAATTTTGAAATCACTATAACTTTTATGTTTTGCTTTTTTTGTACAATAATACATTTTAATTACGATCTACAACTGTCAAACTACAACTTCCACAAGCAGCTGCTCCATAACCCTGTACACCCTGTATATATAATTGGAATCTCGGAATCGGCTCCAACGATTTTCATGAAATTTGGTATATAGGGGGTTTCGGGGGCGATAAATCGATCTAGCTAGGAATCATTTTTAGAAAATGTCATTTTATTCATGTTTTTTTTATCTGAAAAATATGACTCTTCCTGACATCTATTGGCGAACTACTAATGCTATTTTTTGGGTGCAATAAAGTTATTCCAGCAGATGGCGTTGTTAAGTAACACGAAGTCAATGAGTGTTTGCTTTGAGGTTAGACTAAGTAAAAAAAATAAAAAATAATACCGAGCAAAGCTCGGTCAGGTACTATTAATTAATATTGACAAACAGGCAACTATCCCTGCTCCCAGCGCATCATGGCCACCCTACTGACACGATGCGCGCACGCACCGTCTCTCTACATGCGCATGATCGCTCGCCATATAGCTAGTATGTCTTACACGTGGTATGGTATTATTACATGTTAATCGGTACCTGCTTGGTGTGTTGAGAAAGTTTAGGTGGTTTTAGGGTTCCGTAAGTATTGGCGGTAAGGCCTATCGTTGTTAGGGTTCCGTAATCGAAGGGGACCTTTTTAACCGACTTAAAAAAAGTAGGAGGTTCTCAATTCGTCGGGATATTTTTTTAATGTACCTATGTTCTCCGATTACTCGGATTTGTACCTAGACCGATTTGGTTTTTTGGTTTATTAAGACTTCACTGTCTGTTGGTTTGTCTGTGTCGCCAGGCTGTAAAAAAAAATCTTTCCTGTAAAAGTAAAAAAACGGTTATTTTTGTGCACCTTAACAAACGACTATTGTAAATTTGGACATTTTTTGGTTTTCTAGAAATCGAAAATCAGTTTATTTTTAGGGGCCCGTACCCAAAGGGTGGTATCCCTTTTATTAGGGCTCCACTGTCCGTCGGTCTGTCACCAGGCTGTATCTCATGAACCGTGATAGCTAGACTGTTAAAATTTTCACAGATTGTGTATTTTTGTTGTCGCTATAACAACAATCTATATATATAAAAGAAAGTCGTGTTAGTTACACCACTTATAACTCAAGAACGGCAGAACAGATTTGGGTGAAAATTGGTAGGGAGGTAGCTTAGAGCCAGGAGACGGACATAAGATACTAAGGTTTTTAATATATAAGATTACTAAGATTTTTATCCCAATATGCCCACGGGATCGGGACTTACGCGGGTGAAACCGCGGGGCGCAACTAGTACTTACTAAAACAGAAAAAACTTGAGAGGTGTCAAGAGACATCCGGATGGAACGAAGTTTCTTTCGATTAATTAGTGAAGGAATTGTAATATATATTTTTTTTTCAATTTATAATATTTTTTTGATTATAACAAATAATATAAACTTAATCAGTAGGCTCAATTTTAGTAAACTGGCTTGCTTTCTATGAGAGAGAGAGAGAGAGAGAGAGAGAGAAACAACTATAGCAAAAAGTGTCGTTAAATTTTTCCGTCTTGCTCCCTTTCGCAACGCGCGATAAGGAACTTCGTTCCAAAAAATGTAAATCAACATATAACATGAACGGAACCCTTCACGTCGTGCGCGTTTCCTACTCGCACTTGGCTGGTTTTTAGTAAGTATTTTTTGTTATAGCGGCAACAGAAATACATAATCTGTGAAAATTTCTACTGTCTAGCTATCACGGTTCATGAGATACAGCCTGGTGACAGACAGGCGGACAGTGGAGTCTTATTAAAAAGGATTTCACCATTTGGGTACGGGCCCCTAAATTGATTTTCGATTTCTAGAAAACCAAAAAATGTCCAAATTTACAATAGTCGTTTGTTAAGGTGCACAAAAATAACCGTTTTTTACTTTTACAGGAAAGATTTTTTTTGTAACGAATAGTCTCCAAAACTACTGGACCGATTTTGATGAAACTTGGTAAGAGGATACATTGATTCATTGGGAATAACATACTTATATTATAAAGCTGAAGAGTTTGTTTGTTTGTTTGTTTGAACGCGCTAATCTTAGGAACTACTGGTTCGAATTGAAAAAATATTTTTGTGTTGGATAGTCCATTTATCGAGGAAGGCTATAGACTGCTTTTTATTTTGATATTGCCACGGGATCGGGAGTTACGCGGGTGAACCCGCTGAGCGCTGCTAGTCTTATATAATTACCAATATCCCTGTATAATACATGAACCAATTACCTCGCTCCGATGAATCGGTTAATTCACTTAAAAAACATCGTTTTTCACATGATTGTTTTCGTACAAGTTGAGGCACATTCCCCACATCATCAAAAATCGCTTATTCTATGAATTTTTCTGTCATTTTATTTTAATTTATTTTATAAGTTAAAGTGAGTCCTTTTTAAAATCAATAAATAAATAAGTCCTGAGATAAAAATAAATAAATAATAAATATCACAGGACATTTCACACATCGCCATCTAGCCCCAAGCTACGCAACTAAACTTGTGTTATGGGTGCTAGACAACTCATATACTACTTATATACTTTTGTTTTGTAAATGTAAAGCATTTTATATGTATATAGATAGATAATATTTATTAAAACTCATTTTACATACTAAACTAATCACTAAATATTAAAGAGTACAAATATAACACATATGCCTGAACTAGGTAATCCTGTATTTTGACGACCCATTTGGCACAATGGTCTCCATGCCGGACTGCCAAACACAGGGTTGCGGGTTCGATTCCCAGCTCAGACATGTATTTATGCTTAGATATTTGTCTGTAGTCTGGTTGTTTCTATGTATTATATAATATATAAAAATAAGTCGGGTTTTCCTTCCTGACGCTATAACTCCAGAACGCACGAACCGATTTCCACGGTTTTGCATTCGTTGGAAAGGTCTCGGGCTCCGTGAGGTTTATAGCAAAGAAAATTCAGGAAAAATTCCAACAGAAAAGCGGAAAATTTGGATATGGCAAAACAACGTTTGCCGGGACAGCTAGTGTATTATAAGTATAAATTTACAAAAGAAAAGTATAAAAGTAACACAACTTAGCTTGGGGCTAGATGGCGATGTGTGGAATGTCCTGCAATATTTATTTATTAAAAAAAATGTTTTTCTATTCTATTCGCCTCATTGAACCGGATCACGTTCGTCACACGTGGTGTAACTAATCTAAGCCGCGCAAACATGGTAGGAACACGAATTTCCCACGTGAACGGCTTTATCTTTGTAATTTTGGTAAAAATAGCGTACGTTTTTTTGTTTATCTATTCATGTCTGCATTTTTGTCTGGTCTTCTCTATACATTTAAAATGCTTTGTCCTGACTGACTGACGGATCAACGCACAGCCTAAACCGCTGATCGTAGAGACCTGAAACTTGGAGGGTGTGTTCTTTGTGTGACGTAGGCATCCGATAAGAAAGGATTTTCCGAAATTCAATCCCTTAGGGGGTGAAAAAGGGGGGCAAAGTTTGTATGGGACAATGTGATTTTTGGTCCAATCTTCTTCAAGTTTTCGACTTTTGCGCGGACGAAGTCGCTGGCAAAAGATAGTCATTTATTTTAATAATTAATGTATAATAAAGATTATTTAATTTCGATATTAATGACAAAATAACAAGAAAATAAACAAATTAATTGTTATCTACACTAATTTAATAAAGCGAAAAGGTTTTTTTATTTTAACGAATAGGCTCCGAAACTACTGGACCGATTTTGATTAAACTTGGTATGAGGATACATTGATTCATTGACAGTAACATGCCGGACTGCCAAACACAGGGTTGCGGGTTCGATTCCCGCCTCAGACAAGTATTTATGCTGAGATATTTGTCTGTGGTCTGGTTGTTTCTATGTATTATAAGTTATATACTTATAAACAAAAGTATATGAGTTGTCTAGCACCCATAACACAAGTCTAGTTATTTAACTTAGGGCTAGATGGCGATGTGTGGAATGTCCTGTAATATTTATTTATTTATTTACGACGGTAAAACCGCGGGGTACAGCTAGTACCGGAAATAGGAAACAGGAAATCACACCACTAAATCTATTTTTAAACTCTAACGTGTAAAAAAATTCATCTGGTTCGAGCGTAATTTGGCGGGGACTAAATAAAATATAGGTATTTGCATAATAAAAACCAATGACACAAGGAAATGTTAACTGAAAATAGATGGCAGGCCTAATTTGCAACAAGATTTAATAAAAATCTTGATTAAAGTTTATTAATATTTTAACAAGTCAACCCGGGAAAAAAGTAGTTCAAGTATTATAAAAGTTAAATATTAAAAACCTTAGTTAATTAAAGAAATGCACGAAATAATGATCGCCGGTTTGATGTCCACATCATACTTTGCCATTAAACTTGTTATTGCAAAAGGGCTTCTACGTGTTGGCTTCGGCTCTATGCATGCCTTCCAAAGGTCCGGGACTCCATGGTCCCGTGATATAGGACATATAATAAACAAATAAAAATTCAAATAAGTTTTCCTAGGTAGGGTGCCCAAATGGCTGGCTGCATTGCCTCTTCGGATGGCAATGCCAACCCGTTTCAACGTAAGGGTCAGGTTAAATTGGTTTAACTATGTATGGACACCCATTAATTTTCAACTTTTTTTATTTTTCCTTTATTTGTGCTGTAAGAACTTGCTGTTTGCCAAATTTCGTGATTCTGGGTCAACGGGAACTACCATATAGGTTCTCGATCCAAAACCTATAGGGTACTTCTGGTTGAACTGGAATTGTCAATTTTGGTTAAAACCAAGGTCTTATAGCACAAGTAAAGGGAAAAAGCCGAAATATAAAAAAAAGGTGAAAATTAAGGTAAATTTTGATACTCACAAGTTTTCACGAAAATGAAAATTTACCATATCTTTTTATCGTGTTGCCTTTGGACCTTGATTATACACCTAATAGGGACTATAGATCTGGTATGAATTTGAACTTGCTAGTTTTACTCGTTCCTGAGAAAATCGGTGATGACACACGGACAGACAGACCGACAAGAAAGTGATCTTATAAGGGTTCCATTTTATCTTTTGAGGTACGAAACCCTAAAAATAGTTAAATCTAGATTTTATTTCGTTCCTACCACATTACGTCAGTGAAATCTCTCCAATAATTTGGCAGAGAACGCTACCACGATCATATGGTCGAAACCACGATCGCATCGCGTGATCATATTTATATCAAGTTAATACATAGAAGGTCACTGCGAGCCAAGGTGATGAAAACTTCATTACTATTGACACTAGGTTTTTGTCTGTCTACAAATATATAGCACACATCTAGATAAGCAACTAGGCTTGTGTTATGGTGGCCAGACGCAAGCCTAGTTCGTTAGGTATTTTCTGGTTCCACTAACGAATCCTCTACTTCAGTTTTTCATAGGGAACCGCGAGACCCTTCAATCTAATTTAGTTTTCACTCACATAAACAGGGCCTTATTCTGCTATTTTTCATTAATAATAATAAATAAATAAATATTTCAGGACATTCCACACATCGCCATCTAGCCCCAAGCTAAGTAACTAGACGTGTGTAATGGGTGCTAGATAACGGATATACTACTTATATACTTTTCATTTGTAAATATATTCTTATAATACATAGAAACAACCAGACCACAGACAAATATCTAGGCATAAATACTTGTCTGAGGCGGGAATCGAACCCGCAACCCTGTGTTTGGCAGTCCGGCATGGTGACTATTGTGCCAGCTGGGTCGTCAAATTAATGGATTTACCATTGTCATTATATCGAAACTCTGTTGATATTATATCGAGATTGTTACTTTATTTGGTATTGTGCTAAAGTTTTAATAACATCGCAATATAATCGTTATGGAGTCTCAATGGAATGGTAATAGATAGTAGATACGTCGCTGGTGTTGCCTACCAACATGGTATATGTTGCTAAGCGATATACCGTTTTGACAACTATCGAGATTCCATTGAGCCACGATTCTAGAGCAGAATACCAAAGTGAGTCAGTGGTGTATCAGTGGTGCTTCGATAGAATAGTTAACAATAGAAGAATACCAATTTGACATGTAATGTCATATTTTTGACATTAAATGTCTATAACGATTCTATCGACTCTCTATTGTAACACAATTGTATTATCAGACGTAGGCCCCCTGTATTCTTAATTTTTAGAAAATTGCTAATTTTTTCATAAAAAGAAAAATTAAAAATTTAATAACTGACTTCAAAAATTAAGTAAAAAATCAACAAAAATAAATTAAGGACAAAGAAAAAAACTAAAACATCCATAAAATAAAAAAATAAAAATACATACAACCGAATTTAAAAACCTCCTTTTTTTTGAAGTCGGTTAAAAACATGAAATGTTGAGCGTTGATGGTCTATGGATACTTCGACTATAATTTCGAAGGTCGTGGTAGTCAGAGATCCCTTTAAGGACGACCTTCATCAAGCTGTTTAATGGATGAAAAGTATTTTATATCAAATTAAGGCAATAAATAAATTGCAAATGGATTGCCTAAAAAAATTCAGTCCATCCAATGATTAATTACCAAGGAGTTATCTCCTCTGAACACGGTCGACTAAGCTGAGAGGGTGGTATAGGAAAACATAGTGATGAAACCAGCGGCTTGTAGTTGTCTCCAGACATATTGACGGGTTCTTTCCTCTGGACACGGTCGACTAAGCTGAGAGGGTGGTATAGGAAAACATTGTGACGAAACCCGCGGCTTATAGTTGCCTCCAGACGTATTAACAAGTTCTTTCTTCTGGACACGGTCGACTAAGCTGAGAGGGTGGTATAGGAAAACATTGTGACGAAACCCGCGGCTTATAGTTATCTCGTATTGACAAGTTCTTTCCTCTGGACACGGTCGACGTTAGAGGTCGTGGAATCTACCTATTTCTGGTAGGTATTATGAATTCAAACCGGTCAGTAACACGTCGCAAACATTCACCCGTCGCGCTATGCCGTGTCATAATTTAGGTATAAGATTAGATAATAAATATGAATGGTTGTCATGACAACTAATTGGGCATAGACGTGATAAAAATTTAATGATAAAATGATGAAATAAGTTATCTGATAAGATTAGGTAAGCCATCGCCATTCAGCGTGGCAATGCTTCTAGCATTATGGGAACCTTTACGCCGGGTACGATAATTTGACCAGTTAGTTAAATGAATAAATTTTGCAGAACATTCCACACATCGCCATCTAGCCCCAAACTAAGTAACTACACTTGTGTTATGGGTGCTAGACAACTCATATACTACTTATATACTTTTCTTTTGTAAATATATACTTATAATACATAGAAACAACCATACTACAGACAAATATCTAAGCATAAATACTTGTCTGAGGCGGGAATCGAACCCGCAACCCTGTGTTTGGCATTCCGGTACGGTGACCATTGTGCGAACTGGATCGTTCCCATAATGTTAGAAGAATTGTCACTTCATTTATTTGTATTTATAATCTTAAATCAACAAAATCTTAAAAATATTTACTCAAGTTTTTTTTTACTTAAATATGTATGTCTTTTTCTATCTGATAAGATTATTGGAGTTTACTCCTTAAGAATCGATTTTCATATATAAGGCGCCCGGTATGAGAAAATCCGAGGGATAAAACCTACTAACAAGTAACGAAAATCGGTCACGTTTTTGGTGCGCACCTTTAGTGCGCAACTTTCTAATTTTTTGACGTGTAATGTCTTATAAATTGATGGAACGCCTGCATTAACAAAAAAGTGTACCATGACGGCGTCATGTTCCGGTACCATGACGGCGTTATGTTCCGGTACCATGACGGCGTCATGTTCCGGTACCATGACGGCGTCATGTTCCGATACCATGACGGCGTCATGTATTGCGTATGGTTAGATACTCGTACTTAAGGAGTAAACTCCAGTCGTGCGTCGGAGCTGACACACACACTTTTTTTTATTTGATTGGAGATGTAAAAATATTGGCCTCATATAATATACTAGCTTTTTCTTCGATTATTAGTAGACTGGACGAAGGAATTACTGTCCCATAAAAACTTTGACACCCCTTTTTCTCCCCCTAAGGGGTAGAATTTCCGAAAATCCTTCCTTATCGGATGCCAACGTAATACAAAGAACACACCCTCCAAGTTCCAGGTCTCTACGATCAGCGGTTTAGGCTGTGCGTTGATCCGTTAGTCAGTCAGTCAATCAGTAGTTCAGGACAAAGCATTTTATATGTATAGAAGAGAAGATTACGAATCGTTTTTAAGGGAATTACGAGTATAGAAAAGTGTTGTTATTAGGCATTTTCAGGCTATTTATAAAAAAACCGTGAGAACCATCCTCGTATATCAAGGAATATTAAAAAAAAAGCGCTTAGGAACACCACGTTTATTATAAAGAAAATGTATATGGGAGAATATAGTAAAGTGTTGTTTTTAGACTTTTTCAGGCATATTTTATTTTTCTCTCAGTGTCACAACAAGTTTTCTCGTTGCCTCCAAATCTCCTATTAAGGTTATGGTAAACTTGCCACTGCTTTACTATAGCCCCTGACGTGACGGACTATGACGACTTTGACTGTTTTGAAACACTTCAGGCCCGATTTATGAAAAATCGGGTCATAATTTGATGCAAAATTTAACTTGACACTGGCCAAATGCACAAGCCGTGCGAAGCCATAATTAATAGAAAAAAAAAACTAAAGTTTAGTGACTAATCCGTATTATCGGAGTTTTGGCGGGAACGAGTTAACAACATGTCGTGCTGCAGTTTTATTTTCATGAAACTTAGATGTAACCCGAGTTGAATTGTATAATTCTGGTGGAATGTTATTCAATTTAGTTCTGTGAAAGTGCACAAGTGTAGTGAAAGTAAAAATCAGTGTCAAACATGAAGTTTTCACGTTGCCTCCAAATCTCCTATTAAGGTTATGGTAAACTTGCCACCGCTTTACTATAACCACTGACTTGACGGACTATGACGACTTTGACTGTATTGAAACACTTTAGGCCCGATTTATGAAAAATCGGGTCATAATTTGATGCAAAATATAACTTGACACTGGCCAAATGCACAAGCCGTGCGAAGCCATAATTAATAGAAAAAAAAACTAAAGTTTAGTGACTAATCCGTATTATCAAATAAATAGCATTGATAAATGAAGTAAGTAAATATTATTAACAAAAATAAGTAATATGACCTTGGCATTAAATTTAATAATAATTATAATGATAACACAGTTCAATGACTGGAAATCTTATCGAAAATAGTTCAGTATTATTGTTTAAAATACCAATAATTACTTTTGTATACATTGTTGCTAAGTATACGAAGCGAAGTTTTAGATTCGTTAGTTTTCTAGTTTCAGAAATTTCGTTATGAATAGAATAGAATTGAAATAGTACATAACGATATAAGTGTGGTAAATTGATCGTTGCATAGAGGCGGTTTATGACGCGCGAGCGGTAGCGAGCGTGTTAAAGAAGCCAAGATTCAAATATCAATTCCACACGTATATCGTACGACGTTTTTTTATCACAGTTGCGAATAAAAGAAAAGACTTGAAAAGAAAACAAAATAATAAAACAAAATATTTGTCTATGTTTACATTTTTTTAAGGCACTATTTTTTTGTTAATTATGCTCCGGAAAGGCCAGGTTAAAGACTTTTAACCTATACAGCCTCGTCTGACATACAATATTTTTTAGGGTTTTTTCTATTTGTTTTTGCGTCAGGGGCTTCAAGTCGGGGGTTAAGAACAAAATACAATGGTACGGAAAAACAATATATTTAAGTAAAGAAAAAACAAAAAATAAACAACTCAATTTTTAATCGTTTTCCAAGTCATTATCACGTAACATTTTCGTTCGTAAACCGACTTTAGAGACAACCATTTTTGCTAGCTAAAAAACTCTTTGGTACCTACCTTTTTTATACATCAAAACAGTATAACCCAAATAAATTAAGAATGTTTCACCTACCTAACATGTAATTAGCAGTAAGATACGTATTTAACTTCTCGGGATAACTTTATAGCACTTGGTTGGCAATGTAAAATGCACGCGTGCATAATATGTTGGATTATGAGCCTAAAAGCCGTTGAATAAGATCCACTTTATAAGCAACTGTGATAAAAAACATTTATTTGGACAAGCACACGAGAAAACCTATTTAGAACAGTAGAGAGTTTTTTTTTTCTTTCTTCGGTCACCGACCAGAGTTATGATTTGATGATGTGCATTTGCACGCCAGTGTCCAGTAATTATTTGGTGATTTCCAGTATCATGTTCAATTAATTATATGTTTAATCTTGAGAGTTTTCTAATTTTCTCAGTTTTATTAGTTTTCTTTAGAGCCAGGTGCTAGCAAAATCGACCTTTGTTTTAAGCAACTCTAAGTATTTTTCAAGGAAAAATGCGTCTTCAAAAATTGCAACTGAGACGAGACTCGAACTCGCATCCCTTGAATACCGTTCAAGTACGCTTACCAATTACGCCACTCAGTCGAGTACCGTCATAGTTGAATTTAAGAATCGCATTAACCTCTTTTCGAATTAAGTTTATTTAATTAAGTAACTCTAAGTAATGAAATACTCTTTTTTGTTATTTGGATATAAATGGATATTGTAGTTTAATAACCATATTTGTGTTTACTGTGGATGAAAACATGATATGAAGAACTGTATTTTGACTGGAGTATTGGGTTTTGGGAAGTTTTTTTTAATAACTATAAACTAATAAATAAGAGAAACATATTTTTACGAAACAAACCGGAAATTACTTGATAGAATATGTTATAGGATCAGGAAAGGAAAACAGTCACAGGGTTGCGGGTTCTATTCTCGCCTCAGATATGTATTTATGCTTAGACTAGCTGTTGCCCGCGACTTCGTTCGCGATGTGGTTTTAGTATATTTAGAATACCCGCATAGATACTATTTATCGTTCGGTGTAAGTTATAATAACAAAATAGGTAGTTATATTGTTTTTAAACTATATTTTTTAATTGATTTGGTGAAGGCACTTATGTGCTAGTAATATTTTTTTTAATAATTTCACACAAATAAAGCATAATACACAACAATATAATACGCTATAACTAAGTCTAAGTCCTATTCGCACAAAACTTTAAACATACTTTGTCTTCCTAGTTATATTTGGTTTTTTATAAATTAAAGAAAAAATAATTATTAACTACTTTTGTCCCTGGATTAATATTCTTCCATTCATAATTTATGAGGTAATAGTATTTTTAACACCAACATCATGCAAATAATAATCTATTTTGGTGCAAATAATATTTTGTATTATTTTTATTTTTAAATATTAATATTAATGATTAAAAAGAATAGCCACTGGACAGAACAGATACTCATACTTAAAATAACGCGATGCACATTGAAATCCTTACATATTGATAGCATGCATTACGTTGAACAAAAAACGCTTTCACACCAAACATTTAAAGCGTCTCGGAATCGGGGTATTTGAAGGAATGTGATGTCTTATGATTTTACAAAAGTGTACGGTGCCCTTTGAGTCTCATACCTATCGATAGAAGACATCGAAAAAATAAAAACAAATAATAAATAACACCAAACCCCTAAAACGTCTTGGAGACAGGGTTTTTGAAGAAACGTGATGTTCCATAATTTTCCAAAGAGCGCGGTGACTTATTGCCAAAAAGAATTGTGTAAAATTATGTTATGCCTAGGGTTATTATGCCGAAGCCAAATATGACAAATCCTTTATGCCAACTACAAAAGGACGTCCAACTTCTAGAGCGTCTCGTAAATGGAATAAAAAAGAAAAATTTAAAATTTAAAAAACCCCCGACCCAAAATAATATGAACGTAAAAAGCCTAAAAAAAAAACAAAAAAACTATGAATAAAACCCTACAAAAAGAAAAAATAACCCCGAAATTATGACCCTACGTCGTACATCTGATTTTTTTTGGTTAAATATTGTCGCGTCGGGACCGCTCTTATTTTAGAGTCAATTTAATATAATGTAAGAGTCGTCGTTGAATTTTTTGTTTAAGCATTTATTTGGATAGTTAAGTTGTGTAAGTATTTAGTTTTTAAGTACTTGTAATTCTTAATACTTACTTTAACATTTTCGTTGAAATTTTAATATTATCATTTTATGAAGATGTTTTATAGGTAAATTATTAGGTATTAGGTAATTTCGGGGTTATTATTTTTCTTTTTGTAGGGGTTTATTCATAGTTTTTTTGCTTTTTTTAGGCTTTTTACGTTCATACTATTTTATTATTTTGTGTCACGGTTTTTTTAAATTTTGAATTTAATTTTTTATTTCATCCTTTTTGTAGGGAGGGACTTTTTTATTAGCTACTTGTAATGTGCAAATCATTCCCTTTCATTTGATACCCCACTCGGGCATATCTACTCACATTCGTTTGTTAATCTTGAGTTTTATCCCCCATAACTTTCAGATGGCTAAACCGATTTCGATAAAACATAGCTATTTGTAAAGTACAAATCATGTCCTTACATTTGATACCGCACTCGAGCCTATCTACTCACTAACATTCGGTTTTTAATCCTGACTTTTATCCCTCATAAACCTCAAACGGCTGAACCGATTTTGATCAAACATAGCTAACACTCTCGACTAATTCACCTTTCAAACAAAAAAAAACTAAATTAAAATCGGTTCACCCGTTCGGGAGTTACGATGTCACAGACAGACAGACACACACACACACAGACACGTCAAACTTATAACACCCCGTCGTTTTTACGTCAAGGGTTAGATATGATGTCTTATGATTTTTCAAAAGTGTGCGGTTCACTTTGAGTCCCATAGCCATCGAAATGAACAAATAATGCCCTCAAACAAAACCTATAAAGCATAAGGGCATTATTTATTCATCTGGTCTAAAATCACAGCGCAAAAAACATAACACATAATATACCACGCTCCCATACTGAATGGCAGGACCCCTTTTGCAATTTTCAGAATTCTTGACCAAATTGTCCAGTTTTTTTTATGAGGTAGCTGGCAGGGCTACGTAATATTCGGGAAAACAAAATGAAAAATTGATTCTTACAAATATCTATCTATTTTTTAACCAACTTCAAAAAAGGAGGAGGTTCTCAATTCGTCGCGTATTTTTTTTATGTATGTTCGCTGATTACTCGTAAAAGCTTGGGCCGATTTTTTATTTTTTTATTTTTATTAATTATTATGGCTTCGCACGGCTTGTGCATTTAGCCAGTGTCAAGTTATATTTTGCATCAAATTATATCCTAAATTATAACCTAATTTTTCATAAATCGGGCCTAAAGTGTTTCAAAAAAGTCAAAGTCGTCATAGTCCGTCAAGTCAGGGGCTATAGTATAAGCGGTGGCAAGCTTACCATAACCTTAATAAGACATTTGGAGGCAATGAGAAAACTTCATGTTTGACACTGATTTTTACTTTCACTACACTTGTGCACTTTCACAGAACTAAATTGAATAACATTCCACCAGAATTATACAATTCAACTCGGGTTACAACTAAGTTTCATGAAAATAAAACTGCAGCTCGACATGTTGTTAACTCGTTCCCGCCAAAACTCCCGGACCGATTAGAAAAATTCTTTTTTGTTTTAATTTTCTAAGGTTTCCGCGACTTGAACTCATAATTCAGTCTATTTCATTAGAGATAAGCAGGAAATAAGCGCGATAGAAATGTAACATCGAAGAGGTCTTCGGTAAAGGAGATCGGTAATATTATGTAGTAGTACCTCTTTGTACTAACCTCATTTTCAGTTTCACGTAGGTAGTATTAAATGCAAACTGTTTGGTTTCATGACAGCTGTCATCTTGAGCGGAGGCATGTACTGTACCCCTACTATGACTTTTTGAAGCACTCGATAAATAGAAACCCATAGAAGATCACTCTTTTGTCCGTCTGTCTGTCAGTGTGTCACTACCGATATTCTCAGAGACGGGTGGACCTAGTAAGTTGATTTTTAGGAAGTTTCATAGTAAATACTCAATATAGTATGTTAGATCGAATACGTAAAAAAGTCGTGGTAAGGGTACTGTTTTCTTCTGACGTTCGATTATGTTTTACCACGGAAAAATATTTCTATTTCATATTTATTTAATGTTTTTTCATCAAATATCATAATTATTGTATTAAAGTTAAATTGAAACATACCCTAAATGTTATTCTGATATTTTCTGAACATATTCATGTGGACCTTGTTCAAATCTGTTCTGTAGTTTATAAGATTACCTGGTTCAAACAAACAGACAAACAGACAAACAAACAGACAAAAATTCTAAAAACTACCCTATCGTGTTCAGCTAACGATTTTAAGACGACCTGTGTATTTTTTTTCTGGATATCTTACAATTACAGATTTTTTATATGTATAGATATTAGCCTGTGGTCTGGTTGTTTCTATGTATTATAAGTATATATTGACAAATTAAAAGTATATAAGTAGTATATGAGTTGTCTAGCACCCATAACACAAGTCTAGTAACTTAGCTTGGGGCTAGATGGCGATGTGTGGAATGTCCTGCAATATTTATTTTATTTTATATCTATTTATTTAGTTGAGAGTTGTTGACAAAACAAAACATTAGAACACTGACGTGTATAAAAATAAGAAACAAAAGAATAAGATAAATAGACAGGAAATTATAAGAATACAAAAAGTTTAAGATAGCATGATAGAAAATTCAGAGAATACAGTAGAAAGAAAAGAAAAAAGTATTTATATAAAAATAGGGTCTAAGGAGCCGTGTGCCTCCAAAAAGGCTCTGATTGTGATGAGTGTTTTTTTCTTTTGTTATGAGGTAAGTAATAAATAAATAAATAAAAATTAATTAATAAATATTGCAGGACATTCAACCATCTAGCCCCAAGCTAAGTAACTACACTTGTGTTATGGGTGCTAGACAACGGATATACTACTTATATACTTTTCTTTTGTAAATATATACTTATAATACATAGAAACAACCAGACCACAGACAAATATCTAAGCATAAATACATGCTGAGGCGGGAATCGAACCCGCAACCCTGTGTTGGGCAGTCCGGCATGGTAACCATTGTGCCAACTGGGTCGTCAAAGTGAGAATAATAAGAGCCACAGGAGGATACATTGATTCATTGATACTAACATAGGCTACTTTTTATCCCGATATTCCCACGGGATCGGGATTTATGCGGGCGAAACCGCTGCGGGGCGCAACTAGACTATACTAATATTATAAAGCTAAAGAGTTTGTTTTTTCGAACACGCTAATCTCAGGAACTACTGGTTCGAATTGAAAAATTATATTTGTGTTGGATAGTCCATTTATCGAGGAAGGCTTTAGGCTATATAACATCACGCTGCGACTAATTGGAGCGAAGAATCAGTGGGAAATGTGGACAAAACGGGCAAAATTATTCATCTTTGAGGGCTTCCGTTGTTTGTTTGAACACACTAATCTCAGGAATTACTGGTTCGAATTGAAAATAGTACATTGTTACCCTAGGTGTGAAAGTAACTTATTGAGTCCCGAGACGGAGTTTATAGTTCGAGGGACTTAATGAGTCTTTTACCCGAGGTAAACACTGTGCTTTTCATTACGAATAAGACATATAATTCTTCATAATAACTAGAATGAATGAGAGACTCCATACTCCATACTACCTCTGGCAGTATGCATGAGCCGTGTGAAGCCATAATTGTTATTTTTTGGTGTTACCTAAAGCAAGGAGGTTAGGTTTTTGAAGTTCCTAATGCGTAATGGTACTGATACTGGCTACAAGCACATTGCACAAGCCGCGCGAAGCTATAATTTGACATGACAGCTGTCAGTGAAAGCGATTTTCCCTAGGGCTGAAAGTTTTTCTTTTTACACGCTCTTCAGGCATCTTTAGACCTACTTTCGGAGTATGAGTAATGAAAATTATTTTTGTGTTGGATAGTCCATTTATTGAGGAACGCTAGAGGCTAATTTTTATTTTGATATTCCCACGGGATAAGGAAACTGCGTGGTCTAGCGAGTAATATTATAAAGAGGAAATAAAATTGTAACAAATACGCTCTGAAACTACTGGACCGATTTTGATGAAACTTGGTATGATGATACATTGATTCATTGACAGTAATATAGGATACTTTTTATCCCGATATTCCCACGGGATCGGGAGTTACGCGGTTGAAACGCGGAGCGCTGCTAGTTAGGTAGGCATAGATTAATGCGTCAAAAATAAACTGACTTTTCACCTATTTGTGATAAATATCACGTTTGAAATATCACGATATAGCTGTAAAATCATAATAGGTAGGTATTATAATAATTATTGGATTAATTAGGTACCAATTACTTCTTATCAGTGGAAGTAGTCTTGCGAAAACAGGCTATTTACGTGGGGAACAAATGACAAAATTGGGAAAAAAAATATTGAAAGACATTCCACAAATCGCCATCTAGCCCCAAGCTAAGTAACTTCACTTGTGTTAAAAGTATACTACTTATATACTTTTTTTTTGTAAATATATACTTATAATACATAGAAACAACCAGACCACAGACAAATATCTAAGCATAAATACATGTCTGAGGCGGGAATCGAACCCGCAACCCTGTGTTTGGCAGTCCGGTATGGTGACCATTGTGCCAACTGGGTCGTCTATGTGTGACTCTGATTACCAAAAAGCACCTTTTGCTAAATACCTAACTAGGTGATAATCATGTTTTGCAAACTATTAAACATTAAATTTCTAATTAACACCGCTGATAATTATTATTATAAACAAATCTATAATCAAATAATAACATGTTTACATAACATAATATTATTAGGTATTCACCTACCTACGTGAAAAATAAATATTTTCCAAACTGACTTTTCACCTTAGTTATTTTTAACATTATCTCTACATAGTATAAAACAAAGTAGCTTCCCGCTGTCTGTCCCTATTTTTTTCTATTAATTATGGCTTCGCACGGCTTGTGCATTTGGCCAGTGTCAAGTTATATTTTGCATCAAATTGTGACCCGATTTTTCTGAAGTGTTTCAAAAAAGTCAAAGTCGTCATAGTCCATCAAGTCAGGGGCTATAGTAAAGCGGTGGCAAGTTTACCATAACCATAATAGGAGATTTGGAGGCAACGAGAAAACTTCATGTTTGACACTGATTTTTACTTTCACTACACTCGTGCACTTTCACAGAACTAAATTGAATAACATTCCACCAGAATTATACAATTCAACTCGGGTTACAACTGAGTTTCATGAAAATAAAACTGCAGCACGACATGTTGTTAATTCGTTTCCGCCAAAATTATTATTATTAAGGTACGACGAAGTATCATAGTACCTACGCTTTCATCATATCAGCCCATACACATCCACTGCTGGACATAGGCCTCTCCCAAACGACGCCACAAACAGCAGTCCTGAGCCGCCTCCATCCACCGATTACCCACGACCGCTACAATGTCGTCGGTCTACCGGGCAGCTGGTCTCCCAACACTCCGTTTCACGTTCCATTACGGCCGCCATTCGAGACCCTTTACTCCCCAGCGGTTGTCAGTTCTGCGAGCTATATGACCTGCCCATTGCCACTTCAGCTTACTAATCCTGAGAGCTATGTCGGTGACTTTTGTTCTTCTACGGATTTCCGTATTTATTTATCGTTTTATTGTGTGTTTGTGGGAGCGTACGAGTACAGCTGAGGTCGACCCATTTGGGGCAGCACATGGCTTCTTAAATATTCTTAGGTTTAGTGTATGTTTCTTTCTTCGTTGTATAATGTTACCTATTTCTTTGTGTGTGTTTAATTTTAAAGTTGTCGTGTGCCTGCACCGAATAAATGTTTTTCTTTCTTTCTTTCTATTTCGGATTCTATCACGTAGAGAAACTCCGAGCATAGCTTTCTCCAAAGCCTTGGCACAATTTAAAAGGAGTATACTATGTACTGCCCTCTCATCTTAGTCGACAGTGTCCAGAGGAAAGAACACGTCAATACATATGGTGACAACTAAGCCGCGGGTTTCATCACTATGTTTTCATTTGTTTATATCGTGAACAACCACGAAGCCATGTTTCCGTATTATTTTAATTAAACATAAATATTATGTTTGGAATTTATATAATTATGCGCAATCTGTAATGTTTAGGTAGAAACTATGTGTTTACAAATACATTAGATCATAATAATTAGAGTGGCCCAGTCTGCCATTTTTAACCTACCTCAAAAAAGGAGGTTTTCGATTCGCGTATTTTTTTATGTATGATCGCCGATTACTCGAAAGTTTTGGAAAATTCTTTTTCGTTTGAAAGGGGATAACTCACAGGTGGTCCCATAAAAATTGGATGAAAATCGGACGAGGATCTTCAGAGTGATGAACAGAATTAAATAAATAAATTTAAATATTGCAGGACATTTCACACATCGCCATCTAGCCCCAAGCTAAGTAACTACACTTGTGTTATGGGTGCTAGACAACTCATATACTACTTATATACTTTTCTTTTGTAAATATATACTTATAATACATAGAAACAACCAGACCACAGACAAATATCTAAGCCTAAATACATGTCTGAGGCGGGAAGCGAACCCGCAACCCTGTGTTTGACAGGCCGGCATGGTGACCATTGTGCCAACTGGGTCGTCAAGAATTGCACCTCAAGAGTGCAGCAAAATGCTCAGTTTTTGATTTCCACCAGTAGAATTGGCCCATAAACTGATAGTTACCGATAAATATATACTTATATTATAAAGTTGAAGAGTTTGTTTGTTTAAACGCGCTAATCTCAGGAACTACTGGTTCGAATTGAAAAATTATTTTCGTGTTGGACAGTCCATTTATCGAGGAAGGCTATAGGCTACTTTTTATCCTGATATTCACACGGGATCGGGAGTTACGCGGGTGAAACTGCGGAGCGCTGCTAGTAGAATATATGAGACCACCTTCTCATCAGACAACTCTTCAATTGGTTACGATTACAGGTTACAATTTGAATAAAATAGTCGCTTTCGCCTCGCCGGACATGGGTTTAAATTAATGTTGTTAGAGAACTCTATCCTAAATGAAGATCTGATGAGGATCTTGAACAGATCTGCACAGCGAGATTCAGCAAATTGCTTTGTTTTTTGATTGTTTGTTGGACATTGTTACGGCATGCGCCATAGTATCCATAGGTCCCCAGTATCCAGTCCAGTACCATCCCATCACAATAGCTCAAGTAGTTTTATCCTGTAGTTTATCAATCTATCCAAACCGGAGGTTGTCCATGACTGCATTTAATAGTGAAGACAGGGATAACTGCCGGTTTTGTGTCCACATCATACGTTAAGGTGAAAGGGTACCGGCGATCTCTCCATACAAACATAGTCAACTGTTTCCTCCCTGGATAATGACACTAGAGCAAACATTTTTATGCCATATAACCTATAACTGCCATGACTATGCCCCTATGTTTTGGTTTTTTCATTTTCTAATTATCATAGAAATTAAGATTTAAAAAGCAAAACATAGGGGCACGGTTATTGCAGTTATAAGTTAATTTTCTTATAACTACCATAACCGTGCCCCAAAGGTCTTATTTTTTTCCGTCTAGCCCCCTTTCGCAACGCGCCATAAGGAACTTCGTTCCAAAAATAAAAAAAGACGGAACAAAGGGGCATGGTCATGGCGGTTTAAAATTTTATGCAACAAAATATTTGTGCTAGTGTCATTATCCAGGAAGAAAACAGTCGACTACGTTTGTATGGAGAGAGCGCCGGTACCCTTTCCTTGTACGTGATGGCTTCGCCTCCACCTTAAAAACGACGATGAGGATATTGAGCGGGAGCGTAGAGCGTTGTCGGTTAGGTGTAATATGGTGATTAGAAAGACGTCAAGTTAATACTGTTTCGAACTTACTGTCAGACGTTTTATACCAGCAGCCTTTGGACTAAGTACACTAAAAAGACCTTCAACGCGCTGCGTATCCAGTACAATAAAAGTTTCAGAATGCTGCTGGGGCTACCAAGGATCTGCGGGGAGTCAGGTAAGGTTTGTAGCGCATCAGGAATGTTTGCGGAGGCAAAAGTTGATTGTTTTTATACGCTAATACGTAAAAGAGCTGCCTCACTGATGCGCCGTGTGCGGGGGAGCTCCAGCAGTCTTCTGAATACATTACTGGAAAGGCTAGACTGTCCTATAATTAGACACTGGAATAGAATGCATATGTGTGTTAATACGGATACCACCACAGATCACAAATTTAATAGAAAATATGAATTTAATTAATTTAGTAATTACTTTTGGACATTATTTAATGATAACTAACATAGCTGTAAGACTTTACAAATGGATTGTACTATCTGATTAATAATAATAAATTAAATTAAATTAAAAATTTGTATTTTTTTACCAAAATGTATGAAAGTTTCAGATTGATTTCTATCAAGCCAACTCATGAATAAAGTGTTTTGTAAACTTTTACTAGATCTTTTTAGGGATCCGTACCCAAAGGGTAAAAACGGTACTCTATTACTGACTCCACTGTCCGTCTGTCTATCACCAGGTTGTATCTCATGAACCGTGATAGCTAGACAGTTGAAATTTTCACAGATTATGTATTTCTGTAGCCGCTATAACAACAAATGCTAAACACAGAAAATAGAATAAGTGAGGGCTCCCGGAACCCTTCGTACGTGAGTCCGACTCGCACTTAGCCGGTTTTTTCTGTTGTGAAATATTTGCAAATTGCGCAATAAGGCAAAAGTTTTCTGTTGGAACGAAGTTATGGCGCGTTACGAAAGGGGGCTAGACAGAAAATAGTACATTACGATATAAGTGTGGTTAATTGATCTTTGCATAGAGGCGGTTTATGACGCGCGAGCGGCAGCGAGCGTGTTATAGAAGCCAAGATGCAAA
This sequence comes from Idaea straminata, assembly GCA_951213275.1. Classification (NCBI taxonomy): domain Eukaryota; kingdom Metazoa; phylum Arthropoda; class Insecta; order Lepidoptera; family Geometridae; genus Idaea; species Idaea straminata. Next base: position 989,447 of record OX577875.1, on the reverse strand, counting down.
TATCAATTCCACACGTATATCGTACGACGTTTTTTATCACAGTTGCGAATAAAAGAAAAGACTTGAAAAGAAAACAAAATAATAATTAACAAAATATTTGTGATAACTCTATGTTTACATTTTTTTATTTTTTTGTTAATTATGCTCCGGAAAGGCCAGGCTAAAGACTTTTAACCTATACATCCTCGTGTGACATACATTATTTTTTAGGGTTTTTCTATTTGTTTTTGCGTCAGGGGTTAAGAACAAAATACAATGGTACGGAAAAACAATATATTTAAGTAAAGAAAAAACAATAAATAAACAACTCAATTTTTAATCGTTTTCTAAGTCATTATCACGTAAAATTTTCGTTCGTAAACCGGCTTTAGAGACAACCATTTTTGCTAGTTATAAACTCTTTGGTACCTACCTTTTCGGGATAACTTTACAGCACTAGTTAACAAATCTAAAACGCACGCGTGCATAATATGTTGGATTATGAGCCTAAAAGCCGTTGAATAAGATCCACTTTATGAGCAACTGTGATAAAAAAGAATTTTCCAAATCCGTCCAGGCGTCTTCGAGTAATCGGTGAACATACATAAAAATATATATATATATTTCACCCCCTTAGGGGTAGAATTTCGGAAAATCCTTTCTTATCCGATACCTACGTCACACAAAAAACACACCCGCCAAGTTTCAGGCCTCTACGATCAGCGGTTTAGGCTGTGCGTTGATCCGTCAGTCAGTCAGTCAGTAGTTCAGGACAAAGCATTTTATATGTATAGATACGCGACGAATTGAGAACCTCCTCCTTTTTCTGAAGTCGGTTAAAAATTAAGACCAAAAGTTGTAACGACACTTTTTGATTTTATTACAATTCCTTCACTAATTAATCGAAAGATACTTCGTTCCATCCGGGTGTCCATTGACACCTCACAAGTATTTTTTATTATTATTTGTTGTTATAGCGGCAACAGAAAAACATAATAAATACAAATAAATATTGCAGGACATTCCACACATCGCCATCTAGCCCCAAGCTAAGTAACTACACTTGTGTTATGGGTGCTAGACAACTCATATACTACTTACATACTTTTCTTTTGTAAATATATAATATAATATAAATATCGCAGGACATTCCACACATCGCCATCTAGCCCCAAGCTAAGTAACTAGACTTGTGTTTTGGGTGCTGGACAACGGATATACTACTTATATACTTTTCTTTTGTAAATATATACTTATAATACATAGAAACAACCAGACCACAGACAAATATCTAAGCATAAATACATGTCTGAGGCGGGATTCGAACCCGCAACCCTGTGTTTGGCAGTCCGGCATGGTGACCATTGTGCCAACTGGGTCGTCAAATATATACTTTGAATACATAGAAACTACCAAACCACAGACAAATATCTAAGCATAAATATTTGTCTGAGGCGGGAATCGAACCCGCAACCCTGTGTTTGGCAGTCTGGCATGATGACCGTTGTACAAACTGGGTCATAATCTGTGAACATTTCAACTGTCTAGCTATCACGGTTCATGAGATACAGCCTGGTGACAGACAGACGGACAGTCGGCCTAGATTCTAGGCGGTTTCAAAGGTGCATTTTTTGGAACTCACTTCATCATATTTTACTTTCATTTTGTAAAGTTTTATCTCTAAATCACGTGTCCACGTGAGCCTTATCATTCTCGCTCTTGCATGTTTTACTGCAAATTAATACATGATTGTCTGATAAGGATTCATTTCATTAATTAAGATCTATTGACCTATGATAAACTATGTAAAAAAGTACCATTAGTGATAAACACACAAACAATATGACGAACAATATGATGAATATTTGACGACCCAGTTGACACAATGGTCACCATGCCGGACTGCCAAACACAGGGTTGCGGGTTCGATTGTCGCCTCAGACATGTATTTGTGCTTAGATATTTGTCTGTGGTCTGGTTGTTTCTATGATTATAAGCATATATTTACAAAAGAAAAGTATAAAAGTAGTATATGAGTTGTTTAGCACCCATAACACAAGTGTAGTTACTTAGCTTGGGGCTAGATGGCGATGAGTGGAATGTCCTGTAATATTTATTTATTTATTTTATGACAACGTTACGACCTAGGTGGGAGAACGCTTGGCTGAGACGCAGAAGGTTGTAGGTTCGATTCCCGCCTCAAACAAATATGTACAGATATTTGTTTGGAGATCTATTTTTGAATCGTTCGCCCCGCGTCGAGCGCTCGATTTCTACTGATATATTTCGACATCGAAAATACGCTATTTTTGAATCGCTCGTTCTTAACGAGTGGTCTCGTCGCCGACAGGCGAGCGGTAGAATAAACACCAAACAATCATAGTCAAACATTCGGAAATGATCTTTGAAAAATATTTATATCTGTGATTATTTCGGATGTTCGTCGGTAGTAACCGGTTTCCAAATTTTCTGCGTAATACATATCCAAACATAGGAGCATATCCAAACTTCTACATTACGATTACTCGTATATACCTACTTTTATGTTACATTTATTTATTATTATTTATTATATAATATAAATATCTAAAGCTTAAAGTACGTAATATGATTAAGTTTATTTACTGTATATTATTACATGGGATATATATTTATAGATAAGTATTGATATATTGAGTAGTTTTTAAATATTTGGTTAACCGAATGCCTAACTCCAAACCCTAGATAATCGTTTTTTTTTTCTGGAACCCCACGATACAAACATTGTTTAGTGTGGGGGCCACAGTCAATGTATCATGTTAACATTAGGTTAATAAATATTTTTCATTTTCATTTTTCATACGAATAGAAATTGACATTTTAAATTTTGACGGCGAACGATTCAAAAATACAAAAAATTGGTGTCATGCGACTTGGAAGTCGAGCATGACTTGTAGGCGTATACGACAAACCTATGTCACACGAGCGATTCAAGAATAAGGTCTGGATGTAAGTAGAAGATTCCCGAAAATAAAAGGTCGTTTAATAGTACATGTGCGCTTTATTATAATAAATTACCTAAAGATGTATATGACATGTCCATCACCAGGTTCAAAACTTTTATAAAGCATAAATTGTGCAGTAAGACGTACTATGATACTTCGTCTTACCTTAATGATAACAACCCATGGACGTGACTTTAGTTGCTCCATTTCAAATAATACTTTTAAATATTTGTAATATTGACCTTTGTGAGCATTATCACAAAAAATCCCCATTAGTTTCTTGTGCCTTCTTCTCATTTGTGGGCGCATTCCATAAGGCACACATCCTTAGTTTTTTAAACATTTTCATGATTTCATGCAAACTTTATTAAAGAATTTTGAATTAGAATTTTAAGTTTTACTTATGCATCAGAAAATGATTTATCTATTAACAACAGAAGCTGTAATTTGAGACAGACAGACAGACCGCAGACATCCTTCCTTATTATTGAACAAGGACGATTCACCACACGTGGTGTGGTGGCGACTTCGTTGTTGACTAGTTTTACCACGTGATTTCGTCTTTATCTTGCTTATAATAAAGTACAAGCGACCCGCCCCGGCTTCGCACGGCTATATTATGCATGTATTATACATATAAACCTTCCTCTTGAATCACTCTATCTATTTAAAAAACCGCATCAAAATTCTTTGCGTAGTTTTAAAGATCTAAGCATACATATGGACAGACAGCGGGTAGTGACTTTGTTTTATACTATGTAACTAGCTGCGCCCCGCGATTTCACCCGCGTAAGTCCCGAACACAGCTCAATCTATTGGGTGTATTTGCAACCTCGATGTCAAACAATATAGAAGAATTTTATCGATGAATCAACGTACACCGCCATCTATGAGAACTTCATAAAACTAAACAGTAAATAAACACTTGCTTAAGAAACCATTAATTGATACATTTTATTCGTTTACATTCACGACAGAAGCGAATAATTGAGATGATAACTTAACTATCCTATCCAGTAAGTTAGACCAAAATACGGGTACATGTGAACATTTGATTAAAATCTGTTCAGTAGTTTTGGAGTTTATTGGCAACATACATCGTGACACAAGATTTTTAATACAGATGAAGACAAGGTGTACTTTGGGAAGCAAATAAAAAAAACCGGCCAAGTGAGAGTCGGACTTGCGCATGAAGGATTCCGTACCATGTTGTATGGGAGCCCCGTTTAAATATTTTTTTTCTGTTTTAGTATTTCTTGTCAATAGTGGTAACAGAAGATTATACTATAGGTACTTACATTATTTGACGACCCAGTTGGCACAATGGTCACCATGCCAGACTGTCAAACATAGGGTTGCTGGTTCGTTTACCGCCCCAGACATGTATTAATGCTTAGATATTTGTCTGTGGTCTGGTTGTTTCTATGTATTATAAGTATATATTTACAAAAGAAAAGTATATAAGTAGTATATCTGTTGTCTAGCACCCATAACACAAGTCTAGTTACTTAGCTTGGGGCTAGATGGCGATGTGTGGAATGTCCTGTAATATTTATTTATTTATTTTTTTCAGTTTTAATTGGCCAAAGAATTTCTAAATTCGAACCATTAGTTCCTGAGATTAGCGCGTTCAAACAAACAAACAAACTCTTCAGCTTTATAATATTAGTATAGATTTAACATTTTATTATACCTTGCAAGTAACTTCATAAATTGAAAATAAGATGAAATACAGACCTTTAAACAAATGGAACACCGAAATCGAGTGGAAATAAGAGCATTATTTTTGTACGGTCGCGGTGTGTACCTATTAAAAAAAATAGATTTTAAAAAATTAATAAAGTACTTACTTCACAATTTCCTTGAAATTCCTCTCGCTCACACACTTTGGTTATTGTAAATTAATAATAGGTTACAAACAATTTTTTTATGAAATTTGCATCTTTGCCCAAATTATACGTCCTCATCTGGTTGGCGTGTTTATTTAACTAAAATGCGGGTAGATAAGAATAGTTGATGATTCAGCCAAGTCATTTGGCATCAAGTAACAAGGAGGTTGGTCATTGATTAGAAATTAACTTAGTTTTCTCTATTTTTAGTATTTAATTTTATTAATTTTGTTATAGGTAAAGTGTGTAGGTACATATGGTGTATTACACATAATATAAAGTAAGTAGCAACATAGAGTGGCTATATGGTTAAAGAGTAGTAATAAAAATCAAAATAAAGAAAATATCAAATAAAAAAATTCTGTTATTTAAAAGTTACTATTTTGGTAGGTATTTTTCGTAGTTGGCAGCTCTTGATTTGCGTTTAGTTTTTCCTATGCAAGCATGAGCAAAAGTATAATAAACTAGCACTACCTCCCTGAAATATGGGGTAAAAAGTACAACTTCCAAGGATAATGTATCTTCACACTAAGTTTAATCGAAATCAGTCGAGTAGTTTCTGAGTATATTCGTTACAAACAAAAAAAAATTCTTCCTCTTATATAATTTTATGGATAGTTAGTATTCAATTTCTACATGTTACGGAACGTTTTTATTCGAATTGGTTTTATAATGTTGGTGTAACTGAAATAAAACACGTTTCTTATTGGGTAAATAAAAATCAAACACAGTTTTAATTGGCCAAACTTTTGGTTGTCATTTTTATAAAACGTCAAACTTCGAAAAGAAACGGTCTTCGAAAGTTTTATTTTTATGAAAATATAGTTACTTTCTTTTCAATAAATTGAAAAATTGTTATAGAACCTTTAAAATTAAGTGAATAGTTTGTTCAGACGATGGAGGCAAACGAATTTATCGCAAAACTAAAGGCAGACACCACGGAAAAAGATGCAAAAGCAATCGATCATGTTTACGAAAATTACAAAGTTATTTTATCGAATTTAGCAGCAAAAGATAGGAGTTTATTCTCTCTAAACGTGCTGTGTACATTGTGCAGGTGAGTTACTTTACAGTTTTAGTTAATTTGTATGCAAAACTCAAGTAATATTGTGATTTTTTATTCCGCCTGCCATCACCTAAACATAACACTATGAAAGCAAGCCAGGCTGGCCAGTCATCTCAATCCTCTAGCCCTAAACTTGTACGGGCTGTTTTTTCAGTTAGACCTTTTTAGTTGGATCCTTTTGCCCAGCCTCTATACCAACCTTAGTTGCCTTAGCTTAGTCGACCGTATCTAGACGAAAGAACTCGTCAATTCAATACGTTTAGAGACAACCAAGCCGCGGGTTTCACCACGATGTTTTCCTTCACTTTAAGTGTAATGTCAATTAGCGCTAATACATTTTTCGAAAGGAAAATCCATTTGTCGGGTTTCGAACCTACGACCTATGGAATGAAAGTCAACATCCCAAGTTTTCGACTTCTTCGATATCGACGTTGGCTTGAAGCCGACGCATTTAACGCGGTTAGGCCCCTGGCCGGTCTACTTTCAACTCATCAGAACTGTTGTTTCAGGAATCTAGACAAGACTCCAACATGGCGTGACCACGTTGACTGCCGGATACTCCTCAATCTAAGTATAGACTGTGTGAGGGAGACACGAGCGATGGCTTCCGGTGACAGGGTGAAGACTCTGGCCTGCATATACCATATACACAGGCATGTTATAAGACAGGTTGGTGAATGTATGTTCCATTATTTGAAGACCCAGTTGGAATATTGGTCAGTATGGTCACCATGCCCAACTGCCAACCACAGGGTTGCGGGTTCGATACCTGCCTCAGACAATTATTTATGCTTAGATATTTGTCTGTTCCTTTTAGGATGTAGGGGAGCATTAACGACCCACAATTGTTACCATGCCGGACTGCCAAACACAGGGTCGCAGGTTCGATTCCTGCCTCAGACAAGTATTTATGCTCAGATATTTGTCTGTGATCTGGTTGTTTCTATGAATTATAATTATATATTTACAATAGAAAAGTATATAAGTAGTATATGAGTTGTCTAGCACCCATAACACAGGTCTAGTTACTTAGCTTGGGGCTAGATGGCGATGTGGCGAATATTATAGCAATATTTATTTATTATAAACACCCTCCAAGTTTCAGGTCTCTACGATCAGCGGTTTAGGCTGTGTGTTGATCTGTCAGTCAGTCAGGGCAAAGAATTTTAAATGTATAGATTATTATAATGACTGACTGATAATATTCGCCACATCGCCATTTAGCCCAAGCTAAGAAAAGATTTGAAAGATTTGAGCTGAGGAAACATTTGATAGTTTGGACCGATTTTTATGAAACTTGATATAAGGATACACTTTTTATCCCGATATTCCCACGGGATCGGGAGTTACGCGGGCGAAACTCCGTTGCTAGTGCTTTTTAAAAAAACTTAACAAAAATTTCATTTAAATTTCAGACGAAGCACGTGCCACCAGAATTGGTTCTCAAAATATCATTTATGCCGTTCGAAACTGAATCGAAACATCTTCTTATTGAATATAGTAAAACATACTGGAACATATTGGCCGATCGGATGTGTTTCATCGAAAAACTAAAACATATACCAATATCCAAATTACTACCAAAACTAACAGAAGATTTGATCAAAATCATCGACATATACAACACTGTGCAATTCTGTTCGACAATATTAGTGTTTTTAGTGAAAAAATTACACTATTTATACACTAATTCTAGTGCAAATGAATTGAATAAAACATATTTGGATGTATTTAAAAAGATTGCTTCGAAGGATTTGAGATTATTTAAAAATCTAACCAAAGAGGAAAGTTTGGATATATATGTGAAATTAAACGAATGTCTTTATGTCATTGTGGAAAATTCATCGAAGATTAACTTTCAAAATTTTCCCTTCGATAAAATAGTTTTATGTTGTATTTCTATACTAGAACATTGCCCTGACTTCTTTCATATATTTCAAACGTTTTACATAAACTGTTTTCACTATATATTTACTACAGAAGATGTAACAGATAGACGGACAAGACTTAAATGTATATTATTATCGATTGAAACGACAGAGAAAATTGGATACGATGAAGCATTAAAAGGTACTTATCCATTTTTAAATAACTTTTTAAGAGTCTACATTGAATATAATGTTTCAAATATATCAACTCGTCAATGGAAAAGTTATTTTGACATACAAACACAGGAAATTACACTTCAAATCATGCTAACGCTCATGAAAAAGCTGAAAAACTGTAAACAATTACTAAAATGTGAGAACTGTCGAATACAGTCTGGATTACACGATTCATTACGAACGTCTTTCCTATTAAAAAACTTTATAACACTTAATCTATCACAGAAACTAATCGTAACAGAATTGAAAAGCATTATCTTCGATGTAATTGATGAACAGAATAAAATTTTAAACAAACTCAACGAATTGGGATGTTCGAACCACAGTAAATGCTATCGGAAGAATCAAACAGACATCCATAACTCTGCAATTTCATTACACAAAGCTCAATACTACGAATTCTCTATTAACCTATTCCATAAATACTTAAAATCTGAAATAAAACAAAGTACAATCGATCACAAAAACATAACCCGAGCACTCTACAACAAAAGCATTTGCGAACTCGACAGTACTTTTTACAAAAAAGCTTTAACCGATGCATTTTTGAGTTTGATATTTTCCAAAAATGAAGGTTTGAATAGTGAAAAACATATGAGTCTAGTAATGGATATTAAATCAAAAGAATTAAAATCAAAAACTGAAAATCAAGATGGTGATTTGAATGAATTGCAAATATTTTCTATTTTGGATGCAACTAAATATGCTATAGAAAACGATGTGTATGGAGATTTGAAGGAATGTCTAAAGGATTTGCAATTTGAGTGAGTATCTTTATGTCATTTGAGTTAGTTGCTTAGCTTTGGCGCTATATGGCGCTGTGTGCAACGTCTTGCAATATTTATTTTATCCTATCTATACTAATATTATAAAGAGAAAAGATTTTTCATTACTCATACTCCGAAAGTAGGTCTAAAGATGCCTGAAGAGCGTGTAGAAAAAAACACTTTCAGCCCTAGGGAAAATCGCTTTCACTGACAGCTGTCATGTCAAATTATGGCTTCGCGCGGCTTGTGCAATGTGCTTGTAGCCAGTATCAGTATCATTACGCATTAGAAACTTCAAAAACCTAACCTCCTTGCTTTAGTTTTCACCAAAGAATAACAATTATGGCTTCACACAGCTCATGCATACTGCCAGAGGTAGTATGGAGTCTCTCATTCACTCTCGTTATTATGAAGAATTTTATGTATTATTCGTAATGAAAAGCACAGTGTTTACCTCGGGTAAAAGACTCATTAAGTCCCTCGAACTATTAGCGGCCTCGCTACGCTCGGGCGCCAAACTCCGTCTCGGGACTCAATGAGTGACTTTCACACCTTGGGTAACAATGTACTATTCTATCATGATAACGTCTTATAAATCAACTAGCGACTCGTCCCGGCTTCGGACGGCTATATTATGCATGCATTATACATATAAACCTTCCTTTTGAATCACTCTATCTATTTAAAAACCGCATCAAAATTCGTTGCGTAGTTTTAAAGATCTAAGCATACATAAGGACAGACAGCGGGAAATGACTATGTTTTATACTATGTGATGTTTTTCAGAGTATTATTACGTCACGAATACAAAATGTACGCCAAGTTATGGCCATCGATAGCTCCCATCGGAGGAGTATGGAGGTCCCTATACGAATTGCATTCTGGAATTCACGATCATTGGACTAATGGTAAGATAATATTATTTATTTATTTATATATTCATTTTTACAAGAATTATATTTTTTTTATATAATAAAATAGTACCTACCTGGATGACCGAGCATTGCTCGGATTTTTTTTTACTTAGTCTAACCTCAAAGCAAACACTCATTGACTTCGTGTTACTTAACAACGCCATCTGCTGGAATAACTTTATTGCTCACAAAAAATAGTATTAGTAGTTCGCCAATAGATGTCAGGAAGAGTCATATTTTTCAGATAAAAAAAAGTAAGTTTTGATAAAACACGAATAAAATGACATTTTCTAAAAAAGATTCCTAGCTAGATCGAAAGATACCCTATGTTATAGAAAATACCCTATGTTACAGTCAATGAATCAATGTATCCTCATACCAGGTTTCATCAAAATCGGTCCAGTAGTTTCGGAGCTTATTCAATTCAAACAAACAATCAAATCTCTTTTATCCCGATATTTCCATAGGATTGGGAGTTTTATTAATATAAAATATTATATACTTAAATATGTTCTTGTTTTTAGTATTTGTTGTTACTGCGGCAACAGAAATACATCATCTGCGAACATTTCAACTGTCTAGCTATCACGGTTCATGAGATAAAATTGTACCACCTTTTTCTAAGCTTAATTACCTCAGTTGTGTATATAAATATTGCGCGATCTAAATCTTTAAGGTGAGGGCCTGGAGACCTGTAAAACAGGTTTTTTTTATAAAACTTCAGTGCAGGCTTCAGTCTCCGCAATAACCATAAATAAATATTGCTGTACATTCCACACATCACCATCTAGCCCCAAGCTAAGTAACTACACTTGTATTATGGGTGCTAGACAACTCACATACTACTTGTATACTTTTCTTTTGTAAATATATACTTTTAATACATAGAAACAACCAGACCACAGACAAATATCTAAGCATAAATACTTGCCTGAGGCGGGAATCGAATCCGCAACCCTGTGTTTGGCAGTCCGGCATGGTGACCATTGTGCCAACTGGGTCGTCAAGCAACCAAGCAATAGATACATATGTCTTATATATTACTATTAAGTATCTTATACGGTTATTAGTATTATTGTGGAGAACTCAATAAACATATTATTATTATACAGCCTGGTGACAGACATACCCTAAGAACTTCAATTGTGAATTTTTACCTAGCTCCGCTCTAGTAGATTGGTTAGGCAGCTTTACGCGGGTAAAACAGCGGGGCATAGCTAGTTAATGGTACATTACGATATAAGTGTGGTAAATTGATCTTTGCATAGAGGCGGTTTATGACGCGCGAGCGGTAGCGAGCGTGTTAAGAAGCCAAAATGCAAAGATCAATTACACACGTATATCGTACGACGTTTTTTATCACAGTTGCGAATAAAAGAAAAGACTTGAAAAGAAAACAAAATAATAAATAGCAAAACATTTGTGATAAGTCTATGTTTACATTTTTTTAAGGCAATATTTTTTTGTTAATTAATCTCCGGAAAGGCCAGGCTAAAAACTTTTAACTTATACAGCCTCGTCTGACATAATATATTTTTTAGGGTATTTTCTATTTGTTTTTGCGTCGGGGGTTAAGAACAAAATACAATGGTACGGAAAAATAATATATTTAAGTAAAGAAAAAACAAAAAATAAACATAACTCAATTTTTAATCGTTTTCTAAGTCATTATCACGTAAAATTTTCGTTCGTAAACCGACTTTAGAGACAACCACTTTTGCTCGCTAAAAACTCTTTAGTACCTACCTTTTTATCCATCAAAACAGTATAACCCAGATAAATTAAGAATGTTTCACCTACCTAACATGTGATTAGCAGTAAGATACGTATTTAACTTATCGGGATAACTTTATAGCACTAGTTGGCAATGTAAAACGCACGCGTGCATAATATGTTGGATTATGAGCCTAAAAGCCGTTGAATAAGATCCACTTTATGAGCAACTGTGATAAAAATTATGTTTTTTACCCGACTGCAAGGAAAGGATTATGTTTTTCTTGCCTACATTTGTATGTTTGTTTGTAATATCTATTTTTTAGGATTTCGTACCTCAAAAGGGTTTTTTTTTCCACATATTATACTTAAAATACCGCTACTGTCGCTAATGTAGCGCTTAAGCCAATTTTAAAATAACCTAGCTGAAGAGTTTGTTTGTTTGTTTGAACGCGCTAATCTCAGGAACTACTGGTTCGAATTGAAAAAATATTTTTGTGTTGGATAGTCCATTTATCGAGGAAGGCTATAGGCTACTTTTTATCCCGAAATTCCCACGGGATCAGGAGTTACGGGGGTGAAACCGCGGAGCGCTGCTAGTATATAACTAACTATACAATAATCGAAAATTAAAAGTTAAAAAATTAAAATCCGACAATGTAAATTTTTTTTTCCTTTTTCTTTCTGTTTTTTTTCCCAGTCTGTTGACTTTTTCTTTTTTTTTTACCTTAAAAGGGTAAAAAAAGGAACCTTTATAAGATCATTTTCTTGTCGGTCTGTCTGTCTGTTTGTCAGGAACGAATGGACCTAGCAAGTTGAAAATTCACACCCGTGGGTGGAGTGCTATTGTATGAAAAGTTAAAGCTGCTAGGGGCGCTTTTCAACTTTTCACACAACTTTCTCATTTACGCCAACGTGATAGTAAAGTTTGCTATACGAAAAAACTCGCACTTCACCCACAGATACTGAGGTCTATACTCCCTTTAACTTGACCCTTACACCCAATCGAAATAGGGGTGAAGTTAAATGGTACCAACCACACCACTGAGTAGAGAAAGAGAGTTGAAACTAACGTACGGTCGGCTGCATAATTCCAGACCCACCGTAGAGCTCCAAAACGGCTGTTATAAGAATGTTTTTAACACATGCGAGATTCTAGACACCTGCTTTAGTTGAAGTTTAAAGTCTTCTAACTCATCAATTAATCAAACAAAAATTATTAGAATGAAAACATTCCAATAATAGTAATTTTCGAACTCTACCGAGGGCTGCAATTATGCAGCCGACTGTACAGAACCCTCGGAGCGAATACAACTCGCACTTGACCGGTTTTTATTTTCTATTTCAGTTAATAAAGAAAGCATATTATGGTGTTTATTTGAAGTGATGTTAGAAACAACCTCCGCGGTCCGGACAGTCCACAGCGACTATTATGAAACCACAGTTCACAAATTATTAGAACAAATGGAGAAAATTGAGGTAGTCTTACTTGTTTTACTTGTATACAGGCTGTTTTCCGCCATTGGACCCTTTTTAATTGGGTCCCTTTTGCCTGAGGATGGAGTAGGCTTGCCCAGCACCTACTACCCTGTCAGCTTAATCGACCGTGTCCATAGGAGAGAACTTGTCAATACTACTGGAGCCAACTAAGCCGCGGGTTTCATCACGATGTTTTCCTTCACCGTAGGAGCAATGTCAATTAGCGCAATTAATTTTTTTTTTCTTAAATAATCTATTGGGATTGTCCAAATTTCCTGATTTTGGATTTCTTGATTAGTGCCTTTTTAGTATTTTTTTTAATATTTCTAAACTTTTAAACGTGGTGACGTCACCAATGGCGTAATAACAATGTCTTCCATTGTCTAAGTTGTTTAAAAAAAAGTGTGTCCGATATGGACGTATTAACTGTCATTTGTTTTTTTAATTTTTATGGCACATGTCGATTTCGTCATAACGCCGATGGTGACGTCATCAGAGTGCAAGTGAAGGTCAAACATTATATAATCGAAATATGCTAATTTAACGTTTATTAAATGTTTATCTATAATGTAGAAGAAGTCTTATTTCTGTAAACGGTTTTGTAAATTCAATAAAAAAAAATAACCAATCCCAATTTGCATGATATCACTAAGAAGTGTCATCATAAATAAGTTAGGATATGTGCCTTCGGAACGCGCTAGCCAATGAGAAGAAGGCACAGAACTCATGGAGTTTTTATTGTCGTTAGAGTGTAGACTCTCAAAGTGTGACGTCATGCGTCATGTTCCGGGAACGCGTCATGTTATTGACCATCAATGTTTTCTTATGACGTTATCATGTAAAATTAGCGTCCGTAAACCGACTTTACAGACAACCATTTGCTTTTGGTATTTTTTTAATTATACTCCCAAAAGGGCAGGCAAAAGACTTTTTAACCTATACAGCTTCATCTGACATACAATATTTTTTTGTTTCAGTCTTCTCCAGATTTGGATGTAGTGAAATCGGCATTGCTGTTCTTAAGTACGGAATACAATTTAGCAGCTTCGAGTAAGAAATATGGATGGAAACCAAATGAACAGGTATGGCGATGAAGGTTTTGTATTTTTGTTCCCTGTAAAATCAACTATACTATGTTCACTGAATTGTGACGTCAAAGTTCTTGTTATGACAACTCACTCCATGGAAGTTTTGTATTTTTCCTACTGTAAAATGAACTATCCTATGTTCACTGAATCGTGACGTCATAGTTCATATTTTGCAAGGTCACTCCATGGAGGTTTTGTATTTCTTCAATTGTACAATGAACTACTGAATCGTGAGGTCATAGTTCATGTTTTGACAGCTCACTCCATGGAAGTTTTGTATTTTTCCAACTGTAAAATGAACTATCCTATGTTCACTGAATCGTGACGTCATAGTTCATGTTTTGCAAGGTCACTCCATGGAAGTTTTGTATTTTTTCAAGTGAAAATTAACAATCTTAAGTTTACTGAATCGTGACGTCATAGTTCATGTTTTGCAAGCTCACTTCATGGAGGTTTTGTAGTTTCTCCTGTAAAATGTATTGCAGGTGAACAGGTATGATCTGAATTGTGACGTCAAAGTTCATGTTTGACACTCCATAAAGGTTTTGTATTTGTAACCGACTTCAAAAAAAGGAGGAGGTTCTCAGTTCGGTTGTATGTATTTCAGAGAAAACTCCTAATCTTTCATAAGTCGAGCGTTAACAAAACGCGTTACGTTTTCTAACAACCTGACAATAGATAGAATCCCGTTTTTTTATTTCTATGTAGGTATATTGAAATTTGTTAGCTACAAAAGTCGAACGTTAACGAAAACCGTTACGTTTTTAAACAATAGATGGCAGCATATATATATTTTTTATTCGTATACATTTTAGATACAAACTTCAGACCCGGATCAGATTCCCGCCAACCGGACTCTACCACAAGAACACAGCGCCATAGTACAAGCACTGAAAGCTCTTGATATATTAACGAATTTAATTAATAATTTAGATAAAGGTAAGTTTTAATCTGTATATATAAAAATCTTGTGTCACGATGTATGTTGCCAATAAACTCCAAAACTACTGAACCGATTTCAATCAAATGTTCACATGTACCCGTATTTTGGTCTAACTTACTGGATAGGATAGTTAAGTTATCATCTCAATTATTCGCTTATGTCGTGAATGTTAACGAATAAAATGTATCAATTAATGGTTTCTTAAGCAAGTGTTTATTTACTGTTTAGTTTTATGAAGTTCTCATAGATGGCTGTGTACGTTGATTCATCGATAAAATTCTTCAATATTGTTAGACTTGCAAATACACCCAATAGATGGCGCTGTGTTCGGGACTTACGCGGGTGAAATCGTTATCTTGTATAATTCCAGTGTTAAGACCATCGTTGCTCCGTTCCTCACTACCTATCTACCAAGTATTCGTATATCAATTCTTGCATTTATCTAAAACGGTTCAGGCGTTGCAGTTGGCTTACGTTTGCTGTCAGATCGCTGATTATTTGGATGACGTGTATGTATAAAAACATTTATTATATTTATTCTAAACTAGGTTTAGTCCGCGACTTCGTCCGCGTAGAAGTCGCAAATGGAACAAGGAGGAGGAAGTTCTCTCCTCTGGACATGGTCGACTAAGCTGAGAGGGTAGTAGGTGCTGGGCAAGCCTACTCCATCCTCACGCAAAATATTTATTTATATTTATAAGTACATAGACCAAGGAATCACGTTGTCCCTTACAAAACTTAGCCCCCCTTTTTCACCCCCTTAGGGGTAGAATTTCGGAAAATCCTTTCTTAAAGATGCCTACGTCACACAAAGAACACACCCTCCAAGTTTCAGGTCTCTACGATCAGCGGTTTAGGCTGTGCGTTGATCCGTCAGTCAGTCAGGACATAGCATTTTATATGTTTAGAAGATAACTAGCTGTTGCCCGCGACTTTGTTCGCGTGGTGGATTTGTTTTATTAAAAACTACTTTTTCTACTACTACTGAACTACTATTTCATAAGGGTGAAATGTTGGACAAAACCGCGGGCAGAAGCTAGTCTAAATATAAAATCCACTTTGGTTATGCATCAAATAATAGCCTAATTTTCAAAAAAAGTAACCCAGTCAAAGTCAGGTGAAGCGGTGGAAGATTTTTTAGCCACAAAAACTTTCTTATTGCATTTTTTTTTCTTTTTTTATAATATATTATTTTATTCCACAGACCCACTTACATAATAAATGCTGGCAACTTATTATATCATATAGCAACACCTAGTGACGAAATAAAGGAAATTATAACAAAAGCCGGCGAAAAATGGAGCAAATTATCACGAAAAGATAATTTTGATACATATGTTATATTTATTTGTGATGCTGCTGTAAGTACTTATCAATTTGTAACTATACCACCCTCTCAGCTTAGTCAACCGTGTACGGAAAGAACAAAATCTGGAGACAACTAAGCTGTGGATTTCATCACGATGTTTTCCTCGCAATCGGTTCAGTAGTTTTTGCGTGAAGGAGTAACAAACATACACACACACAAACTTTCACATTTATAATATTAGTAGTTTAGGATTCTATGTTTGTAAGAAATCAATATCACTTAACCTGGATAAAACTACAGGATGTAGCTAATTTAACATGTTTTCAGATATATTACAATAAATGCTTATATGTATTTCATTGGTACGGAATTTTCCTATTGACAAAACCAGTGAAAAAT
This sequence comes from Idaea straminata, assembly GCA_951213275.1. Lineage (NCBI taxonomy): Eukaryota > Metazoa > Arthropoda > Insecta > Lepidoptera > Geometridae > Idaea > Idaea straminata. The sequence continues at coordinate 972,812 of OX577875.1, read as the reverse complement.
CTAAAACCAAAAAAAATAAAAATAAATCAATCATTCTGGACTGAAATTTTCCATTGTAAAATTACAGGGTGTAGCTAATTTAACATGTTTTCAGATATATTACAATAAATGCTTATGTATTTCATTGGTACGGAATTTTTCTATTGGCAATACCAGTGAAAAATCTAAAAACAAAAAAAATAAAAATTATCTATCTGGACTGAAATTTTCCATTGCAAAATTACAGGGTGTAGCTAATTTAACATGTTTTCAGATATATTACACTAAATGCGGATGTATAGGTTTGGCGGCTAGATTAGTACAATCTGCGCAAGCGATGATGTTGGACGCATTTCAAAAGGATCCAGAAATTAATGGTAAATATACGATGTGTTTAAACAAAGGGGTTTTAAGGGCAGGTGCTAATAAAGCTACCAAAATCGACCTTTGTTTTAAGCAACTCTAAGTAATCAAATACTCTTTTTTTGTTATTTGGATATAAATGGATATTGTAGTTTAATAACCATATTTTTGTTTATTGTGGTTGAAAACATGATATGAACAACTTCGTTCGATAAAAAAAATGTTAGAAAACAGAGAATTATTAGATCGTTTATCGGGTTTTATTCAAAAATAGTTAACGTTTGTTTCTAAAAATGAATCAAATGATAGGTTTTGACCTCTAGGAACTATATTTGTGGATAATAATGCTAAAATGTTTTGCATATCGATCAAATATAACAGTTAGCACGCAGCACGCTACGTCTTTGAGAGCGCGGGCTAAGGTAATGTGAATACCTACACACGGTACTGGAAGAGCGCCTTAATTCGGAAAGGGGGTTGTTCCAGACGTCTAGGCGAACAACTTTTGTTCTACGACTTTTGGAAATTCGAACTTTTTAAGTTATTGCATAGCTTTTATCGCGTGCTTTGAGCGCGGTGACCGAATCAAGAAATTCCGTAACGAAAATAAAACCTAACACCCCCACTCCGCCTACCATGTAGCTCGGCCGAACGTTCGCTTAACGTGTATGTATATGGTACGACTGTACGAAGCTCGCTCGATGCAATAGCTTTACCGCGGCAGTCCCCGCGTGCACACGTTTTTTTTTCTTTACGATAATTCTGAGGGAATTTTTACTTGTTGCAGGACATTCCACACATCGCCATCTAGCCCCAAGCTAAGTAACTACACTTGTGTTATGGGTGCTAGACAACTCATATACTACTTATATACTTTTCTTTTGTAAATATATACAAATACATAGAAACAACCTGACCACAGACAAATATAAGCATAAATACATGTCTGAGGCGGGAATCGAACCCGCAACCCTGTGTTTGGCAGTCCGGTATGGTGACCATTTTGCCAACTGGGTCGTGGGAACAGAAATACATAATCTGTGAAAATTTCAACTGTCTAGCTATCACGGTTCATGAGATACAGCCTGGTGACGGACAGACGGACAAACTTAATAATTGGTTCCCGTTTTTTTCACGAGCTGTTTTCCGCAATTAGACCCTTTTTTAATTGGGTCCTTGTTTGCGTGAGGATGGAGTAGGCTTGTTCATCACCTACTTCCCTTACCCCAGCAGTATAGACAAGTTCTAGCCGCGGGTTTCATCACGATGTTTTCCTTCACCGTAAGAGCTGTCAATTAGCGCACATAAATTTTTCTTAAGAAAAATCCATCGGTGCACGGCCGGCCGGGATTCGAACCCACGACCTTCAGAATGAAATTCTCCGCCGCTGAGTATCGAACTCTCAAAATTTTTTTTTTTTTTTTAAATACCTTATTCTGTTTTTTTTTTCAGTAGAAATGGCAATGGGTAGATTAATGGAGGCTCAAGTACATCTGTCTTATCATACAGACAGACAGACGGACAGACAGACTGTCCTGACGACTGTCAATGGAGTACAAAGGCATTATTTAAGCATTAGAAGTAATGGTAAGTTGAATAATTTACTACCTCATCTTAATGATAACAACCCATGGACGTGACTTTAGTTACTCCATTTCAAATAATACTTTCAAATATTTGTAATATTGACCTTTCTGAGCGTGATCACATGAAAAAAAAACCCCATGAGTTTCTTGTGCCTTCTTCTCATTGGTGGGCGCGTTCCGAAGGCACACATCCTAACTTAGTTTTTAAGACGTATCCATATGCAACCCTAAAACCTAACTAATATTTAAAATCCGAAAGTTGCTTCGATAAAAGACAAAAAGAAACAGAAATAAAATTAAGTGAGGCAACATGGTGAGGCACCCTTCGTGCGCGAGACCGACTCGCACTTGGCCGGTTTTACTTGAACGGACTGTTTTCCGCGATTGGACCCTTTTTAATTGGGTCCTTTTTGCGTGAGGATGGAGTAGGCTTGCCCAGCACCTACTACCCTCTCAGCTTAGTCGACCTTGTCCAGAGGAGAAAACTTGTCAATACTTCTGGAGCCAACTAAGCCGCGGGTTTCATCACGATGTTTTCCTTCACTGTAAGAGCAATGTCAATTAGCGCACATAAATTTTTCTTGAGATACATTGGTGCACGGCCGGGATTCGAACCCACGACCTTCAGAATGAAAGTCGAGGTATCTACCACTAAGCCAACACCGCTCTATCGCGCTTGGCCGGTTTTTTAGTTTGTAAAGTTTAATTTATAAGTTTACTAGCGACCCGCTCCGGCTTCGCATGGCAATGTATCCTCCTAATCCTATCCTACTAATATTATAAATGTGAAAGTTTGTGTGCGTGTGTATGTTTGTTACTCCTTCACGCTAAAACTACTAAACTGATTGCGATGAAACTCGGTATCTAGATAGCTGGAGAACTGGATTAACACATAGGATACTTTTTATCCCGATATCCCCACGGGATCGGGACCTACGCGGGTAAAACCGCGGGGCGCAGCTAGTTATACATATAAACCTTCCTCTTGAATCACTCTATCTATTTTAAAAAAGAAACTTGTGAGGTGTCAAGGGACACCCGGATGGAACAAAGTTCTTTTCGATTAATTAGTGAAGGAATCGTAATAAAATCCAAAAGAGTCGTTACAACATTTAGTCTTAATTTTTTCCGTCTAGCCCCCTTTCGCAACGCGCCATAAGGAACTTCAAAATCATCTATTAAAAAAAACCTCATCAAAATCCGTTGCGTAGTTTTAAAGATCTAAGGGACAGACAGCGGGAAGAGACTTCGTTGTATACTAAAGTGATTAAGGGCAGGTGCTAATAAAACTACCAAAATCGACCTTTGTTTTAAGCAACTCTAAGTAATCAAATACTCTTTTTTTGTTATTTGGATATAAATGGATATTGTAGTTTAATAACCATATTTTTGTTTATTGTGGTTGAAAACATGATATGAACAACTTCGTTCGATAAAAAAAATGTTAGAAAACAGAGAATTATTAGATCGTTTATCGGGTTTCATTCAAAAATAGTTAACGTTTGTTTCTAAAAATGAATCAAATGATAGGTTTTCACCTCCAGGAACTATATTTGTGGATAATAATGCTAAAATGTTTTGCATATCGATCAAATATAACAGTTAGCACGCAGCACGCTACGTCTTTGAGAGCGCGGGCTAAGGTTATGTGAATACCTACACACGGTACTGGAAGAGCGCCTTAATGTTTGCCTTCCGAATAAAATAAATAAAATTATCCAGCATCAAACTGGAGTACCCGCCGGTCCTTCACGCTCCGTCTCCGCTACCACACCGGTGTAGCTACACTGGCAGCTGCGAGAGCTACACGGAAGCTGTTACTGCTGCGGCGGGCCGGGGCTGCTGGCGCTGCGGGGCTCGGCGCTGTCGGTGCCGGGTGTAGAGCCAGGCTGTATGGGGAGCTCACTGATGTACACACTGGGGACGATGCACAGGTATTTATGACCCAGTTGGCACAATCACCATGACGGACTGCCAAACATAGGGTTGCGGGTTCGATTCCCGCCTCAGACTATTTATCTATACTAATATTATAAAGCTGAAGAGTTTGTTTGTTTGAACGCGCTAATCTCAGGAACTACTGGTTCGAATTGTAAAATTATTTTTCTGTTGGATAGTCCATTTATCGAGGAAGGCTATAGGCTACTTTTTATCCCGATATTCCCACGGGATCGGGAGTTACGCGGGTGAAGCCGCGGGGCGCTGCTAGTGCTTAGATATTTGTCTGTGGTCTGATTGTTACTATGTATTAAAAGTATATATTTAAAAAAAAAGTATATAAGTAGTATATGAGTTGTCTAGCACCCATAACACAAGTGTAGTTACTTAGCTTGGGGCTAGATGGTGATGTGTGGAATGTCCTGCAATATTTATTTAGAGGTTTTACCAAGCAAAGCAACCTAAGCAAACAAAAAACAAACAAAGAATAAAATCCTTCCTCTTTATAATATTAGATTGACTGCGGCTTAGTTGCCTCCAGACGTACGAATTCTTTCCTCTAGACACGGTCGACTAAGCTGAGAGGTGCTGGACATAGTCTAAAGATCCAACTATAGAGGTACAAAAACGAACATTTCCTTTTGTGTTTTCAGATAAAAATCGACAATCGCCTAAAACACATCCTCGGCCTACAACCAACGAACGAAATCCATCCACATTTCGCGCAAAAAACACTGGAAGAACCGACACCGCGTGATATAGAGCCCATGCGTGACGTATTCACCAAGCACCAGACCAGCCCATCGCTACCAAATATTACTATCCCAGCTTTTAAATTACCGGAATTTGTGCTCCATGAAAATTGTGAGTGTTACGCCTGCGTTGAACCGCTGGCTTTTGTAATAGCATCCAAAACTGCTGGTCTAGAAGCAGCTGTTTACTTCCGAAGTGGTGAAATTGATATTGCGAGGAATTATTTCAACGGGGCAATCAAATTGATCAACCTTTCGAAAAATCGGTTGAAGAAAATCAAAGATTTTTTCAAATGTGAAAAGTTTATTGTTCAAGATGTTTTTAATGGTTATTCTATGGAATTGGAAGAGATTGAAGTTGAAATTTTGATAGAGATGTCTTTTTTGGAATTGAAATGTCGAAATTTTGAAGTCGCAGATGAATATATAGTAGAAATTCATGAAATAATCAAAGGAATTCGTGTTGATGAATATTTGAACAGTGATATCCGGAATTTGATTATAGCATCTGCAGAATTACGTAAAGATGTTAAAAAATCAAATAAAATTGATAGTTTAGAAGAAGAGTTTGAGAAATTAGAAATTAGTGCGAAAGAAGCACCTAAAACTCCAGAAATCAAAGTCAAAATACCAAAAGGAGAAACTAAAAAAGTCGTTAAAGACGAAGAGGTTTACAAAAAACGGAAAGTTATCAAACTTAATTTGGATGAGGAAAGTGACGATTTTGAAGTACCGAAAGTTGTGAATTCAGCGTTTAAAATACCAGTGCCAAAGCTTGCGAAGGCGAGCTTAGAACCTGCTACCCCGGTGGCTACACGATCGGTACCCAAAGTTCTAATCACACAGCCATCAGCAGATACTCCAATTACAAAGAAAACTAGTGAATTTTTCACACCATCTGAATCTCCGGAACAGTTTTTCACCCCTATGACGTCAGTAAAAACTTACACCAAGAAAAGCCTCAGGCAAAACATAGTCAAGAAACTCGAGGACGAATTCTCGACTCCCAAAGAAATAAAACTAAAAAAAGAAAAATCTGAAAGTGATTTGTTTTTAAAAGCACCGAAGAGAACTCAAAAAGTTGTTAAAAAACAAAATGAAAATGAAAAACCTAATGAAAATACAGAAGTAAAAAGTAAAAAAAAAGAAACGCTGCGTCGCGCTACCAGTCCGGGGAAGCTACCGAAAGGTGCAAACCCCACGGGAAAAGCTACCAGCCCCGGAAAAGGGCAGAATCCCGCGGGAAGATCTTTGAGGCGGCGACCGCAAGTCGTATTTAGTTTGGACGATGATAAAAATGATGCCAAATAAACTTATATTCTAATACTTTAATTAAAAAACTAGCTATTGCCCGCGACTTTGTCCGCATAGAAGTTGAAAAGTACCAAGGAATCACGTCGTCCCATACAAACTTAGGAGTTGAATTTCAGAAAATCCTTTCTTATCGGATGCCTACGTCACACAAAGAACACACCGTCCAAGTTTCAAGTCTATACGATCAGCGGTTCAGGCTGTGCGTTGATCCGTCAGTCAGTCATTCAGAACAAAGAATTTTATATGTATAGATTAAGGCTTTTCGAATTCATCAACCCCAGAAAAAAATGTCTAAGGTGACCAAAGTTTCTTGTGACCAAAAGATATAACTAAAATCTATCAATAAAAAAGTTATTACTATGGTATATTAGGCTAATAACCTTAATTTAATTATTATTGAATTAAACCAATGTATATTTTGTATTATAAGTATTGAAAATAAAAGGTTTTGTAAAAAACCAAATTTATTAATTTTGTCATCTTGGGTGTAAGATGAAGATGATCCCGTGAATTCCCGTGGGAATATCGAATTAATAGCATAGAGATTGAAATAATTAGATAGGACATTTTTCATTTCAAAACCTATTTTTTGCCACGATAAAGTTGGGTAAGTTTTTGATTCTTATTAATTTTGTCATCCCGTGGGAATATCGAATTTAAAGCACAAAGAAAAAATATTAGACAGGAATTTTTTCATGTCCTGTCTATTTTTTGACACAATAAAATTGGGTAAATCCTGGATGGTTCAATAAAAATTCAATATTCCTCTATAAGTATTTATTAATAAGCATAAATAAGACATAATTCAAGTACATAAAGTACAAATATTTACAATTTCTTAAAACTTGCAATAAACTGATCCATAAATGTCATTAAAAAATTCGCCTTAATTAAATATGACGCGGTTTGCTAAATGATTTAAAAACTAATCATCATAGATATTTCAATTCATTTTGGTTTCCATAACTGCATAGTTACACGGGTCCTTGCCGAAGATGCATCGCACAAAGCACGTCGCACTTCGATATTGCCTCAATAACAAATCTAATAAATGAGTAGTTCCCATTTGTTCTATAGAACTGACGTCAACGGGACAAAAAAAAAGGCAATTTTCTCTTATTTTGTTCTATAGAACTACATACTTGCCTGTCCACCCGGGTTTACTCATTAATATAAATTGGAAATCAAGTTTTCCAAAACAGTTCCAAACAATATTTGTCAATATTTGATTGGTGATTATCAAAGTTTGATATTCACCAAAAAGTCTTGTTCTATAGAATAATTTGAGAAAAATAGGTACTAAATGTTCTATGGAACAATTGAGAATGTTTTTTTCTCTTTTTGTCCCATTGACGTCAGTTCTATAGAACAAATGGGAACTACTCTATGCAATTAGAGACCGCAAGTAAGATTCTAAGGTCCTGCTCGAGTTGAAGTTTAAGGTGAAAATACAGACGCTCTCTCCATACAAACGTAGTCGACTGTTTCCTCCCTGGATAATGACACTAGCACAAATATTTGCATAAAACCTATAACTGCCATGACTTTAACCCTATGTCTTGGTTTTTTCATTTTCTAATTATCATAGAAATTAACATTTAAAAACAAAGCATTGGAGCAAGGTCATGGCAGTTATGAGTTCTATGCAACAAACATATTTGCTCTAGTGTCATTATTCAGGGAGGAAACAGTCTACTACGTTTGTATGGGGAGAGCGCCCGGTACCCTTTTCTCTTAAATTCCTTCAATTCATGAATTTTTTTCAACAAACGTTTTAAAAAGGTTTTCATTACTCATACTCCGAAAGTAGGTCTAAAGATGCCTGAAGAGCGTGTAGAAAGAAAAACTTTCAGCCCTAGGGAAAATCGCTTTCACTGACAGCTGTCATGTCAAATTATGGCTTCGCGCGGCTTATGCTTGTAGCCAGTATCAGTATTATTACGCATTAGGAACTTCAAAAACCTAACCTCCTTGCTTTAGGTAACACCAAAGAATAACAATTATGGCTTACACGGCTTATGCATACTGCCAGAGGTAGTGTGGACTCTCGTTATTAGGAAGAATTTTATGTATTATTCGTAATGAAAAGCACAGTGTTTACCTCAGGTAAAAGACTCATTAAGTCCCTCGAACTATTAGCGCCCTCGCTACGCTCGGGCGCCAAACTCCGTCTCGGGACTCAGTGTGTGACTTTCACACCTAGGGTAACAATGTACTATAACACAGGGGCTAGTGTAATCTAAAATTAAATTACATTTCAACACACAAGGTAGATATTTAATAAAATCAGTTTAACACTTTGACAGTTGGTTAATCAAGAAAGCCTTAAAAGCTTTTCATTTTCATTTTTGCAAGTCAAAATTTAATATAATTATTTTATTTTTTACTTGTCACGGGACATCTTTTAGTTTTTTTTTATCCGAACTTAGTGGTGGACATCTATCTTTTACGTATTCTAACTCTAAAAACATGTCTTAAAAAGAAAAATAAATATATTTCGTTAGTTATCTACCTAAGTTATATTTTGTTAAATATTATAACTATTTATTATTATTTAGAATATTTTATCTTCTATGTATATTAATATTTATTTTATTTTCCTCCTTATATTCCTATTACGTTATGTACAACCCACCCATCCCCTTCTTTAATTCTTGTCCATCCAAAGGTTGCCTGGAAGAGATCGCTTTTAGCGATAAGGCCGCCCATTGTGCCATATTGTTAGGTTTAATTTTGTTTTTGTAACAGGAGTTTATGTTAGAATTAAGGTTTAATGTGGTACAATAAAGAGTTTATCTATCTATCTATCTATTTTTTAATATATATGTTTATCCTAGCAACGGTTTCTTCATACAAATATATTTCTTTATTTACTTCATGAAAAATGCCTTTTAGATTAAAGCATAAGTTCCCAATCTTTTAAGATCTACAGCACTCGGGGAGTGCCGCGGTAAAGCTATTGCAGAGTGCGAGCTTCGTACAGTCGTACAAAAAACCCCAAGAGTTTCTCGTGCCTTCTTCTTCTTCTTCGGCGCGTTCCGAAGGCACACATCCTAACTTAGTTTTTAAGACATATGTGGTCTATGTATGTATTAAGCATCTAAAGGAATACATTTGTTTACTTTGACTTTGTACCATATATGTATACACGTTAAGCGAACGCGAGGCCGAGCTACATGGTAGTCGGAGTGGGGGGGTGTTAAGTTACGGAATTTCTTGATTCGGTCGCCGCGCTCAAAGCCCGCGATAAAAGCTATGAAATAGCCTAAAAACTGCATCAAAATCCGTTGCGTAGTTTTAAAGATCTAAGCATACATAGGGACAGACAGCGGGAAGCAACTTTGTTTTACTATGTAGTGATTACAAATTAAAAATTAATTATCTCTTTTTCTCTTAGAACAGCTAGATTAAATGTTTTTTCATGAAAATATGTGTATTTTCAAAGTAAATATATTTAATTTCTGATTAGGCAGGTCCGGCCACTAGGGTGGGGTGCTGCCTCCGTTCGTAACCTATGCTTTAGAGTAAATATTCATTTTTCATGAATTACCCATAAATTTGTATCAAGAAAGCGATATCCGTGTAATATCTTAATATTAATATGTCATATTAGTATATAAGCTGTATTATAATTCTATGAGACAAAATATATAAAAAAAACAATGGTTTTATACCACTGAGTTATTAATAATCCACTGGAGGTGACAAAGACGAAGAAAAAGTTCACACCTAGCCGAAAAAGTTCACACATGGCCGGCAGCGCATGCCAACTAACGCCCTTCACAACACCGGATAAAATGGCAAAATTATTCGAATTACGAATGCATAAAAAAATGTTTAACACATTTTTTTATGCATTCCTTATTACATAACATTCATTAATGCATTCGTAATTACATTAAAATTAAGGCTTAATTATATTATTTTGGTGGCACACCTGCATTCACAAAAAAGTGTGACGGCATGCGTCCGAACATGACCATGACGCGTCCGTTCCCGTTAGGAAACAAGAGTATTTAATACGTTATCACGTAAAGTTATCGTCCGTAAACCCGACTTTACAGACAACCATTCTTTTACACAGAATAGTCTTGCGTTAGACCTCATCTCACCTGATGGTGTAGCGACGATGAGGTCGAGGATGAAGCATGCTCGCCTATAAGAAGAACGGCATGGTTGGACAACATGATGGAACGGGACGAGTCACTTGCCACCATGACTGTCCAGGGGGTATAATAAAGTCACGGCTGTGCCCTAGCTGGGTTACGGAAACACACTGTAGAGTAACAGCCCATTCCCTCATACTTGTAAGAAATAGGTGAAAAATTATAGTAAAGAATTCCAATTATTGTGGCAATTAAAGCCCACAAACAAGATGAAAGAATAGAAGCGACAAGATTAACAGCAGCAATAATTTTGAATTAAACTCCTTTTTTATCATAAAAATATTTTTCATTACTCATACTCCGAAAGTAGGTCTAAAGATGCCTGAAGAGCGTGTAGAAAGAAAAACTTTCAGCCCTAGGGAAAATCGCTTTCACTGACAGCTGTCATGTCAAATTATGGCTTCGCGCGGCCTGTGCAATGTGCTTGTAGCCAGTATCAGTATCATTACGCATTAGGAATTTGAAAAACCTAACCTCCTTGCTTTAGGTAACACCAAAGAATAACAATTATGGCTTCACACGGCTCATGCATACTGCCAGAGGGAGTATGGAGTCTCTCATTCACTCTCGTTATTATGAAGAATTTTATGTATTATTCGTAATGAAAAGCACAGTGTTTACCTCGGGTAAAAAACTCATTAGGTCCCTCGAACTATTAGCGGCTCGGGACTCAATGAGTGACTTTCACACCTAGGGTAACAATGAACTATTTTTCTTTCTTCCGGCTGTGGCTTTAATATTATCCTAACTTTTTCTTCGTCTTGTCTACTCCAATGGAACATCACTACCTCATTGTTTTATACTTTCAATTTTACGCGCAAATCTAAGCTTTTCGCACCATTTTTCCTTGCACATGTGTTAATAAACAATAATAAACTGTACATTTTTTTAAATCTAATAATTTATTTTACTAAAGTTGTTTAAAACGGGAACTTGACCATGTTTCAATCATTTATAACGAAAGAGGATCTAGCTAATCTAACCATCTATTATAGCGATTTGATTAGCTACATATTATTGTTTCTACTCTACACTGAGGCTGCATCTAGATGGAAGAGACCAACAGATTATTTTTTACTGACTCGTAAACATGGCGCTTGCATCAGTGTCAAAATAAAAAAAAAACAGAAAAATCCCTTTTTAAACAATTTTAGTAATAAACTAAAATTCTAAATATATTTTGACTTATTTAAGACCAGTTGATGGGAATACGAAATATTAACAGACTGTGTTTTTTTTTATAGAGGTTCTAACATACAGTACGGGAGCGATTTTTTTTGCGCGGTGCACTTTGAGATCCATGCGTATCGATAGAGGGCATTGCGAAGAACAAATAATGCCTTGATACCAGTCTCGGAAACGGGATATTTGTTGAAACATGAAATTTTTTTAATATTTCGTTTCCCAGACGCTTTAGAAGTTTGGTGTGAAGAAATTATTATACCTCCAAAAAAAATTTGTCGTTTTTAACCATCAACTGGGAATATACGATAATATTTTTTTACATTTTTTTTTCTCCATTTTTTTCATTACTAACTAAAAGTTTATTATCTAAAATGCATATCTGTATACAGGGTGTTTGGTACATCGTTGGTAAAATTAACGGGAGCCATATGAGAAAATGTGGCTTATCTGATTTTTCACATTTTTCTTTTATTTTTGGAGTTTACTCCTTAAGAATCGATTTTCATATATAAGGCGCCCGGTATGAGAAAATCCGAGGGATAAAACCTACTAACAAGTAACGAAAATCGTGTCACGTTTTTGGTGCGCACCTTTAGTGCGCAACTTTCTAATTTGGCTGTGAGTGTATTGCGTATGGTTAGATACTCGTACTTAAGGAGTAAACTCCAGTCGTGCGTCGGAGCTGACACACACACTTTTTTTTATGACAGCAGGTAGAAAAATGTTATTTAACAACTGTGAATTTATGTTTTATTTTTTATTATAGCAACTGCTAACGCGTATGTAAAGTAAGATTCAATATAATAATTTGTTCAAACAAAACTAGCTTCGTTGGCGTTGCGTTCCGTATTTATGTAGTTGATCTTAGATATTAACAATTTTTTTTTTCAAAACATTAAGGTAAATTATTGCTTAAGCCATTGGCCGTTTACAGAACAGCGATAGGTGTTCTAGATATTTTTAAGGGTATTTATTGGAAGTGAAACCTGAATCGCGAATCAATGACCTTGGTAATTTTAATTGCGAATATTGACAGTTAACGATATTTGACAGATAATCTAACCCGTCACCTTCTGCGTCGCAGGCGAGGTTTAACGAAAGAACGGTTCATACGTACTCAGGCGCCTGCTCCCCAACCACGCTTGTTTATTTAACCAATTATATACCAAACACCCTGTACGAGCATTTTCAAAATCCTAACTATAAGTGACTTTCACAGATTCTTGGTTAAATAAAATTAAATCTACATTATTAAAAATATACAGGCCACACCAATAAATAGAACCAAGATGGCGGTCTTTCGCATACGAAAATGTTAAGCAAACTCTTGCGCAGTGTTGCCATCCAAAAAATGTTAACAAAACTTTGTGCAGTATTGCCATTCGAAAAATGACAAGAAAATCTGAATTGCTGCCTTGCCATTGCAATCCGAAAAATGTTTCAGAAAGCTTGCGCAATGTTGCCATATTGGTTATAGTTATTCGATGAGACCTTATAGAGTTTTATGTACTTTTTACAAAATAATTTAAATCTAATACTTTAAGTATATTAATTTATAGTGCTTGTGACGTCAGAGAAATGATGACGTCACAAAATCACCCTGAGTTATCCTAACTACTAATAAATTGTTACAGAACTCGATTAAGGTTTATTTTAGCTGCAATGTTTTAGGACGAATAAAAGGAGTATTTGAACCTTATTTTAGTAGAATGGTTGATTTCAGCAAACTGTTAAAAATTTATAGACTAAATCTAGGTTTTTTTTAGTTTAACTTTGACTATTTTGTAGCTAAAATCTACAGTGATTTTAGCTTAAATGTATGGATTAAATCTGGGTTTAATAAAATTGATATTTTTTAATTAGACTATTGTTTTGCCCCTGTAATCTCTATTAAGGAAATTACAAAAAAAATAACATGTGAATGAACAATGTTTTAATATCAAATCTTTTAAAGTCGTTTGTGTGACTACCTCCCGACATGTTGAAAATAATAATCACACTGAGTACTTATAATTCAAGTGTATGTAACGTCTATTAGAAGAAGGTCGTAAGTCCAATACTTGTTCATAGTACTTGTACTTGTATACAGGCTGTTTTCCGCCATTGGACCCTTTTTAATTGGGTCCTTTTTGCGTGAGGATGGAGTACGCTTGCCCAGCACCTACTACCCTCTCAGCTTAGTCGACCATGTCCAGAGGAGAGAACTTGTCAATACTTCTGGAGCCAACTAAGCCGCGGGTTTCATCACGATGTTTTCCTTCACCGTAAGAGCAATGTCAATTAGCGCACATAAATTTTTCTTAAGAAAAATACATTAGTGCACGGCCGGCCGGGATTAGAACCCACGACCTTCAGAATGAAAGTCGAGGTATCTACCACTAAGCCAACACTGCTCTCACACTGAGTACTTATAATTCAAGTATTAATGTTTGTGTGTAACATCTATTAGAAGAAGGTCGTAAGTCCAATACTTGTTCATAGCATCATTGTAGCGCACAGATAGTTGACATTGACGCAATACTGTACCTAGAGATTACAGGGTTTTTATGTGTATATTTCGTATACTAGTTTATTTTAACTGCAATGAGATTTTGTCAGTTATGTTTAGATGCAAGTGCAGAAGTTTTTTAGTTTTAAAACTGTCTCCGACGGTGACGCTTGAGTGCTTTTCACATAAGTCTGCAAGTTATACAAATCTTACTGATCAATGATCAATGAATCTAAGGTAATGTTGCAAATTTAGTAGATTTATTTTCTAAACAACTCTCAAAAACTAAAATTTGGAAATGCAACCCTAATATACCGTTTGGAATTTTAAAAAAAATCAGTAAATTAGTGCAAATTGTAACATTTTTTATAAGCAGTTGGCAACATTGCGCCATACTAGCGCCCCCAATCTGCAAACTTATGTCATAAGCACTTTACAATGCACCTTCACTAGTGTCCTGTCACTCTCTTCACTACAAGTGTAGTGCACACAAGTGTAGTGTTCACTTCCCTTCTAGCTTGTAGTGTGTTCTTTATGATAGTTTTCTTATTCTGTTTTATTTTCATTTTTTGTAATATGTAACATATCATTTTTTTTGTATGTGTGCTTGAATGCTCTTCTAATGTTATTCTATACTACACTTGTTACTTCACTACAGGCTTGTAGTGTACACTTGCCACTTCACTCCAAGTTTGTAGTGTACACTTGCCACTTCACTCCAAATTTGTAGTGTACACTTGCCACTTCACTCCAAGTTTGTAGTGTACACTTGCCACTTCACTCCAAATTTGTAGTGTACACTTATCACTTAACTACAAGCTTGTAGTGTACACTTCATTACACTACACTTGTTACTAGCAGTCAAGCTACAATCTTGTAGCGTTCACTTGTCCCTCCACTAAAAGTGTAGTGTACACTTGTCACTACACACTACACTAGCAGTCTGTGGTGTCACGCTGGGGTTTAGCGTGACGCCCCCTGGCCGAGGTCCTGCGCGAGGAGAGCGGCGGGGGCGGCGCGCCCTCAGCTGGGAAAAGAAAAATTAGAATTTTAAACTAAGGTATTTTCAGTACTGGAGTTATTAAAAATGGATGTTTAGAGCGCGAGAGCTCTTGTATTTGTATACGGGCTGTTTTCCGCAATTAGATCTACAAATAGAATCTTTTTAATAAGGTCCATTTGGATGGAGTAGGCTTTCCCAGCTTAGTGGACTATATCCAGAGGAGATAACTTGTCAATACTGCTGGGGCCAACTAAGCCGGGAGTTTCATAATGATGTTTTCCTTCACCGTAAGAGCAATGTCAATTAGGGCACATACATTTTTCCTAAGAAAATTCATTAGTGCACGGCTGGCCGGGATTTGAATCCACGACCGTCAGAATGAAAGTCAAGGTATCTGCCACTAAGCCAACACCGCTCTCGCGCGAGAGCTCTTATACAGGCGGATTTCGGCAACTAGACCTCTTTTGTTGGGTCATTTTTGTGTGAGGGCAGAATGGACTACGTCCTATACTGCCCTCTCAGCTTAAGCCGTGTCCAGAGGAAAGAATTAGTCAATAAGTCTGGAGATACCTAAGCTGGTTACATCACGATGTTTACCGCGCATAGTAAGAGCAATGCAAATTAGCGCACACATTTTAGTTTTGTTGTTATAGCGGCAACAGAAATAAATTATCTGTGAAAATTTCAACTATCTAGCTATCACGGTTTATGAGATACAGCCTGGTGGCAGACAGACAGTGAAGACTTAGTAATAGGATCCCGGCGAGGGCCAGACCGCGTGGAGGTAGTCTCCTGTATATGACATTACCTGCGCCTATGTCGCCTGGAGCGCCTCGGTCCCCGCCTGCCACCGCCGCCCCCGCCTCCGCCGCCGGCTCCGCCCCCCTCGGCCCACCGCTCGAAGGCTCGCTCCCTCTCCAACCACTCCTGGTACTTGTACCACCATTCCTCCCACTTGACGTAGTCGGCGAGGGTCAGACCGCGGAGGTAGCCTCGGGCGCGGTAATACTCATAACTGTCAACAATAATGGGTTAGTTTAAATAAAAGGCATAAATAAATAAATATTTCAGGACATTCCACACATCGCCATCTAGCCCCAAGCTAAGTAACTAGACTTGTGTTATGGGTGCTAGACAACTCATATACTACTTATATACTTTTTATATTGTAAATCTATACATATAAAATGCTTTGTCCTGAACTACTGACTGACTGACGGATCAACGCACAGCCTAAACCGCTGATCGTAGAGACCTGAAACGTGGAGGGTGTGTTCATTTTATGGTGTAGGCATCCGATAAGAAAGGATTTCCCGAAATTCTACTCCTTAGGGGGTGAAAAAGGGGGGGCAAAGTTTGTAAGGGAAAATGTGATTCCGTGGTCCAAACTACTTCAAATTTTCGACTTCTACGCGGACGAAGTCGCGGGCAAGAGCTAGTATTTACTTATAATACATAGAAACAACCACCCCCACATAATTCCAGAAGCCTAAAAAGGTGGCAGACCTATGGCTACCACCTTTTTAGGCTTTTAGGCCCAAATCCACTATTTGCATTAATGGATCTACCATTGTCATTATATGGAGACTACTAGCTTTTGCCCGCGACTTCGTTCTTAGAAGTCGAAAGAATGTTTATGCAAAATTTGGAGTAGATTGGACCAAGGAATCACGTTGTCCCATACAAACTTTGCCCCCCCCCCTTATTTCGGAAAATCCTTTTTTATCGGATGCCTACCTCACACAAAGAACACACCCTTCCAAGTTTCATGTCTCTACTATCAGCGGTTTAGGCTGTGCGTTGATCCGTCGGTCAGGATGTATAGATTAGTATTATATCAAGATTGTGACTTTATTTGGTGCTCTTGTGGTACTTTATTGGCTTTATTGACTTTTTTGGTACTTAAAAAACAACGGAAATGTTCTAGTGACACGAGCAGAGGGTAAAGACTAGAGTTTAATTTATACCAAGCTTCCAAATACCCCATTCCGTCCATTGGTTTAAGCTATGCGTTGATTAAGTGAACGCACAGCGCTAAATGAGTGATCAATTTTGTGCTGATCTCTTTACTCTAGCGAATCCGCGACTTTTTTTCGGCTCTATGCGTTCGCGCACACTATGCAATCTCATAAAGTTGATTGTGAATATGGGTGTAGTCAGTACTACATACCGCACAGTAACATCATCCCAAGAAGGCAGCCCCCCCGGCGCTGCAGCCAACAGCTCCTCAGGATACGCGCCCAGCTCCGGCGACTCCGCCCCGGGTGCACCGCCGGGAGCTCCACTTGGGCCGGTCGCTCCGCCCTCGATGCGCACGTGGAGGCGAGCCTCGCGACGCGTTATACGCATGTTTTCTAGTCGAGCTGATCTATCGGCTGACCATTGAGCCATCTTGCCGAACCTGGGGAAATAAATAATGTTGTAGACCATTTTACACAGCGCCATTTAGGCCCAAGCTAAGCAACTAGGCTTGTTTTATGGGTGCTAAACAACGGATATACTTTTCTTTTATGTATATACAGGATGATTTTTTTTATCAAAGGAAATAGCTCCTCTTTGTAGTTTTCTACAATTTTCATCTTTCCGTTTCAGGTTAAATAATAACGTGAGGCATAGAGGCAAGTAATATTTTTCTAACTTTTTAAAAATGTGTTAAATTCTCTAACATCACTTAAAAATTGTAAAAAAACAGTTTTTGTTTTTTATGCAGCAGTTTGTTACGTCATTAGCCATACCTCCTCACTACATTTTTTCAGGGACAGTAGTATATTTTTTTTTTAAGAACCATCCGTACTTCAATAAATATTCTAAAAAAAGAATAAGCGAAATCGGTTCAGCTGTTCTCGAGATTTGCGCTCAGCAACACTTCAGCGATTCATTTTTATATTATTTCATCAACTGGCTCAACACATGGCGATAAAAATGTATGAGTCAACCTTTTCTGCCAGTTGAGAGGTTATAGATTAAGGCGCTCTTCCAGTACCGTGTGTAGGTATTCACATTACCTTAGCCCCCGCTCTCAAAAACGTAGCGTGCTGCGTGCTAACTGTTATATTTGATCGATATGCAAAACATTTTAGCATTGTTATCCACAAATATAGTTCCTAGAGGTCAAAACCTATCATTTGGTTCATTTTTAGAAACAAACGTTAACTATTTTTGAATAAAACCCGATAAACGATCTAATAATTCTCTGTTTTCTAACATTTTTTTTATCGAACGAAGTTGTTCATATCATGTTTTCAACCACAATAAACAAAAATATGGTTATTAAACTACAATATCCATTTATATCCAAATAACAAAAAAAGAGTATTTGATTACTTAGAGTTGCTTAAAACAAAGGTCGATTTTGGTAGCTTTATTAGCACCTGCCTTTCGTTCCTACCTTTCGTGCAGCGTCAACGTAGGCGGGGTATCATCACTGTCGCTGTCATGCCTAGCGGCTGTGAGCGCGGCGGTGATGGCTGCGGGCGAGACGCGGCGGCGGCGCGGGTCGCGCGGGTCACGCGGGTCTCGAGGCGCCGGACCACCGCCCTCACGCTTTATGGCCTCCGGTGGAATCGGTACTGGCAATGTGTTGCGTTGCCATTCCAATACCTAGACATACAGTATGCATCATAAGTACACTATCAGTTTGCTACAATCTATACTAATATTATAAAGTTGAAGAGTTTGTTTGTTTGAACGCGCTAATATCAGGAACTACTGGTTCGAATTGAAAAAATCTTTTTGTGTTGGATAGTCCATTTATCGAGGAAGGCTATTGGCTACTTTTTATCCTGATATTCCCACGGGATCAGGAGTTAAGCGGGTGAAAATGCGGAGCGCTGCTGGTAATACTATAAACAAGTATTGGACTTACGACCTTCTAATAGACATACACACAAACATAAATACTTGAATTAACAGTGTGATTATTATTATCAACATGTTAGCTATGTCTTTAGTTGTGTGAGTAGTATTACTCGCCACCCGCAACACCAACCGAACGTGGGTTCGAACCACAGGTTACGTTATGTTCAAATAACGCTGCACAGGATTGTCGTTACAGTGGCGGTTGACTTTTGGACGTCGATTGTACATAAGACAGTTGATTATTTCAGCCTCCCATCCAGAGACAAAGTGAAACAACCTCTCACAAGAGAGCAAACGCCACCAACAAAAATACAACAGCCTCTCACAAAAATGCAACAGCCTCCCACCAGAAGACACATCCTACACATGCCTACTGTAACATCTATTATACCTATCATATGAATGCAAATAAATGGCCAATTCTCGCAAATAACATTGTTCAAATTAAATTACAATATCATTTCGATTACAAAAAATACACTCAAAGTCATCTTTTGGTATTCTCAAGAATATTTTTCCTTCAAAAGACAAGGACCACCCACAACAAGGGCAACAGCCTCCCAAGAAGCAAGGGCTTCCCCCATAAAGACAACAACCAAGGGGGCAAACGTCACCCATCACTGGACAAACGCTACTGTACAAATTTTGATGAAATTTGGTTTGAAAATATCCCTTGAAAGTACAGTCGGCTACATAATTGCAGCACCCGGTAGACTATTATTGGCATGTTTTAATTGTAATAATTTTTGTTTGATAAATTGATGTGTTAGAAGACTTTAAACTTCAACTAAAGCAGGTGTAGAATCTTGCTTGTGTTGAAAACATTCTTCTAACAGCCGTTTTGGAGCTCTACGGAGGGTCTGCAATTATGCAGCCGACCGTACATGGGATCAGGAGCTATAGAAGCTGTCAGTTTTCAAACATACCTTTTCTTCCCTAGAACGTTTGCTACCTTCCCTCGCCTTGAGCAGTTCACGTGTTGGCTGGACGGCACGCGCAGTACCCCCGCCGCCGCCGACCCCGCGTGGCCGAGAAGGGGATGGGGTTTTACGACTAGAAAAAAAAAGAAGTAAAAAAATATATATTAATAAAATGTGGGATTAGAACAAGTCATCTCTTGCTGCAAACTGAGCAGGACTCTTAGGAAACGCTGGTCACAGATGATTAAAAAAAAACTTGAGAGCTGTCAAGGGACACCTGGATGGAACGAAGTTCCTTTCGATTAATTAGTGAAGCAATTGTAATATTTTTTTTTTTTTGTAAGTTATAATAATATTTTTTATTATTATTCACAAATATAATGTTGTTCTTAATCAGTAGGCTCAATTTTAGTAATTGCTTTCTATGAGAGAGAGTCAGACAGAGAAACATGTGCACGCCGCCCGGCTTACAACTATAGCAAAAAGTGTTGTTACAACTTTTGGTCTTCATTTTTTCCGTTTAGCCCCTTTTCGCAACGCGCGATAAGGACATTCGTTCCAAAAGTGTATTGTTTTGTCCTTGGTGGGATTCCAACAAGTCATCTTCCAGAGCAATCATCGGACATTAGAACAGCTCACAGACGATCCGGAGCTGGACTTGCGAGGTTTCATTATGGAAGGTCTGTTACCTGGGTATCTTGGCTCCTTTAGGCGGTGGAGGCGGCGCAGTCTTCTTATTCTTAGCAGAGCAGACAGAGCAGGACTCATCGGAACAGCTGCTCACAGAGGATCCGGAGCTAGACTTGCGTGGCGGAGCCGGCGGAGAGGGCGGACGACGCGCGGGCGGTCGGCGGGCCGCTGGCGAACGCCGGCGCGGGGATCGAACTGGTGATACACGGCTGGGGGAGATATATTTGGTTAGATTGATGAGTTATTGCAGACCAATTTAGCGTCACTACATAGTATAAAACAAAGTTGCTTCCCGCTGTCTGTCTGTCCCTATGTATGCTAAGATGTTTAAAATGCAACGGATTTTTTTTAATGGATAAAGTGACTCAACCGGAAGGTTTTAGAACATAAAACAAAACTACCACGCGTACGAAGTCGCGGGCAACAACTAGTAGTGTACAAACTCAAACTCTCTCAAACTCAAGATGGTTTATTCATTTAGAACCACACAATTTGCATGGAATCACATTGAAGCGTCTTAAAAAATACCTGAGTGGTGTCCGCCTCGGGCTTCGCCTCCTCGACGCGGAAGGCGCGAGCGCAGGTGCAGGCTCGCGGCGAGACGCCGGGGAACGGCGCCGAGGTGGTGGGGTTCGAGACCTGGATCGACGGTTCACAGGGCTCCTGATAACAATACAATAATAAGGATTATAAGAATTAGTTGTAAACTATCTCTTGCCCGCGACTTCGTACACGTAGTAGTTTTTAAAATCTTCGTCTTGAATCACTCCATATATTAAAAAAACAGCATCATTATCGGTTATGTAGTTTTAAAGATTAAAGCATACATAGGGACAGACAGCAGGAAGCTACTTTTATACTATGTAGTGAAGACATTTTTAACTTTTGATTTTTAGTTAATTTTCATTGTCATGCTTATGGCAGACAGTTCTGACTACTTGTACTCGAACGGACTGTTTTTTTCGCAATTAGACCCTGTTTAATTGGGTCCTTTTTTGCGTGGGGATGGAGTAGGGTTGCCCAGCACCAACTTTCAGCTTTCTTAACCGTGTCCAGAGGAGAGAACTTGTCAATACTTCTGGAGCCAACTAAGCCGCGGGTTTCATCACGATGTTTTCCTTCACCATAAAAGCAATGTCAATTAGCGCACATAAATTTTTCTTAAGAAAAATACATCGGTGCACGGCCGGCCGGGTTTCGAACCCACGACCTTCAGAATGAAAGTCGAAGTAACTACTACTAAGCCAACACCGCTCTTCTGCGAATACAGTTCTGACTAAATAAATGAAATATTTAATTACCTAGATCGCCTATGCGGCGGCGTGTTAGAACGCCGCGGGGTCGTCGACCTGCGCGGAGGCGAATCCATGTACATCTGCTTGTATCCAGTGTGGCGCCATCTGTGTCATAAATGCATTACTATCAATTTTTAGGGTCCCCTACCTAAAAAGGTAAAAAAGGAACTCTTAAAAGATCAGACTCTTGTCCGTATGTCACCACCGATTTTCTCAGGGACAGGTGGACCTAGCAAGTTGAAATTCATACCAGATACTGAGGTCTATAGTCCCTATTAGGTGTATAAAAATCATGATCCTGAGTCAACACGATAAAAACATATGGGCAAATTTAGATTTTCACAAAAACTTGTAAGTACCAAATTCGACCTTCAAAATGAAAACCAACACCGCTAATCAAATATGAAAACGTTAGTATAACTCCTATAATATGTCAACCCACCTGTTAGGATCCTTCTCCTCAACTTCTAGCAGCTTGAGGTCCCAGCTGCCAGGTGAAGATTTTCTCGCTCTCTTCATAACATTGTCTAACGTTATAAGAGTTACCTCCGATATCAGTAGAGATGTTTCAACTGTCAACCCACCTGTTAGGATCTTTCTCCTCAACTTCTAGCAGCTTGAGGTCCCAGCTGCCAGGTGAAGATTGTCTCGCCCTCTTCATAACATTGTCTAAGGTTATAAGAGTTACTTCCGATATAAGTAGATATGTTTTAACCGTCAACGCACCTGTTAGGATCCTTCTCCTCAACTTCTAGCAGCTTGAGGTCCCAGCTGCCAGGCGAAGATTGTCTTGCTCTCTTCATAACATTGTCTATCTCTTTCCTACGGCCAGCAGGATTCGATGGATCTAAGGGAGATAGATCGCGTTATCGCGTTGCATCGCGGCCGCGATGCAACGCGATGCGCACCCAAACGGAGTGCAACGCGCACCCAAACGGAGTGTTGGGTGACCAGCTGCCCGGTGGACCGACGACATTGTAGCGGTCGTGGGTAGTCGGTGGATGGAGGCGGCTCAGGACCGCTGTTTGTGGCGTCGTATGGGGGAGGCCTATGTCCAGCAGTGGACGTGCATGGGCTGACATGATGATGATGATGAAGGGAGATAGAACATTTTATCCGCAATCATCTTGCGATTTCACCCGTGTAAGTTCCGATCCCGTGGGAATATCGGAATAAAAAGTAGCCTATGTTACTGTCAATGAATCAAGTCGGTCTGTCAAAAAATATACCAAAAGCTGACTTTCGAGGGTATTCAGGGAAGTCGCGGGAGTGTAAGAGCAGAATTTTTTTTTTCGTTTCCGTTGCCTTCCGACGGTTATGAATCAGGGGGGCCTGGCTTCTTTTAAGGGGTATCTTTCGAAATGCAATCAGAATGATTTTACAATGTAATTTGAACAATTTTATTTACGACTAGCTGTCCCGGGAAACGTTGTTTTACCATGTACCAAAAAAAATAGATGTTCGATTCTCAGACCTAACGAATATACACAAAAAAACCATAAAAATTGTTCAGCCGTTTAGGTGGAGTTTGGCAACTAATAACACCGCGACCCGATTTACATCAATATATAGACGATACTAACGGCACTCAATTGTTTTGCCTTCCCGGAAACCTCCATTAAAACTTGAACTTTATTGGATGGTATTACAGTTCAAATTGACTTTTAAGTATCACTAGCTGCCCCGGCAAACGTTGTTTTGCTATTGACAAAAAAACTAAACGGAAAAAAATAAAAAATATATAGTAGCTGATTCCTAGCCCGATTGGCAGAAAAACCGCACGGCGGTTTCTTCATACATTTTTAATATGGCGCCATCTGTCTGCCAGTTGATGAAATATAAAATTTCATAAAAATCGGTCAAGCCGTTTCGGAGGAGTATTGCTAACATCGTGACACGAGAATTTTATATATTAGATAGATAGATTACGAATCGTTTGTATGGGAATTGGGAGTATAGAAAAGTATTGTTTTTAGACTTTTTCAGGTAATTATTAAAATTCTTTAGCTTTGTATGAATCATCCTTACCTTATGGAATATTCTAAAAAAAGAATTAGCGAAATCGGTTCTGCCGTTCTCGAGATTTGCGCTTAGCGCAAATCACACCTCAGCGATTCATTTTTATATTATAGACTAGCTTTTGCCCGCGACTTCGTTCGCGTAAAAGTCCAAAATAGACCAAGGAATCACGTTGTCCCATATAAATTTTGCCCCCCTTTTCACCTCCTAAGGGATAGAATTTCGGAAAATCCTTTCTTATCGGATGCCTACGTCATGCAAAGAACACACCCTCCAAGTTTCAGGTCTCTACGATCAGCGGTTTAGGCTGTGCGTTGATCCGTCAGTCAGACAGTAGTTCAGGACAAAGCATTTTAGATGTATAGATAATTGACCTTCACGTGTCTTACCATTTATCCGGCTGTGAGTAGGGTTCCGGTCCATGTGGAGCCTGTTCTTGGAGGCGGCCTCCGCAGCGCGGGACACCGAGCCGTTGCGACGGGACGACATCCTGCGAATTGAAGGTTGGAGTCAGATGATGAGCTGGTGGCAGCATCTCCTTAGGGTGGAACATTGTGGGAGATCACTTGTACCAGGCTACGTGACGGACTGTCGGGTGTATTCCATGGAAAAAGTGGAATACGCGTTTTTTTTTTAGATTTTATCCAATTCGATAAAAAAAAACGCAGTTGTATTATTTAGGAATCTGTTTCCATTTTAATATTTATGACGGCGATCTTAATAATTACCGAAATGAAAATTCTAAAGAGATATTGAGAATTTAATCAATAAAATTAAATGAAAAACACGACTTGTCGTTAAATAAAAATAATGGAGATCAAATTATTCATCTTACATTTTGGTGAATAACTGTCTACCACATAATCATCATAAGAAAAGTATTAAAGTAGTATATGAATTGTCTAGCTAGCACCCATAACACAAGTCTAGTTACTTAGCTTGGGGCTAGATGGCGATGTGTGGAATGTCTTGCAATATTTATTTATTATGTTTTTAACCCCCAAATGACTAAAGAAAAGTTAGCTATGGCAGTTTAAATTGAATCATCGTAGCTCCGAAACAAGAGTAGCTGGTTTTTTATGTAAACTATAGATAATTTGGAAACAATACTTTGTATTTTAGGAAATATTCATGTTCCACCCTTTTGTTTAAATTTACACACTTTTTATGCAGTCAAAACAGTACTAAATGAAAAATAACTAAGGCATACGTACAAAGCAAAAAAAATAACCTAGGATCATAGCAAATCAACATATTTGGCTTCTACAAAATAAGTTTTATGAGGAATGAATGTCAAAATGCCTGTTTTTTCTGACCCAATTAGATATGGAGTTGGGTAAAAAAAGAACCCTTTACGTAAGACTTCACTGTCTGTCTGTCACCAGACTGTATCTCATGAACCATGATAGCTAGACAGTTGAAATGTTCACAGATTGTGTATTTCTGTTGCCGCTATAACAACAAATACTAAAAAACCGGTCAAGTGCGAGTCGTACTCGCGCGCCGTGGGTTCCGTACATTAGTTTCAACTCTATTTCTCTACCCTTGCAGTGGTATGATAGGTACCAATTTAACTTGACCCCTATTTCGTTTGGGCGCCCATACAATTTAAGAGTCAAGTTTAATTGGTTTAACTATGTATGTATGAGGACACCAATTATTAGCTATTTTTTTATTTTTTTTGTATATTTTCCTTTATTTGTGCTGTAAGACCTTGTTTTTTTGCCAAATTTTGTGATTCTAGGTTCATCATCATCATATCAGCCACAGGACGTCCACTGCTGAACATAGGCCTCCCCCAAAGACTTCCAGAGCGATCGGTCGCATGCTCTCTGCGTCCAACGACTTCCCGCGACCTTAATTAAGTCGTCCGTCCATCTAGTCGGAGGCCGTCCCGCGCTGCGCTTTCGGGTACGTGGTTAACGATTCTAGGTTAACGGGAACTAACCTTTTAGGTTTTCGACCCAAAACCTAATTGTCAAGTTTGGTTAAAAGCTAGGTCATCCAGCACAAGTAAAGGGAAAATTCCGAAATATAAAAAGTTGAAAATTAAGGTCTATTTTGATACCTACAAGTTTTTGCGAAAATGTAAATTTGTCCATTTTTTTGATCGTGTTGGCTTAGGATCTTGATTTTTATACACATAGGGACTATAGACCTCAGTATCTGGTATGAATTTCAACGGACAGACAGGCGGATAAGAAAGTGATCTTATAAGGGTTCCTTTTTTTACTTTTTTGAGGTGAGAAACCCTAAAAACAGAATATAAATATGTACTCATCGTGCGCAAATCCCACTCGCACTTGGCCGGTTTTTTTTGTTTGCAGGCATTCGGTGTCTCATTCTCTCAATATTTCCATCATGCATATCTACTTATGTCGGGCATTTAGGATGAAAGTAGCCTACTTTCCTACTTCCAATAACAGCAAATGCCTTTTGCTTATAAGTAAAATTATTAATTACTAGCTGCGCCCCGCGGTTTCACCCGCGTAAGTCCCGATCCCGAAGGAATATCGGGATAAAAAGTAGCCTATGTGTTAATCCAGGTATCCAGCTATCTATATACCGAATTTCATCGCAATCGGTCCAGTAGTTTTTGCGTGAAGGAGTAACAAACACACGCACACACAAACTTTCACATTTATAATATTAGTAGGATTACTCGCAATGAATCAATGTATCCTTATTTTCATCAAAATCGGTCCAGTAGTTTCGGAACCTATTCAATTCAAACAATCAAATCCTTCCACTTTTTAATATTAGTATATATGTATACATAAAATAGTTTGTTATTTTCATTTTAGTTTAGAGAAAAAAATACTTTAAAATTCTATCCAAAAAGTCATATTTTTTCTATTAACTTTGTAGGTTTGTATAAGCTAAAGAATGAATTTTTTGAATTATACCAAAATGTTGGAAAATCCATACTTAACGTGAAACCGACGCTCTCTCCATACAAACGTAGTCGACTGTTTCCTCCCTGGATAATGACACTAGCACAAATATTTTTGTGCCATTAACCATATAACTGCCATGACTATGCCGCCCCTATGTTTTGGTTTTTTTCATTTTAATATTATCATAGAAATTAAGATTTAAAAAACAAAAAAAACATAGGGGCATGGTCATGGCAGTTATAAGTTTATGAAACTAAAATATTTGCTCTCATGTCCAGGGAGAAAACAGTCGACTATGTTTGTATGGAGAGAGCCCCCGGTACCCTTTCCTCTTAACAAAATCCTATGCAACAATTTTATTTATAGATGAAAGGCATTTTGCAGTTAGCTCCTATTTGCAACAAAAGTGACTTAAAAAGCTTCTAATGTCTACTTATGACACAATAATGTAAATTTATCATACCTCTTCCAGCTATCTAATTTTATTAAAGCCAAAAGATGATGCAGCTTTTTTATTGTCTTGTTATCATTATTGAAACTGAGTTATAATAAAAACCGGCCAAGTGCGAGTCGGGCTTGCATACAAAGAATTCAGTACCATGTTGTGGGACTTAAATTTTTTTGTTTTGTTTTTAGTATTTCTTGTTGTAGCGGCAACTAAAATACATCGTCTGTGAACATTTCAGCTGTCTAGCTATCACCGTTCATGAGATACAGCCTGGTGATAGACAGACGGACAGTGAAGTCTTAGTAATTGGGTCCCTCAGTCTGTCACCAGGCTGTATCTCATGAAACGTGATAGCTAGACAGCTGAAATTATCACAGATGATGTGTTTTTGTGGCCACTATAACAACAAATACTAAAGACAGGATTATAATGGTATAAAACCCTTCATGCGCGAGTTCAACTCGCACTTGGCTGGTTGTTTAGTATGTAACTACAATTTACATCTAAATCTTACAGTTTCGAGGTTCTTTTATTGGATTATGTTTATTGTAGAGCAAGCAAAACCAATTTGGATGACATTTGGTATGGTGGTTTTCCCATTTAATAGTACGTAGGTTCTCAAGTATCTAGATAAAGAGGTTTTTTCTTGCTCGCTTTAATTCTGAAACTAGTGAATTCGATTCCCAGCAGGCCATGCACAAATGGATTTTTCTTAAGAAAAATTGATGTACGCTATTGACATTGCTCTTATGGTGAAGGAAACATTGTTATGAAACCCGCGGCTTAGTTGGCTCCAGAAGTGTTGACAAGCTGAGAGGGTAGTAGGTGCTGGGCAAGCCTACTACCATCCTCACGCAAAAAAGACCCAATTACAAAAAGGGTCTAATTGCAGAAACACACAAAGAGCATGCGTCCGATCGCTCTGGAAGTCTTTAGGGGAGGCCTATGTTCAGCAGTGGACGTGTTGTTGCTGATTTGATGATGACTCAATAAGTCACTGTTTTAGACCATAACTACAATTTACTTCTTAATTTAGTGGCTTTTTGGGTACTTTTGTAGCTTAGCCTGTTGTTTATTGACAGAGCAAGCTAAGTTGATTTGGACGAAACTTGGTATACGGATTTTACGATTGGATTGATCGTACCGATCTATATATCTATCGTTACTTATTATTTAAAAAAAAACATGTCATATCTTTACTTATTATAAACCAAAGTTCCACAGCCACATTCATCTGTCTGTCTGAATACAGCTCAAAAGCTACTGAACAGATTTTCATGTGGTATTTAGCGATGGACGAAGAGATTCATTCAAGAGATTCATGAGGGAGATTTATGTTTATTATTAAGTTTTATTGTAAATTGTAAAATAATAAGTGGATGATTTTTTAAAAATGATGCCGTGGAAAGCTTTAAACATAGAAATCACAAGTTCGTGCCGGACAAACTTGTGATTTCTATGGCTTTAAAAATACTGATAGGAATATCCAGTGCTACCCGAGCGCAGCCAGGGCGGGTCGCTAGTTTTATTTATCTAATCGTTTGTTTGGTAGGAATACATTATGATGGAAGCTGGACCTTACTAATGATCAAGTTTGATAAACCTACATAGCAAAACTTTAAGTACTTGAATTATCTAGTCAGTGTAAAAACGAAGGCGTAACGCCACAACAGGCAAGCCTGCTCCATCCTCACGCAAAAAGGACCCAATTAAAAAGGGTCTAATGGCGGAAAACAGCCTGTTTACAAGTACAACGCTACAACAACATTATATCGCTAATCGATCTATTTTTTACCTACTCTGCTATAATTACCTCTCGTTTTACAGCGATTAGCACATGATTCGATCTAATTTTACCAATTAACTTTCACAAAATGGCTGCCCCGTATTGATTTTCTCCTACATCGAAAGTAGAGCACTGACTTACCTTCAAGAGGGCCGGGATCAAGGACCGAGCGGAGCGAGGGCTCCGAACGCGCGCGGCGGGACGCGTAGGGCTTCGCCCCTGTGCCACGCGGAGGGCAGTCGCGATGTCCGGCGGCGCCGCCTAAAAAAACCGGCATACTTAGCATCACGAAAGCGGCGCGCGGACACGAGAGCCCCGCGCTCGGAGCGGGGCGATCGCGGACCGAAAACGGCATCACCGGGGCTGTGGTCCCAGCCCCCGGGCTCACGCGACCGGACCCTGCGGCGGGCCAACGCGGTACCAGCTCCAGTGCATCCATGGCCAGACCTTTGTTCCACCAGCTCAGCTCCCTCGGTGAAATGCTGAACATCAAAACATAATTCCACCTTATTATTAACCACAAAACAATGTTACGAACCAGTAATGAACACCAAAACTTTTTCACTGAAGTTCAATGACAAAATAGCAGGGCTGACTCGCAAAAATCCGCGATGACACGCCTTTCAGCTCATTCGAGCATCGGCCATTTTGTTTGGAGCACAGAACACTATTACTCCTTTGGAGAATTTTCTCTGCACGCTTGACGCATGGTAGAAATCTCATATAAATGGTAGAATTATTAGTCCTAAAAAAATATTTGGCAACATCAATAAAATTAACACCAATCAAAAGTGTGGTTTATTTGTCCACCAATAGAAAACGTGTATTAGGTATTTCGGAATACCAACACAATAAGACAAAATGACTTTTTTTTCTCACTTAGGTCTTTGCGTTTTGTTTCTGCTTGAAAGGGATATATTTTTTTGACGCACTATCTGTCTTGTCAAATGTCAAACACTGTCAAAAGTGTCAAATTTATCGGCGGTTTAGCGTGCTTTCTCGTTTCCAATTTGCCGGTTTGTTGATAGAAACTGAAAATAGATCCCCAAATGGGATAATTCATGGAAAACTAATCCAATTAGCATATTATTATCTCTTCTTCTGCAATAATTCACCGTATTCCAAGGTAAGAAAAACATGTCCAACAGTAGCTCTAATCAATTTTCAAACGCAAAATTTTATGTAAACTCTCTTTTTTTCAGAAAATGAACAGCTCACAGCGGTACTACATACTGTTATTCATCGCTATAGGCGTCTACTTCGCCGCTTCAAAGTATATATTCGACAAAATTCACGATACAATCCAAATCTTTATCGATGAGTTATTTCACATACCGCAAGCTAAAGCCTACTGCGATGGCAACTACACGCATTGGAATCCGAAGATCACGACTCTCCCAGGCCTGTATATAATATCCTCCTTGGTTCTTTCCTCATTAGACTGCAGCACATACAATCTTAGATTCATAAACCTCATTGCATCGAGCTTGAACATTTTACTCTTCGGCTCAATATTAAGATACGTATATTTCATTGAAAATAGACAGTTGAAAATTGTACTACAAGCTTTAAACTTAGCCTTACTCCCTCCTTTGTACTTCTTTTCACATGTATATTACACGGACACATTATCTCTTACATTTTTACTGGCTTTTTCGAGGCTTTGTTTCGGTAATAAGAACAAAATGCTAGCTTTATTATGTGGTTTTGGATCCGTTTTAATGCGACAGACTAACATAGCATGGATAGCGATGGTACTCGGCCATAAATTGCTCGATATACTCATAAAAAGTTCCCGTGTCTTTGGCAATACTTATTTGACAAACGTTAAACTGAGTAAAAATTCTTTAATAGCAAGAGACGTTGATAGTTCAAAGTTGAGACGTTACTATGGACTTTACGATGTATATATTGCTCTAAAATACCATATATCCAAAGGTTTCATTACAGTTTTCAAGTTTCTAACCCCACAAGATTTTTTAGTAATAATCAGTCATTGCATTCTAATAATATCTTTCATTACATTTGTTGTAATGAACGGTTCGATAGTTCTTGGTGATAAAACAGCTCATGAAGTAACTATACACTTACCACAGTTGCTTTACTTCTTGATTTTCTACGGTGTTTTCGGGTTGCCAT
The DNA here is from genome assembly GCA_951213275.1 of Idaea straminata. NCBI lineage: Eukaryota > Metazoa > Arthropoda > Insecta > Lepidoptera > Geometridae > Idaea > Idaea straminata. The sequence continues at coordinate 941,986 of OX577875.1, read as the reverse complement.
ACGTTTTGTTCAGTTTACGATCGACAATTTCTTTGTTACAACGAAACAAATTAAACGTTATAGCATTAGCGATAATTATGGCTGCTGTTGTTCATTTTAATACTGTGGTACATCCATACTTGCTGGCAGATAATCGTCATTTCACCTTCTATGTTTGGAATCGATGGTTCGGAAAATATAATTTTGCAATATACGCTACCATTCCTGCATATATATTTCTTCTATTCAGCCTCTATGATAATTTAAAAGATCATAACTGTGTCTCATTCCTTCTTCCTTACACATTAATTTTATTTTCAACTCTGGGCTTACAGAAAATGATCGAAGTTCGTTACTTTTTAGTTCCTTATATCATTTTGAGGTTGCGTTTTGTTAGACCTACTTTTTTGGTAATAATTTTAGAGTTTTTATGGTATTTAGGGCTTAATGCTGCGGCTTTTTATGTATTTTTCGAAAAAGAGGTCAAATGGGACGATTTCGATGAAGTACAAAGGATAATGTGGTAGTTTAAAAGTTTATATTGATTTTTGTGTAATAAATACGGAAGGGGTTGTGACATTCTAGCATAGTAAAAAATTGCCATTTAAAAAAATGGCTTACATTTACTGTGTTGGAATGTTACATCAACTTTGTTCCCTCTTTACTCTGAAACAGCTTGACTGATTTAGATGAAATGTTTTTATATTCCCTAAATTCTATGCATTTAATTGTCATCAAAATCAATCAATAAGGAGAGTGGAGGTGTGGAGAGGCTACTTATTGTGTAAGTCAAACCGCAGGACGCGACTAATAATAATCGTATTTACCTACTTACATTAATTTTTTGTAGATTAAAAGTTGGAGTAAATAATATTTGTAAAATCCATAGTTTGTTTTTGGTTCTGGATGTTTTTGTATGTATAAAAAGTATTATATCCGTTATCCCAACACAAGGCAAGTTGCTTGGTTTAGGGGCTAAATGGCGCGGTGTGAAATGGATACATTTAAAATATCTAACTTTCTTTTGTAAACAAATATCTATAGATTATAAAAACATTTGTGTAAAACTGCCTATAAGCGCCCCAGGCTCATTTAAAAATATTATTACTATTAAGGCCCTAAGTCGTATGTATAATTTTTTTTTTTTTATAATTTTGTTTATTTGTATGTTTGTACTTGTGTACTAGTTAAGCCTCACGGTTTTACAGCCTGTTTAAAATTCAAAGTCCTGGGGCCTAAGTCTGCTAATACAATTGTGTTTCAATAGAGTGTCGATGGAATCGTTATAGACATTTAATGTCAAAAATATGACATTACATGTCAAATTGGTATTCTTCTGATGTTAACTATTCTATCGAAACACCACTGATGCACCACTGACTCATTTGGGGTGACTAGGGTATTCTGCTCTAGAATCGTAGCTCAATGTAATCTCGATAGTTGTCAAAACGGTATATCGCTAAGCAACATATACCATGTTGGTAGGCAACACCAGCGACGTAACTATTACCATTCCATTGAGATTCCATAACGATTCCATTGCGATGTTATCAAAACTATAGCAGAATACCAAATAAAGTAACAATCTCGATATAATATCAACAGAGTCTCGATATAATGGCAATGGTAAATCCATTCATGCAGAATAAGGATCCTGATTGACATATCAATGCATAACTCAAACCAATAGAAGGGTAATTTAGGCATCCAATTTTTCACCAATAATCAAAAGGAACTTCCATCAATAACCATCAACAAGCCATAATAGTCGTAAAAAAGGAACAAACGAATTTTCCCATTTATAATATTAAGTAGAGATAAAAATGTACGTAAAGACATGAAAAAAAAAGAAAGCCACTTTCTCTGATGGTGGTTAATTGTATCCAAAGTAATATGCATTTTTATAAGCAATAAATACTAAGGGGTGTAACATTCTGGCATAGGTCGTAGGTAACGGTCAGCCATTTTTATTTTTAGTTGTGCGTACAACTTTCAAACCTATGGCAATATGGTATTAATAACACAAATTCCATGTAACAATACATCGTGATGTTTCAGGATTTCCTGATATGTGGCAAATAAATAATAGTATATTACGATATAAATGTGGTAAATTGATCTTTGCATAGAGGCAGTTTTAAAAGAAGCCAAGATGCAAATATCAATTCCACACGTATATCGTACGACGTTTTTTATCACAGTTGCGAATAAAAGAAAAGACTTGAAAAGAAAACAAAATAATAATTAACAAAACTTGTGTTTACATTTTATGAAGGCAATATTTGTTTGTTAATTATGCTCCGAAAAGGCCAGGCTAAAGACTTTTAACCTATACCTCGTCTGACATACAAAAATTTTTAGGGTTTTTTCTAAGTATTTGTTTTTGCGTCGGGGGTTAAGAACAAAATACAATGGTACGGAAAAACAATATATTTAAGTAAAGAAAAAACAAAAAATAAACATAACTAGATTTTTAATCGTTTTCTAAGTCATTATCACGTAAAATTTTCGTTCGTAAACCGACTTTAGAGACAACCATTTTTGCTAGCTAAAAAACTCTTTGGTACCTACCTTTTTTATACATCAAAACAGTATGTAATTAGCAGTAAGATACGTATCGGGATAACTTTACAGCACTAGGTTGGCAATGTAAAACGCACGCGTGCATAATATGTTGGATTATGAGCCTAAAAGCCGTTGAATAAGATCCACTTTATGAGCAAGTGTGATAAAAAAAAATATCTTAAATATTTATTTTAACATCAAATTTTAATAACAGACAAACTTGAAATTACTAGATATTATTACATGACATCTGTTGTTTGCATTAATTAGAGGACCCAGTTGGCACAATGGTCACCATGTCGGTGTTGCGGGTTCGATTCTCGCCTCAGACATGTATTTATGCTTAGATATTTGTCTAGAGTCAGGTTGTTTCTATGTATTATAAGTATAAATTTACAAATGAAAAGTATAAAAGTAGTATATGAGTTGTCTAGCACCCATAACACAAGTCTAGTTACTTAGCTTGGGGCTAGTTGGCGATGTGTGGAATGTCCTGCAATATTTAATATTATTTATTTATTTGATTAATGCCCTCTATTGACATAGGTTAGAAAAGTGGCCGCGAAAGTGAAATATTATGGCTGACCGTTAACTATGCCAGAATGTAACAAACCCTTTTATGTAATATTAGTAGAAATATAAATTTATTACTTATGTATGAGATGAACAGACAAACCTCCTTTTTCAATGGCGGTTAATTGTATCTAAAGTCAAATAATATGCATTTCAATAAGCTATAAATGGTATAATGTCTTATGTTTTTCGCAATAATTAAATATAACTGAATAAGTTTAGTTAAAAAGTAATTCAATTATGTATAAAAAAAATATTATAATTAGATTTAATGTTTGTAATTTTGGAATTAATTTTGTATAAATGAATAAATTGATTTAAAAATTATGTGACTAGTTATTTTTTTTACTATTTTGGCTAAAAAGCCTTTTGCCTGCCCCTTCAGTAATATTTAACAAGTGCGTTCCGTACCATGTTGTATGGGAGCCCCAATTGTTTTTTTTTCTTCTGTTTTTAGAATTTGTTGTTATTGCGACAACAGCAGGAGCCCAACCGCGCTTATTGCGTCGGCTTCAACCCGACGTCGTTCAGTGTGAGCGCTCACACTGCACTGGGCGGAATTTTGAGCCTACCTGTCGTAAAATGTTTGAAAAATTAGGTTGTTTTTTTCGTGTGTTTTAAGTATGCAGGATTTTTGGGGATATCAAACCATTCAAAAATAAGTGATTGTGGTTGTTATTTAAAAAAAAATAACAAAAGTCATATTTTGTAGTGTGTTATGGACGGGTAGTATATGAAGGTCGCCGACTCAGCGCATCGAGTGACGTCAATCAATTGCACGAGGCGCTGCATCAGCAGTTAGGCTTTGTGGGAATATAATTTTGTAATTTCATTCTTTTCATTCTGGTTCTAGCATCGAGCCTTGATCATATAGTTTGTACTTTTATTGTAATTTTGAATTAAATATTTTAAAATAAATATTTTTTTTTCGTCACCTCCGACCGTCCATCCATAATTGGCGCAGTCGGTAGGATACTCTGAGGTTCGATCGCGCCACTTTTATCCAAAAATCGCGTTTGGATCACCCGCGTCGCGCATCGCTCGAGTATCCAGGATCTACGGGATCGACGGAGGAGGAAGTCCAGAAATCGACTACGCGAAAGAGATATCGACGACGAATATGAAACTGTGAGTACTTTGAAACTTTCTCGGTCCTCACTCTCCTAGTGTACTCCTTGCCTTATTAAATTTATTTTACATACATATAGTTTAGCCCGACTTTGCTAGTCATTTTTATTTAAAGTGTTAATTTAAAGCTTACAAAATTTTCCATCCACGGGAATCGAAAGCTGTTAGGCTAGATAGCAGTAGGGTAGATAGTAGACTCAGTGTTATTGACGAACATAGAAATTTGGCCATGGCTGACGAAGCAATTGATTCTATCTATAAGGCGCTGAGATTATTACCGGATTTTGACGGGAACACTCATGTTCTCACGCGCTTTATTAATTTGGCAGACAAGTTAGTGTTACAACATTTTAAGACGACTGGGCAAGGGCACGAACTAATAAACTTAGCCCTCATTAATGGTATTCTCAATAAAATCACCGGCCCCGCCGCTAGACTTATTAATTCTAGCGGGATTCCCGAAAATTGGCAGGGAATAAAATCTGCTTTAATAAATAATTTCGCAGACCATCGCGACGAGACTGCTTTGTACAGCGATCTGTCTTTGTTAACTCAGGGGTCCAGCACACCCCAGGAATTTTATGAAAAGTGCCAAAACTTATACAGCACGATTATGACCTATATATCGTTACATGAGACAGTTCAAACAACTATCGAATCGAAACGCGCTTTGTATAAAAAATTAACATTACAGTCATATCTACGCGGACTGAATGATCCTTTAGGATGCAGGATTCGTTGCATGCGTCCTGGATCAATGGAACAGGCACTTGAATTTGTTCAAGGTGAACTTAACACCCTTTACTTACAGCAGCGTAACGAAGGTGGGTCTAGAAAGGAGTCACATCGTCCGCCACCTATCCCTAATCTTGGCTATAACTTACCTAGTTTACCTATGAATAATTTTGCATTCAAGTCAATGCCTTATAGCGGTTTTAATATGCCGGGACCCTCTAGGCAGCCTGTCGGACATAATATGCAGGCACCCCAGCGACAATTTTCCATGCAACCTAACAACGGTTGGAGGCCTAATTTACCACCTCCAGGTCCTCGAGGTCCCACTAGGACTCAACAAATAATGCGCGCTGCCCCACCAAATTACAGCCAACAAGGTAACAGTTTCAGGATGCCGAGCCAGCCACAACAATCTAATTTCAGGTTTAATAGCGCACCCCAGCCCATGAGTGGTGTTAGTCGCTTTTCTGCCAAACCACTTCCACCAAGTGGACATGACTGGCGAAAATTCGGTAACCCGCCACCCAGCAACTATTTTAAAACTAGGGAAGTTAACATGAATGAATTCGATTTTGATTATAATAACTATTATACATACTATGATTACGATTATAATAATTGTGATTATAATTTTGTACAATCGGACTACTATGATTATGAGTGTGGAAATTATAATTATGCAGAGCCTCCTTTTATAGAGGAAGTAGATCTAGCTCAAAATAATCCTTCTCAAACTACTGATGAGGATTTTCAGGACAGTCAGAAATCAGAAAAGCCAAAATAGAAGTTAACTTTCACATCCAAAGGCAATTAGGTTATATACAAATCTCTGAACCACCACTTAGGTTTTTAATAGACACAGGCGCTAACCAATCATTCATTAGCCCTGATGCTGTAGAAAAATATTTCAGTAATGTACCTCTGAATTATGATCCATTCGAAGTCACTAACGTACATGCTACAAGTAAGAATGATTATTCCATAACCTTACCATGTTTTCAGGAATTTAACGAGCAAGGTGACATAACTCTTTTTATCTACAAATTTCACCATTATTTCGACGGTCTTTTGGGGTTCGACTTGCTTGACGTTTTTGGTTCTAATATTGACCTTAAAAATAAATTATTAATAACTCGTAACACTAAGATACCTATTCAAATGTACGATTCTAGAAATGTAAATTTATATGAAGAAATTATCCCCGCTAAGTCTTCCAAATTAATTAGATTACCAGTTAACTCGCGGGATGGTGAAGTTTTCGTAGAAAATCAAGTAATATGCAACTGCCTAATATCTGAGTGTTTTACTAAAGTAATTAAAAATCGCGGATGGGTTGAGATCACCAACACCTCTAGCAATGATATAATATTCTCCATGGATAGACCTGTAGAAGCTGAAATATTTAATTTTGAAACTGTAGGTACTGAGACTTCAAACCGTGCTGAATTAGTTCTATCTCGCCTCCGTACTGCTCACCTTAATGAGGAAGAACGCGCTAACTTAATGACGCTTTGTGGAAATTATGCTGATGTGTTTTACCTTGAGGGGGAACCCCTAACATTCACCAACAAGATAAAACACAAAATTAAAACCACAGATGAAGCCCCAGTACACACAAAAAGCTATAGATATCCGTACGTCCACCGACAAGAAGTCAGAGACCAAATTAGTAAGATGTTGGAACAGAATATAATAAGACCTTCAGATTCTGCATGGAGCTCTCCAATTTGGATTGTACCCAAAAAGGCAGACGCTTCAGGCAAAGTGAAATGGCGTCTTGTTGTGGACTTTAGGAAAGTGAACGAGAAAACGGTTGACGATAAATACCCTATTCCGAATATCACAGATGTACTGGATAAGCTCGGGAAATGCCAATATTTCACAACTCTCGATTTGGCAAGTGGGTTCTACCAGGTTGAAATGGACCCCTCTGACATTCATAAAACCGCGTTCAATGTCGAAAACGGGCACTATGAGTTTCTTAGAATGCCCATGGGTTTAAAGAACTCGCCTTCCACCTTTCAAAGAGTAATGGATAATGTCCTAAAAGATCTTCAAAATCAGGTTTGCTTAGTTTATTTGGATGACATAATCGTATTTAGCACTTCTCTGCAAGAACACATGCTAAATCTAGAGAAAGTATTTCAAAAACTACGTGAATCGAACTTTAAAATTCAGATGGACAAATCTGAATTCCTTAAGCTAGAAACTGAATTTTTAGGCCATGTCATTTGTAATGAAGGAGTAAAGCCTAATCCTAATAAAATACATGCCATCCAGAACTATCCATTACCAAAGACCACAACCGAAATCAAACGTTTTCTCGGATTACTGGGATATTATAGAAAGTTTATTCCAAATTTCGCAAAATTAACCAAACCATTAACCCAGTGCTTGAAGAAAGGTTCTAAAATCACATTAGATCAGAATTACATTAACTGTTTTGAACACTGCAAAACTCTCTTAACTAATGATCCGATTTTACAATACCCAGACTTCACTAAAGATTTCATATTAACTACAGATGCCTCGAATGTCGCAATAGGTGCAGTTCTATCTCAAGGTGCAATAGGCTCTGATAAACCGATTGCATATGCATCGAGAACTCTTAACTCTAGCGAACTCAACTATAGCACAATCGAGAAGGAGCTTCTGGCTATAGTTTGGGCCACAAAATATTTTAGACCATACCTTTTCGGTCGTAAATTCAAAATCATTACAGATCATAAACCTCTGCAGTGGGTTATGAGCTTGAAGGAACCTAATTCTCGCTTAACTCGGTGGCGCTTAAAGCTAAGTGAATACGATTTTACAGTAGAATATAAGCAAGGCAAAGCAAATACTAACGCTGACGCGCTTTCAAGAATTGAGGTTAACAACGAGGAACTTATGTCTATTGTAGATGAGCTTTGTTCAATTTTACCTAACCCCTCTGTTACACCAGGCACCTTAGATGAGTCTAGAACCCTGACAGCTGATCCCGTAAATACGTCTGATCATTCCAGGACGGTTACGGTTCATACAGATAATGAACATCCGATTTTTGAGGTACCTATTACAGATGATCCACTTAACAAATTTACCAGGCAATTAATATTTAACGTTGTAGGCGACATCAAAGGAAGGCCGATTCTAACGAAACCCTTCGATACATTTACGCGAATTTCAGTTCAAGTCTCTGAGTCCAATCTAGAAGAGGATGTTATTAATGCCATAAAAGAATATGTCCATCCAAAAACTAGAACTGGTCTATTAATAAATCCGTACTCAGCTATGTATAACATAATACCGATTATCCAAAGAACATTTAAAAATTCATCTATGAAAATTATGTTGACCAAGAAGGAGTTAGAAAATGTTAGGGAATATATGAGGCAACAAGAATTAATAAGCAAGTACCACGATGGCAAAACAAACCATCGAGGTATAAACGAAAGCTACTTAGCTATTTCACATAAGTATTTTTGGCCTAAAATGAGGGAACACATTTCCAAATTCATTAATGAGTGTACCGTCTGTGGACAGGCAAAATATGATCGTAATCCTCCAAAGCAACAATACAAAGTTGTACCACCTGCCACTAGGCCTTTCGAACTAGTTCATCTCGATCTCTTGACCATACAAAGTGAAAAGTTCTTAACTATAGTAGATTCGTTTTCAAAATATGGCCAAGCATACTACCTAAGGGACGGAACAGCTGTTAGTGTAGTACAGGCGTTGCTTAACTATTGCACTCACCACGGTATGCCCCTCACAATAGTCACGGATAATGGTACGGAATTCACTAACCAACTTATAGCAGAATTCGTTAGACTTCACAAAATTAACCACCATAGAGTAGCCCCACATACACCAAATGAGAATGGTATAGTCGAAAGGTTCCACTCCACTATTCTTGAGCATCTAAGAATTTTGAAAATCGGTCAAAAATCTGAATCTGTCATAAACCTCATGCCTTATGCACTTTTAGGATATAATAGCAGCATACATAGTTTCACCAGATGCAAACCTCTAGATGTAGTAACAGGACATTTCGACCCTCGAGATCCCTTTGACATAGACTTGTCATCTCAGTTAATGCAACAGTATATGGTAAACCATAAAGATAGAATGAAGGAAGCCTATAATACGATTCATGATCTATGTAATAACACCCGTCAGGACTTAATGCACAACCGTAATAAGGACAGGGAACCGGAAGCTGATTTTTCCCCTGATCAACAGATCTTTGTGAAAAATCCATTCGCTTTACGACAAAAATTAGCTCCGCGTTATACCCACGACGTTGTGATGGCTGACCTTCCGATTCAGTTACACAAGGAAAAAGAAAGGCCCCATCGCAAAATCTAGACTAAAAAGAGTACCTAAAAGCGCCCGATTGTTACAGGACGCTCCTGATACTGATACTTCAAATTCTCCTGGACCGAGCCCAAGCGCAGGAGATAAAACTTGAGCATCTCGATGACGGACCTGGTATATTACCCTTTAAATTAGGACCCGCTAAAATCGTGTCCCACCACCATACCTTCCTACAGTATGTTAACCTTCAGCAGTTTCAAGACACCATTGATTCATTAAATAACCAACTAGTACTTGTCGAAAGTGATATTAATACTAACTCTTTGTTTGAACCTCATTTAACGTATTTAAAGAAAAAACTTAATTTCGTGCTCAACCAACTAAAATCTTTCAAGATTAATCGTGTAAAAAGAGGTCTGGTAGATGGTCTGGGATCCGTCGTTAAGAGTATCACGGGCAACCTCGATTATACAGATGCCCTGCATTATAACCAAGCTATAAAATCTCTTAAAGATAGCGAGAATAAGTTATTGGTGGAATTAAATAACCACGTTAGTATGTCGAAAAATTGGTCTGAACAATATTCGAAAGTTTTAGAGAATGTCGTAGAAAACCAGAATAAGATAGGAATTTTAGTAGAGAAAATAAAAGATACCATAGCAACAAAAGAATATGACTTAATTAAGTATGCGCATTTAGCTCAGATACTTATTATATTAGGCGATAACGTAGATTCTATTTCGTATGAATTATTTAGATTAGAAAATAACTTAGCATTTATTAAAAGTTCTACTGTGCACCATTCAATCGTTAGTTTGGAAGCATTACGTAACTTGATTAGTACTTTAGTTAGTTTGTACGGTAAAGAAAAGATTATAGATCTAGACGTTAGAGAATACTATGATGTAATAGGAATAGGTTCATACTATGTGGAAAACGAAATAGTGTTAGTATTTAAATTCCCCATCATTCTACCTTTTACATACAATTTATATAAACTATCCCTAATTCCTAACAAAAATCATGAAGTCCTCGTCCCAAGTCATCCATTCCTAACATTGTACGAGAAAGAAAGTTCAAGTACATAGAGGCTGAATGCCCGAAGCTCAGCAAATGGTATCTCTGTGAAGAACCACGGTATCTTCAGAACCAGACATCGGAAGATTGCATCCAACAACTTATCATCACGCAACAGAAGACCTCACTCTGCAAACCCATCACCATCACTCTAGAGAAACCTGCGTATGAACAACCTGATGAAATGCACTACAGCCTCAGCTTCCCATCTCCTACAAAAGTACATGTATCCTGTGGACAAGACTTATACAAAACACTTCGGGGTAGCTACTTCGCAGTCATTCCCCACAAATGCTATTTGGAAACGCCATACTTCAAGATCTCCAACTCCAACAATCGTCTGAAAGGACAAATACTGAAGATCATCGATCTACCTCAAGAAGCTGTAACCACACCAACAGCAATCGCTTCATTCAAATTGAATTCGATCAACCTGGATAATCTTCACGCAACAAACGCAAAAATGGCCTTACAACAACCAATCCAATTAAATGAAGACACAGATTACAGTCTATATCACACTACGATCCCCATATACTCGATATTATTCGGTGCATGCGCACTCGTTAGCTACATACTACTTCGGAAATATCGCAGTCAGAACCAAGGGATAAAATCGAACGAACATAAAGACAAAAACCAACTGGAGCTACAAGGAATCTACTCTGTTCCTGACACTTCCAAAAAGGATGATCAACTTCCAGCTCCATTTCTGACAAATGTCTTCAATAATCGCTGCTCTACGGGGGGAGGTGTTATGGACGGGTAGTATATGAAGGTCGCCGACTCAGCGCATCGAGTGACGTCAATCAATTGCACGAGGCGCTGCATCAGCAGTTAGGCTTTGTGGGAATATAATTTTGTAATTTCATTCTTTTCATTCTGGTTCTAGCATCGAGCCTTGATCATATAGTTTGTACTTTTATTGTAATTTTGAATTAAATATTTTAAAATAAATATATTTTTTTCGTCACCTCCGACCGTCCATCCATAATTAGTGTTTTAAAAATATAACATAATAAGAATTACTTATTTTTAAACGTTTTGATGTCCCCGACAATCCTGCATACTTAAAACACACGAATAAAACAATTTAATTTTTAGAAAGGCGGGCTCGGTTCGGCATAAGCCGACGCGTTGGCTTGAAGCCGACGTACTTATTGCGGTAGAGCCCCAGAGGTGAAATGAAAATGCTATAATTGTCGATGTATGTAGCCGGTTTATTTAAAATTGACTTATTTTATATTTTACATTAGATATAGATGAAAAGGATTATTGGTCGACATTTTTTAAAAATTCGTCAATCTATTATCAACTATATCGTCGTTCGAATAAGGTTTAGATTGAACTAATTCATACGGCCAATCGTCGTCTACAAAAAATGCTGGAAAAACATCATTTTCTTTCGCTTCATTTCTTAAAATCTGGAACAAGATTATTAAAAATATATTGATAGATGGCGTTGCTCACAAGGTAGAGAGGAAAACAACGAATGTTCTCTTAACATTGAGGAATTTTTAAAATGTGGCAAACCATTTACTTATGGAATCTATCTTCTTTATATAGAAATGAATCCCTATTTCCCTTGGTCATCGCAACACGCCTAAACGGCTGGACCGATTTCGCTAATTCTTTTTTTGTTGTATTTGTTAATTGTTAGGAGAAGGTTCTTATGAATTTATTTTATTTCATCTATACTAATATTATAAAGCTGTTTGTTTGTTTGTTTGAACGCGCTAATCTCAGGAACTACTGGTTCGAATTGAAAAAATCTTTTTGTGTTGGATAGTCCATTTATCGAGGAAGGCTATAGGCTACTTTTTATCCCGAAATTCCCACGGGATCAGGAGTTACGGGGGTGAAACCGCGGAGCGCTGCTAGTATATATATAAAAATGAATCCCTATTTCCCTTGGTCATTGCATCACGCCTCGTGAAGACAAACATCGTGATAAAACCCGCGGCTTAATGGCTCCAGACGTATTGACGAGCTCTTTCCACTGGACACGGTCGACTAAGCTGAGAAGGTAGTTTAGTTTACTCCATCTTAACATGTCCCAGGCAGCGTCCTGAATAACATGGGTTTGAAGTAACTAGTTACCTTAAAGTGATCAGAGTTCCGTTTCTTCCTCAAATAATTAAAACAGCACGCACGGAACTTCCGCGACCCGCATGAAGTCACACACTCTCGCCCGCACGAATCGCACGATAATTTGGCCGCGTATAACATTCCTGAAAAAAAAGATGGATAGATAACTTTATTTGTACAACACAGGAAGAAAAAACACGCCACTCTGTCAAGTACAGTCTTAAATTCAACTATGACGGTACTTGACTGAGTGGCGTAATCGGTAAGCGCACTTTGTTTGTTTGAACGCGCTTATCCTAAGAACTACTGCCCCCCGCGATAAATGCGTCGGCTTCAAACCAACGCGTCGGCTTATGCTGACCCGCGCCCCACACTGGGCGGAATTTTGAGCCCGCCTTACATAGGATTTTTGAAAAATTAAGTTGTTTTCGTGTGTTTTAAGTATGCAGGATTTTTGGGAACCATTCAAAAAAAGTGAGACCGATTGTTATTTAAAAAAAAAATAACAAAGTCATACTTTGCAACCTAATTTGTCAAACTTTTTATGAAAGGCAGGCTCAAAATTCCGGCCATTGTGAGGCGCGCGCCCAATATCTACGTCGGCTTGAAGCCGACGCAATAAGCGCGGTTGGGCTCCTGGGTCTAATTTAAAAATATTTTTTCATGTTGGATAGTATTCCCACGGGATCGGGACTTGCGCAGGTGAATCCGCGGAGCGCAGCTATTAAAATATATGACTGTTGCCTTACCAATTAATAATAATGTTACAATTGTTGTGATTTTGAACATTTTGTATAAGAATTAAAAATATTTTATTTTATAAGTTAAATTAGTGTTAATTTAGTTTTTGTAAGATAACTTGGCGAATCAAAATACCTTTTCCGAATGACTGAAGATAGTCTAAAAACCCTTTTATAGGAGATATTTGTTTGTTTGAGTAGGCGTACGAGGTTAGAGATAAAATTAATAATACAATAGAGTGTAATATAGGGTAACAAATAATAATAATAAAATAAATATTGCAGGACATTCCACACATCGCCATCTACCCCCAAGCTAAGTAATTAGACTTGTGTTATGGGTGCTAGACAACTCATATACTACTTATATACTTTTCTGTTGTAAATATATACTTATTAATAAATAGAAACAACCAGACCACAGACAAATATCTAAGCATAAATACTTGTTTGAGGCGGGAATCGAACCCGCAACCCTGTGTTTGGCAGTCCGGCATGGTGACCATTGTGCCAACTGGGTCGTCAACTATGTGTAGATTAGTTATAGCATTTCCTCGAGCATTATATTATGTTACTAGCGACCCGCTCCGGCTTCGTACGGCTATATTATGCATGTATCCTACTAATATTATAAATGTGAAAGTTTGTGTGTGGTGTGTATGTTTGTTACTCCTTCACGCTAAAACTACTAAACCGATTGCAATAAAATTTGGTATGTAGATAGCTGGAGACCTAGATTAACATATAGGCTACTTTTTATCCCGATATTCTCACGGGATCGGGGCTTACGCGGGTGAAACCGCGGGGCGCAGCTAGTTATACATATAAAACTTCCTCTTGAATCACTCTATTTATTAAAAATAATTATTAAAGATAAAAAATACATTTGCCTAAACTAGGAAAATCTTGTGTTTCAGGACTTAAACAATTAGCTATATATTTTATACTAGTGCCCCGTGGTTTGACCCGCGTAAGTCCCGATCCCGTGGGAATATCTGGATAAAAAGTAGCCTATGTGTTAATCCAAGTCTCCAGCTATCTAGATACCGAGTTTCATCGCAATCGGTCTAGTACTTTTTGGGTGAAGGAGTAACAAACATACACACACACACAAACTTTCACATTTATAATATTAGTGGGATATTAAATTATGCTTGCAAAAACAAAAAATATATTTCTAGGTATTACAACAAAAAAAGTATGGATTAAAATTTCTTGCGCTGAATAAGTCATCTAGATAATAATATGTAAAGAAACTTCTGATGAATTCTCTATTTTAGAGGACCAAAGTTAAGTATTTTATCTCTATATCCGTGCAAGTGCTGGACAAACAAACTCTTTTTCTAAAGGCTGTATCGAATTTCAGTATACAATCAGAATCTTATTTATAAACTTTTGCCCGCGACTTCGTCCGCATAAGGGTTGATTTTTCCAAAATGGCTAAGAAAGGCTTAGAGGATGTCTAAGTTTATAATGGTTTTAGGTAGAATCAACACTCAAAAGTACACCGCCACCGTAACGTTTACTATGTGCAATACTATTTAAATAAATATTGCAGGACATTCCACACATCGCCATCTAGCCCCAAGCTAAGTAACTAGACTTGTATTATGGGTGCTAGACAACTCATATACTACTTATATACTTTTCTTTTGTAAATTAATACTTATAATACATAGAAACAACCAGACCACAGACAAATATCTAAGCATAAATACATGTCTAAGGCGAGTATCGAACCCGCAACCCTGTGTCTGGCAGTCCGGCATGGTGACCATTGTGCCAACTGGGTCGTCGTTTTGTTGTGTCTATAGGCATTTTTTGAATGCCATAAGTGTGCTTGTTCGGCATAATGCCCTCTTTCTATATATACAAGACTCAAGTGGACTACGGCATTTTAAGATAGATAGATAAACTCTTTATTGTACCACATTAAACCTTAATTCTAACATAAACTCCTGTTACAAAAACAAAATTAAACCAAACAATATGGCACAATAGGCGGCCTTATCGCTAAAAGCGATCTCTTCCAGGCAACCTTTGGATGGACAAGAATTAAAGAAGGGGATGGGTGGGTTGTACATAACGTAAATGGAATATAAGGAGGAAAATAAAATAAATATTAATATGCATAGAAAATAAAATATTCTAAATAATAAAAATACAATCAGCAAAAATAAATACGCACCTATACATACATACATAAATATATATATATATATACATATAAATTTACACTTAACTATACGTACAAATAAATAATAGGACAGCTTTATGTATGTACAAGCTTCAGCGAGAGCAAGGTAATGCTTGTAGACATTGGGTTTAAAACAGCCAAAGATTTGGATTGCCGAACAAAAGCAGGCAGAGCATTCCACAGTTGTACACCGCGAGCGGTAAAGGAGTTGTGGTAGAAAGTAGAAGAACGGTCAGGAACCGCTAAAAGAAGAACTTTAGAGAAACGGACAGATTTAGAGGGAGAATGACGAAATTAACGAAGAAGCTACATATCTGTTGTGTTTTGAAATTAAAAAGTGTTTACAAATAAATACATCAAACTTGTATGGGACCAGCTAGAGGCTAGATCTTAAATGCATTTGATTTATTTAAAGAAAATAAATAATTATGTAATTTATTACGATAAAGGTAGTTCCAGAAATTCGTTGAAGGTTAGTAAGGTATAGAAAGTATCCTACTAATATTATAAATGTGAAAGTTTGTGTGTGTGTGTGTATGTTTGTTACTCCTTCACGCTAAAACTACTGAACCGATTACAATAAAATTCGGTATGAAGATAGCTAGAGGCCTGGATTAACATATAGGCTACTTTTTATCCCGATATTCCCACGGGATCGGGACTTACGCGGGTGAAACCGCGGGGCGCAGCTAGTGATCTATCAACCATTTACTCTGGAGAACATTTGTGGATCACCTTTCGGTGGTCTGAAAGGTGTTGGAACTATTGAAATTGTCTGGCTATTAGCAACATTGGTACAAAAATATAGGCGATTTCTTTTGCAAAATTAACAGCTTGTAGCAAACCGATCTTTATCCTACGGGCAACCCTCGTTACGTCACCTCATGTCAGTGTAAATGTTGATAGGTTGGCAGCACTGAACGCGAGCGCCGCCATTAGTCTGGCTTCTTCTCACGACGCGCGCGCTTATTTTTATTTTCGTTTTCACTGTTTCACCCATTTTTTGTACCTAATTATTCTCACCCTGAGACTTTACAATACAACTGTGAACTTACAAAGTGTTTTACTCACTTATCCTACAACCCTTAGGCCAAGAAACACCCATCTACCATAAGCTTCGAATCTTGGCTTTGGTCTGAACCTAATAACAACACATCTACTTATATTATAAAGCTGAAGAGTTTGTTTGTTTGTTTGAACGCGCTAATCTCAGGAACTACTGGTTCGAATTGAAAAAATATTTTTGTGTTGGATAGTCCATTTATCGAGGAAGGCTATAGGCTACTTTTTGTCCCGATATTCCCACGGGATCGGGACTTACGCGGGTGAAACCGCGAAGCGCAGCTAGTCGTTTATAACTGTGTTGGAGACATGCGCTGAGTAATTCTCAGCTTTTTTAATATCACAAAGGTCTGACCCTAGGCGGGATCTAGGTTCTAAATAAGGATGAACTGACAGTGCCCGGTAGTAGGCTCCGGAAAATAAACAGGCCGTTTAATAGAACATGTGTGCTCTATTATAATAAACTAGCAAACCTGGCGAACTCCGTTTCGCCACCAGATTTTCCTGAATTTTCTTAACTATAAACCCGAGAGCTTTCCAACGAATGCAAAACCGTGGAAATCGGTTCGTGCGTTCTGGAGTTATAGCGTCAGGAAGGAAAACCCGACTTATTTTTATATATTAGATTACCTAAAGATGTATATCACAGGTTCAGAAATTTTATAAAGCATAAATTGTGCAGTAAGGCGTACTATGATACTTCGTCTTACCTTAATGATAACAACCCATGGACGTGACTTTAGTTGCTCCATTTCAAATAATACTTTTAAATATTTGTAATATTGACCTTTGTGAGCGTGATCACATGAAAAAAAACCCCATGAGTTACTTGTGCCTTCTTCTCATTGGTGGGCGCGTTCCGAAGGTACACATCCTAACTTAGTTTTTAAGACGTTTCTATGTGATCTATGTACAAATGAATAAGCATCCAAAGGAATAAAAAAATTGACTTTGAATAAGTCTATATCAGGTGATTGCTTTTAAGATAAAAATTGTAGGTAGCTAGGTAACTTCATACTGACGACCCAGTTGGCACAATGGTCACCATGCCGGACTGCCAAACACAGGGTTGCGGGTTCGATTCCCGCCTCAAACAAGTATTTATGCTTAGATATTTGTCTGTGGTCTGGTTGTTTCTATGTATTATAAGTATATATTTACAAAGAAAAGTATATAAGTAGTATATGAGTTGTCTAGCACCCATAACACAAGTGTAGTTACTTAGCTTGGGGCTAGATGGCGATGTGTGGAATGTCTTGCAATATTTATTTCTTTGTTTTCAATGAAGAATAGTATAGAGGAAAATAAAGCGAATTTAGTAATTTCTCTTTATATTTTTCAAATAAATATTAATCTTAAATCTATTTTACAAACATCGATATGATTTGAAACATTAAGTAGATACATTTATACAATGTGTAATGAAAACCCAGCAATCACCTCATAGGTGCAAATGGGTACCAATCCCAAGGATATTACAATTAAGAAAATAGAGATACCGCTTCGCCCCACTGCTGGTGGGTGCATGGTTATTTTTTTCACCTTAGACCTACTGCATAAGAGTGGGACTGCAGGTAAAAATAACCACGGTTTTATTTCGAAACAGAAACAAAAGACGATCTAAAATAAAAAAAATCATCATCATGAGGGATTAAGGTGAAAGGGTACCGGCTCTCTCTCCATACAAACGTAGTCGACTGTTTCCTCCCTGGATAATGACACTAGCACAAATATTTTTGTTGCATAAAACTTTTAACTGCCATGACTATGCCCCTATGTCTTAATTTTTATATGTACCTATTTTGTTTTTTTAAACTCTTACTTTCTATGACGAAAAGAAAATAAAAAAAACAAGACATAGAGGCACAGCTTCATAGTCATGGCAGTTATAGGATTTATCCAACAAAAATATTTGTGGAGTCATTATCCAGGGAGGAAACAGTTGACTACGTTTGTATGGAGAGAGCCGGGTACCTTTCCTCTTAATAAGGGTTTTCTTTCCACGCTGTATAAATAACTATAGATTCAAAAACGAACAAATTTTAATATTTTTAAATATTAGTTGCTATTGGAATGTACAATGATTTCAAACTACCCACATAAGGTTCTAAGCAATTGGATTGTTGCCAGTATTAGAGTACCTAAGTATTTTAAAAGTTGCCATGTTTAAGAGGAAAGGGTACCGGGGGCTCTCTCCATACAAACGTAGTCGACTGTTTCCTCCCTGGATAACGACACTAAAGCAAATATTTTTGTTCCATAAAATTTATAACTGCCATGACCATGTCCCTATGCTTTAAAAAAAAACATAGGTGCATAGTCATGGCAGTTATAGTATTTATGCCACAAAAATATTATTTATGCTAGTGTCATCCAGGGAGGAAACAGTCGACTACGTTTGTATGGAGAGAGCGCCGGTACCCTTTACTCCTAATATATAACTCTTATAATTATTACTTTTCTTTCGTTTCGAAAAAGCATTAATTAGTTTAAATAAATATTATCGCCCGAAAACATTCGGTGAGATAAAGCACACCTCTTGAAAGTTTTGTATTTTTTTTTCTGGTAAAATTATGCATATCAATTCATGGTGTAATTGAAAATCCAAGATACCTGCACTAAGCGTTTTGCTTCGTCATTCCTTATTCGTACAGCAAGGGAATGGAATCAGTTGCCTGCGTCTGTCTTTCCTGACGTGTACTGGGGCCTAAGTCTGTTAATACAATTGTGTTACAATAGAGTGTCGATGGAATCGTTATAGACATTTAATGTCAAAAATATGACATTACATGTCAAATTGGTATTTTTCTGTTGTTAACTATTCTATCGAAACACCACTGACTCACTTTGGTATTCTGCTCTAGAATCGTGGCTCACTGGAATCTCGATAGTTGTCAAAACGGTGTATCGCTTAGCAACATATACCATGTTGGTAGGCAACACCAGCGACGTATCTATTACCATTCCATTGAGACTCCATAACGATTATATTGCTATGTTATTAATACTTTAGCAGAATATCAAATAAAGTAACAATCTCGATATAATATCAACAGAGTCTCGATATAATGACAATGGTAAATCCATTAATGCAAAATAGCAGAATTAGGCCCCTGTTCACTTGTGACTTGAAGACAAACAAACTGGGGCCTTATTTTAGACTTTATTTGATATTCTGCTAAAGTTTTAATAACATCGCAATAGAATCGTTATGGAGTCTCAATGGAATGGTAATAGATACGTCGCTGGTGTTGCCTACCAACATGGTATATGTTGCTAAGCGATATACCGTTTTGACAACTGTCAAGATCCCATTGAGCCATGATTCCAGAGCAAAATACGAACGTGAGTCAGTGGTGCGTCAGTGGTATTTCGATATAATAGTTAACATTATGAGAATACCAATTTGACATGTAATGTCATATTTTTGACATTAAACGTCTATTACGATTCTGTCGACACTCTATTGAAACACAATTGTGTTAGCAGATACCAGGAGCCTAAGTCTGCTAACACAATTGTGTTTCAATAGAGTGTCGACAGAATAGTAATAGACGTTTAATGTCAAAAATATGACATTACATGTCAAATTGGTATCACATCGTCACCTACCATCAGGCAGATAGTAGTCAAACGCTGACCTAGCACTTGTAAAAAAGATGCCTTAGGTGCTATGTCACACTCGTGGCCGAAATAAAGATAAAGATAAATTTATTCATGCCAAAAAAAACAACTTATGCATAGGTAAGGTAGAATAAAAATTAACAGAACATCAAGTTAAATAAAGTTGCGTAAGGCTAATTTGTATTAAATAATAGCTATTTTGCATAAATCTATACTAATATTATAAGCTGAAAAGTTCGTTTGAACGCGCTAATCTCAGGAACTACCGGTTCGAATTGAAAAATCATGTGTGTTGGATAGTCCATTTATCGAGGAAGGCTACTTTTTATATTAATACTAGCTGCGCCCCGCGGTTTTACCCGCGTAAGTCCCGATCCCGTGGGAATATCGAGATAAGAAGTAGCCTATGTGTTAATCCAGGTCTCCAGCTATTTAGATACCAAGTTCATCGCAATCGGTCCAGTAGTTCTTGCGTGAAGGAGTAACAAACATACACATACACAAACTTTCACATTTATAATATTAGTAGGATTCCTTACGCGGGTAAAACTGCGGGGCGCAGCTAGTATTTTAGAATATAAATAAAATATTGTATAATTATTAAACTATAAGCTACCATTTTCATCATATTTCATATTTAATCATTCCAACTGGAAACTATTGAATTATAAATATTTTTAATAATACTTTAAAAACAATACTTGTAGTATTTACCTACTTATAAATAATATAATAAAAATTAAGGCTTAAGTTTTTTTTTAAAGTAATAACATCGCATGACTTGTACATTTAGCCACTGTCAAATATAATAATTATAATTTAGCTTAATTCATCTAAATAAAATACTAATAATTAAAACACAGAAAGGGAAGTTTATTTTTCGAATTTAAGGTGATTGCGAAGTACCGGCCACAAAATTATTATTTTTTTCTAGTTTTTTTATTGACACATCTTGCTATTTCTTTAATAAAAAAAAAACAAAGACAAGTTACAAATCTCTTTCTTTTTTAAACTAGCTTCTAGCTATGCTAATTCAAACTTTGAAAATATTTGACTTCACCTACAGCTGCACCTATTGCAAGTC
The DNA here is from genome assembly GCA_951213275.1 of Idaea straminata. Classification (NCBI taxonomy): domain Eukaryota; kingdom Metazoa; phylum Arthropoda; class Insecta; order Lepidoptera; family Geometridae; genus Idaea; species Idaea straminata. Next base: position 920,835 of record OX577875.1, on the reverse strand, counting down.
GCAATTTAGATTTTAAGAAAAAATATATTGAAATATTTATTTAGAAAACATTTAACATAGCGCCATCTAACCTTAAATTAAGTAAAGTCACATAAAAAGATTACGCTCCCTCCCTACTACGAGTTGTGATAGGAAAGTCCCAAATAGCGACATAGTCTATTTTATCCTGATATTCTACGGGATCGGGATTTAGGGACGAAAATAAAACAAGTGATCCTATAAGGGTTTCTTTTTTACCTTAAGAGTAACCTGTCGCGGGACACGCGTTGCTGTGCTGTGCGGATACACCTTAATGCGGATACTACCAAAGATCACAAATTTAATAGAAAATATGAATTTAATTAATTTAGTAATTACTTTTGGACATTATTTATTGATAACTAACATAGCTGTAAGACTTTACTAACAAATGGATTGTAATATTTAAATTGAATCTAAGTTTCTCTAACGGTTTGTCGTAACGCGTAACGTTTTTCTCGGCTAGGTCTAAACTGTCACAATTCGTGGTAGGGTTAATATACCATATTTTGGCCACTTAAATTGAGATCTTTTTTACACTGTAATATATTTTTAAAGCTGGCACTTCATGATTCAAAAGGGGCAGTAACTTAATAATATGGTTACTGGCATAAGTAGTGGTCCCCTTTTTTTTCGAATCTGTGGCTGTCTCTATAGAGGACAAAAAAATCAGGTATGCCTGTTTTTTATTGTTAAAAAATTAAGATTCTTTTTATTACAGCCTTTAACTAGGTGCCAGCTCGAACAAGGTATTTGAAAAAATAAACTAAAAATTATTATGCATACCTAACATTTTTTTTTAGTTAAGTACAAATTCGTTTCACAATTATATATTAAATTTGCACCATTATTTAAAATAATTAATTAATAAATAAAAATTCAAAGTGTACTATAAAATTAAGTTACTTTTAATACATACTAATAAAAAATACTAGCAGCGACCTTCGGTATCAGCCGCGTAAGTTCCGATCCCGTGGGAATATCGGGATAAAAAGTAGCCTATGTTACACGCAATGAATTAACGTATCTTCGTAGAAAGTTTCATCAAAATAGGTCCAGTAGTTTGGGAGCCTATTAGAAACAAAAAAACTTTCCTGTTTATAATATTATATGTGTCGATAAAGAAACACTTGTATCTTTTTGAATCAGCTCCGAAACTACTAGACCGATTTTGATAAAATCCGGTATGAGGATACATTGATTCTTTAGGAAAAACTTAAAATAGGGTACTTTTTATCCCGATATTCCCAAGGGATCGGAACTTACTCGGCTAAAAGAACGCAGTATGTATACAAATAAATCACATAATTTTCACTTAAAACTATTTACTATAAATAAATTGGTAACTTAAAAAATAATAAATAAATAAAATAAATTTGACAATAATTGGCAGGTAACCTAAGTAACATGTATGTTTGGAGACTGACGTAGTAAACGCCTTAATCTATTATTTTTAAGCTATTGCATAGCTTTATCGCGGGTTTTGAGCGCGGCGACCGAATCAAGAAATTCCGTAACGAAAATAAAACCTAACACACCCCACTCCGCCTACCATGTAGCTCGGCCGAGCGTTCGCTTAACTTGTATGTATATGGTACGACTGTACGAAGCTCGCACGATACAATAGCTTTACCGCGGCAGTCCCCGAGTGCCACACGTTTTTTTTCTGTCATATTATTTTATTGTCACCTTTTAAACCTATGGCAATGTATAAAGGACAATAATACAAACAAAAAATACCATGTAACAAAATCTTGAAAAGAATCCAAATTGCATGTCTTGATGTTAAAAATAAAATTAAAATTAATTTTTATTTGCCACATAATAGGAAAGTACCTGGATGACCGAGCTTTGCTCGGTATTTTTGAAGTGAAAACTTCTTTAGCGGCGTTGAGCACTTTTTCTGTAATGGGTATAAAATCTTAAACTCGCGTCAGGACACGTGACCTGATCGAAAAAGCGTAAGACGGATGGAGAGTAGACAGCTATAGTTTTAAAGTGTTACATTTTTAATGTAATATAAATTGTCATGTTTGTGTACGATAGCGCAATAAATGAATATTGTATTCTACCACATAAATGATAGTACTTTTATACTGATAAAGCAATTGGTGCAAAATTATTCCCTAACCATTTCAAAATATCAAACATGCTCAACGTTAATAATCAAGTTTTCACTTCTGCCGGCACTCCCGGAGTGCAATTTTTTTTTTTTTTACTTAGTCTAACCTCAAAGCAAACACTCATTGACTTCGTGTTACTTAACAACGCCATCTGCTGGAATCGTTGGAGCCGATTCCGAGATTCCAATTATATATCTTATATCTATATATATAATTGGAATCTCGGAATCGGCTCCAACGATTTTCATGAAATTTGGTATATAGGGGGTTTCGGGGGCAATAAATCGATCTAGCTAGGAATCATTTTTAGAAAATGTCATTTTATTCGTGTTTTATCGAAACTTACTTTTTTTTATCTGAAAAATATGACTCTTCCTGACATCTATTGGCGAACTACTAATACTATTTTTTGTGAGCAATAAAGATATTCCAGCAGATGGCGTTGTTAAGTAACACGAAGTCAATGAGTGTTTGCTTTGAGGTTAGACTAAGTAAAAAAAAAATACCGAGCAAAGCTCGGTCATCCAGGTAGGTATATATATATATATATATATATATATACAAGAATTGCTCATTTAAAGATATAAGATTACAATAATAATTTTGTTACAAGACATTTGTTCATTGTATAAACGTCTTTTATATATTACCATAGGTTTGAAAAGTGCTCCGCCTCTAAAAACTCATGGCTGACAGTTTACTATGCCAAAATGTTACAACCTTTTTGAAAAATACTTCAGGTTACCCTACTTTTGTAAAAAAAAACGTTTAAAATATTTGGACTAGATTTATTATTACGTTATTTTTGTAGATAATATAATTTAAATTAGATTTATTTTTAATTCTATTTCATCACTGTATGAAATTTTTAAACGCTAATGAAATTTTTCAGAAATTAGAATATTACTAACTTAAAAAAAAAACTATTGTAATTTTTAATAATTAAAACATTTTCATTTTTAATGCAAAAAATAATTAAGTACCATAATGTTATTTCCTTATTTTTTGTTTTGAATAGTATTTTTTTGTGCAATTTCATTTTTTTATACTTACAACTTTTTTTCGTCATCCCTGCTCGAAAAATGTCATTTTGTACCCATATTATTAGACAGAACATACTTTATAGCCCACGGGCGGAAAAGTAACTTATTCCGCCCCTTTAAGGTGGAACGCATTTTGTTGATCAAATATTCCAGGACAATGCACACAGCACCATCTAGCGCTATTCTTTATCCCATTGGCGGAAATGTAATTTTTTTCGCCCGTTAAAGGAAGCATTTGGTTAGTCAACTAAAATACCGTTTATTCTTTTTTATTTGAGGGCCAAGTCAAAAGGGAAGGCTATATTTTTATATTTAAATTTTCTTACTTATTTTTTCAACGCCAACATTTTAAAACTTCGGGAGCAAAAACAACTTTTTTCCCCACATTTTTTAATTTGCTTATTTTTCTTTGCCAATATTTTTAAAACTTCGGGAGTAAAATGGAGCAAAGTCAATCTTTATTTCCCGAATTTTTTTAAAATTAATTTTGTTTGTTTGTCAATTTTTATAACTTCGGAAGCAAAGTAAAATTTTATTCCCCGCATTTTTTTAAATAACATAGTTTTCATTGCCAACATTTTAAAAACTGGGAGCAAAATCAACTTTATTTCCCCGGGTTTTCCTAATAATTTAACTTTCTATATCCACTTATCTTCCTTTTTAGCAGTCAGCAACGGCGTAGACTCCTCCTTGTCCTTCACGGGACTAACGTCAGGTTTCCCGTGGGAATATTTACTTAGATTTGACACTATATACGGGATCCCGGACCGATCTGACGATAAAGCATTGTAATATTGTCGGTAACAGAATATGGCTGTCGTGAAACCCAATATGGATCCAACTAGAATATCTGTAAACAGAAAAAAACATTAATTAGGCTTATTAAGGTGAAAGGGTACCGGCACTCTCTCCATACAAACGTAGTCGACTGATTCCTCCCTGAATACTGACACTAGAGCAAATATATTTTTTGCATAAAACTTATAACTGTTTTGTTTTTTTGTTTTTTAAATCTTAATTTCTATGATAATTAGAAAATGAAAAAACCAAGACATAGGGGCATGTTCATGGCAGTTATAGATTTTATGCAACAAAAATATTTGTGCTAGTGTCATTATTCAGGGAGGAAACAATCGACTATGTTTAATAATTAAATAAATATTGCACGTCACACATCGCCATCTAGCCTCAAGCTAAGTAACTAGACTTGTGTTATGGGTACTAGACAACTCATATACTACTTAACTCTATATACTTTTCTTTTGTAAATATATACTTATAATACACAGAAACAACCAGACCACAGACAAATATCTAAGCATAAATACTTTCTGAGGCGGGAATCGAACCCGCAACCCTGTGCGGCATGGTGACCATTGTGCCAACTGGGTCGTTTATATGAAGAGAGCGCCGGTACCCTTCCACCTTAAGGCGATCTTCTCGGAAGTGGTGTAGGTGAGCCACACCACTTCCGAGAAGAAGAATAAGGAAGTTTCAATAATCACCTTGCCAATGATGATGATAGTCAGCGCTACGGGACATGGCAACCAGGGCAGCTCCCACCAGAGGTAGCAGTACTGCCACCACGCGCGGCGCGCTGCCCGCCCACCGGCCGCAGTGAGACAACACCCGCAGCCTGCCACACAGCCAGACGCAGACGGTGCCCAGCGAGCAGAACGACACTGGAGGGGAACAATAACAGAGGATAAATCACTTTGATAAAAAATCCGGGTGTCCCTTGACACCTCTGAAGATTTTTATTTTTATCAAATAAAAGTGATTTATTATAAGTGTTTTTTTAGTAATTTGATAAAAAAAACACTTTTAATTGTTATCAATTAAAAGTGTTTTTTTTTATCAAATTACTGATAAAATTAATGATATTAAATTGATATCCAATAGAGGGAAAGTGATTTTTTATCAATTAAACGTGTTTTTTTAGTTATTTGATAAAAAATTACTTTTATTTGATAAAAAATCACTTTTATTTGATAAAAAATCACTTTTATTTGATAAAAGAAACACTTTTATTTGATAAAAATGACTTTTATTTGATTAAAAAATCACTTTTCTTTGATAAAAAATCACTTTTATTTGATAAAAAATCACTTTTATTTGATAAAAATAATAAAACTTGCCGCGGGTTTCATTACGATGTTTTCCTATACCACCCTCTCAGCTTAGTCGACCGTATCCAGAGGAAAGAACTCAATACGTCTGGAGGCAACTAAGCCGCGGGTTTCATCACGATGTTTTCCTTCACCGTAAGAGCAATACTTACAGCTGCTATGGCCGCTGGGGAAAGACTTTCTCCCCTCCATAATGTCCAAGGGATCACCGGTACATTGAAGATCTGATGTTTCCATGCCATCCGGGAAGCAGCGGTAGAAGAAATCTGGCCTCGGACGACCTGGGCATACGTTACAACAAAAAAACTTGGAGAGGTGTCAAGGGACACTGGGATGGAACGAAGTTTCTTTCGATTAAGGAATTGTAATTTTTTTTTAAGTTAATAATAAATAATAATAATAATAACTTTATTTACCAAAAAAGATTACAAAGGAATACTACAATCTAATCTTAGAAATAAAATATTTGGCTTATGGTATAAGTATAATATAACAGCGGCCCCTGCACTAAGATAACTTGTATCGCAGAGACCAAAAACCGATTGAAAGATAAAGATATCATATAATCTCGGGAACTACAGCCACAAATATCAATTCTGTAATATCCAATAGTACCTACTGGAAGTTTAAAGTTAGTGTCCATAACTATTTTATTTAACTTAAATCTTAATTAGGAATGACGTGACGACTACAAAAAGTAATATGTGGTGTGCCTGGTGTGCCAGTTATAATAATATTTTTTTTATTATCCTATCCTACTATCCTACTAATATTATAAATGTGAAAGTTTGTGTGTATGTGTGTGTGTGTATGTTTGTTACTCCTTCACGCAAAAACTACTGGACCGATTGCGATGAAATTATAGATAGCTGGATACCTGGATTAACACATAGGCTACTTTTTATCCCGATATTCCTTCGGGATTGGGACTTACGCGGGTGAAACCGCGGGGCGCACCTAGTTAACAAATATAATGTAATATAAACTCAATTTTAGTAATGGCTTTCTATAAGAGAGAGAGATAGATAGAGAAACACGCGCACGCCGCACGGCTTACAACTATGGCAAAAAGTGTCGTTACAACTTTTGATTTTTATTTTTTCCGTCTAGCCCCATTTCGCAACGCGCGATAAGAAACTTCGTTCCAATATAATGTGAGATTTTCTATACAGCGCCATCTAGTTCCAAACTAATTGTAAGTTCATAACTGTTATTCATGAATGTATACCGTCCGAGTGACGTCACCGCTTCAACTGAAGACCAGCGTTAGTCGAAAGGCTGAGTTGAGGACCGTTCGCAACAAAATGATTACAATTTTTGTAACGAATTTCCTTATCGCGCGTTGCGAAAGGGGGCTAGATTTTATTACAATTCCTTCATTACACCCAAAGGAACTTCGTTCCATCCGGGTGTCCCTTGACACCTCTCAAGTTTTTTATATAATTATTAGTAGTTCTTCTAAATGTTTTAGTTTTTTGTGTTATATAGTTTATTAGCTGCGATCCGCGGTTTCACCCGCGGAATTCTGGATTTACACATTTTTATCCGATATTCCCACGGGATCAGTACTTACGCGAGCGAAACCGCGGGGCGCAGCTAGTACTATAAATGTGAAAGTTTGGGTGGGTGTGTGTGTGTGTGTTTGTTACTCCTTCACGCAAAAACTATTAGACCGATTGCGATGAAATTCGGTATGTGGATAGCTAGAAACCTGAATTAACACATAGGCTACTTTTTATCTCGATATTCCCACGGGATCGAGACTTCGCGGGTGAAACCGCGGGGCGCAGCTAGTTATAAATAAATAATTATTGCAGGACATTCCACACATCGCCATCTAGCCCCAAGCTAAGTAACTACACTTGTGTTATGGGTGCTAGACAACTCATATACTACTTATATACTTTTCTTTTGTAAATATATACTTACTAGCTGCACCCTGCGGTTTCACCCGCGTAAGTCCCGATCCCGTGGGAATTTCGGGATAAAAAGTAGCCTATGTGTTAATCCAAGTCTCCAGCTATCTACATACCGAGTTTCACCGCAATCGGTCCAGAAGTTTTTGCGTGAAGGAGTAACAAACACACACACACGCACACACAAACTTTCACATTTATAATATTAGTAGGAGTAGGATTTAATCCATAAGCTCACTGTAAATTTTAGTTGCGAATAAATGTTTTCTATTTCTAGTTTCAATTATTGTTCTATAAATCTTTTTTTTAGATAGGGGATTCGTGAGGACCTCTCATTTATTTTTAACAGCTTTCCTAAAATAAGGAAAAGGCTTCTCTTATAGAGCAGCCGTTTAGACCGAGACAGTAAATGTCCATTTTTAAATAACTTTAATGGCAAAAATTGTGATTTGAATTAAAAATAATACATTTAATATTTACCTGCAACTAACTTCATAGTATCTGTAAGGACTCCATTTATGCCGAGAGCAAGTGACCATGCCAGTAATATCTGAAACGAAAAAAATCTTAATGCTTATCTAACACATAAACTTTAAAAATCATCCCACTCTAAGGCAACTACCCTACTAAAAGTCACTATTATCCCACTAAAAGCCACATAAGGTCACTATTACCCTAGTGCAGGTCACTATTATCCTACTGCAGGTCACTATTACCCCACTAAAAGTCACATAAGGTCACTATTACCCCACTAAAAGTCACACAAGGTCACTATTACCCCACTAAAAGTCACACAAGGTCACTATTACTCTACTGCAGGTCACTATTACCCCACTAAAAGTCACATAAGGTCACTATTACCCTACTAAAAGTCACATAAAGTCACTATTACCCCACTAAAAGTCACATAAAGTCACTATTACCCCACTAAAAGTCACATAAGGTCACTATTACCCTACTTAAAGTCACATAGTGTTACTATTACCCCACTAAAATTCATATAAGGTCACAATTACCTAACTAAAAGACACATAGATTACAATTACTCCAATAAAAGTCACTATTATTACACTGAAAGTCACTTTTACCCCCAAATAGTAAATATTCACCTCTAAAGCATCATTACAGTCATTAAACGCTGCCCAGGCCAGTAGAGACATGACACAAGGTGCAGAAAGCACGATAGCCCATAGCGCTCCACCGGGCACGTAGGACTCCTTCCGAGGGTACTTGTATTCAGAATTTAGGTCTGATTGGTGTATAACTCGAACAAATGGCGTCATCGTTTCCATGTAACTGAAAATAATAGAATAGAATTTAAATAGAGGAGTGAAAAGTATAATAAAGTAGGAAGGTGCAAGAAAATGGAGTATGGACCTCATTTTATTTTTATTTTTAACTTGTAAATCTAGGGTAAACTTTAATAATATTGATGACAATTTATATTAAACTAGCAGCGCTGCGCGGTTTCACCCACATAACTCTCAATCCCATGGGAATATCAAAATTAAAAGTAGCCTATAGCCTTCCTCGATAAATGGACTATCCAACACAAAAATATTTTTTTAAATCGAACCAGTAGTTCCTGAGATTAGCGCGTTCAAACAAACAAACTCTTCAGCTTTATAATATACTAGCAGCGCTCCGCGGTTTTACCCGCGTAACTCCCGATCCCGTGGGAATATCGGGATAAAAAGTAGCCTATAGCCTTCCTCGATAAATGGCCTATCCAACACAAAACGAATTTTTCAATTGGAACCAGTAGTTCCTGAGATTAGCGTGTTCAAACAAACTCTTCAGCTTTTTAATATTAGTATAGATTATAAAAAAATGCAATACATAGCAAATAGCAGCATCTAGCTCCAAGATGTCGTGTAGCCACCATAACACAAGCTTAGTTTCTTAGCTTGGGGCTAGATGGCGATATGAAAAATGTTCGCAAAATTTTATTTATTTTATCATGTAACATTTTCATATGAAAAACTCCATAACAAGGTTTCCGTTAGTGTATTTGCCACGAATTTATGTATTCTGTCGCATTTCAAAACATGATAAACCAATTAAATATTATGTTGTTATCTGAAGTGGCTTATTACCATACCATAACTAGAGAATAATTGTTCAATTTTCAACTTAAATACTAAGAAGTTACAGAACTTTATTGTTGTTGACTATTTAGAGATTAGAAACTCTTATTCGACCTTCATTTAGGCATGATCTGAGAGCACGACTAAAGATAATAATTAATTTCTTACTGTGATTAGTTAATTTTTTTGCTAAATTAATATATAATTTCACTGTTTTACTATAAAACTGGTGTTTTAAGTAGATACTTAAGATATTTTTAGTAAATACATACAGTTTTATTTGGTAAATAAACAAAATTTAATTGATAAAAAGGTAAATAAAAATAGGTGGATTTGTCAACCCATATGGATTGGACTTACCAGAAAAGGGACAGCAAAATTATCCTTGTTAGTATTTCAATAAATAAATGGCAGTTAGCCGAACGTATTAGAGGCATTTTGACTAGAAACACACTTAATTTTGATTAAATATTAAATAAAAAATGATTTGTAACACGAACACAGAAAATTTTGACTTGGATGACGTAGATTGTTTCGTTCAGAAATTCGGAAATGTACATAAAGGAACTATCATAGACGAAATGTATTATCATTGGTTGTGGTTTTTGAACAAATAAAACGTTTTGTTATTGCTGTTTCACGTTCGCAAAAAATGTGTTCAAAAATGTGTTCAGCAGTAGGTAAATTTTTGTAACAGAAACATCATTTTTTTTTAATTTTTTACATATTATTTAATTATTTACAGAACACTAAGTTACTTGCTAACACAGATAGCTCAGTCCAATACTTTTGTTCCGAACTTTGGTTAGTACTTTAATTTACCTACAGTAAGCCTACAGTCATAGAGGAATCATAGAACCTACAACATAATCAAACCTTTTTTTATTACCACTTAAAAGAAATAAAACATTAAATACTTATCCTAGCACAGCGAAGCCAATAAGGTTTATAATTAAAACTTAATTTAGAACTTTATGTTATATTATCATATTTTCTTAGATTTTTTGTCAAGGATTTTTAAATGACACGTAGGTACTATGCTCTAAGGTGCTTTAAGTACACTACCTACCTAATTTATAGTTTTATTGACCTTAGCCAGTGCCTTAGCGTAGTAGGAATGACATCATCTCATTAATATTGAGCATTTTTACGCGGTGATATAGGATTACTGATATAAAATTTAAATACTACTTGCTTCTGACGTCATTAAGCCACAAATAACGTATTTTATTTATAGAAAAACATACATACAGTCATAGACTGATAAACACATTCGGGTAAAAAGGTTTTTCTGCGCCAAGCAGTTTTATAAGTAGTAATGACCTTTAGTATTTTAAAAGGCCACTGAAGTTATTGGCATAGTCCTCCAGCACGTGATTATTTTTCGTAATTCTTATAGGTAGCTTTCTCAAAGCCCCGTCTGCACCTATACTGAAATTCATCAAAATTGGATCAGCTGTTTAGGCGTGAAAATATGACTGTAAGTTAGGATAAGCAGAAATATTAATTTGAAATAAGTACAAATAATATATTTTAAAGTTTTATTTTCACTAATAATATCTTTAAATTACGAGCTATCACTTAAGTCTATGACTATAAAGTAACAAAAATATTTTTATATCAAAAAATATAACAAAATATTATTGTAAATAATGGTAACTTTTCCAAAATATTATACTTCGACGCTAAATGTGTAACATTTTCTTTAATGCAGTTATGAATAAAAAATATAGCAAATACAGGATGTGCTTAAAGTGTAAGAAGTAATATTTAAAAATAATAAAAAAATGCCGGCTACATGGTGTCTCAATTTTGTAAATAAAAAAACTATAAATATTAAAGAAACCTCAGATCATTTCCAAACTTAGTGTAATTTTTTACCTTACTTAGTTAAGTACAAAATGCTTAATTTAATCATTTACAATAAACATATAATAAGTATAAGAAAAAGCTGAAATTATGATAATTTTTATGTAAATGCATAAAAGCTGAATATTACCTAAATAAATAAACTACAATGCACATTTTTAAGTATATTAAGTATAGTACTTATTGAAATAATTCACAAAAAAAAATCCCGTTGAACCTACGAACCTTCGTCGTAGTGGTGCTCTTACAAACGGAGCTATGGGGATCACGTCTAGCGACTGTGGCTCACACTATGTACAATCAGGCCACAGAAGTGCAGACCCACCGTAGAGCTTTAAAACTACTATGTTTTCAACTGAAGCAAGATTCTATGGTCTTACTCTGAGTTGAGTTAAAGTAAGTCTTTTACTTATTAATTTATTAGACAAACATTATTAGAAGGAAAACATTATAGTAACTTTAGAACTCTACGATGGGTCTGCAATTCTATTGCCGAGTACCTTCGTAAAGTTTTTGTTCAGTACAGTTTTCTTGCAACCCCTATCTTTCAAGATTGATATGTAAATAAAATAATCTCTTTTAAAATTAGATTATTGGCTATATGCACAAGAAGTGCGAAGTCCTTAATTGAAAAAATAAATAAAAGTATGTATGAATGACCTTTCGAGAAATTGTGCCTTTTTTTCCATGCCGTCCAGATCAATGATCGAATTTCATGGTATTCATGAAATAGACTACAAAATGTGTTTGAATGAAGGGTTTCTAATAATTATAATATTACGAAAAGGGGTTGTTCTAGACGTCTTGACAATCAGTTGTTTGTTTGTTCTACAACTTTTGAAAATTCGAACTTTTTATCGAAAATTTTGACGTTTACTCAAAAATCAGCTGTTACTAGAGTTAGAGGTCATTGACCTTTGGGTTTTACTTGTTTAAAGAGTTTCGACTAGTATTAATTGCCGAAAATAACTGATTTTCCAGTAAACAAAAATACAAATTTTCACAAAAATAAGTTCCAATTTTCAAAATTTGTTTGCCTAGACGACTAGAACCACCTACTTAGTGTAACTTCAAAGGGAAGACCTTTCCACCAGGCAGGTGTTATACCTGGTAGGCCGCCCACCAACGATGTTTCGTTGGAACTTGTATATTCACTTATCTTCAGAAAAACTTGCGTAATCTAGGGGTTGTCCATTAATCACGTGAGGCTTGAAAGGGGTCCATAAAAATCACGAAATATCACAAGGTAGTAATATATCACGTGTATTTATTTTTTCGGCAAACGCGTGATTTCGTATAATAAAATTAGATGATACTGTATTTTATAAAAATTAAGATTCTTTGTAGGTACTAAAAATACACGTGATATATGGGGGGAGGGGGGTAGTCTTAAACCTCACCTAGGGGGAGGGAGGTTAAAAATGTCAAAAATTACAATGACATCGTGCTTCGTACAGTCGTACCATATACATACGTACGTTAAGCGAATGCTCAGCCGAGCTACATGGTAGGCAGAGTGGGGGGTGTTAGGTTTTATTTTCGTTACGGAATTTCTTGATTCGGTCGCCGCGCTCAAACCCCAAAATAAAAGCTATGCAATAGCTTAAAAAAACATGATTAATGCACGGCCCCTATGATCTACGATCGGCTCAGCCCCATCTGTTGGTGGCGATGTGAAGTATCACCACAGTAGTAAAAACTCTTCGTTAAAACACATTGTATACATTATAGCATTATCAAATAGGTTCTTACAAATAGTAGCCCATAGAATGCGCCCGCGCATTCTTGTAGTAATCAAAATACTCGGCAGGCGAGTGCGAGTGCTTCTTTACGACATCATCTAGCTGCATCTGATCACCCCAGTCCGCCTGGAAAATATTCACGACATAAGCGAATAATTGAGATGATAACTATCATATCCAGTAAGTTAGACCAAAATACGGGTACATGTGAACATTTGATTGAAATCGGTTCAGTAGTTTTGGAGTTTATTGGCAACATACATCGTGACATAAGATTTTTATATATACAGATATACTTTAAAAAAATGGTTGTATGTGAAGTCGGTTTACGGACGATAATTTTGCGTGATATGAAACCGATGAATTTTTTTCATTTATATTTCTTTTCCTATTTATTAATTTTATTTATACCATGCCCACTCTAAACAGCTTATTTTATTCACTGAAAACAGTGAATAAAAAGGCCTTTTAATCACTGTTTTGGTGTTTGTATATTGTATATAATGGTTAAAAAACCTACTTGCGCAAAAAATACTGTCTGTCTGTGTCTGTTGTCTGAGTCTGTCTGTCTGTATGTGTCTGTCAGTCTGTGTCTGTCTGTCTGTCTGTCTGTCTGTCTGTCTGTCTGTTTGTCTGTCTGTCTGTCTGTTTGTCTGTCTGTCTGTCTGTCTGTTTGTATGTCTGTTTGTCTGTCTGTTTGTCTGTCTGTTTGTCTGTTTGTCTGTCTGAGTCTGTCTGTCTGTCGGTCGGTCCCACCACACGTTTTTTTTTCTTTTTCTCGTAGTCATGGTATAAAGTATAGTATGCAACTCTTGAATAAAGCGCGGATTTACATTGAGGGCCATGAATCACTCGCGTGGCTCAGGATTCATCTAATGCCCTCGCTTTAAATCCGTCCTTTATTCACTAGTTGCATAATATACTATTTTTTCCTTTATTTTTTTTCCTTTATATAAGTCTTCAATTCATCAGTCGTCACGATAACACAAACCTAGATATTATTATTAAACAATTTAAAACAAACATGAGACGCGTGCCGCTTTATATTGCTGTGTGACGTCATCGTTGACATGACGTCACCGGAACGTGACAATGACGACACATATCAGGAACGTGACACTCTATGAGTTACAGTGACGTTTGAATATTATAAAGAGGTAAAGTTTGTGAGGTTGTAGGGGGTAATCTCCGAAACCTTTGGACCAATTTGGATGAAATTTTGCATAGAGATAGTTTGGAGGAAGCTGAGTGTCATAGGATATTTTTAGGCGGGTGAAACCGCGGTGCGCAGCTAGCTAGGTTAATTTCGTAAATTATTTTTTAGTCGAATAGATAGAGCACAACCATGATAACCAAGTTTAGGTAAGGTACGAATATGTCGTAATAATTTCATAAAGTAGATAAAGATAGTTTTTTTTTATTATTATTACTGTTTTTTTTTCTTTTATATTTAATTTTTAGGGTTTCATACCCAAGGGGTAAAAACGGGACCCTTTTCCTAAGACCTATAAAATGGAATGAAAAAAAATGAAATGGGGTAAAATGTAGTGGAATAAAAAGAAATAGAATGGAATGAATAAAATTTAAAAAAAAAAATTGGTTGTCTGTAAAGTCGGTTTACTGAAGGAATGGTAGCATTTTTCAAAAGAAAATTTTAATTTCATTTGTTTAATAGATTTGTATGTATATAGAGAAGGAGGTAATTGGAAATCACAATGAAATTAATTATAATTTGTTATAAATAAGTAATAATTTTAAATAATTCATTATAAGAATAAACAATGATTAAATTATTGTTTATAAATCTTACATTTAAAATTTGGAAACAAAGAGACGTATGTCGAACGCTGCCGAACGCAAAGGCCGATTGTGCTTCTTTGTCGCTCGTTCCGCGCTCTCGCTTGCACTTCAAGCCTTACATGGAACGCCTCAGAGCGAGGTAACGCCGCATTTTTTTGTGCATGCAGCCGGCTCTGAATTATAAGACGTTGTCACGTCAAAAAATGGGTCTGCTCTATCTGTTATCGTGGTTGTTTTAAGTCATTGGAAAATCTAATAACATTAATAATAAGTATTATGAGTCTTTTCACAAACGTAAATGAGATACTGAGTCTTGAATCATTTCTAAATTTAATTTTATTGCAATCAATGGTAAAAAGTAGAGTACACAACTCGTGAAAAAAATAATTATCTCAGTCCTTGTATCCCTCGAATTAAAAAACCTTTTTTATCACTTATTTTATTATCAACTATTATGCAATTGATTTGTTATGCGTGAAGTACCTAAAAAGGTAGGTAAGGTTTTTCGTTACACACTGTACTGTATATACTTACAAAATTAGGGAAAACCGATCGTTTATCATCGAATTTCTTCTCGCTGACACAACGCAGGAGGTAAAGCCTCTCTACCCACGGCCAGATCATGTAGTCCAACATCCCTGGCCTGTTACCGCCGAAGTAGTTCGTACCTTAGGGATGGAGGAAACGATATTGCAGAATATTACATCTAGCGCCATCTAGTGGCGTACTTATCATAAATAAATAAATATTGTAGAACATTCCATATATCGCCATCTAGCCCAAAGCTTAGATACTAGACTATTATGAATGCTAGACAACGGATATATTATTTTGTAAATATATAAATACTTATAATACATAGAAACAACCAGACCACAGACAAATATCTAAGCATAAATACATGTCTGAGTCGGGAATCTAACCCGCAACCCTGTGTTTGGCAGTCATGGGGCATGGTGGGTGACAATTGTGCCAACTGGGTCTTCAAAACCTCTGTAACCTTACTTACCTCTGTTAACCAATTCCTTTTCAAATATATCAACAGTTTGAAATATCTGTTCACTTCCGAATGCGAAGTTCGTGTCGAAACATTCTAAGCTTCCTTTTATTAACTGTAACAAATTTAAATATAATATTAACTAATAATTTATATTTTATTTATATTTATTTAATTTTTTGTATTATTTTGCATTTATATTAAATTAATTATTTAAATTCGGTATTTTTACAACTTCCGTGGTCACAAAGCAAACTGACTATTCAAATTGTTAACTTATTAAAAAAATAAGTTGTAATAATTCAACTTTTACAACAATTTACAATAAAAATATCGAAGAGTTCCTTATTTGCACAGAAAATATTGATCTCCAATATAAAATTAAACGTAAAACATTATTTATTAAATATTAAAGCAATATTTCTCAAACATAAGAGTCTCAAAGTATCTTTTTTTGAAGTGAAAACTTCTTTAGCGGCGTTGAGCACTTTTTCTGTAATGGGTATAAAATCTTAAACTCGCGTCAGGACACGTGACCTGATCGAAAAAGCGTAAGACGGATGGAGAGTAGACAGCTATAGTTTTAAAGTGTTAAATTTTTAATGTAATATAAATTGTCATGTTTGTGTACGATAGCGCAATAAATGAATATTGTATTCTACCACATAAATGATAGTACTTTTATACTGATAAAGCAATTGGTGCAAAATTATTCCCTAACCATTCCAAAATATCAAACATGCTCAACGATAATAATCAAGTTTTCACTTCTGCCGGCACTCCCGGAGTGCAACCCGTCTTTTTTTTTTTAAATAATAGAGTAATATTTACTCAAATAACAGAGTTTTATTTCTCAAATTTCAGAGCCTTGATCAGAGCAATATTTATCAAACAACAAAGCAATATTAATGAAAGTAGCATATTTTGTTGAATATTAGGGCAAATTTTGGCACATATCAGAGCAATATTTCTGAAACAATAAAGCAAAATATTTCTCAAATAATAGATCAATATTACTCAAATAACAGAGTAATATTTGTCAAATATCAGATAAATATTTATCAAATATCTTACCTCGTTAAACCTCTCAATGAGAAGTCTATCCTGTGCCTTAACGTACGGATCTCTAGAATGTAGAGGGTTCCTTGTATATTTCTCATCCAAATAGTCGCATATGACGACACTTTCGAACAGATATTTGTCGCCTTGATCTGTTGGTATCTCTAGAACTGGGATTTTTACTGAAAACAAACTTTTTTTTAATTAATTGCTTTGCAAGACTTGTGAGTACATATAGCCAATGTTAAATAGAACAAATTGGGTTATTCCACATATCCCCATCGAAAATGCCCATTAATAGGGATTGTTTATATCTCCATTACTTGCTGAATCACTAATGCCCATCGGCTTAAAAAATAATTTTAAAATGGGGATTTATGAACTAAAATTCACATATCCCCATCAGTTTGTTTTCCTTCAAAATAGATTTGCATTAAGTTGTAGTGCCGAAAATGTTTAAAGTAATACTTAATCTACACTTAATATTATAATGAGGATAGATTTTATTGTTTGTCAAAATCGTTACGAACAAAACAGTTTTCTAGATACTTTTTAAATTCTCTACTTGACCTATTTTGATGAAACTTGGTATAAGGATGGGCTTTTTATCGTGATATTCTTACGTGATCGGAAGTTACGCAAGTAAAACCTCGGTATGCTGCTAGTCTTAAAAATTTCAAAGCTCTGATATATCATACAACGCACAGCTCAAACCACGAAAGCGTGGCTGTTGAAACGTAGTCAAACGATAAGACAGTATTTTGGAAAATGCAACTCCTACGCAAACGATGTCACAAATAAAAGCTAGTGTCTTTTAATGCTTAAGGCACGAATAAACTTACATCTTGGATTCTTCTCTCGGAACCATTCAGGCAGTCTGAGCGGGTCCAGCCTAAAGACCTCAAACTTGGCCTTTTTAGCCTCAAGGATGAGCAGCACCCGATGACCGTAAGGGTTCATATCGACGTGGTATAGTCGGAGTTTGTCCCCGGTCAGTGGGGCTGGTGGGACTGCTCCTGGGATAGAAAAATTAAAATATAGATTTGTAATGGGGAATACTAGATTCGCTGAAAATAAAACTAGAATGCTTCGTTAAAATATTACAATATCATTATATAATCGATTTTACTGCTGCATATCTTTCAGTTTTTTTATTCACTAGCGAAGTTTCCTAATAAATATTACAGGACATTCCACACATCGCCATCTAGCTCCAAGCTAAGTAACTACATTTGTGTTATGGGTGCTAGACAACTCATATACTACTTATATACTTTTTTTGGAAATATATACCAATACATAGATACAACCTGACCACAGACAAATATCAAAGCATAAATACTTGTCTGATGTGGGAATCGAACCCGCAACCCTGTGTTTGGCAGTCCGACATGGTGACCATTATGCCAACTGGATCTTCAAATTAATATTTAAGTCGTGCTGCCATTTGTAGGAATTTTTAAGTCGTCGCAACACCTTTTTTGGTTGCGAACTCGAAGTTAATAGTTATGGGGAAAAAGTCAAGGGTTTTTTAATTCTAAATTTTTATGTTAGTTATGGGACCTACAAGTGCCTAAGATGGATAAATAGAAGTAGTTTTTGACGTGATAACGTCTAATAAATTTATGGAATACTTGCATTCACAAAAAAGTGTCATGTTCCGGTAACATGACGCGCACCATAATCGTAACATAAGAGTATTAAATAAAGGAATAACAAAAAAACTCTATTTTTTATCGTTTTCTTATGAGACGTTTTCACGTAAAATTATCGCCTGTAAACTGACTTCACGGACAACCATTTGTTGTTTTTTTTAGAATAACTCATTGAACAAATTGTTTAATTTCGCCTGTACTTAGCTAGCTACCTACACAGTATAGCTATCTACCTGCATATTTTGTTGTTTGTTTTGGCTTCTGTAAGTCAAGGATATATTTAAATTGCAGACTGCATTGTTTAAATTATGTATTATGTATATTTCTAGTGTCACTCTATTATAACAACGAGCTCTATGACGTGACGCTAGCAACTTAATTCCATGTGTTTGATATATATTATTGCTTACTTTATTAATTTTTCTTTTTCACATTTAATTTAATATATATTACTAGCTATTGCCCGCGACTTCGTCCGCGTAGAAATAGTAGATTTTGCGACTATAATTTGAGATTTAAACTATCATATCTCTCAAGTTGGATCGAACTGTACATGGTGTGCGAATTTTATTATAATCGGTTAAGTGGTTTAGGAGTCCATTGAGGATAAACATTGTGACACGAGATTTATATATATTAAGATTTTATTTTGTATTTTAATGTTAATGCGTACTAATATGGATCTATGTTATCAGAAATAAATGTTTTTTTTTTTAATATATTTTTTTATTCAGGGCGCTGTAGTGCCTGGAACATGTATGAAATGGAGTAGTCTATGAACAGCACCTATACTGTCCTCTCAGCTTAGTCCAGAAAAAGAACTCGTCGAGGAAGAATACTTCTGGAGACAACTAAGCTGCCCCGGCCGGGATTCGGACCCACGACCTTTAGAATGAATGTGTGATGGATTCGCCTATAAGTAGAAACCATTTTGATAGTTGTAAGTTAGGCTCCGAAACTTGATATGAGGATACATTGATTCATAGACAGTTACATAGGCTGCTTTTTATCCCGATATTCCCACGGGATCGGGAGTCACGCGGGTGAAACCATAGGGAGCAGCTAGTTCTATATATAATCGATATATAACTCTTAATAAATAGGTAGGGTGTGACTGTGCAGTTTAATTTAACCTGATTCTAACAGAATTAAGATCAATAAACTCCAATGGTTATATAACTAGTCATAAAAGGGCAAGTATCGCTTAGCGCGTATCGACCAAACACGGGCTATTTGGGTCAAGGTTTGTATAACACATTGATAGCCACTTTCATATAAGTACACATAATACAAAAAAATAAAGGTTTTTATGTGTATGTGTGGTTTCAATTTCTTTGTACCTAGCAGGTCAGTTTTGCCCGCATCAGTTTCAATCCAGTGGAAATATCGAGATAAAAAGTAGTCTATATTATTCCCAATTGATTAATGTTTGTCTTTCATCAAAATCGGTCCAAAGGTTTTGGAACTCATTCGTGGCAAACCAAAAACAAATATTGAAATGCGTCGCAAAATATTATTAAAACGAATTATATCCATATACCCACGGGATATACCTATATAATATGAATATTTATGAACACAAATTTAAAAAAATAAAATTTTAATTTACATCACTACATAGTATAAAACAAAGTCGCTTTCTCTGTCCCTATGTCCCTTTGTATGCTTAAATCTTTGAAACTACGCAACGGATTTTGATGCGGTTTTTTTAATAGATAGAGTGATTCAAGAGGAAGGTTTATATGCATAATATAGCCGTGCGAAGCCGGAGCGGGTCGCTAGTGGTTATTAAGAAAAAAAAAACATTTTAAATACTAAGACCCGGATCGAAGGACTCGGATGATAAGTAGATAAAAATATTTAGATTAAAATAAACTTGTATTTTTATTTGTATAAAAAAATTAAATATAGTTTTATCTATGTAGGTAGGTAGGTACTGTACATTTTTGTTTGTGATTTCGAAAAATAACCGCCAACTGTTTATAATTTAAAAAAAAAACACAAAAAATTTAAGAACTATTTTTAAATAAAATCACGCTGTAGATGCAGTAGTTAAAAAAAATAAACTTTATGAAAATACGAATAAAAACATAAGTATACAAATTAAAGCAAAAACAAAACGCAAAAATGACGTCATATAGCAAACAGCTGTTTTCTTGAAAAACACTTTGCAGTGTATTTTTATCAGAAACATCTCTATTTTAAACACTATTCAGAGACTTGCGCTAATCTATTGAAAAAACAAATAAAACCCCTAATACATAGACGAAAACATTGACCCACTTAACTGGTTTTATGTGTGAAGGTTTGTCTACCGTAAATCAACAAATAAATGCAAAAAAAGTCAAAAATTACAAATATTTTATATTAGAAAAATTGTATGTTATTATATTTTGACTTACCGGCAATCCTGTGTGAGTAATACGACATATTTCACTTTTTTACACTAACTTTTCACTAAAACACTGCGAACTATGTGACCGGCTTCGACCGTCTGACACTTCGGTTGCTTTGAAAACATAATAGTGTTGGGAAAGTTTTGGAAAAGCAAGCTGCGTTATGCGTGGTTATGCGTAATTTTTTATATCAAAATTATGGTTGTTTAATTTTATTTTATTCAATAATAACCGATTCAATAAAAGTGCCACTCGGACTCACGCACGAAGGGTTCTCTACTTTTATATTTTGTTCTTTATATTTGTTGTTATAGCGGCAACAGAAATACATAATTTATGAAATTTTCAACTATCTAGCTATCACGGTTCATGAGGTACAGCTTGGTGACAGACATACAGACGGACAGTGGAGTCTTATTAAAAGAGTCCCGTTTTTACCTTTTGGGTACGGAACCTCACAAATAAGTAATAAAATACAAACTACAACATGAAAATAAAATATACCGAAAGATCATTCATCAATTTAATAGACGTTATAAGTAGCACCAGTTACAGAAAAAGTAAAAGGGAACCATTTGAGTTGGTATGGACATGTGATGAGAAGAGAAGAGACGCATGTAACTAGAAGAGTGATGAGTATGAATGTAGAGGGATGGAGAGGAAGAGGACGACCTAAGAAAAGATGGATGGACTGCGTGAGACAAGACATGAGAGAGATGAATGTTAACGATGAGATGACGACTAAAAGGAGTGAATGGAAGAAGAAGACATACTTCGCCGACCCCAAATAAACTGGGATAAGGGCAGGAAGATGATAATTACGTCAAAAAATCCTATATTATTTATGGCGCAAAACACACAGAAGCAGCACAGCAACGATGAGACAGCGACTCGACGAGCTACCCTACAATTTTGTGCCGCCACGATGCTGACTTGATGTCGCTGCGAAACTTGTCCATACAAAACGCGTCGCATCGCTATCGTGCTCTTTCTGTGTGTTTTGCGACTAAGACAAAAAAATTCCCATCACTATTACTTATGTCGAAACAACGCATAAATAACGTCACTTGTAAAATTACGGCATCCGAATAATGACATCACCGTGGTTTTGACCCGGTTATCTATAAAGACACTTATTTTGGAACAACAAAATATAGCAACCATTTTTCTTTGCAGCGAGTGCTGTTTTAAATTGGCTGGTTTTTATCGAAATTGGACAAGCTTTGTTGAGCATGGATTTAGTTTTTTTGGGTAATAATGAGTCATGCATGTTTCAAAAATATATTGTAGGTAATCTACCTTTACTTTAAAGTTAGGAATTGAAATACTTTTTGAAGTCAAGATCCACCCACCTGTCTAAGTAGGATTTTGTGGACTAAGACTTCAATGTCTGTCTGTCTATCACCAGGCTGTATCTCATGAACCGTGATAGGTAGACAATTGAAATTTTCACAGATGACAAAAACTATCTCCATACGCTTTATATTGACATTAAATCAAGCCGTAATAATGATTGTTTAATCACAAACAGATTCGGAGTAGGACAATAATTAGAATACGCGATTAAGGCCCGGGAAAATATGAATACAAATCATGATGGTTATAAAAAGACTACAATAGTAACTTAGACACCGGCCTTTCGTAATAAACATCTCCTGCATAGCAATCTAATTCTGCATAAAATAATTAGGTCGTATCCTATTTTAAAAATAGCAAATAGGTTTACCGCTCCAGTTTTGTTTTGAAATGCATCATTATTACGAAATGTAAAATTAAACAGATGTATGTGTCGATTATTTCGATGTCCTCTGTTAGCCCGGTGGGCGAACATTCACCTGCGATGCCGGGGGTTGTGGGTTCGAAATATTAGCTTATGTTTTACAGTGAGCGTTACTTATCAAATTTTGTTATTTTGTCGGCATAGAAAATTAGTTTTCCGACTTTATCTGTAAATTTTAGGACATTTTTGTAATATGTAATTTATTTAAGGCATATACACATATATTCTATTTATAGTAATAAGTATGTCATACTCTAAGCGGAAGATTCGAAGAAAAATTATTCGTTAGAAACCGTAATTTGGGATAGAAAATCATTCTTATTCGAAAAGAGGAAGAATTTCACTGATACAGTTTTTAAATATCCATGCATTTTTATTAGAACAATATTACCAGTGCAGACAATCAAATAGCATACCTAGGTATTAGCTGCCGAATGATGGTAATTTCAAATACGCACTAAAAATATATATTTCAAAAAGTTAAAAGTTATAAAATATTTTTGAAATAGCTGACGTAATTTGATACAATGTCTACCATAATATTTCTGTAATATTTTTATATGAAAATGTTAAAAAGCAATAAATATATTTATGAAATAACTGGTATCATTTTATATTATGTCTGCCATAATATTTCCGTATTAAGTACCAACTACCTATACAGATTGCCAGTAACTATATTATTATGCACTTACGACTTACACACATTGACTGTTTAAAAACACTATGATTATCTTATCAATTAGGTCAATGTATCACCTAAAATGATAATTTGTTTGACCTAGAAACTAAAAATTCGTTAATACCTAGCTGCTATCTAGGTTACATATCTCAAATAACCTGCCTACTGTATGATTAAAAGGAAATTCAAGGCACAAGAAAGAAGTACATTACCTACAAAAAGCTATAAAAATCGAATCCTGAAAATGTTAATTTTTGTAATTAGGTCATTATTGAACCAAGGACACGATATTTTATTTTTCAGGGTCATCTTTCTGGTTGGCCCAATGAAACCTTTTTCGTTTCGTTTAAAATCGAAAATCATAGCAAGAACAAAACGCAATGAAATGAAATGTCAATGTCACTGTCATTTTTCTTTCGATTTTTTTGTTTTTGAAGCTTTCTCTTTTCTTCCAACGCGTTTAGCTTCTTTTATCTCATTCTATCCATGCATGTGGAATGAAAACCAAAAATTGCCATTTTGTTTGGGAAAAAAATAATACATTATTTTCTTGTTAAAATAAATGAGAAAAGCATTTAATATTACGCATAGTGTTAGTTAGATTAAGATAATAAAAAGAAAGTGGAAGTTTCTTTCAGATTAATTAATTCTAAAGGTTTGTCTTTTGAATGTAAATCAAACAAAACAAAGAGTCAGTCATGATTAATTTTTATTGTTTACTATCAGTCTTTACGACGAAACACCCCTGAAATTCTAAAAAAATACCTTTGTTATCAATTCTTAATAATTTTCCCAGTAATTAACGTGCAAATAAACATTATAAAACTAATTTTTTTTTGTATTATTGAGGTTTTTTTTACCTACATTTCATGATTTCCGAGACTGAGAAAAAGCCTTTTGACAGATAGACTAGAACGTAGAGATTTAAATTAAATCCTCTTTCGATTATTCCACCCATAATAATAACAAATTTCTTTTTAGATAATCATGGAAGTTCCACTAATAGAGGAAGTGGCTGTAAAATGTGAAATCATCGAGATATCTGATGAGGAAGTTAATTTAGTTGGTAAACCTAAGAGAAAGTAAGTTTATTGAAAACTAGCAGCTTTCCGCGGTTTCACCCGAGTAACTGTCAATGAATCGAGGTATCCTCATACCAAGTTTCATCTAAATCGATCCAGTAGATTCAGAGCCTGTTCAATGTAAACTAAGGAACAATAACGACGACCCATTTGGCACAATGGTCACCATGCCGGACTGCCAAACACAGGGTTGCGGGTTCGATTCCCGCCTCAGACAAATATTTATGCTTAGATATTTGTCTGTGGTCTGGTTATTTCTATGTAATATAAGTATATATTTACAAAAGAAAAGTATATAAGTAGTATATCCGTTATCTAGCACCCATAACACAAGTCTAGTTACTTAGCTTGGGGCTAGATGGCGATGTGTGGAATGTCCTGAAATTTTTATTTATTTATTTATCAAATCTTTTCTCTTTATAATATTAGTATAGATTTAAAAATCAGAAAAGACAAAATTATCCCTACATGAAACATGAAATAAATAAATAGCTCTAGAACCAGCGCGGTTTGAGCTGTGCATTGTGCGTATAGATATCTTCTAGTACCGCTTGCTACATCTAAGACTGTATCATCACTTACCATCGTGTGACGATACTGGTCAAACACTGATATATTTACTATTAACTAATATACTTTTTACTGTATAATCTTCTACTATATGTATAAATATGAAAGCGCTGTTAGCTTAGTGGTAGATACCTCGGCTTTCACTCTGAAGGTCGTAGGTTGGAATCCCGGCCGGCCGTGCATCAATGTATTTTTCTTAAGATAAATTTATATGCGCTAATTGTCGTTGCTTTTACGGTGAAGGCCGCGGCTTAGTAGGCTCCAGAAATATTGACAAGTTGATAGGCTGAGAGGGTAGTATGTGCTGGGCAAGCATATTCCATTCTTATGCAAAAAAGACCCAATTAAAAAGGGTCTAATTGCAGAAAACAGCCTGTTCAAGTACAAGTTGTGTGTTTTTATCCCGATATTCTCACGAGATCGGGACTTATGTGTCTGAGACTTTGGGGCACTGCACGGCTAGTTATTTAATGAATAGTATTCCTGGACAATTTACAAAACAAAACCTAAAAAATCCTATAAGAATCTTTTTCGACTAAAGTCATAGACAAAAGCTAGTTAAACATATAGTATAAAATGAAATGTTAATCTATCCTTCTATGTTTCAGTCGTATAAGAAAGAAACCTGAACCATCAGAGTATGTAAGATGCGACCAATGCGGCAAGTCATTCCAAAGTCGGTACCTAATGAAGAAGCATCAACGGACACATACGGGAGAACGTCCGTACATGTGTTCCGAATGCGGGAAGACGTATACACAACTAGGTCACTTGAGTATACATCGCCTTAAACATAATGGTAAGATCAAAGAGGATGAATCTATTTACCTGTTTTTACACAAAATAGGCTTGGATAAGAGCGGTGTTGGCTTAGTGGTAGATACCTCGACTTTCATTCTGAAGGTCGTGGGTTCGAATCCCGGCCGGCCGTACACCAATATATTTTTCTTAAGAAAAATTTATGTGCGCTAATTGACATTGCTCTTACGGTGAAGGAAAACATCGTGATGAAACCCGCGGCTTAGTTGGCTCCAGAAGTATTGACAAGTTTCATTAGGTCTTTTTTGCGTGAGGATGGAGTAGGTCTCAGCTCTCAGCTTAGTCGACCATATCTAGATGAGAGAACTTGTCAATACTGCTGGAGCCAACGAAGCCGCGGGTTTCATCACGATGTTTTCCTTCACCGTAAGAACAATGTCAATTAGGGCACATACATTTTCCTTTAGAAAAATACATTGGTGCACGGCCGGCTGGGATTTGAACCCACAATCTTCAGAATGAAAGTCGAGGTATCTACAACTAAGACTACACTGTTTGTTTTGTTTTTGTTTTTAAAATCTTAATTTCCATGGTAATTACAAAAAAAACCAAGGCATAGGGGCATAGTCATGGCAGTTATAGGTTTTATGCAACAAAAATATTTGCTCTAGTGTCAGTATCCAAGGAGGAAACAGTCGACTACGTTTGTATGGAGAGAGCCCCCGGTACTCTTTCACCTTAAGGGCAGGTGCTAATAAAGCTACCAAAATTGACCTTTGTTTTAAGCAACTCTAAGTAATAAAATACTCTTTTTTTGTTATTTGGATATAAATAGATTGTAGTTTAATAACCATATTTTTGTTTATTGTGGTTGAAAACATGATATGAACAACTTCGTTCGATAAAAAAAATGTTAGAAAACAGAGAATTATTAGATCGCGTTTATCGGGTTTTATTCAAAAATAGTTACCGTTTGTTTCTAAAAATGAATCAAATGATAGGTTTTGACCTCCGGAACTATATTTGTGGATAATAATGCTAAAATGTTTTGCATATCGATCAAATATAACAGTTAGCACGCAGCACGCTACGTCTTTGAGAGCGGGGGCTAAGGTAATGTGAATACCTACACACGGTACTGGAAGAGCGCCTTAACTATCTATAAGCATATAAAATAATTCCCTTGTATTTCGTTTGGCAGGTGTAAAGAACTTCCACTGTACCCAATGCCCGTCGTCGTTCTACCGCAAGGCAGACCTGGATAGGCATGAGAAGATCCACACGGGCGTGAAGCCATACACCTGTGAGATATGCTCCAAGGGTTTCGTGCAGAAGAACAACCTTGTAATGCATGTTAAGATGCACACAGGTAAGATTTTGACAGTTGCTGAACCAACAATAGTTTTGGAACGAAGATCCTAATCGCGCGTTGCGAAAGGGGCTAGACGGAAAAAATTAAGACCAAAAGTTGTAACGACACTTTTTGCTATAGTTGTAAGCCGTGCGGCGTGCGCGTGTTTCTCTGTCTGTCTCTCTCTCATAGAAAGCAAGCTAGTTTACTCAAATTGAGCCTACTGATTAAGTTTATATTACATTATATTTGTTAGTAAAAAAAAAATACAATTCCTTCACTAATAAATCGAAAGAAACTTCGTTCCATCCGGATGTCCCTTGAAACCTCTCAAGTTTCTTTTTTACACAGAGGCTAATCAGAGCCGAGAGGGATAGCAATAGAGGCCGCGTGTGTCGTTCTTTCATCTTACCAATCTAAAAAAATGATTTTGATAAAAAATTTAGCTCAAACAACTCTATGTAATTAAGTATGTCACTTAAATAAATAAAAGACAAAACGAGAGTTTTGGCGGGAAGGAGTTAACAACATGTCGTGCTGCAGTTTTATTTTCATGAAACTTAGTTGTAACCCGAGTTGAATTGTATAATTCTGGTGGAATGTTATTCAATTTAGTTCTGTGAAAGTGCACAAGTGTAGTGAAAGTAAAAATCAATGTCAAACATGAAGTTTTCTCGTTGCCTCCAAATCTCCTATTAAGGTTATGGTAAACTTGCCACCGCTTTACTATAGCCCCTGACTTGACGGACTATGACGACTTTGAGTGTTTTGAAACACTTCGAAGCCCGATTTATGAAAAATCGGGTCATAATTTGATGCAAAATATAACTTGACACTGGCTAAATGCACAAGCCGTGCGAAGCCATAATTAGTAGCAAAAAAGAAAAAACTCTTTTCTTTACTCCAAACATTTGGGAGTTGGTATTCTCTGACCAGGGGCATTTTGCCACCCTTTAGTTACCCCACTGGATTTGGTACCCTAATTTTCGCATAAACTTATGTCCGACATGTGAATGGAAGAAGAAGACATACTACGCCGACCCCAAATGAACAGGAAGATGAGATGGTGGTTGTTGACGCCTCGGCGTGGAGAAGGTGGTGAGAAAGAGAAGTGGACTGTATGTTTAAAGGGTTTAATGTAATGTGACGAAATAAATTAACAGAATTAAATAAAGTATTAAAAAAGAGTTGTGAGCGAGACGCACTGTAGGTCGCTCGTAGTATGTGAGTGAAGTGCGCGGGCGCAGGCTACTGTGAGGAAACGGGACGCGGGCGGGGGCCGCGCGCTAGCCACCGCAGTAGGGAGGTACTGAGTACCGGTTTGGTTGGCGATGCTCGCGTCAACAGTGGTGGTTTAAATAAAATAGTCCAAACTAAATATTTGATTATTATATTTCCAGGAGAAAAGCCATACGAATGCGACGTTTGCTTCAAGAAGTTCATAACAAGAAGTAAAATGAATCAACATTACAAAAGGCATGATAAAGATAAAAAGAAAAAAGAATTTAATGTTCAATTTGATGTAAGTATCTATTAGTGCTCCGCAGTTTCACCCGCGTAACTCCCGATCCCGTGGGAATATCGGGATAAAAATTAACCAATGTTACTGTCAATTAATCAATGTATCCTCATACCAAGTTTCATCAAAATTTAGAATTTATAATCATTTTTGATTAACTACGATTAATATATAATTTAGTTGATTGAATCCGGCGTTACTTTTCGGAACTCCATGTCTGTAATGGAAGTATTAATATTTAGTTTTTAGTTCCGAGCCTAGTGCAGCGCTCGATGAACATCAAGAGACTCTTGTCCCAACGTTCAGCGAGGCAAGATCTCGGAGAGCGACGTCGTATCTAACGTTTGTCGGCCAAATAGCGCGGTCGGGGTCCAATCCTGATGATGAGTCGTGTAGACGCAAAACACGTGTCGTGGTTTATGAATGGTGTCACTAATACTAACTTTTGCTTGTCCTCATTGCATGCCTCTTCAAGTGGGCGGGAGGGCGGTGCACATTGCATTTTGTGTTTTGGCACTAGGCTCGGAACTAAAAACTAAATATTAATACTTCCATTACTAATATATAATTTACTAGCAGTGTTTCGCGGTTTTACTCGCGTAACTCCCGATCCCGTGGGATTATCGGGATAAAAAGTACCCTATGTTACTATCAATGAATCAACGTATCCTCATACCAAGTTTCATTTAAATCGGTTCAGTAGTTTCAGAACCTATTCGTTACAAACAAAAAAACCAAATATATCTTTCCTCTTTATAATATTACTGTTGTGCCTGGGACATGAATTAGAAAGAGTAGACGATGTCCGGCAGCGGCACCTATACCACCCTCTCAGCTTAGTCGACCGTGTCCATATGAAAGAACTCATCAATGTCTAGAGACAACTAAGCATAGTAATAATAAATAAATAAATATTGCAAGACATTCTACATATCGCCATCTAGCCCCAAGTTAAGTAACTACACTTGTGTTATTGGTGCTAGACAACTCATATACTACTTATATACTTTTCTTTTGTAAATATATACTTATAATACATAGAAACAACCAGACCACAGACAAATATCTAAGCATAAATACTTGTCTGAGGCGGGAATCGAACCCGCAATCCTGTGTTTGGCAGTCCGGCATGGTGACCATTGTGCCAACTGGGTCGTCATAGTATCTGTATTACTATCGAGTGATTTTGACCTGATAGAACCGGATTTCCGGAGCTCAAACCCTACAGGAGCCCAACCGCGCTTATTGCGTCGTCGGCTTCAAGCCGACGTGGATATCCCAACTCGCGCTTCACAATGGCCGGAATTTTGAGCATGCCTTTCATAAAAAGTTTGAAAAATTAGGTTGTTTTTTCGTGTGTGTTTAAGTATGCAAGATTTTTGGGGACATTAAACCATTTAAATATAAGTGATTCTGGTTGTTATTTAAATAAATACAAATATTTTGGTGTTTTTAAAAAATAATTTAAACAGAATCACTTATTTTTGAATGTTTTGATGTCCCCCACAATCCTGTATACTTAAAACACACGAATAAAACAACTTAACTTTTCAAAAATCCATTGAAAGGCTCAAAATTCCGTCCAGTGTGGGGCGCGGGTCGGCATAAGCCGACGCGTTGGCTTGAAGCCGACGCACTTATTGCGGTAGGGTAGGTTCCCTGGTCACAATACCACAAGCCTAGTTGTTTAGCTTAAGGCTGCTTATGCTGCCAAACACAACGCGCCAGAAATACCCGTCGTCGCTTACAACGAACATTGTTGATTGTAACGAATGTGTTTTGTTTTTCTCAAAAGTGCTGAGATGGAATTTCAGGTGAAATCTTTACAGATATTTTGGGCTTATTTGAGACTAAAATTCGTTGTCATTTCAAAGCTAGAATAGTTTTATTTCTTAATTTTAGGATAGCTTCACAACTATAGGGATTTTTTCCCTCAAAGTCACACCAAAATATCGGTTAAGATCTCACCTACAATTCCATCTCAGCACTTTTGAGAAAAACAAAACACATGGGTAATAATCAACAATGTTCACCAAGGAAGGCGACCGGTGCCGGTAGTAACTATTTAGTAGGCTGTGTACCAAGGTCGTTGGCGTATGGACCCACCTTAAGCGCTAGATGGCGGTGTGTGTAATGTCCCGGTCTTTGTTTACAGGAAGACAGTGCGAGTGACTCCGTTGATTATCAAAGAAGAGTAAAAGATACTTTAGTTCGCGTTAAAGAATAATATGTGTATTAGACCAGGATCCCGGCTAAAGCCACGTGGTTTTACCTTCGTGGTTTTATAATTAAAGAGTACCGGGCGCTCTCTCCATACAAACGTAGTCGACTGTTTTCTCCCTGGATAATGACACTAGAGCTAATATTTACCCGACTACAGCAAAGCCAAAAGGAAGGGTTATGTTTTTGACCCGTATGTATGTTCATGTTGCATAAAACATAACTGCAATGACCATGCTCCTATGTTTTTTTTTAGTTTTTTTAATCTTAATTTCTACGATAATTAGAAAATGAAAAAAAAAGCAAACATAGGGGCATAGTCATGACAGTATTATCATTATCCAGGGAGGAAACAGTCTACTACGTTTGTATAGAGAGAGCGCCGGACCCTTTCACCTTAATGCATATATTTAGGGACGATTCTCATTAGACCAGGCCGATTTTCGAGACGGTGTTATGACCGAATGAACGTGGTGCCGTAAGCATTCTGAGTACGCTCACAATATCGAACCGAGAGATTTATAATATGGCGTCGTTGATGACGTATTTCCTTTTATGTTCATAACGTCATAACAGTATTTTGTGAGCGGTAAAAGCGCGCTCATGGCATTTCGGAACGCGTTTGAGTGTCTGACACAGCGCTCAAAGCCGATTTCGGACCGCAGCCAAAAAGTATGCAACAATGTCATTTTTCACTGACACTGATGGATACGTTACGGTACGGCACATGTCGGCACTGTTGTGTGCGGATCGACCTTAACTCGGCAAAATACTGGAGGTGGTGTGGATGTCAAGGTTTGTGTAGCAATTGTACGGTGTATATCGTGGTCAAACCTTGACTTCCACACCACCTCCAGTATTTGGCTAAATTGCGGCTTTTTGGCGTGCAGAAGCCACTAATTAAGAAGAAGAAGAAGAAGAACTCGGCAAAATGGCAGACCGTTCACTATGCCAGAATGTTACAACCCATTTGTAAATTAGCTTTTATTAATAAAATCATGAAATGTTTGGTTACATTAATAAATAGTTTTTTTTATTATGAAATCTTTTTTTTTCCTACTACCTTCTGCCCGCGGCTTTGCCGCGTGTTGCATGCAGAGACGTGCGTGCGGAACAGAGAGCGAAGATGTGAGCAACTGACCCTCCCCTTTACTCCTGTTCCCCCCGCCATACACACCTAAAAATTTAGTTTCAAATTAAGTTAAAAAAAACCAAAATAAATATAAAATATAAGACATAGGAGCATGGTCATGGCAGTTATAAGTTTTAGGCTGCAAAAATATCTGTGCTAGTGTCATTGTTTGTATGAAGAGAGCGTCGGATGAACTGTTTTTACAAAATGTGAAGTATAGAATTCGAACATATCAAAAAATATCATTTTCGCCAGAGAAACGAAGAGGTGAAATCTGCAAAATATTAGCTATTTCCTTTGATTTGTTTGTTTTCAGGAATTGATCTCTACCAGCAACACTACATAATCTATAGGGATAGTGTTTAGACTATAGTTTACGAGTACCTAAATCTAAGGTTTACACCAGATCCACATCTCGGACTATCCTTAAACCTCGTTTTGGAACAAGGTGATTATTTTTTGCAAAATTAACAGGTTCGAATCCTGGCTAGGGTATTGTCTTTTCCAAAAGTCTAATGATTTAAAGTCGGCTGCATAGTTGCAGCCACCGGTAGAGTTCTAAAATTTTTGTTTGATAAATTGATAAGTTTAGACTTTAAACTTCAACTAAAGCAGGTGTCCAGAACCTTGCTCGTGTTGAAAACATTCTTATAACAGCCGTTTTAGAGCTCTACGGTGGGTCTGCAATTATGCAGCCGACCGTACTTTTGACTTTTGTTAAAATCGGGCACGCAACTCCTTTCAGGATTTAGTGCTATCTCTTATAGTTTTCCGTTCCGTATACTGTTCAGCTTAGTCGACCGTGTACGGAGACAACTAAGCTGCGGGTTTCATCACGATGTTTTTCTTCACCGTAAGAGCAAAGTCATTTATCGTACCTACATAAATCTTTATATATAAAAATGAATCGCAAAATGTGTTGGTAAGCGCATAACTCAACAACGCCTGGACCAATTTGGCCAATTCTTTTTTTGTTGTGTTTGTTATTGTCCGGAGAAGGTTCTTATGAAAGAAATAATTAAGAAAATTGCGTAGAAAATTATTACGCGGGTGAAACCGCGGGGCGCAGCTAGTTAAGAATAAATATTATTGCACGGCTGGATTCGAACCCACGTTTGGAATGAAATTCGAGGTATCTATCACTAAGCCAACATTGCTACTTTAGTCCACACTTAAACACTATCTATACATAAAAAAATTCTTTGTCCTGAATGACTGACTGACGGATCAACGCACAGCCTAAACCGCTGATCGTAGAGACCTGAAACTTGGAGGGTGTGTTCTTTGTATGACGTAGGCATCCGATAAGATTATAAGGATTTTCCGAAATTCTACCCCTAAGGAGGTGAAAAAGGGGGGGCAAAGTTTGTATGGGACAACCTGATTCCTTGGTCTATTTTCGACTTTTATGCGGACGAAGTCGCGGGCAAAAGCTAGTCTATAATATAAAAATTGAATTGCTGAAGTGTTCCTTAGCGCAAATCTCGAGAACGACTGAACCGATTTCGCTAATTCTTTTTTTTAGAATATTCCTTAAGAATGGTTCTTACGGAGGGAAAAAAATTTAAAAACAACACTTTTCTATACACCCAATTCTCATACAAACGATTCGTAATAATACTTAAAAGTCAATTTGAACTTTAATACCATAGCATAAAGTTCAAGTTTTAATGGAGAAGTTCCGGGAAGGCAAAACAATTGAGTGACGTTAGTATCGTCTATATATTGATGTAAATCGTGTCGCGGTGTTATTAGTTGCCAAACTCCACCTAAACGGCTGAACCGATTTGTATGAAATTAATTATTTTTATTTTATTTTATTTGCCAAAACAACTTTGCCGGGGCAGCTAGTAATAATAAAATAAAGAGAAAAGATTTTTTGTAACGAATACGCTATAAAACTACTCGACCGATTTAGATGAAACTTGGTATGAGGATTACATTGATCCATTGACGGTAACTAATGCTACTTTTGATCCCGACATTTACTCGGGATCGGGAGTTACGCGGGTGAAACCGCGGAGCGCTGTTAATGTGTATAAAAGCTATTCCATGTAATCTTTTTACAAACAAATTGTCAAATAGATATTCCATTTTCTTCCATTGAACAAATAAAAATATCATATTACACTACTAGCTTCGCAACGCCGTTCCACCTACGTAAAGAATAATGGCAAAACTTCATACTGAAATAACTTTTTTTTTGCTATTAATTATGGCTTCGCACGGCTTGTGCATTTAGCCAGTGTCAAGTTATATTTGGCATCAAATTATGACCCGATTTTTCATAAATCATGCTTAAAGTGTTTCAAAACAGTCAAAGTCGTCATAGTCTGGTGGCAAGTTTACCATAACCTTAATAGGAGATTTGGAGGCAACAAGAAAACTTCATGTTTGACACAGATTTTTAGAATAGAATAGAATAGAATAACACAAGTGTAGTTACTTAGCTTGGGGCTAGATGGCGATGTGTGGAATGTCCTGCAATAATATTTATTTATTTAATAGTAAATTACGATATAAGTGTGGTAAATTGATCTTTGCATAGAGGCGGTTTATGACGCGCGAGCGGTAGCGAGCGTGTCATAAGAAGCCAAGATGCAAAGATCAATTCCACACGTATATCGTACGACGTTTTTTATCACAGTTGCGAATAAAAGAAAAGACTAGAAAAGCAAACAAAATAATAATTAACAAAATATTTGTGGTAAGTCTATGTTTACATTTTTTAAGGCAGATTTTTTTGTTAATTATGCTCCGGAAAGGCAGGCTAAAGACTTTTAACCTATACATCCTCGTCTGACATACAATATTTTTTATGGTTGTTTCTATTTGTTTTGCGTCGGGGGTTAAGAACAAAATACAATGGTACGGAAAAACAATATATTTAAGTAAAGAAAAAACAAAAAAGAAACATAACTCAATTTTTGATCGTTTTCTAAGTCATTATCACGTAGAATTTTCGTTCGTAAACCGACTTTAGAGACAACCATTTTTGCTAGCTAAAAAACTCTTTGGTATCTACCTTTTTTATACATCAAAACAGTATAACCCAGATAAATTATAGTACATTACGATATAAGTGTGGTAAATTGATCTTTGCATAGAGGCGGTTTATGACGCGCGAGCGGCAGCGAGCGTGTTAATGAAGCCAAGATGCAAATATCAATTCCACACGTATATCGTACGACGTTTTTTATCACAGTTGCGAATAAAAGAAAAGACATGAAAAGAAAACAAAATAATAATTAACAAAATATTTGTGTTAACTCTATGTTTACATTTTTTTAAGGCAATATTTTTTTGTTAATTATGCTCCGGAAAGGCCAGGCTAAAGACTTTCAACCTATACATCCTCGTGTGACATACATTATTTTTTAGGGATTTTTCTATTTGTTTTTGCGTCGGGGGTTAAGAACAAAATACAATGGTACGGAAAAACAATATATTTAATAAAAGAAAAAACAAAAAATAAACAACTCAATTTTTAATCGTTTTCTAAGTGATTATCACGTAAAATTTTCGTTCGTAAACCGACTTTAGAGACAACCATTTTTGCTAGTTATAAACTCTTTGGTACCTACCTTTTCGGGATAACTTTACAGCACTAGTTAACAAATATAAAACGCACGCGTGCATAATATGATGGATTATGAGCCTAAAAGCCGTTGAATAAGATCCACTTTATGAGCAACTGTGATAAAAAGAATGTTTCACCTACCTAACATGTAATTAGCAGTAAGATACGTATTTAACTTATCGGGATAACTTTACAGCACTAGTTAACAAATCTAAAACGCACGCGTGCATAATATGTTGGATTATGAGCTTAAAAGCCGTTGAATAAGATCCACTTTATGAGCAACTGTGATAAAAAAATTATTACGATATCACGAGTAATGTAAGAGGAAGTAGCGAATTTAACCTCGTTGCTTTAACCTTCTCACAAAAAATCTTTAGGATGATTTATGATCTCCACTTCCTTTGCGTCCACTGCACTTTTAACCACTATACCATGGTAGTTTGGAAAAATCCGTTCTTACTTTAGTTGGAAGAACTTTTTCTATAAAAATGCAAAATCGGACGTGTTCAGATTTTTCAAAGATTGCAATTTTTTATTTTCAACTTTTCTCTTTATACTGAAAGCGGACCGGATGGCTGCGAAATATATATCTCCTATCTAATAATAAATAAAGATTTTTAAGCTATTGCATAGCTTTTATCGCGGGTTAGAGCGCGGCGACCGAATCAAGAAATTCCGTAACGAAAGTCAAAAGTCAAAATTCTTTATTTCCTTTGGATACTTAATACCTAGGTACAAGATCACTTGGCGACGTCTTAAAAACTAAGTTAGGATGTGTGCCTTCAGAACGCGCCCACCAATGAGAAGATGGCACAAGAAACTCATGGGGTTTTTTTTTTCATGTGATCACGCTCACAAAGGTCAATATTACAAATATTTGAAAGTATTATTTGAAATGGAGCAGTAAAAGTCACGTCCATGGGTTGTTCTCATTAAGGTAAGACGAAGTATCATAGTACGCCTTACTGCACACTTTATGCTTTATAAAAGTTTTGAACCTGTTAAAATAAAACACCCCCACTCCGCCTACCGTTTAGCTCGGCCGCAGCTTCTTTTGCAAATATATATTTATAATACATAGAAACAACCAGACCACAGACAAATATCTAAGCATAAATGACTTGTCTGAGGCGGGAATCAAACCCGCAACCCTGTGTTTGGCAGTCTGGCATGGTAACTATTGTTGACCATTGTGCCAACTAGGTCGTCATATTTATTCTATTACATTATGATTACATTTGGTTTTAGTAAGAATACTCTTTTGACCAATTTTCATCGTATTCGACGTTATTCATCAAATTCGGGCAAAAATAACACTTGGCCATAATGCACAAATCGTGTGAAGCTGTAAATAAATTAAAAAAAATAATAATAAGGCTCTTACCTACCATGGTAATTTTACAACCCTATTAAACTCAATCTAAATTTAAACCAAAAAACCATTAAAATATTTATCAATAAAAACAAAGTTATCTACGTAATAAATATTAAACACACACCCCACGCATTTCAAGTAGGTAAACTTTGTAGCAATATAAAAAGGGATAACAAGTGATATCCGCCATTGAGATCCCAACCGCCATCTTGAAGACAGCCTCCCGCGAAAAAAATAGTCAAATAAATACTTTTTATTGTGAAATAATGCTGAAAATAACAGCGATTGTATCTTTAGTGCTTATTGGTAAGTATTTACAAAAATATAGTGAACTTGTTTTTTTGTTTGTTTGAGTTATTTACATAGTTTTAAAAGCTAAGTATTTAGTTGCAATGTTTTTATGAAAGTTGTCGAAATGATTTCCGTTCAATATACAGGTTGGTTTGTTTTGTAAATGGACAATTTTTTGATGTATGGGATAAGGAAATGAATTATTAAATATTTAATTAAATTGATATCAATTCATAGATATTTTTTGGTGAATTTGAGTTTTTATTTCACATATTTAAAATAAATAATTAATAAATATTGCAGGACATTCCATACATCGCCATCTAGCCGCAAGCTAAGTAACTAGACTTGTGTTATGGGTGCTAGATAACGGAAATACTACTTATATACTTTTCCTTTGTAAATATATACTTACTAGCTGCGCCCCGCGGTTTCACCCGCATAAGTCCCGATCCCGTGGGAATATCGGGATAAAAAGTAGCCTATTATAATCCAGGTCTCCAGCTATCTAAATACCGAGTTTCATTGTAATCGGTCCAGTACTTTTTGCGTGGAGTAACAAACATACACACACACTCACACAAACTTTTACATTTATAATATTAGTAGGAAAGTAGGATTAATAAATAATAAAATAAAATAAAAATAGCCTTTATTCGCTGACCTTATTTAAACAGCTTTACCTTAGGATTATAGTGTAAGTATCTTTTTAAATCTAATCGTAATAGGTATCTTCAGCAACCAGTTTTTTGGTCAGGTTGTCCTTGGACATAGGCCTCCCCCAGAATCTTCCACTTCTCTCTGTCTCGAGCTAAACTTCTCCATCCTTTTGGTAGGTCATCCTCCCATCTTTTGATTTGACGTCCTTTTTGTCTTTTCCCACTTCTAGGATACCATTCTATTATGTCTTTAGTCCATTTTTCTTTATTTGTTCTCATAATGTGACCAATCCAGTTCCATTTAAGTTTCCTTATTTTTTGTACAACATCACTTACTTTTGTCCTTTTTCTTATTTTTGATGTTGTCCACCTGTCTCGTAGCCTAATGTTGAGCATGCTGCGTTCCATGTTGCGTTGGCAAACCATAAGCTTTTGGTTATTTTTGTTCGTAGCAGGCCAAGTTTGACACCCATATGTAAGGCATGGGAGAATGCATGTGTTATATAATTTACTTTTCACTGACATTGGTATTGTTTCATTCTTAACTATTTCTTTTAGTGACCAGTATCGTTTCCAAGTGTTGCTTATTCTTCTATCAATTTCTTTTGAGTATTGGTCTTTTATTGATATTAACTGACCCAAATATATATATTCATTAACATACTCCATGACTTTTTGTCCTATTTCTATGTTTTTCCTATGTGTATTCGTCATTACTTTCGTCTTCGTTGGATTCATTGACAAACCTGCTTTTCTGCTTTCGTAATCTAGTTGCTGTAACATAGTTTGAAGCATGTCTGGTCTCTCTGCGAATACCACGATGTCGTCGGCGAATCTTAGGTGATTTAGATTTGTTCCGTTGACATTTATTCCAAGATCTTCCCAGTCTACATTTCTAAATATATTTTCTAAAACGGCCGTGAAGAGTTTCGGGGACAGTGGGTCTCCTTGTCTGACGCCCCTCTGAATGCTGAACTCTTTACCTTGTTGTTCGAGTTGGACCGTTGCCGTGATATTTTTGTAGATTTCTTTAATGATTTTTATGTATTTGCTTTCAACACCCTGGTTTTCTAGCGTTATCCAGATATATTTATGATTCAGAGAATCAAATGCTTTATTGTAATCAACGAATGCCATATAATAGTGTTGCCCGTATTCGTTGAGTTTTTCAATTATCTGTTTCACCACAAGAATATGATCGATAGTAGAATAATCGGCGCGGAATCCCGCTTGTTCTCTCGGCTGGTTTTCTTCTGGGTGTTTCGTTATTCGGCCGAGTATTATTTTCGAAAACACTTTGTACAAATTGGACATCAGGCAAATAGGTCTGTAATTATTTATTTCATTTTTATCCCCCTTTTTATGTAGCAGGATTATGGTAGACTTCGTCCATTGAGTTGGTATTTGTTCGGTAGCTATTATTTCATTGAATAGACGCGTCACAGGTTTGGATATTACGGGTAGGGAGTCTTTTAAGAGTTCATTTGAGATTTTATCGTCTCCTGGCGCTTTGCCGCTTTTTTGTGTCTTTATAGCTTTTATGACTTCCGTTTCTAATATGCAAGGAATTTCTTTGAGATCTTCCTCTGTTTCTACTACTATTGTTTTGTCTGTTTCTGTGTATAATCTCTTGTAAAACTCTGTCGCTGCTTTAGCTATTGATGATCTATTTGTTGTCAATTTCTTATTATTCTGCTTATTGTTGGTTTTCATATTAGGTATCCATTGTGTGTATTCTCTGAGTTGTTTTAGCCCTTTCTTAATTCCATCTGTTTTCTCTACTTGTTCTCTTAGTACATTTAGTCTCTCTGTTTCTCTGTGCTTTCGTATTGATGTTTGGATTTTCTTGCTGATATTTGCGATGTTTTGACGGTTATCTTTCCGTTTCTCTAACATTATGTTCCTTTCTTCCATTAGCCTTATTGTTTCTTCTCCTAATTTGTTTTTCTTCTCTTTTTTTGTACACCGTATGTTTGCATTTAACAGTTCCTTCTCTAAAAAATTGTACTTTTCTTGCAGTGTTTTGTATACTTCGATTTCGTCTAATGATTTTCTTAGGTCATTAAGGACACTTTGTGGTATGGGCGATGTTATTACCGTATTCTTGGTTGGCGAGATAACATGTTTTCTTGATTTATTATATTTGCATTGTATAGCTCCTCTTACCATTCTGTGATCTGTGTTGAAATTTAGCTTGTTCACTACATCTACGTCACTAAATGTATTTTTTGCTCTTGTTAGGATAAAATCAATTTCGTTTCTGTCTCTGCCATTTGGAGACACCCATGTCCATTTACGTGAATTCCTTTTTTTGAAGAAACTGTTGATTACTTTAAGGTTATTTGAAAATGAAAAGTCTATAAGTCGGTGTCCATTGTCGTTTCTGTCACCACTACTGTAGTCTCCTAAGACAAATTCATCCTTATTTGATTTTCTGCCTACCTTGGCATTAAAATCTCCTATCACGATTATATTTTTGTTCATTTTTTGCATTACTCCTGATAGATCTTTGTAGAATTTATCTTTCGCTACCTTTGTATCTTGTTCTCTGGGCGCATGTACTTGGATTATCGATGTTGTTTGTTTAAATTCCGGTAATTGTATATTAAGGACTGCAATTCTATCTGATATTCCTTGAAAACTAATTATTTTCTCTTTTAGATATTTCTTTATTAAGAATCCCATTCCGTATATGCCTTGTTTTTCACCATAGAAATAAAAAATGTATTCGTCATATTCTCTTATCTCTTCTCCTATTCTTCTTACTTCACAGAGACCAATGACATCCCATTTTATAAATCTTATGGCTTCTTCTAATTCTTCTAATCTGTTGTCTGTCATGAGGGTCCTGACGTTCAATGTTGCGAGGTAAAAAATATTTTTTCTTGTTTGACGTAAGGATGTATTTCTGGGGGGTGGTGGTCTAGCAACCCCACGGGGACCAGCCGGATTGGGGTTGTTCTGCCTCCGGTTGCTGTCTTTTAATTGCTACTTGGTTGATGTATTGGAAAACGAGTTTGATTTAGGTCTCAGCATGTCGAATGCATTCAGCCTGTTCTCTTTTATTGCTGAAGTGTTGCTCACTAACTTCTTGGCCTGATTTTGATCTCCAGGTGAGGCAGACTGGTCTCTCTTCCTTTTTTCTGTGTTTGGATTTCCCTCTTTAATTACCAGTTGATCATACTTTAGATAAGCTATGTTTCCTTTCGCACGTTCTTCTATAAGTTTTGTTTTCAGCTCTCTTCGTTTTTCTAATACTTCCTTAGGAAAGTCTTCTGTAATGTATACCTCCTTTAAGCTCTTCCTCATTTTTAGTAATTCGCTTCTCTTCCAGCTGTTTGTAAGAACAATAAGAACAGGTCTTAATTTGTTATCTTTTTTGAGACCGATGCGGTGAATCTTTGATACATCGTTGGATTCCAAGGTAATTTTTAGATCTGTTTTAATAATTTCTTGTACTTTCTGAAGCAACTCCGTTGAAGATTTCTCTTTTTCTTCTAAACCAAAAAATAGAATGTTGTTTTTCTTCTTTTCCTTCTCTAAATAATCGATCTTCTTTTCCAACGTTTCTATTTTGTTTTTCATAATTTTGTTATCTTCTATCAATGGTTCTAATTTTTCGTTCATTTTTTCGAAAATAATATGTGTTTGTCTTTCCATTTCTATTTTCATTTTATCGAAAAGCATTTGAAATTGTCCCTCCATTTTTGTAGCTTTTTTACTTTGTACGGTGGCAACACTGACGCGTTTTAACGTATGTTGTTGACGTTTGATAACGTTATGTAAAATGTCACTGTCACTCACTGTTCATATAACCTCAAAAAATGTTCGATGCAGAATAATGATTTTGAGAGTTTTGGCGGGAACGAGTTAACAACATGTCGTGCTGCAGTTTTATTTTCATGAAACTTAGATGTAAACCGAGTTGAATTGTATAATTCTGGTGGAATGTTATTCAATTTAGTTCTGTGAAAGTGCACAAGTGTAGTGAAAGTAAAAATCAGTGTCAAACATGCAGTTTTCACGTTGCCTCCAAATCTCCTATTAAGGTTATGGTAAACTTGCCACCGCTTTACTATAACCCCTGACTTGACGGACTATGACGACTTTGACTGTATTGAAACCCTTTAGGCCCGATTTATGAAAAATCGGGTCATAATTTGATGCAAAATATAACTTGACACTGGCTAAATGCACACGTGCGAAGCCATAATAAAAGAAAAAAAAAAATAATGATTTTTACTTTGTTTACAAGTTTATTTTCACAATTTCATAATCACTGCAGTGTTATATGTCACTAGAAGTTTTCGTTTAATAGGGCAGTGGTTACAATAGCGCAAAAAAACCCGTGTTTTACTATTATTTTCGACGGACTAGTTGGAAGGTAATGTTTACTGTTCGGCAACCGAGGGTAGAACCCCTCAGAAAGGAAAGTAGGATTAGTAGGATAATACATAGAAACAACCAGAACACAGACAATATCTAGGCGGGAAACGAACCCGCAACCCTGTGTTTGGCATTCCGGCATGGTGACCATTGTACTGGGTCGTCAATCTAATTTATCTAATTTATAATATTTTTAAACGTAATTTTCTTAGCGACATGGTCGCAAGCCGATTCGAAAAGGCAGAAAAAGGATACGGCCGGAACCGGAAACTTTGACTCAGGTGAAATAATATATGTTTCATGAAACATAGTTGAGCATGATTCTAAATGATTATGTAGATTAATTAGACTGCATTTAGACGGTTTTCACCTATTTTTTTTAAATTTAAAGTGTATTTTAACTGACATATATTGTATTTTAAAATTATAACACATTTTTACTAAATATTATTGATTAAAAAAAAAGGTTATAATTATCACGCATGTGAATGTAGCCATGTAGCACTTTGAATACTCATATACATGTAGCATGAATATTTGTTACAATCAGTAAATAAATTTCTACCTACGTTATTTAGACTTCTAATAGTCGTTCTAATCAGCCCTAAACGGTATGAAAATTTGACAGCGTTAACAAAAATCGTCACGAATGAGCCTATTTTTTTTTGCATTACAGGCAGCACGATGTGGGCGGCAAGTTTGTCGTGCGATTCGTGCGGCAGTGAGTGTGCGTCCGCTTGTGGAACGCGACACTTCCGCTCGTGCTGCTTCAAC
This sequence comes from Idaea straminata, assembly GCA_951213275.1. Taxonomy (NCBI): domain Eukaryota; kingdom Metazoa; phylum Arthropoda; class Insecta; order Lepidoptera; family Geometridae; genus Idaea; species Idaea straminata. Next base: position 877,838 of record OX577875.1, on the reverse strand, counting down.
TACCTGCGTCGGAAGCGAGGCCTGGACACTTACAAGGTTAGATTTTTCGAGTATTGTTCCCCTTTCGATCGTCTTTTGTTTCTATTTCGAAAATAGTTGAAAAACCACCCTGCACTCGGGCTTCCAAATACATGGTAGATTTAGGTAGTTTTTACACACTAGTGGCGTCAAGGTAATGTAAAATGCACGCGTGCGTAATACGTTGGATTATTCGCCTAAAAGCGGTTGAATAAGATCCACTGTATGAGCAATTGTGATAAAAAAATTGTTTCTAAATTGAAAATACTAGACTATTTTTATACATAGTTCCTATGAAAGGCGCTGAGTTCTTATGCTGATTTAGACCTCAAACGAGACACGATAAAGGCCAGACCACCCTCGGCCATTTCGTATAATATTGTGCTTACGTGCCCGATATGCGATAGAACATTTTCTGCAAAAATCAGCTACGCTAGTCACCATAGAGCACCTATAGACGAGCTGCTAAACATCGAAGCTCGTCATCTTCTTCTGCATAGGTTGCCAGAAATAGTCACTGTGGCCAAAATCGGTCGAGGAGACATCATTCCAGCGTCAGACCACCATTTTAACCTTTTGACTGCCTTACTAGGGAAAGCAAAGTATTTTATCGATTTTTACTGGGTATATAAATATTTTCCTTTTTGTTAAATCCTTTAACGAACTAGGCCTGCCATCAATCAAGGCATCTGGAACTAGTTTTTTTTAGGGTTCAATAGCCCCAAAACCTCAAAAAGTAAAATAACCCTTATAAGATCACTTTCTTGTCCGTCTGTCTGTTCGTGTTATGATTTATTTTTATTTATTTCCAGTTCCTAACACCTACACATCACTTTAAGACTCCAACAGACTTGCATACGTCATCGGACAAGCAACATATGCTGGTGGTGGAAAACCTGCCGGAATGGTGGGGCATGATCACCAATGAGTACCGACCTTCCGAAGATGAGGATCCAAGACTATTCGATGTTTAATTTTTGAAAATTTACCAACTGTAATGCTAGATGGGCGAGGGTTTCGATGCTTTTTTAACAAAAAAAAAATCTAAATCGGTTCATCCGTTCGGGAGCTACGATGCCACAGACACACACACACACACAGAGGGAGAGAGAGACACGGCAAACTTATAACACCCCGTCGTTTTTGCGTCGGGGGTTAAAAACTGACAGAATAAACTTAAATTAAAACTAATTTTTGGAATAATCTAAAAACGAATATTATAAAATGAGATATTTTCTAAAACAGTTCTTGCCCGGTTGAACTTCAATGCTCTTACTAACCGAGCTATGGGGATAACGTCTAACCAAGTCTAAAGAAAATTGTATAGAAACAAACACATAATCAAACCACAAGAAACAAATGGGGCAAATAGATGGATGGAATAGATTTTTTTAGAGACATAGTTCTTTATTTTGAGTGTATCAAGAGGTAAGTATTTACTGTTTAAAAAAGCATCTAACGATTCGAACCGTCATAATTATATGTACCCCTGTCAATTTCACCTATTAAAATGTATTTTTTCTGGATACCTACTAAAAATTATGAAATTCTAGTCATATAAATAAAATAAAAAATCTTTTATGTCTAGTTTTGGCTGGAAACTTAGACGTAAAATAAAAATAATTATGTAAATAGTTTAAGAAGTTTTATTTCTTCTATATTTTCCGAATTATTACACTTATAGGTTTAATTATATGATAGTTTTTATAAATATTAACAATAATAGCAGGTTTTCTAAGGAAAATAGCAATTTATTGGCATTTAAAAGTGTCTTTTAAATTTTTGTTGTGGGAAATGAGCAGTTAAAAAAAGGAAGTTTAATGAGTCGTCCCGAAAAACTACTTAACCTTTGTTAGGTACGTACTTTAAAAATAAAATCTTAAAACAACCATTGTCAAGCTTTTTTTCTATGCTAAGAAAAATGTCACCTAGAAGCATAGCCCAGAAGATTTTTTTTAAATGCCAACGATTTGCTTTTTCAGTTTTTATTAAATATCAAGTTTTTTCTAACACAAATTATAGCTATGTCACCTCCTAGGTTTAATTTATTTAAAATCTAACCTAATCTAACAGACATTTATTAGCATATTGACTCAAAATTACGTATTTGTTATAATATTTTTCAATTACCATATTTTTAAAAGGTTAGTACAAAGGTAATTAATTGTGATTTTTAGCGGTTGAGCATTTAAGAAAGAATTAACTTATGAACTTACGAAAACTAAAATGCGTTAACTCATGCATTTCCGAGATAAATCAAACAAGATTTTTCTTTGTTAGAAAATAAATAAGACAAAACACTCTGTATGTTAGAATCTATTTAAAAAATGGCGCTAATCACAAATGTCAACGTCAAATGTTTTTTTACTTTTTTTGGCATAGAACGCTACGGTTATTCAGCCCGTCAGTCAATTTGGTTCAATTTTGTTTAGTTTAATAATAATCCTTTTGTTTTCTTCTCGCTATTTCGGCGCTGGCTTCTTGTATGGCTTCCCAGAGCTTCGCTTCGGATAGAATTTGGCGGGAAAGTTCGTCGATTGTGGTTTCCGAGTCGAGAATCGAACCTAGAGTCTCATCGTCTACGTACTGAAAAAAGAAATATTAGTACATTGTTACCCTAGGTGAAGGTCACTCATTGAGTTCCGCGACGGAGTTTCGCTAATAGTTCGAGGGACTTAATAAGTCTTTTACCCGAGGTAAACACTGTGCTTTTCATTACAAATAATACATTCAATTCTTTATAATAACGAAGATAAACGAGAGTGAATGAGAGACTCCATACTACCTATGGCAGTATGCATGAGTCGTGTGAAGCCATATTGTTATTCTTTGGTGTTACATAAAGCAAGGAGGTTAGGTTTTTGAAGTTCCTAATGCGTAAAGATACTGATACTGGCTACAAGCACATTGCACAAGCCGCGCGAAGCCATAATTTGACATGACAGCTGTCAGTGAAAGCGATTTTCCCCAGAGCTGAAAGTTTTTCTTTCTACACACTCTTCAGGCATCTTTAGACCTACTTTCGGAGTATGAGTAATGAAAAAACATTTTTTCCTAGCCTAATATATTTTATTTGAAAGTTTAATGTTTTATTTTTGTTTAGAGATGTAGGGGACCAAACAGAAATATAGACTAGGAACTTATGTGGTCTTACGCAGGTGAGACTGCGAGGTGCAGCTATTAGTAATATTATAAAAGATGTATACTAGCCGCGCCCCGCGGTTTTCACCGCGTCAGTTTCTAAACAAGCTTTTGTTTAATTTCACCTGTCCCGATGTTTGTCATCAAATCTTGTTTTAAAAGTGTTATTTCTTTCTTATAAACAGAATACTAATACTTACTAAAAACTACACAATCAGCCTTTTTTACCCCTTTAGGGGTCGAATTTCCAAAAATCCTTTCTCAGTGCTCCCCTACGTCCTAAAAGAAACCCCCATAAAAAGTTTCAGACTCGTAGCTCGCGTAGTTTCAGACATTTCTTGATGAGTATTTTTCTCTTTCATTTAAATAGGTTACTCCTTCACGAAAACAACTGAACCGATTCCGATGAAACATGGTAAATATATAGCTGGAATCCTGGATTAACATTATATACTACTTTTTACAGGATTAAGACTAATTTATCACCTGTCTTTGCCTTAAGTCTTGAGCCGGCATTCCTGGAGCACTCTGTGATCTTTTGCGACCGCAACCTGGAATTTAAAAAAGAAAAAGTTTTAATGCAATACAAAATAACCGGTCAAGTGCGAGTCGTACTCGCGCCCCGAGGGTTCCGTACATTAGTTTCAACTCTCTTTCTCTACCCTTGCCGTGGTATGGTAAGTACCAATTTAACTTGACTTCTATTTCGTTTGGGCGCCATACAATGAAAGGGTCAAGTTAAATTTGTTTAACTATGTAAGTATTTGGAATTTTTCCTTTATTTGTGCTGTAAGACCTTGCTTTTAGCCAAATTTCGTGATTCTTGGTCAACGGGAACTACCATATAGGTTTTCGACCCAAAACCTATAAAGTACTTCCGGTTGACCTGGAAATGGAATTGTCGATTGGGTTAAAAGCAAGGTCTCATAGCACAAGTAAAAGGAAAAATCCGAAATATAAAAAAAGTTGAAAATTAAGGTAAATTTCGGCATTCACAAGTTTTCACGAAAATGTAAATTGGCCCATATCTTTTTATCGTGTCGACTCAGGACCTTGATTTTTGTACACCTAATAGGGACTATAGACCTCTGTATCTGGTATGAATTTCAACTTGCTAGATCCACCCGTTCCTGAGAAAATCGGTGGTGACACACGAACAGGCAGACAGACAAGAAAGTGATCTTATAAGGGTTTCTTTTTTAACTTTTGAGGTACGAAACCCTAAAAATACATAATCTGTGAAATTTTCAACTGTCTAGCTATCACGGTTCATGAGATACAGCCTGACGACAGACAGATGGACGGACAGTGAAATCTTAGTACCTAATAGGGTCCCGTTTTTACGCATTGGGTCAGGAACCCGAAAAAATCATTAAAAAGTCACTAACCTGTGAAAGCGTTACAGAATGGTCTTTTCTTTGGCATTATGATCTCTTCACTGACCCTCGGGTCGAAATTTCTCGGTATCTAAAACAATTCATCAATAATTAGATACATAATCAAGCCAATCAACAAACAAGGCCGCTACAAACTTAATCAAAATTAAAAAAAGTTGCAGATAATCTTATTTGCAACAAAAAAAAGTTAACGGTTAAAGGTTGCCTCGAAGAAATCGTTTTCAGCGACAAGGCCGCCCACCTGTGCAACCTTTACTATCTAGCTATTACTTTTTGTATATAGTGTTCTGTTTCTTCCTGTGTTGTACAAATAAAGTTATCTATCTATCTATAGTTTGTCAGATAAATCATAAAAACCATTTCAATCCCTTTTTCCAAGATGGCGGTGGTGGGACAAGGGCCACAATCCTTCAAACTTGGATTTAACTTTAAACTGATATCTAAAAATTAAAATTGAGTCCTATGACAAACGCTCGCTAAGCCCAAAAAAATTAACGGCTATAGATACATTCGTACAATTCCACATTCGTACAATTCCACATTCGTACAATTCCACATTCGTACAATTCCACATTCGTACAATTCCACATTCGTACAATTCCACATTCGTACAATTCCACATTCGTACAATTCCACATTCGTACAATTCCACATTCGTACAATTCCACATTCGTACAATTCCACATTCGTACAATTCCACATTCGTACAATTAAACATTCGTACAATTCCACATTCGTACAATTCCACATTCGTACAATTCCACATTCGTACAATTAAACATTCGTACAATTCCACATTCGTACGTTAGATTACTCGATTAGATTGCAGAAACGACAAGAGATGAAGGCAGGCAAGGAATGGTACAACTTTCCAATCTTGTCCTGATCCATCTACCAGATATATTCAATACATTCAAATGGACTACCGCGTAACTTCTAAAGACGTGTTCGGTCAGCGGGCCACTACCCCCTACCCTAGAGGAACTCACCGTGCCACAATAACAGCACCCTATATACAGGAGCGCGATGACAAGCAACAACGAAACGCGAGAGCCGGCCATCTTGGATACACGAATGATCTGCAAAAATAATAACATAGGTTATAGAGGAAAACATTTTCTTTACCAAAAAAAAAATATATTAAATTAAATCGCTTATCCATCTTCTCTATACATATAAAATGCTTTGTCCTGAATGACTGACTGACGGACAGCATAAATCGCTGATCGTAGAGACCTGAAACATGGAGGGTGTGTTCATTTTATCTCAATCTATCTCTTAGGGGGTGAAAAAGGGGGACAAAGTTTGTATGGGACAACGTGATTCTTTGGTCCAATCTTTATCAGAATTATTGGAAGACGAAGAATGTGCTTCGTATTTTATTGAAATTCATCCATAACTGGGTTAAATACAGGTAGAATGTTATTTTGAGCTTAATTTGCTTTGAAGTTGATATCAATTCAATTCAATTCAATTCATTTATTTCAGACTTTTACATCCATAGTGTTGTTAGTATGACTTATAAACTAGAAGTTAGTAAAAATATACATACAAGATACTTAATTAATTGGGCCGATATTTATGATTAAATAGTGCGACTCTAGACCGCTTGTGTACTGCAGTCCAGTGTCGCACTGTCGGGCAATCCAAGCGCTGCACTATTGGGCTGAGGAGAAGGTTGGAACTGCATTGGACGCGGCGCATCAGTGAGGCTACTCTTTTCCGCATTATTGTATGGAAATCATCCACTCTTGCCTCCGCGAACATACCCGATGCACTGCAGTACCGAGGCAGTCCCAATCATCATAATACTACTTAGTGCTTTTGATTTATCCCAATATACCTATTTGGGGTCGGCGCAGTATGTCTTCTTCTTCCATTCACTCCTATTAGCCGTTATCGGATGCCTACGTCACACAAAGAACACACGCTCCAAGTTTCAGGTCTCTACGATCAGCGGTTTAGGCTGTGCGTTGATCCGTCAGTCAGTCAGTCAGGACAAAGCATTTTATATCAATACTAGCTTTTGCCCGCGACTGCGTAAAAGTGGAAAATGGATCAAGGAATCTCGTTGTCCCATACAAACTTAGCCCCCCTTTTCACCCTCTTATTTGTATAATTTCGGAAAATCCTTTCTTATCGGATGCCTACGTCATACAAAGAATACACCTTCCAAGTTTCAGGTCTCTACGATCAGTCAGTCAGTCATTCAGGACAAAGCATTTCATCTATCTTCTAGAAGATAGATGAGAATATAAAGGCAGGAAGAAGAAGAAGAGGGAATTGAACCCGCATCGCCGGCGTGTAATCGCCCACCACGACATAGAGTTCGTCAAACCTAGAAATAGGTCCCTCCCTAGTTACCTACACAAGAAAAATCCAAGATTCGCAGCCTCCATGGCGTAATCTCCCGCAGTGCGATAACCGATCGCTTAATGACACATGAACTTATACACTTTACACTCTGATTGCAAACATTTTAAAGCTATAAATATAAAATTTAAACTCTTGCCTGACTTACTGATATATCAACACATATCTCAACCTTCTGGCACACGTGTTCTTTGTTAAGACTAGGTATACACTAAGTTTTTAAAAATAAATACGTATCTCACTGCTAATTACATCTTAAGACGATGAAACATTCTTAATTTATCTAGGTTATTTATCTGTTTTGATGGATTAAAAAAAAGGTTGGTACCAGCAAAAATGGTTGTCTATAAAGTCGGTTTACGAACGACAATTTTACGTGATAACGTCTTAGAAAATTATTAAAAATTGATATTTGGTTTTTCTTTTCTTTACTTAAATATTTTTTTTCCGTACCATATTCTGTTTTTAAGCCCCGACGCAAAAACAAATGGAAAAAACCCTAAAAAATATTGTATGTCAGACGAGGCTGTATAGGTAAAAAGTCTTTTAACTGCCCTTTCGGGAGTATAATTAACAAAATAATATTGCCTAAAATAATTGTAAACACACATATTTTGTTAACTTTTTATTGTTTTAGCAAGTCTTTTCTTTTATCCGCAACTGTGACAAGAAACGTCGATACGCGTGTGGCTAATGATCATTGCATCTCGGCTTTTATAAACGCGCTCGCGTTTGCCCACCATAGAAAACTCTTTTATTTTTCAGTAAATAAGGTTAATTTTCTCGAATTTTTAATTGAAATTAAAATAGTTATTCTATTGAAGTTCTGTAGGCGCGTTATGAAGAAATTGTAATAGTGAAATTTTAAGATGCACGCGCATCTGTAACACAAAAGTCATATGTTGCAGCTGCGTAACCCAAAAGTAAAACAGGTCGAAGCTGCGAGAGTGCGGGACAGACAGACGGACGTATTACTTATAGAATATAACTTCTCACGCGCTTACATAACCACACGCACCCATTTTTAAGCTATTGAAATAGAAGAAATAGAAATAGAAAAACATTTATTCGCAACAAAAACTCACAGTGAGCTTATAAACTATAGAAACAAAAAACTAACGCTATTGAAACTAGTATTATAATAAAAATAAAAAAATATAATAACTTTGTTGCGAAACGGTCCTCAACTCAGCATAATGTTAGCCTTTCGACTAACGCTGGTCTTCCGTTGAAGCCTTTTCGGTGACGTCACTCAGACGGTATACATCGATCCATAAATAACAGTTACAACAAAAGATGAGAATAAGTAGACAACACGATAAAACCTATACCTACATAAGTATATAAACATAATCATTTAATAGGATAAACAAAGGTCTATATCAGCAAATACTAATAAGTATTAAAAATTAACTAAAGAGCACTCGTCATGTAAAAGGGTTTGCTGCGACACTTGGTGGCGAAATATATATTTTTTTAAGGCTTGTCTAAAACCATGAGCACTACGCAGGTTCCTCAGGGGCGGCGGAATGTTGTTCCAACATTTTGTCGCAGCGTAACGGAAACTACCCCTAAAAGCAGCTGTGCCGTGGCGTGGAGTCATAAGTTGGTTCGCGCATTGCCGAGCTCCACAAGACCTCGCACTAGATATCCAGCTCAATTTATTGTACAAATATGTTGGAGTCCCATTTTTCACGATACCAAAAAGTAGACATGCTAGATGGAATTTTCGGCGGTGTCGCATTTTTAAAATTGTGTGCTCATTTTAAAATGGAGTTACACGAGACCTAAAGGGAATTTGGAAACAAAATCGGGCACATGCATTCTGAACGCGCTGTATGAGTTTCTGAGTTTTTGTTAATAATAATGAAATAAATAAATAATAAATATTGCAGGACATTTCACACATCGCCATCTAGCCCCAAGCTAAGTAACTAGACTTGTGTTATGGGTGCTAGACAACGGATATACTACTTATATACTTTTCTTTTGTAAATATATACTTATAATACATAGAAACAACCAGACCACAGACAAAGTCAGTTAATAGTCGTGGGCCAAGGACAGGGTCCATATAATTAAGCTTTGATAGCAATATATTGCATATCTTTTATCGCGGGCTTTGAGCGCGGCGACCGAATCAAGAAATTCCGTAACGAAAATAAAATCTAACACCCTCCACTCCGCCTATCATGTAGCTCGGCCGATCGTTCGCTTAACGTGTATGTATATGTTACGACTGTACGAAGCTCGCACGATGCAATAGCTTTACCGCAGCAGTCCCCGAGTGCCACACGTTTTTGGAACGTAGTTCCTTATCGCGCGTTGCGAAAGAGGGCTAGACGGAAAAATTAAGACCAAAAGTTGTAACGACATTTTTTGCTATAGTTGTAAGCTGTGCCGCGTGCGCGTGTTTCTCTGTCTCTCTCTCTCTCATAGAAAGCAATTACTAAAATTGAGCTTATTTAGCTTAAGATTAGTAGGATAGTAGGATCATCATCATCATCATATCCGCACACTAGGTCCACTGCTGAACATAGGCCTCCCCCAAAGACTTCCAGAGCGATCGGTCGCATGCTCTTTGCGTCCAACGACTTCCCGCGACCTTAATTAAGTCGTCCGTCCATCTAGTCGGAGGCCGTCCCGCGCTGCGCTCTCCGGTACGTGGTCTCCAATCTAAGACTTTTCGGCCCCAACGGCCATCAGTTCTACGAGCCACATGTCCCGCCCATTGCCACTTCAGCCTACTAATTGGGACACCGCTCAAGTTTTTTTTTTCTGGTAGGTATCAAAAAGTAGCTAGAGGTATAAAGTATAACACAGTAGAAGACTCTCAAGATTCTTGCTAATAACTTAATTACGTACAAGTTGCGCCCAATTCTAACATTTCGAAAGAACAAATAACTCAATTGTTACAAAAACAATTAAAGAAGGTAACTTAACAATTAAGTTTAAGTTAACGAATTTACTTAACGTTTTTGTCAAGTATTTAACTTGGACCTTTTCACTTATTTAATTAATTTCGATGTATTTTCTCGCCGAATATGAAAAAAAACCGGAAGTTTTTATAAAAATAAAAGCAAGGCAGCACAAGTAAAGGGACAATTCGAAAAAAATTAAGATAAATATTGAAAAATAAATTTGCCTATAATCTTTTTATCGTGTTGATTCAGAACCTAGAGTATATACCTAATAGGGACTGTAGACCTCAGTATTTGGTATAAATTTCAAGTTACTAGGTCCACCCGTTCCTGAGATAATAGGTGGTGACACACGGACAGACAGACAAGAGAGTGATCTTATAAGGGTTCCTTTTTTACCTTTTAATTTACGGAACCCTAAAAATCTGAGATATAAATCGAACTGTTACAATACTTTCCTCACTGACAACGTGATTCCTTGGTCCAATCTTCTTCAAATTTTGCATAAACATTCTTTAACAGAATTGATGGAAGACGTATTTCGTATTTTTTTGAAATTCATCCCCTAACGGTGTTAAAAAGGGGTAGGAAGTTATTTTATGGGTGACTAGCTGCGCCCCGCGGTTTCACCCGCGTAAGTCCCGATCCCGTAGGAATTGACTCTAGAAAACATTTGTATGGGAAATAGAAAAGGGCTGTTTTTAGGGTTTCCCCGGAAATTATTCGATTTTTTCTCGCCTTTTAAACCTTCCCTAGACCTCCACGAACATTTCAAGACTAAGATAAGATAAATCCGTTCAGCCGTTCTCGAGTTTTAGTGAGACTAACGAACAGCAATTCATTTTTATATATATAGACTAGCTGCGCCCCGCGGTTTCACCCGCGTAAGTCCCGATCCCGTGGGAATATCGGTTATTCGATTTTTTCTCGCCTTTTAAACCTTCCCAAGACCTCCACGAACATTTCAAGACTAAGATAAGATAAATCCGTTCAGCCGTTCTCGAGTTTTAGTGAGACTAACGAACAGCAATTCATTTTTATATATAAGATATAGATTTGCTTCGAAGTTGATAGCAATACTCCTTTTAACTTACCTACATTGTATTTTGACACATGTTCGAAAACTCAATCCGATTTTACTCAAAAAAGGTTGCACTTTTAGGACACGGCCTCATAGGGACGTAGAAGTCGAAATTTGAAATGGCAAGGACTAGAAGGAACAAGAACATTTTGGTTATAAAATATACGAATTATTTCATATTCAAAACTAACTGCGCACCGCGGTTTCCCATAATAAGTCATAAGGCATAAGTCGAGATCCCGTGGGAATATCGGGATATAAAGTATGCTATACTATTATGTAATCTGTGACGTTCGTGTTTGCTGGTCTGGGACGCGTTCGTGTCGTCACGGGCGGGTGGCCGGGGTTTGTAGAGCGGTTGTAGTTTTTCGTTGATTACTCAGGTTCTACTAAATCAATTTAGATGTAATGTATAACATGACCTTCCTCGAAAAAGAGCTATCTAATAGTGAAAACCAGATTTCAATTGGTTTAGGTGTTTGTAATTGTATAACAAACAATCTGACAGACAGACATGAAATTTAAAAAGAAGCATATACATATATTACCCTTAGACCCATTTTTGAAATTTGCTTCCAAGTACAGACTTTTGTCCTCACTAACTTTATTATAAGTATAGAAAAAAACGGAATAAACACAAATATAAAAGAATATTTAATTAAACCAACCTACAGATTTTGGTTATAATAAAACCCACAGAAATATTTTAGAGTTCTTTCTTTTATTATGGCTTCGCACGTGTGCATTTAGCCAGTGTCAAGTTATATTTTGCATCAAATTATGACCCGATTTTTCATAAATCGGGCCTAAAGTGTTTCAATACAGTCAAAGTCGTCATAGTCCGTCAAGTCAGGGGTTATAGTAAAGCGGTGGCAAGTTTACCATAACCTTAATAGGAGATTTGGAGGCAACGAGAAAACTGCATGTTTGACACTGATTTTTACTTTCACTACACTTGTGCGCTTTCACAGAACTAAATTGAATAACATTCCACCAGAATTATACAATTCAACTCGGGTTACATCTAAGTTTCATGAAAATAAAACTGCAGCACGACATATTGTTAACTCGTTCCCGCCAAAACTCCTATTTTAGAGTTAGAACCAATTAAAACTTCATTAGAACTATTTTCGACTTATTCGCGGACGAAGTCGCGGGCAAAAGCTAGTAGTTACATAACGCGTAATATTTTGTCTCCTCGCTAACCCGCGTTAAGGAACTTCTTTCCAAAACATTATGCCAAGCTCTCATAGTCACTACGTGCGGCATTGTTGCAGCAGATACCTTGCTGTACCAATGCCGATAGTACATTACGATATAAGTGTGGTAAATTTATCTTTGCATAGAGGCTGTTTATGACACGCGAGCGGCAGCGAGCGTGTTAAAGAAGCCAAGATGCAAAGATCAATTCCACACGTATATCGTACGACTTTTTTTATCACAGTTGCGAATAAAAGAAAAGACTTGAAAAGAAAACAAAATAATAATTAACAAAATATTTGTGATAAGTCTATGTTTAAATTTTTTTAAGGCAATATTTTTTGTTCATTATGCTCCGGAAAGGCCAGGCTAAAGGCTTTTAACCTATACAGCCTCGTCTGACATACAATTTTTTTAGGGTTTTTTCTATTTGTTTTTGCGTCGGGGGTAAAGAACAAAATACAATGGTACGGAAAAACAATATATTTAAGTACTTAAATAAAAAACAAAAAGTAAACATAACTCAATTTTTAATCGTTTTCTAAGTCATTATCACGTAAAATTTTCGTTCGTAAACCGACTTTAGAGACAACCATTTTTGCTAGCTAATGTTGGCTTAATATTGACTTTTATTTTTAATATAAGCTGAAGTATTCCATTTTTAGTATTTATTTATTTTATTCTAATTCAATGAATTCTTATTAATGCAATGTAATATGGATCTCTTTATTTGGAATAAATTAATTTTAATTTATAATAAATAGCAAGAGCATTTTCGATGGTCGCAGCCAGGCCAGCCGAGGTAGAACCTTCCAAAACAAGCCGCTCCCTCCGCGCCCAAATTGAATGAATGTTTTTATGAGTATTACTACATGGTATTACAGCAATTGAAGTACAATTCATATCAAAATAAATAGAATAATGTAGGTAGATAATAATAAACCAAGTAGGTACTTATAGTTCTACGAAGCAGAAACTTTTTTTGTAACAAATGAAGTAAGGACTTTGTACTTGTTTACGGGCTATTTTTCCGCAATTAGACTATTTTTAATTGGGGCCATTTTGCGTGAGGATGGAGTAGGCTTTCCCAGCACCTACTACCCTCTCAGCTTAGTCGACCATGTCCAGAGGAGAGAACTTGTCAATACTTCTGGAGCCAACTAAGCCGCGGGTTTCATCACGATGTTTTCCTTCACCGTAAGAGCAATGTCAAATAGCGCACATAATTTTTTCTTAAAAAAAATACATTGGTGCACGGCCGGTCGGGATTCGAACCCACCAAACTCGGTACTACTACCACTAGCAAAGTAAGTACTTACTTACCTACTTATACTTGTTTCTGGGATATTTGTCAAAAATACGATCTTCTTCTCGTATAGTTGTGTGGTTCACCTATTGTTAGAGTTTTTTTGACCTAACGACTGCTACTAGAGGTAGCAACCGGGACCAACGGCAAAATGTGCCTTCCGAAGCACGGAAAATACGATAAAGTAAATAAATAAATATTGCAGTACATTCCACACATCGCCATCTAGCCCCAAGCTAAGGAACTACACTTGTGTTATGGGTGCTACACAACGGATAAAGTGAATGGTATTTAGACGTAAGGGACCCGCTACAGTCCGCAAACTTAATTCAATCCCGAGATTTTTCCGTCTCTCGATCCAAGTCGGCGAAATATTTTGACAATACTCAAAAAGTTACCGATTGATTTTGAAAATTCAAATTGCATTAAGCCCACTGTCAAACGCACATTTTTTCTACGTGATTTAGTTATTGTTCTGAGCTCTCCTGCGAAACTACAGGGAAATGTCACCATTTTATAAATCGGGGCACTAATAATTGATCACGAAAACAAACATTTACAATGTTAAAATAAATACCCAGTTGGCACAATGGTCTCCATGCCGGACTGCCAAACACAGGGTTGCGGGTTCGATTACACGTCTCAAACATGTATTTATGCTTAGATATTTGTCTGTGGTCTGGTTGTTTCTATGTATTATAAGTATATATTTACAAAAGAAAAGTATATAAGTACCTAGTAGTACCTGGTTGACAGAGCTTTGCTCGGTATTTTTTTATTTTTTTTTACTTAGTCTAACCTCAAAGCAAACACTCATTAAATTCGTGTTACTTAACAACGCCATCTGCTGGAATCACTTTATTGCTCACAAAAAATAGTATTAGTAGTTAGCCAATAGATGTCAGGAAGAGTCATATTTTTCAGATAAAAAAAGTAAGTTTCGATAAAACACGAATAAAATGACATTTTCTAAAAATGATTCCTAGCTAGATCGATTTATCGCCCCCGAAACCCCCTTTAAACCAAATTTCATGAAAATCGTTGGAGCCGATTCCGAGATTCCAATAATATATATACAAGAATTGCTCATTTAAAGATATTAGATAAGATAGATATATAAGACTAGCTGCGCCCCGCGGTTTCACCCGCGTAAGTCCCGATCCCGTAGGAATTAGAAAAGGGCTGTTTTTAGAGTTTTCCCGGAAATTATTAGATTTTTCTCGCCTTTTAAACCTTCCCTAGACCTCCACGAACATTTCAAGACTAAGATAAGATAAATCCGTTCAGCCATTCTCGAGTTTTAGTGAGACTAACGAACAGCAATTCATTTTTATATATATAGATAGATAGATATGAGTTGTCTAGCACCCATAACACAAGTGTAGTTACTTAGCTTGGGGCTAGATGGCGATGTGTGGAATGTCCTGCAATATTTATTTATTACTCCCTAATTTCGGTGTAGCTCAGTGAGAAGAGAAAAAGGTTGCCTGGAAGAGATCAATAAGGCCGCCCTTTGTATCACTTCGTTTTTATATTTATATTTAACTAGCGAGCCGCTTCGGCTTCGCACGGCTATATTATGCATGTATTATACATATACAAACATCATACAAATCGGTTCAGCCGTTTAGGTGGAGTTTGGCTATTAACACCGCGACACGAGAATTTTATATACAATTACCAGTGCTCCGCGGTTTCACTCGCGTAACTCCCGATCCCGTGGGAATATCGGGATAAATAGTAGCCTATAGCCTTCCTCGATAAATGGACTATCCAACACAAAAAGAATTTCTAAATTCGAACCAGTAGTTCCTGAGATTAGCGCGTTCAAACAAACAAACAAACAAACTCTTCAGCTTTATAATATTAGTATAGAAGTATAGATGTGTTTCAGCGCAGGACTTTTGGAAATTCGATATGTCGCTTTTTTTTCGATAATTCTGAGGAAATTTTTACTTGAAAATCAGCTGTTTCATACAACTTCGAACGACATGTTCGAATTTCCAAAAGTCGTAGAACAAAAGTTGTTCGCCTAGACGTCTAGAACAACCCCAAAAATATTAATACCCCTTCGCTGAAATAAATTGTATTTTTTTAGAGATAAAGATGAAGTTTAAAATGGTGTTCACAATACAGAATTTATCTATCTATCTTGGTCAGAGCGATACTACGCTACGGTTATGTGGGAGTCGGGGGTTCGAACCCCAGTGGGAGCATAAATTGAGAATGTTTTTCGTAAAGAGAAATTAAAACACTAGAAGGACGCCATGTTTTCTTTTAATTCCCCGCTTAAACCTGTTTGCTTTTCATCTCGACAGTGATTGTTAAAGAAAAAATTGCATTTTCTTAGTGCAATTTCAATTTTCTCGCATTTCAAAGTAATCGTTTATTTTTGGGTAATAACGAGACCCTATTACTAAGACTCTACTGTCTGTCTGTCACCGGGCTGTATCTCATGAACCGTGATAGCTAGACAGTTGAAATTTTCACAGATTATGTATTTCTGTTGCCCCGTCGTCGTCCATTAGGGGCGTCCATTAATCACCTGGGTTTGTTTTTTTTGGGAATGAGGTTTAAGGCTACCCCCATCCCTCCTATATCACGTGTCTTAGTACCTACAAAGAATCTTATATATTTTTTTAATACTAATAAATTAAATAGGTACTTATTTATAAAAAAATATAGAATATTTTTCACCGCTTTCGGTTAAATATCGCGCGTTTGCTGAAAAAATAAATACGCCTGATATATTACTACACCCCCTCCCCCCTTGTGATATTTCATATATATTGCAGGACAATCCACACAGCGCCATCTAGCCCCAGGTTAAGTAACTAGACTTGTGTTATGGGTGCTAGACAACAGATAAACTACTTATATACTGTTCTTTTGTAAATATGTACTTATAATACATATATACAACTAGACCACAGACAAATATCTAAGCATAAATACTTGTCTGAGGCGGAAATCGAACCCGCAACCCAAGATGACCATTGTGCCAAATGGGTCGTCATATTTTTTAACCATTTTTTATGAACAAATACTAAAAACAGAATAAAAAATTAAGGGCAATACAACAAGGTAAAGAATCCATTGTGCGCGAACCCGACTCGTACTTGGCCGGTTTTGAGAGCGGTGTTGGCTTAGTGGTAGATACCTCGACTTTCATTCTGAAGGTCGTGGGTTCGAATCTCAGGCAGCTGTGCACCAATGGATTTTTGTTAAGAAAAAATGATGTGCGCTAATTGACATTGCTCTTACGGTGAAGGAAAACATCGTGATGAAACCCGCGGCTTATTTGGCTCCAGAAGTATTGACAAGTTCTCTCCTCTGGGTCGACTAAGCTGAGAGGGTAGTAGGTGCTGGGCAAGCCTACTCCATCCTCACGCAAAAAGGACCCAATTAAAAAGGGTCCAATGGCGGAAAACAGCCTGTTTACAAGTACAAGTACAAGTTGGCCGGGTTTTTTTACCTGACTGTGACGAAGGCAAAAAGAGAAGGTTAATTTTCTTCTTAATTAACTATTTAATAATTAAGAACCTAATTTTAAACGAAAGCGCTTTAAAATTTTAAAACCATCATTATCCCAAAATCCTCCAAAAACTCATATCCGTTTTTCACGTAAGCATATTTTTAACTAATTCAGAGTCTACGCCCACTGTGAGCGGTGTTAAACCCGACTTTCATTCCTAAGGTCGTGGGTTCGAATCCCGACCGGTCGTGTACCAATGGATTTTTCTTAGGAAAAAATGATGTGCTCAAATTGACATTGCTCTTACGGCGAAGGTAAACATCGTGATGAAACCCGCGGCTTAGTTGGCTCCAGACGTATTGAGGAGTACTTTTCTTTGGACACGGTCGACTAAGCTGAGAGGGTAGTATAGGAAAACATCGTGATGAAACCCGCGACCGCTCTGCAGTTTCACCTGCGTAAGTCCCGATCCCGTGAGAATATCAAAATAAAAAGTAGCCTATAGCCTTCCTCGATAAATGGACTATCCAACTCAAAACGAATTTTTCAATTTGAACCAGTAGTTCCTGACAAAAGCGCGTTCAAACAAACAAACTCTTAAGCTTTATAATATTAAATAGTATGGACTAGCGACCCGCTCCGACTTCGCACGGCTATATTATGAATGTATAATACATTTAAACCTTCCTCTTGAATCACTCTATCAAAACCGCATCAAAATCTGTTGAGTAGTTATAGAAAGCTTCAGATTTATATTAATAGTATGGATTTATAGGATTTATAAATACATCCCGGATTATATTTCAAATTAAATTGATAGGTATAATATCCGTATTTGAATTAGTTTGACCCTAAATACGTTAATCCAATCTTGTATTGCGATACGTCTTAAGAAAAGGGTTAGGGTAAGAAATAACCGCAGACGTTCGATTTTATGATCGGCAGATCCAATTCAAAGTTTTTCAAAGTCAAAGTCAAAATTATTTATTTCCTTTGGATACTTAATACCTAGGTACACGATCACTTGGCGATGTCTTAAATACTAAGTTAGGATATGTGCACCTTGAGAACGCGCCCACCAATGAGAAGAAGACAAGAAACTCATGGGGTTTTTTGTTTCATGCTCATAAAGGTCAATATTACAAATATTTGAGAGTATTATTTGAAATGGAGATTTAACTAACTTATGCCCGAATACTCAAACGATTCTCAAATATTTAGGCCGCTACTATTCTATTGAAGCATGCATTAAAATCTCAATTGAATCGCCACTTAAGATAAGTAGCCTTTTAGTATTTTGGCGTTTTTGTTTTAACTTTTTTATGTATGTTCGGCTATTACCTACTCGAAGGCGGTTCAACCGATGAGATAATTATTTTCGTTTTAAAAAGGGGATACCTTTCTAACCTATTAGAGGCCAAAAGTTCCTCTTTTAGCATTCACAAATACATTAGAACAATCTACGTTGATTGAAGAAGAACCTTTCTATGGATTTGAGATGGGCAAAATCATTAAAAACTCCTTCAAAAAAGTGATCTGCCAGGAACTGGGGGATCCCCCTATTGATCACGGGGCCCTGGGTATGTGTGGGAAAGAGAAGCCTGTACCTCAGTGGGGTCCCATAAATTTGGTGATATGATGGGGCTATCTTCTGTGATGATGCTTAAGAAGATCAAGATAACAAATATTTTGAAAGTATAATATTTGAAATCTATTTAATTGTGCGGCGGCGACAGTGTACTATGAGACTTCGTCTTACGAATTAATGCTTTATAAATTGACTAGCTTTTGCCTTCGACTTCTTCCGCGTAGAATTAGTAGATTGGACCAAGGAATCACGTTGTCCCATATAGACTTAGCTTTTTTATCCCGTCACACATAAACGTCGTACGATACACAAAACCCCATGAGTTTCTTGTGCCTTCTTCTCATTGGTGGGCGCGTTCCGAAGGCACACATCCTAACTTAGTTTTTAAGACATCGCCAAGTGATCTTGTACCTAGGTATTAAGTATCCAAAGGAAATAAAGAATTTTGACTTTAACTTTGACTTTGACACGTGTGGTTTGATCATTCCATTCTCGGCTCTATAGACGCATTCGCGCTCTGCTCGCGCGTCATAAACCGCCTCTATGCAATGATCAAAATACCACACTTGTATCGCAATGCACTAAAATTCTCCGTTCTTTCTAGATTACAATGTAATTGATAGTATTTCGTGAACTACATGGTGGAAAAAAGATGCCTGCGTATTGTCCAGCTTTCCATCGGGAATTGGGGAGGGGTATGTTTGATTAGGTTTAGTCTAATTTTAATTTTTGTGTTGTTTAATTTAATAACAAAAAAAATGTACAGGAATTTAATTAAAATAATTAAGAAATTAATAAACAAAATTTTGCTCTGATAATTACTTTAATAATTATTATATTTGCTATTTTAGCGATTTTTCATTTAAAAATGTCTGATTTATCTTTTCCCTGTTTTTTAGGCATAAAACTCCGGACATGGCCGGAAAATTTCTATCAACTGGTAACTCTCTAATACTAATGTTTATTTAATTGGTCCTTCTGTTAACACACAAATGGATTAGTTTTAAATGAATTAAGTGTTACTTTTCGGACCTTCATAGCAATTATGGTTTAAATTTAATATTTTAAGGGAACAAAACGTCTCTGCTTTAAGAAGGAAAGGTAAACGTACAATACTATACAAACGTAGTCGACTGTTTCCTCCCTGGATAATAACACTATAGCAAATATTTTTGTTGCATAAAACTTATAACTGCCATGACCATGCCGCTATGTTTCGTTTTTTTAATTTATAATCTTAATTTCTATGATAATTACAAAATGAAAAAAAAAAACAAAACATAGCGGCATGGTTATGCCAGTTATAGATTTTATGGCACAAAAATATTTGTGCTAGTGTCATTATCCAGGGAGGAAACAGTCGACTACGTATGTATGGAGAGAGCGTCGGTACCCTTTCACCTGAATAGTTGTTTTCTCCCACTAATATTGTCAGATTTCAGTATTTCTTTCTTAGGACTTATACAAGTGATACTGCGAACCGCTTTGCTTGTCTATACTAATATTAAGAGGAATGATTTAAATGTTTGTTTGCATTGAATAGGCTCCGAAACTACTGGACCGATTTAGATGAAACTTGGTATGAGGATACATTGGTTCATTAAGAGTAACATAGGCTACTTTTTATCCTGAAATTCCCACGGGATCGGGACTTGCGTTAGTGAAACCTAGGAGCGCAGCTATAGATTTTCAAAAACTTTTTATAATAGATTACCTATTTTTTTTACATTTAGAAGTTTTATGAAGTATATTTTTTTGGTTCACGATTAACGGCTCCCCCAACAACCCCTTACGCTCAACGGTACCCTTTTCAAGAACTATCTTACGATTAACGGTCCCCCTGCAATGGGGAAGGCGATAAGCGCTAATTTAAAGTTTCTATTTTTACGATAAATATTTTGGAATAACTGATGAAACCGCGGGTTATTTATTGGAACGAAGTTCCTTATCGCGCGAAAGAAGGCTAGACGGAAAAAATTAAGACCAAAATTTGTAACGACACTTTTTGATTTAATTACAATTCCTTCACTAATTAATCGAAAGAAACTTTTTTCCATCGGTGTGTCCCTTGACACATCTCAAGTTTTTTTTAATTTTTAGGTTACATTAATATTGATATTAAAACTAACCCCATGAGTTTCTTGTGCCTTCTTCTCATTGGTGGGCGCGTTCCGAAGGCACACATCCTAACTTAGTTTTTAAGACGTATCCTCGATCTTGTACCTAGGTATTAAGTACCAAAGGAATAAAGAATTTTGACTATATTACACATAAAAAGTTAGTAAAATCCCTACAGACAGACAGACAGGACAACAATCACTCACCTGTGACGGGTAGCAACTGTACCGATGTCGTGCAGGACGCTGCCTTTATACGATATCGGGAGAGAATGGACAGGGGAGCGATGGAGACGACAGGGAATTATTGTTGGTAAAAATATTTCACTTACTGTAAAAAACACTTTTAGCAAACGTTCGCTGTCTATTCAAAATTTTATTGAAATCTTTACAGTAATAAATAAAATAAATAATAAAATAAATATTGCAGGACATTCCGCACATCGCCATCTAGCCTTGTGCTTATATTATATTTAGCTAAATAACTAGACTTGTGTCATGGGTGCTAGACAACGATATATTACTTATACTTATAATACATAGAAACAACCAGACCACAGACAAATTTCTAAGCATAAATACATGTCTGAGGCGACAATCGAACCCGCAACCCTGTGTTTGGCAGTCCGGCATGGTGACCATTGTGCTAACTGGGTCGTCAGTAATGATTGATATTATAAATCCAAAACTTTGTTAGTAGGTATATTTGGTTATTTGTCACCTAAAATACCACTATGCTGCTCGCCTCGGGGTTTCACACGAGTAAGTACAAGTCCCGTAGGAAAATCGGGATAAAAAGCCTATATTATGTTAATTCAAAAAACTTGCAAAAAAAGACGGGTTGCACTCCGGGAGTGCCGGCAGAAGTGAAAACTTGATTATTAACGTTGAGCATGTTTGATATTTTGGAATGGTTAGGGAATAATTTTGCACCAATTGCTTAATCAGTATAAAAGTACTATCATTTATGTGGTAGAATACAATATTCATTTATTGCGCTATCGTACACAAACATGACAATTTATATAACATTAAAAATTTAACACTTTAAAACTATAGCTGTCTACTCTCCATCCGTCTTACGCTTTTTCGATCAGGTCACGTGTCCTGACGCGAGTTTAAGATTTTATACCCATTACAGAAAAAGTGCTCAACGCCGCTAAAGAAGTTTTCACTTCAACACTTCAAAAACCCCATTAGTTTTTGTGCCTCTTATCATTGATGGGCGCGTTCCGAAGGCACACATCTTAACTTGATTTTAAGACGTTTCTATGTTATCTTTGTACCAATGTATCAAGCATCCAAAGGTTTTTTTTACTATGGTTTTGCTAATAAACATCATCACACATAAACTTTTACAAATATAATATTGTTGGAGTAGAAAATAGTACATTATTACCCTAGGTGTGAAAGTCGCTCATTGAGTCCCGAGACGGAGTTTGGCTAATAGTTCGAGGGACTTAATGAGTCTTTTACCCAAGGTAAACACTGTGCTTTTCATTACGAATAATACATAAAATTCTTCATTATAACGAGAGTGAATGAGAGACTTTGAAGTTCCTAATACGTAATGATACTGATACTGGCTACAAGCACATTGCACAAGCCGTGCGAAGCCATAATTTGATATGACAGCTGTCAGTGAAAGCGATTCTCCCTAGGGCTGAAAGTTTTTCTTTCTACACGCTTTTCAGACACCTTTACACCTACTTTCGGAGTATGAGTAATGAAAAATAATCTTCCTACCACTGCGACACTCGCCCACTCAAATTGTATAAAAAGCCGACCGCGCTGTGTACTCGTCCATTTTTGTCACCAGCTTTTCGAGAGGCCTCTGCCTGATTTATTGCTCAGTGTAATTTAACTAATTTTAGTAATTAGTTTATTTGTGCTTAATAAGGTCCTTAATAAATATTTTGTAGATTTTGCAATAAATAATTCATATTAGGCCGAACTTAGCGGTGTTGGCTTAGTGGTAGATACCTCGACTTTTATTTTTCTTAAGAAAAATTTATGTGCGCTTATTGACATTGCTCTTACAGTGAAAGAAAACATCGTGATGAAACCCGCGGCTTAGTTGGCTCCAGAAGTATTGACAAGTTCTCTCCTCTGGACATGGTCGACTAAGCTGAGAGGGTAGTAGGTGCTGGGCAAGCCTACTCCATCCTCACGCAAAAAGGACCCAATTAAAAAGGGTCCAATGGCGGAAAACAGCCTGTATACAAGTACAAGTTAGGCCGAACTTGTTTTTTTTTAATATTAAATAGATTTAGATTCCTAAGAATATTATAGTTTTTTTTATACATGAGCGTTTGACCACTGACGATTAGTAGGAAGTGTGGTAGGAAGTAGGATAGTAAGATTTTTCAAAAACTTCTAACGTTAACAGCGACTCCACTGCTCCCGTATTCCCGCCCCCCGCTGTTCGCCATACTTGGACCAAAGTTCATATAATATTATTATATAGTATAATTAAGATACACCATCTATAGAACCTCTTAGGAAGTGGGCGTTTAAGGGCTCTTTGGGCGTAGTAGTCATAAATGCATACGAAAATTAACTACTTTGCAATTGCTTTTCGGAAAACTGTAACATACTTGTGCCATTTTGTGGTTTTACTTGACCTTAGGTTAAAAACCGGCCAAGTCAAATGTCAAAATTCTTTATTCCTTTGAATACTTAATACTAGGTACAAGATCACATGGACACGTCTTAAAAACTAAGTCAGGATGTGTGCCTTCGGAACGCTCCAACCAATGAGAAGCAGGCACAAGAAACTCATGGGGATTTTTTTTCACGCTCACAAAAGTCAATATTAAAAATATTTGAAAGTATTATTTGAAATGGAGCAATTAAAGTCACAAAGTCAAAGTCAAAGTCAAAAAAAAATATTACTTTGGATGCTTAATACAATTGTACATATACCACTTTATGTTAGAATTAAGGTTTATCTATCTATCTGGATACGGTCGACTAAGCTCAGAGGGTGGCATAGGTGCTGGACACAGTCTACTCCAAAAATCCAATGATGCAATCTTTTTTTTTTATCGGGCTTGGCGACCCATTTGGCACAATGGTCACCATGCCAGACTGCTAAACACAGGGTTGCGGGTTCGATTCTCGCCTCAGACAAGTATTTATGCTTAGATATTTGTTCGTGGTCTGGTTGTTTCTATGTATTATAAGTATATATTTACAAAAGAAAAGTATATAAGTAGTATATGAGTTGTCTAGCACCCATAATACAAGTCTAGTTACTTAGCTTGGGGCTAGCTGGCGATGTGTGGAATGTCCTGCAATATTTATTACTATAATTTGTTGTTATAGCGGCATTGTTTGTGAAAATTTCAACTGTCTGGCTATCACGGTTCATGAGATACAGCCTGGTGACAGACAGACAGTGGAATCCAAAAAAATGTAGTAAAGTATTTTCTATCAAATTATTCAAAAGAGCTGACTAAGTGACTATCACATAGTTAAATTATGAAGAAAATGGTTTTGCTTTTGAGTTTTTCGTCATATTTATCAAATTACATTATTTATTGTACTTATAACTTGCAGCATCCCGGGGCTTCACCCGCGTAACTTCCGATCCCGTGGGAATATCGGGATAAAAGTAGCCCATGTTTTTCCCAATGAATCAATGTATCCTCATACCAAGTTTCATCTAAAATGGTTCAGAAGTTTCGGAGCCTATTCGTTATAAACAAAAAAACTGCGTTCGATTTTGTTTAATAAATTGATAGAACACTCGCATTCACAAAAAAGTGTCACGGTAGTATTGTGTGACGTCATGCGTCATGGTAACTTAGGTAATAGAGTATTTAATAATAATATCGCTCATCTGGGCTTGTGTTATGGTGAAGAGTGACGAATAAAAGACTTATACCTATAAATAAAAAAAATATAAAGAAATCAAAGCCTAAAAAAGACAAAATTACAAAAAAAAAGAATAACAATTTATTTTTTATTTTTCATCGTTTTCTTTCGACGTTATCACGTAAAATTAGCGTTCGTAAAGCGACTTTACAGACAACCATTTTTTTTTATTTTCTTTTATTATACAAACCTTGTCATGACAATAATAATGAACGCAAAAAAGCGGCCAAGTGCGAGTCTGACTCGCGCACGAAGGGTTCCGTACCATTATATTCAGTTTTTAGTATTCGTTGTTATAGCGCCAACAGAAATACATAATCTGTGAAAATTTCAACTGTCTAGCTATCACGGTTCATGAGATACAGCCTGGTGAAAGACAGGCAGTGGAGTCTTTGTAAAAGTGTTTCGTTTTTACCCTTCAGTTTCGGAACTCTAATTAAAATTAACGATTCATTTTTATTTATACGTCTAGGCGAACAACTTTTGTTCTACGAATTTTGGAAATTCTAACATTTCGTTCGAAGTTTTTGTATAAAACAGCTAATTTTCAAGAAAAAATCTTTTAGAATTATCGAAAAAAAAAGTTCGAATTTCCAAAAGTCGTAGAACTTAAATTGTTCGCCTAGACGTCTAGAACAACCCCCTTTCGTATTAAAACCCCTTCGCTGATATTGTATAGATAGATATAAATATCAATAAATAAATATTACAGGACATTCCACACATCGCCACCTAGCCCCAAGCTAAGTAACTAGACTTGTGTTATGGGTACGATAGATAGATTGATAATGGATTGATAGATAATTTTACTTTGATTGTTTTACTTTGATGCGTTTGTGCTGAAAAATAAATCCCCCCATAAAAAAAACCCGCGGTTTCACCTGCATAAGTCCCAAAAATATATATAATAAATATTTCCGAAATTCTACCCCTAAGGGCGTGAAAAGGGGAGGGCAAAGTTTGTATGGGACAACATGATTCCTTGGTCCAATTTACATCAAAATTTTGCAAAAACATTCTTTAACAGAATTGATGAAATACGTATTTCGTATTTTATTGAAATTCATTCCCTAATAGGGTTAAAAAGGTGTAGAAAGTCATTTTGGGGGTGATTTGATTCGAAGTTAATAACTTACTCCTTAGTGCTTTTGATATAAAACTATTAAAAAAAATTAAGTCTACGCGGACGAAGTCGCGGGCAAAAGCTATTTGGTCTAATATTAGACCAAATTAGAGCTAATTAAGTTCTAATATTGTGAAACCGCAGGGCACAGCTAGTAAATTACTAAATAACAAAACAAAGATTATTGAAGATCAAGGAAGCTCCTGAAAGTCGTGAAAACTCTAAAGTATCAAGTTATATATTTCTATTTTTATTTTGGTTTGGATGAAATTTCACTAGCATATTTTGTAAGAATTCTGTTATGATAAAATGATAATAGATGACTATAATCAAACTGAAATAAATTAAAAAATAGTATAAATAAATAAATATTGCAGGACGTTCCACACATCGCTATCTAGCCCCAAGCTATGGATGCTAGACAACTCATATACTACTTATATACTTTTCTTTTTGTAAATATATATACTTATAATACATAGAAACAACCAGACCACAGACAAATATCTAAGCTTAAATACTTGTCTGCGGCGGGAATCGAACCCGCAACCCTGTGTTTGGCAGTCCGGCATGGTACCAACTGGGTCGTCAACTGGGTCTGGGTATAAGGGTTCCTTTTTTACCTTTGGAGTTACGATACCCTAAAAAAACATAAAAGTTTAAAAAAAACTGATAAATCCACACGTTAGCAGTTTATCTACTAATTGCATTGAAGTCTTATCTTTACGACTATAAGTTTGATTCTACTGTTTGTTTCTAAAGTTTTGTAGTTTGTGGGTAGTTTGCAGGATTTTTAACTGCCGATAACAAGAGGGGGGGTTAATGTGTGTGTTTGTTCGTCTATCTGTAATAATTGACTCTGGTTTTAAAGATTGCAGATTATAATTTGGCGGGGACAAAATACAAGCTAAATTTGACGACCCAGTTGGCACAATGGTCACTATGCCGGACTGCTAAACACAGGGTTGCGGGTTCGTTTCCCGCCTCAGACAAGTATTTATGCTTAGATATTTGTCTGTGGTCTGGTTGTTTCTATGTATTATAAGTATATATTTACAAAAGAAAAGTATATAAGTAGTATATGAGTTGTCTAGCACCCATAACACAAGTCTAGTTACATAGCTTGGGGCTAGATGGCGATGTGTGGAATGTCCTGCAATATTTTATTTATTTTATTTCGGCAAATAAAAAAATGTTTGTCTGTGAAGTCGGTTTACGGACGATAATTTTACGTGATAACGTCATAAGAAAACGATGAAAAATTTAGCTTTTTTTATTATTTCTTTATAGTTTTTTTATATTTTTTCTTTTATATTAGTCTGCTATTCGTCACTCGACACCATAACACAAGCCCAGTTTAACGATATTATTATTAAATACTCTCATGTTACCATGACGTCATGCATCCCGTTCCGGGAACGGGAAACGTCATGTTACCGGAACATGACACTTTTGTGTGAATGCTGGTGTACCATCAATTTACTAGACGTTATCTCGTCAAAATAAAAACAATTACAGAGCGAAATGTTTTAATTTAACCTTTTTCAACTGATAAAACTTATATAGTAAAATGCCGCGGTGCTCTATTCGATATACCCATCGATAGAGGGCATTACGACGACCAAATAGTGCCTTCAAAACAAACCTATGAAGCGTATCGGAATGCGGAATACGTTTCTTTGAATATCCCTTTTCCCACACGTTTTAAACAAATGGTGTGGAGGCATTATTTGTTCGCTGTAATGCCCTCTTTCGATAGGTCTGCATATCAAAGTTTGTTTTTGGTAGTGTTTGAGTGACGAGCGTATTTATAGGTATCTTCTAGACACCGCGTGCTACATCTTACACCACATCGTCACTTGCCACTTTGCTCACTTGTGTGAGAATAGACAAACACTAGCCTATTTATTATTTAAAAAAAAACCGCCCAAAAATTCTTTCCGGCACCCTTTATTCATTTCAATCTTTCATTTATTTTTTTAACAAAATTCTATCGTTTTATTTCGCTCCCGCCTAATTACGGCGGACCCAACCTTACCCACAGCACTCTCATAACCAAGGTAGCCACTTCAATATCCGAACAGTCCTGTGCACTAACCGCAAGATTAAATTCTTTCAAAGAGATTTCTAGTATCAAGATTGTTTATTTTATACTCATGGAATAGAATGTAAGGAAAATACAATGATTTTAAAATAATAATGTTTTGATACTTGAAAGTGGATGAAGGTTTTATATTGGAGCAGTCTTGGCGTAGTGGCCGATACTTTGAGTTTTTAACCCCCGACGCAAAAACGACGGGGTGTTATAAGTTTGACGTGTCTGTGTGTGTGTGTCTGTCTGTGGCATTTGTAGTAGTAGTAGATTTGATTCATCCAGGTGATTTTCGGGTGAATTTTTAATAATATAATAATATTTAATAAATAAATATTGCAGGACATTCCATACATCGCCATCTAGCCCCAAGCTAAATAACTACACTTATGTTATGGGTGCTAGACAACTCATATACTTTTCTTTTTGTATATATATACTTATAATAACAGAAACAACCAGACCTCAGCCAAATATCTAAGTATAAATACATGTCTGAGGCGGGAATCGCACCCGCAACCCTGTGTCTGGCAGTCCGGCATGGTGACCATTGTGCCAACTGGGTCGTCACGTCAATTAGGTATGTAACGACTTTATGCTCTCAGGTGATTCCTTGGTGTATTTAGTACACAAAATGGTGGATTTTATTCACCTATAATCCGTTTCCTTAGCTCTTTTAAACGACCCAGTTGGCACAATGGTCACCATGCCGGACTGCCAAACACAGGGTTGCGGGTTCGATTCCCGTCTCAGGCAAGTATTTATGCTTAGATGTTTGTCTGTGGTCTGGTTGTTTCTATGTATTATAAGTATATATTTACAAAAGAAAAGTATATAAGTAGTATATCCGTTGTCTAGAACCCATAACACAAGTCTAGCTACTTAGCTTGGGGCTAGATGGCGATGTGTGGAATGTCCTGCAATATTTATTTATTTATTATTTATTTTAAACGATGTTTTCCGCACACCATAAGACCGAGACTAATCAATGAATTACCACTAGATGTTAAAAATAAAATTACGTATAATAATATTAAACATATATTTAAACAATATTTATTACGTAATATAGATGATAAAATAATATGTTAAATTATGTGGATCGTAATTTCATAACAATTTTCTATTAATTAATTCGGTTAAATTAATAGAAGTATTCTGTATTGCAAAGGCAAACTTTGTGCAGACTCATTGTGTCAAGCGGACGGGTTTGGTAGCTGTTGGTAGGCTCGACCAATGCGTGCGAGTGAGACACACTGCTTGGATAGCGAAGACGACGGTTGATACATTGTTGAATTGATATTATTATGAACTTACGAATATTGTGTGAATACCCACACGTTAAATCTTTTTTTTGTGTTGATTATGTTTAGTTATTACTAGCTGCGTCCCGCGGTTTCACCCGCGTAAGTCCCGATCCCGTGGGCATATTGGGATAAAAAGTATCCTATGTCCGTCTCCTGGCTCTAAGCTACCTCCCTATCAATTTTCACCCCAATCTGTTCTGCCGTTCTTGAGTTATAAGTGGTGTAACTAACACGACTTTCTTTTATATATATAACTAGCTGCGCCCCGCGGTTTCACCCGCGTAAGTCCCGATGCCGTTCGATTTTTTCTCACCTTTTAAACCTTCCCTAGACCTCCACGAACATTTCAAGACTAAGATAAGATAAATCCGTTCAGCCGTTCTCGAGTTTTAGTGAGACTAACGAACAGCAATTCATTTTTATATATAAGATATAGATAACTAGCTGCGCCCCGTGGTTTCACCCGCGTAAGTCCCGATCCCGTGGGAAATCCTATGTCCGTCTTATGATTGTAAGCTACCTCCCCACCAATTTTCAGCCAAATCGGTTTAGCCGTTCCCGAGTTATAAGTGGTGTAACTAACACGACTTTCTTTTATATATATAAGATATAGATTAGTAGTTTACGTAATGTAGGGTTACTTAGTAAGAGGATTGTGCAACTCTCACACAAACCAATTACTGGTTTAAGGGAGTGAAGATAATGTGTGTTATGTAATTGTTTTTTTTTTGGTAAATAAATAAATAAAAAAAAGGTATAGAATCTGAATGAATGAGTGAATTTGAGGAGTGTCGAGGAGTGTATTGGAACCACAACATGAAACAATCATAACAATCATTCGACTTGTTACATACATGGCCTACATGGATAATGATGACACAAGCAACCTTATTTCCAACGTTTCCACGGAATCCGCGGTCACGAGTTGTCGACGCTGCACAACGTGCCTGCAACCGATGCCCTGCACCGCACCGGATGAAGCCACACTTCTATTTCATACTTCGAATAGATTGTCGGTCAATAGTTGTAAATCGTATTAAGAATTAAATCATTTTAAATATATTTAAAATGATTTAATTCTTAATACGATTTGCAATAAAAAAAATGCAAATCCTACGAACATTATAAATGTGAAAGTTTGTGTTTGTTACTCCTTCACGCAAAATCTACTGGACCGGGGCGCAGCTAGTTTATAAACTAGCTGAGCCCCGCGGTTTCACCCGCATAAGTCCCGATCCCGTAGGAAAATCGGGATAAAAAGTAGCCTATGTGTTATTCTAGGTCTCCAGCTATCTAGGTACCGAGTTTCATCGCAATCGGTCCAGTAGATTTTGCGTGAAGGAGTAACAAACACACACACACACACACACAAACTTTCACATTTATAATATTAGTAGGATTTGCATTTTTTTTTGCATCCTCCGGCCGTAGCCCTTATAATTGATTTAAAAATAACCTTATACAATTTCAAATTAAACCTTTTGACTAAGTACATCAAACTTATGACTGTCATCTAAAATTAACTTCAAAATTCTGTCAAAATATTACAGTAAATAAACAAAACTTTCAAATGTAAAATAAATAAAACCGTTTAAAAATGTACTAAACGTAAGTATTTAAGTAATTGCATACTAGCTTTAACCGGTGACTTCGTCCAAGTAGGAAAACTTTTTCATAATTCTTTCTTAGTAAGGAATATTGCTACGGCGCCGTAGCCAGGCCAGGAGCATTGCTACGATTCCGTAGCCATGTTGGGAAAATTGTTACGGCGCCGTAGCCAGGCCAGGAACATTGCTACGATGCCGTAGCCATGTTGGGAAAATTGTTACGGCGCCGTAGCCAGGCCAGGAGCATTGCTACGATTCCGTAGCCATGTTGGGAAAATTGTTACGGCGCCGTAGCCAGGCCAGGAACATTGCTACGATTCCGTAGCCATGTTGGGAAAATTGTTACGGCGCCGTAGCCAGGCCAGGAACATTGCTACGATGCCGTAGCCATGTTGGGAATTTTTTTACGGCGCCGTAGCCAGGCCAGGAACATTGCTACGATGCCGTAGCCATGTTGGGAAAATTGTTACGGCGCCGTAGCCAGGCCAGGAGCATTGCTACGGCGCCGTAGCCAAGCCAGAAACATTGCTACGGCGCCGTAGCCAGGCCAGGATCATTTCTACGACGCCGTAGTTATGTCGTAGCCAAACGTGGAACATTTCTACGATGCTGTAGCCATGCGGGAATTGCTACGATACCGTAGTTCGTAGTAATAGTACATTGTTAACCAAGGTGTGAAAGTCATTGGGTCCCGAGACGGAGTTTGGCTAATAGTTCGAGGGACTTAATGAGTCTTTTACCCGAGGTGAACACTGTGTTTTTCATTACGAATAATACATAAAATTCTTCATAATAACGAGAGTGAATGAGAGACTCCATCCTACCTCTGGCAGTATGCATGAGCCGTGTGAAGCCATAATTTTTATTCTTTGGTGTTACCTACAGCAAGGAGGTTAGGTTTTTAAGTTCCTAATGCGTAATGATACTGATACTGGCTACAAGCACATTGCACAAGTCGCACAAAGCCATAATTTGACATGACAGCTGTCAGTGAAAGCGATTTTCTCTAGGGCTGAAAGTTTTTCTTTCTACACGCTCTTCAGGCATCTTTATACTTACTTTCGGAGTATGAGTAATGAAAAGTAATTTTTGTTTTTGCAGATATCATAAAAAAATATAATGCAAATTAAAATAATGAGCGGTATATACAAAGCTTTTTTAACTTTAATTATCCAATACGTTCATGAAAAAAGGGAGTAAAGTTAACGAAAAAAGTAATTAAAGTTAGTGAAAAAGTCATTAAAAGTAATTTAAAAACTCATTAATTAAAGTTTGATACACACGATGTGTGTATAATTTAGATTCTGAGCGTAAACGGGCATTTATACTCAGATCTGGTGAAAGAGAGAGAAAAATGAACAATTTTATTTGTTATGCGTTTTCTTATACTTAATAGTAAGAATTTCCAAAGACAGCATCTGTTTTGATATTTATAAAGAAAAGAAAAGGAAATTATAAAATAAAATTACAAAAATCTAAATCATTATAACTTAGTTTTAACCTAAAATATTTATATTTTTAACAACAAAAAAACATAATAACTCAGCCTAATATTTGAAATTTTTAATTTATATTAACTAAAAAATAAAATAAAAAAAAACACAAAAAGAACATTAAAAATCTCCTAAATACTTACTTATAAAAATATTAAAAACTTTGAATTGTATAAATAATTTATTTAAGATTCTATTTACATTTATAAAGTAAATACATTTACTTAAAAAATCTTTAAAAACTTACTCCTTAAAAAAATAAAAAAATAACTTTATTTTTAAACTAAAATAATTAATTAAATAAAAAGAAAACAAAAATGAATTACGCACAAATAAAGAAGTTGGATGAGGACTCATTAGCGAAAATGACAGAAGGCTCCGGACCTACAGACGAGTGTCTGTGCTCTATCCTGGCTCCATCTGATGATGATTCTCCTAGGAAAGGCATCAGGTAATCTCAAGGGAGCTAAATTCGAATCCCGGCCGGCCGTGCACCAATATATTTTTCTTAAGAAAAAATTATGTGCGCTAATTGACATTGCTCTTACGGTGAAGGAAAACATCGTGATGAAACCCGCGGCTTAGTTGGCTCCAGAAGTATTGACAAGTTCTCTCCTCTGGATCGACTGAGCTGAGAGGGTAGCAGGTGCTGGGCAAGCCTACTCCATCCTCACGCAAAAAGGATCCAATTAAAAAGGGTCCAATTGCGGAAAAACAGCCCGTTCATGTACAAGTACATACTTATTCATTTACTTGCAGCTCTCCGCGGCTTCACCCGCATAACTCCCAATCCCGTGGGAATATCGGGATAAAAAGTATGTTACTCCCAAAGAATCAATGTATCTTCATACCAAGTTTCATCTAAATCGGTCCAGTAGTTTCGGAGCCTATTCAATGCAAAACAAAGACTTTAAACATTTCCTCTTTATAATATTAGTATAGATCTTTTCTCCCCTGAATTTTGTTTTATTTCAGTGTTTGGTTGTGTAATCCTACTAATATTATAAATGTGAAAGTTTGTGTATGTTTGTTACTCCTTCACGCTAAAACTACTGGACCGATAGCAATGAAATTCGGTATGTAGATAGCTGGACATCTGGATTAACATATAGGCAATTTTTTATCCCGATATTTCCAAGGAATCGGGACTTACGCGGGTGAAACCGCATGGCGGAGCTAGTTATTTATTAAAACTTAGTTTTTTCGTCTATTTTAGGGTTCCGTAGTCCTAACAAGGAACCCTTATAGTTTCGCCATGTCCGTTCGTCCGTTCGCGGGCTCACCGACTATTAATTTTGAATCAAGGCAACATTATTTTTAAATTACTTAATAATTTAGGACTAGATGGCACTGTGAAATATCTAAATATAATTTACTAGCAGCGCTCCGCAGTTTCACCCGCGTAACTTTCGATCCCGTGGGAATATCAGGATAAAAAGTAGCCTATAGCCTTCCTCGATAAATGGACTATCCAACACAAAAATATTTTTTTAATTCGAACCAGTAGTTTCTGAGATTAGCGCGTTCAAACAAACAAACAAACAAACTCTTAAGCTTTATAATATACTAGCTGCGCCCCGCGGTTTCACCCGCGTAACTCTCGATCCCGTAGGAATATCGGGATAAAAAGTAGCCTATGGCCTTCCTCGATAAATGGACTATCCAACACAAAAATAATTTTACAATTCGAACCAGTAGTTTCTGAGAGATTAGCGCGTTCAAACAAACAAACAAACTCTTCAGCTTTATAATATTAGTATAGAAGTATAGATGTGATAATGTTTCAGAGCTTCAATAAAGAAGGCCTTCGCATCGATAGGTGGAACGAGTAAGAAACGCAGTGTCGATGTACCATTGTCTTTTACTAAGAATGGGAAGGGTAAATATATTTTCATTACTCATACTCCGAAAGTAGGTCTAAAGATGCCTGAAGAGCGTGTAGAAAGAAAAACTTTCAGCCCTAGGGAAAATCGCTTTCACTGACAGCTGTCATGTCATATTATGGCTTCGCACGACGTGTGCAATGTGCTTGTAGCCAGCATCAGTATCATTACGCATTAGGAACTTCAAAAACCTAACCTCATTGCTTTAGGTAGCACCAAAGAATAACAATTATGGCTTCACACGACTCATGCATACTACCAGAGGTAGTATGGAGTATGGAGTCTCTCATTTACTCTCGTTATTATGAAGAATTTAATGTATTATTCGTAATGAAAAGCACAGTGTTTACCTCGGGTAAAAGACTCTATTAAGTCCCTCGAATTATTAGCGAAACTCCGTCTCGGGACTCAATGAGTGACTTTCACACCTAGGGTAACAATGTACTATTAAATTCCTGAACCTAGTTCGCAATTAGCTAGTATTTTAGTCTAGTAGTGAGTAGTAAAAAGTAGCTAAACGTGTCTAAACCAAAAAAAATTGTCGATTTGGTCACACATAAATACATAAGTCACTTAACAACAAGAACTAGTATGTGCGTGCATGGATTAATATTATTAGAATAAAAACATTCAAATAATAGTAATTTTAGATCTCTACGGTGGGTCTGCAATTCTTACTCCGACCGTACGATCGATTGCGTAGGTATGCATATTTATAATAGCATTAATAATATAAATATAATTTTTATGAAACACTAGCAAACCCGGCGAACTCCGTTTCGCCACCAGATTTTCCGGAATTTTCTTTGCTATAAACCTCACGGAGCCCGAGACCTTTCCAACGAATGCAAAACCGTGGAAATCGGTTCGTGCGTTCTGGAGTTATAGCGTCAGGAAGGAAAACCCGACTTATTTTTATATATTAGATTGAACCGGATTATTGTGATGACGCGGATACTTACATGTCGCAGTTAATAAATACAATATGACATAGTTTCGTTTATGTAATATGTTAATCATTTTAATAAGCTCTAGATTAATTAATGAATATAGTGATAAGTTTGCTCAATTTAATATTTTTACACATTTTGTAGCATTTAATCTATACATATAAAATGACTGACTGACTGACGGATGAACGCACAGCCTAAACCGCTGATCGTAGAAACCTGAAACTTGGAGGGTTTTGTCTTTGTGTGACGTAGGCATCCGATAAGAAAGGATTTTCCGAAATTCTACCCCTAAGGGGGAAAAAGGGGGCAAAGTTTGTATGGGACAACGTGATTCGTTTGTCCAATCTACTTCAAATTTTCAAATTCTACGCGGACGAAGTCGCGGGAAAAAGCTAGTATTTATACATATTTTTACCTAATCGTGTTTCTAGTTAGTATTTTGAAAGTAAGTTCTTTTACGGTTTACGGTTTAAAATTCTTTATTTCTTATAAAATTTACAAAATTACTTACTAAGAAATCAAAATATCTTAACATTAAGTTAAGTAAAACAATAATTTATAATAGGTAAGCGTAGGTATTACACCGAACATTCCAATGTTTTTGCGTAACTTCAACGTAAACACAACAATATTTTTTTAATTAAATTATCCATAATTATCAACAGTTACATATTCAAGACTGTACTTTCACACTAAAAGTAAATTTAGATTAAGAAACTTGCATTTAAATCCATAAATATTTATCAACTAGCTGCGCCCCGCGGTTTCACCCGCGTAAGTCCCGATCCCGTGGGCATATTGGGATAAAAAGTATCCTATGTCCGTCTCCTGGCTCTAAGCTACCTCCCTACCAATTTTCACCCAAATCTGTTCTGCCGTTCTTGAGTTATAAGTGGTGTAACTAACACGACTTTCTTTTATATATATAGATTAATTTTAATTTATTTTATAAGTTAATTTAAGTTCTTTTTCGCCTGAGATACAGGATTACCTAGTTCAGGTATACGTTATTTTTGTTCTCTTTAATATTTAGTGCTTAGTTTAATATGTAAAATAAGTTTAAATGAATATATTTATTTATATTTTGTACCTTGACGACCCAGTTGGTACAATGGTCACCATGCCGGACTGCCAAGCACAGGGTTGCGGGTTCGATTCCCGCCACAGACAAGTATTTATGCTTAGATAGTTGTCTGTGGTCTGGTTGTTTCTATGTATTATAAGTAT
Organism: Idaea straminata; assembly: GCA_951213275.1. Classification (NCBI taxonomy): domain Eukaryota; kingdom Metazoa; phylum Arthropoda; class Insecta; order Lepidoptera; family Geometridae; genus Idaea; species Idaea straminata. The sequence goes on along the minus strand of OX577875.1, from coordinate 841,657 downwards.
ATATTTACGAAAAAAAAGTATATAAGTAGTATATGAATTGTCTAGGACCCATAACACAAATAACACAAGTGTAGTTACTTAACTTGGGGCTAGATGGCGATGTGTGGAATGTCCTGCAATATTTATTTATTTATTTACCTTATAAGATTTTCAATTTTTTCCCAGGCGTGTTCACAACAAAGGAACCCATGAAACGTCACTCGTCCTGCGGTAAATGCGGTTGTGACAAACAGAAGTTCATGTTGAAGCATTCCTTTGCCAACATACAGATCACAGCTCCCGACATATCATCTATATGTCCATGCCCTAGCGATTGTTTACCTAGTAAGTAACTAATAATAAAAAAATGGTTGTCTGTGAAGTCGGTTTACGGACGATAATTTTACGTGATAACGTCATCAGAAAAAAAACGTTACTATGATTAACATTTTGTCAATAAAACTAACGTAAGGACTAGCAAAAAAATGTGACGTTATCGGCGTTCCGCTCACGTTCCGACGTAGTTATGCAGGGTATATAGCTACGATGCTGTAGCCATGCATGAAGCATTGCTACGACACTGCAGCTATGCAGTGAATATAGCTACGATGCTGTAGCCATGCAGGGAACGTTGCTACGACACCGTAGTTATGCAGGGAATATAGCTACGATGCTGTAGCCATGCAGGGAACGTTGCTACGACACCGTAGTTATGCAGGGAATATAGCTACGATGCTGTAGCCATGCAGGGAACGTTGCTACGACACCGTAGTTATGCAGGGAATATAGCTACGATGCTGTAGCCATGCAGGGAACGTTGCTACGACACCGTAGTTATGCAGGGTATATAGCTACGATGCTGTAGCCATGCAGGGAACGTTGCTACGACACCGTAGTTATGCAGGGAATATAGCTACGATGCTGTAGCCATGCAGGGAACATTGCTACGACACCGTAGTTATGCAGAGAACATTGCTACGACACCGTGTTTTTGTTTGTAACGAATAGGCTCCGAAACTACTGGCTCGATTTTGATGAAACTCGGTATTAGGATACCTTGATTCATTGACAGTAGCATAAGTTTTTTTATCCTGATATTCCAACAAGATCGGGAGTTACGCGGGTGAAACCGCTAAACATTGCTAGTAAATTGCGGGTTCAAATCCCGCAATTTACTAGCCCTCAGACAAGTATTTATGCTTAGATATTTGTCTGTGGTCTGGTTGTTTCTATGTATATATTTACAAAAGTATATAAGTAGTATATGAGTTGTCTAGCACCCATAACACAAGTGTAGTTACTTAGGGTTAGATGGTGATGTGTGGAATGTCCTGCAATATTTATTTATTACTAGCAGCGCTCCGCGGTTTTACCTGCGTAACTCCCGTCTCCCGTAATAAAAAGTAGCCTATAGCCTTCCTCGATAAATGGCCTATCCAACACAAAACGAATTTTTCAATTCGAACCAGTAGTTCCTGAGATTAGCGCGTTCAAACAAACAAACAAACAAACAAACAAACTCTTCAGCTTTATAATATTAGTATAGATAAATAATATTTGATTGACTTCCAGGTAAACTAAACGACAATATAAGAGTGACAGTCGAACGTATGCAAGTGTTGGACGTTGACAATGTTGACTCGGAGTTTTCTATGTATTCGGAACGGGATGGCAAAACGGTAATAACCATCTTGTACAGTCGGCTGCATAATTGCAGCCCTCGGTAGAGTTCTAAAATTACTATTATTGGCATGTTTTCAATCTAATAATTTTTGTTTAATAAATTAATGAGTTAGAAGACTTTAAACTTCAACTAAAGCAGGTGCCTAGAATCTTGCTAGTGTTGAAAACATTCTTATAACAGCCATTTTGGAGCTCTACGGTGGGTCCGCAATTATGCAGCCGACAGTACTTGTACTTGTACGGTCGGCTGCATAATTGCAGCCCTCGGTAGAGTTTGAAAAAAAACTTGAGAACTTATAATGTAATAAAATATAATGTAATATAAACTTAATTAGTGGGCTCAATATTAGTAATTGCTTTCTATGAGAGAGAGAGAGACAGACAGAGAAACACGCGCACGCCGCACGGCTTACAACTATAGCAAAAAGTGTCGTTACAACTTTTGGTCTTAATTTTTTCCGTCTAGCCCCCTTTCGCAACGCGCGATAAGGAACTTCGTTCCAATTTCTATTATTGGAATAATAGCATTCTAAAAAGTTTTGTTTGTTAAATTGATGAGTAAGAAGACTTTAAACTTCACCTAAAGCAAGTGTCTAGAATCTTGGTTGTGTTGAAAACATTCCTATAACAGCCGTTTTGGAGCTCTACGGTGGGCCTGCAATTATGCAGCCTGTACCTCCAAAGGGAAGATGCCCACCAACGATGTTTCGTTGGAACTTGTATATGAGCTTATCTTCAGAAAAACTTCGCTTGCGCGATCTAGGATCTCCGATCGGCTTAGTGGTGCCATCTGTTGGTGGCAATGTGAAGTGTCGCCACAGGGTAACCTGAATTAGCCATGGATGCCAGCGACGTCACCATGGCGTCGAGAAGCCCTTAGAGTGGTGTTGGCTTAGTTTTTACAAATAAAGAACCTTAAACCATTAATAAAAAAAACCTTTTTTATTTCAGTTATCAGAGGCTGCGGTTAGGACTCCACCCCACGAAGACGATGAATTCAGTGATGTCAGCGAGTGGAGCAGCGGGGGAAACTAGTATAGAACACTAGTCAATTATTATTATGATCATGGCTTACCTGACTATAATTATGATCATAACATGCTAGACAGTATTATGTAATGGCTGGCCCGACAATATTATGATCATGGACTGCCAGATAATATTATGATCATGTCATGCTAGACAGTATTATGTAATGGCTGGCCCGACAATATTATGATCATGGCATGCCAGACAATATTATGATCATGACATGCTAGACAGTATTATGTAATGGTTGGCCAGACAATATTATGATGATGGCATGCCAGACAATATTATGATGATGGCATGCCAGACAATATTATGATCATGGCATGCCAGACAATATTATGATCATGACATGCTAGACAGTATTATGTAATGGCTGGTCAGACAATATTATGATGATGGCATGCCAGACAATATTATGATCATGGCCTGCCAGATAATATTCTGATCATGGTATGCCAGACAATATTATGATTATATGCCAAATAATATTATGATCATGGCGTGTCAGACAATATTATGATCATGGCATGCCATACAATATTATGGTCATGGTGTGCTAGAAAATATTATGATCATGGCTTGTCAGTTAATATTATGATCATGGCTTACCAGAAAATATTATGAACATGGCATGCCAGTCGATATTATGATCATAGCGTGCCAGACAGTGATTATGTTTATGGTCTGCTAGATAATATTATAATCATGGAATAATTAATTTTGGTCTAAAATATATTGATCACTAATATTATATAAAAGAGACCAATAACAAAAAGCCCGCAATTTACCATAAAATGCGAATTTTGCAGTATAAATAAATATTTTTTACTATCTGTCATATATTCTGCTGTTTTTTTCTTTGGTCTTGAATGTGGAATATATTGAATTATAAAAATCATGAAAAAAGGACTTATTACAACAAAGAAAATGAAGGAGGAAATGTTATCGGTTTTGCTACATTTATCTCCTCGTGACCATGACTATTGCAATATAGTCGAAACGTCGAGGTAAGATAAATAAAAATAAATTTAGCGACATTGCTACATTTATCTCGTCGTGACTATGACTATTGCAACATAATCGAAACGTCGAGGTAAGATAAATAAAAATAAATTTAGCGATATTGCTACATTTATCTCCGCGTGACCATGGCTATTGCAATATAGTCGAAACGTCGAGGTAAGAGAAATAAAAATAAATTTAGCGATGTTGCTACATTTATCTCCTCGTGACCATGACTATTGCAACATAATCGAAACGTCGAGGTAAGAGAAATAAAAATAAATTTAGCGATATTGCTCCATTTATCTCCTCGTGACCATGACTATTGCAATATAGTCGAAACGTCGAGGTAAGAGAAATAAAATAAATTTAGCGATATTGCTCCATTTATCTCCTCGTGACCATGACTATTGCAATATAGTCGAAACGTCGAGGTAAGAGAAATAAAATAAATTTAGCGATATTGCTACATTTATCTCGTCGTGACTATGACTATTGCAACATAATCGAAACGAATCGTAAGAGCAATAAAACAAAATAAGCCATAATGAAAACCCTGAAAACAATAATAACGATTTTATCGTCTTGATTTCCAATAAATTAAATGACTCCGTGCTTTTTTAACCTTTTTTTAAAACTGTATTTTTATTAATTTGTATTTAAATTAAATTATTTAAGAAATGTTTCATTATTTTTATTTAAGAGGGTTACTTATTTACAAACCGCGTACTTATTTTTAATACAAAAGAAATAGCTATTTGCTTCCCTCAAGAGGAAAGGGTACCGGCGCTCTCTCCATACAAACGTAGTCAACTGTTTCCTCCCTGGATAATGACACTAGAGCAAATATTTTTATTGCATAAAACTTATAACTGTCATAACCATGCCTCTATGTCTTTTTTTGTTTTTTGTTTTCTATATCTTAATTTCTATGATAATTAGAAAATGAAAAAAACCAAAACATAGGCATAGTCATGGCTGTTATAGGTTTTATGGCACAAAAATATTTGTGCTAGTGTCATTATCCAGGGAGGAAACAGCCGACTACGTTTGTATGGAGATAGCCCCGGTACCCTTTCACCTTAACATTTTCTAAAATTTAAATTTTTGTGTAAAACTTAATTTGATTTTTTTTTTCTTTGTAAATAAAAAAGGAATGGGTAGTATTTGGTTCTGGCACTCGTCGGCTTCTACCGTGGCACCGCTGGCTTCGCTCGTGCGTTGTGGTCGCAGTTCTAACCTAACCTAACCTATCCATGTCTGTTTTAACAGTCCAAAAATGGGTAGAATTCAGACGTGTGGCACTCTGGGACTGCCACGGTAAAGCTATTGCATCGTGCGAGCTTCGTACAGTCGTACCATATACATACACGTTAAGCGAACGCTCGGCCAAGCTACATGGTAGGCAGAGTGGGGGCTAAGTAACTAGACTAAGTTAAGACTTGTGTTATGGGTGCTAGACAACTCTTATGCTACTTATATACTTTTCTTTTGTAAATAAATACTTATAATATATAGTAACAACCAGACCACAGACAAACATTTAAGCATAAATACTTGTCTGAGACGGGAATCGAACCCGCAACCCTGTGTTTGGCAGTCCGGCATGGTGGTTTTATTTTCGTTAATGTCTTGATTCGGTCGCCGCGCTCAAAGCCCGCGATAAAAGCTATGCAATAGCTTAAAAACTTCGCACTTGACCGGTTTAATATACTCCTTTTAAATAGGTACAACGAGCTCCCTTAAGTCCTTAACTGGCAAGCGACTAGTCTTCAATAACAATGTATATTTATGGATCCACAAACTAAGTGCGTATTATGCATCGATTTGCAATCAAACGCCTAACAAACACGACATTGCTATTAGCTAGACTATAACCTCATACCTAAGGTGTATGCCATCCGGATGCTCAGGAAATTATTAAATGTTTTTATCAAACCATAAAAAATAACCATAACCACTAGAAACCACTAATAGGAACCATATAAACATTAGAAATAACCATGCTGTGTACACATATCTATATATATAAAAGAAAGTCGTGTTAGTTACACCATTTATAACTTGGGAACGGCTAAACCGATTTGGCTGAAAATTGGTGGGGAGGTAGCTTACAATCAGAAGACGGACATAGGATATTTTTTTCGATATTCCCACGGGATCGGGACTTACGCGGGTGAAACCGCGGGGCGCAGCTAGTTTTACGATATAGTCTAGCTTAAAATTATTTTTCATTACTCATACTCCGAAAGTAGGTCTAAAGATGCCTGAAGAGCGAGTAGAAAGAAAAACTTTCAGCCCTAGGGAAAATTGCTTTCACTGACAGCTGTCATGTCAAATTATGGCTTCGCGCGGCTTGTGCAATGTGTTTGTAGCCAGTATCAGTATCATAACGCATTAGGAACTTCAAAAACCTAACCTTCTTGCTTTAGGTAACACCAAAGAATAACAATTATGGCTTCACCCGGCTCATGCATTCTGCCAGAGGTAGTATGGAGTATGGAGTCTCTCATTATTATGAAGAATTTTATGTATTATTCGTAATGAAAGGCACAATGTTTACCTCGGGTAAAAGACTGATTGAGTCCTGAGACGGAGTTTGGCGCCCGAGCGTAGCTAGGGCGCTAATAGTTCGAGCGCTAATAGGTGTGACTTTCACACCTAGGGTAACAATGTACTATTTAACCCCCGACGCAAAAACGACGGAGTGTTATAAGTTTGACGTGCCTGCGTGTGTGTGTGTGTGTGGCATCGTAGCTCCCAAACGGATAAACCGTCTTCAATTTAGTTTTTGTAAAATGCACGCGTGTGTAATATGTTGGATTATTCGCCTAAAAGCGGTTGAATAAGATCCACTTTATGAGCAACTGTGATAAAAAATCCATAGATCGTTCTATAAAGGGTTATTGGTAATTAATTTATTTATTTATTTAATGGAACACAAAACAGAATACAGTTATATATCAAGTACTTAAGATAAATATAAAAAGTCTGAAAGTTATGAGGGATAAAACTCAGGATTAAAAACCGAATGTAAGTAGGTATACTTGAGTGGGGGTATCAAATGTAAGGGCATGATTTGTACGTTACAAATAGCTGTTTAATCGAAATCGGTTTAGCCGTCTGAAAGTTATGGGGGATAAAAGTCAAGATTAGCAACAGAATGTGAGTAGATATGCCCGAGAGGGGTATCACATGAAAAGGCATAATTTGCACATTACAAATATCTAATAAAAAGTCACTCCCTACAAAAACGATGAAATAAAAAACTTTTATTCCCTATAACTTTCAGACAGCTGAACCGATTATGATCAAACTGCTAAGAACACTCCCGACTTATTCGCCTTTCAAACAACCAAAACTAAATTGAAATCAGTTCATCCGTTCGGGGGCTACGATGCCACAGACACACACACACAAAGACACGTCAAACTTATAACACCCCGTCGTTTTTGCGTCGGGGGTTAAAAATGGTAAAGCGCAGCATGGTAAAAATTCAGCTGTATAGTATACTAGCTCCGCCCCGCGGTTTCACCCGCGTCCCGTCAAAATATATGAGGAAAATTAAGTATCTTGACAGATGTCAATTTGTCAATTTCTATATTAACATTTTGCTCTTTTAATATTTTGTCTTACCACCTCGTATTAAGGCGCTCTTCCAGTACCGTGTGTAGGTATTCACATTACCTTAGCCCCCGCTCTCAAAGACGTAGCGTGCTGCGTGCTAACTGTTATATTTGATCGATATGCAAAACATTTTAGCATTATTATCCACAAATATAGTTCCTAGAGGTCAAAACCTATCATTCTATTTTTGAATAAAACCCGATAAACGATCTAATAATACTCAACCACAATAAACAAAAATATGGTTATTAAACTACAATATCCATTTATATCCAAATAACAAAAAAAGAGTATTTGATTATTTAGAGTTGATTGAAACAAAGGTCGATTTTGGTAGTTTTATTAGCACCTGCCCTTAAGGTACGTTTCCACTGACGCGGAGCTGCGTAGAGTGAAGGGGAGCGTGAATTGGCTCCACTCCAGTCCAGTGGAGCTGCAGCCTTTTTCGTGCAGCTAAAGACCTTCGACTACCGGAGCATAGTAGTTGGTTTCCTTTGATTTCAGTACAATATGTAGTAGTTACGAAGATAGTTTTTCGTGATTTGCAGTTTCTGATATTTCGAAACCACATCAATAAAATTTATGCAAAAAAATATTTTTTCAAAGATTTACACTATTTTCGGTAGCGGCTTCAAATTAAAAAAAAATTATGCGAATTTTTTTATTTGAAAAATCTCCTAAGTTATCTTGTAGCCACAGCTAGTCTAGGAACTACCCTCACTGACATTCTTTAACCACAAAAAATACTAATTCCAGATGCCTTGATAAACGGCAGCAGCATCTTTACATCAAAGAAGCTAAAAATAATCTAAATAAATTTTGCAGGCTAAGCTAAGTAGCTAGACTTGTGTTATGGGTGCTAGAAACTCATATACGGAGAGACCACAGACAAATATCAAAGCATAAATACATGTACTGAACTGAACTGAACAGCAGTCTTTGCCTTCGCTGACCGGGTCAGAAAAAAAGGCTGTAAAGCTCGCCATCTATCGAGCGATTCGGAACTAAGAAAAAAAACCGGCCAAGTGCGAGTTGGACTCGCGCACAAAGGGTTGCGTACCATAATATTAGCTTAGGATTTAGGCGGTAGATGTCAGATACGAAGTATTTGGCACAATGGTCACCATGCCGGACTGCCAAACACAGGGTTGCGGGTTCGATTCCCGCCTCAGACATGTATTTGTGCTTAGATATTTGCCTGTGGTCTGGTTGTTTCTATGTATTACAAGTATATGTTTACAAAAGAAAAGTATATAAGTAGTATATGAGTTGCCTCGCACCCATAGTTTAGTTTAGTTTTACGGGGCTGTTTCCGCACTTAGCCTCATTATTTGGGCCATTGTGCGTGTGAGAATATCCTACTTGTCACTCCAACCATCCCAGGTCCCTCCAGAAGGCTAGCAGCCTTTTCAGGTTGCTACAGGCCTCCGGAAGAGATGCCGGCGATTGAAGAGACCGAGCCCGTTGATCTGCCACGCTACTGCACTCCATGAGCACGTGCTGTGGGTTTTCTTCTGCCTCCATGCATCCTCTGCACAGGGGGCTATCTGTGACACCTATGGTAAATAAGTGTTTGTTTAATGAACAATGACCGGTTATGACACCTATGATCGTCCGGATTTCGTTTCTTTTTAGTCTAATGATGCTGCGGGCAAATCTTTTGGTTGCTTCCGGAACTGCACTCTTTGTTTGCCTGCAGGTTTCGCTGTTTTTCCATTCTGTTTTATGTGCATCTTCAGTTTTTTGTCGTAGCCATGTTTTTATTTGGGCCTGGGGTATGGGCAATAGAGGTTCCGGACCATAAACTATTGCCGCGGCTCCCCTTTTGGCCAGTTCATCTGCTGCGTCGTTTCCCAAAGAGTTGCTATGCCCTTTTATCCATTGCAGCGTTACTCTGTTCGTATTTGCAATGGATTGGAGTTTGTTATGACATTCCATTATTAGGGCAGATGTTAGAGTATTGTTTTGTAGCGCTTGAAGTACGGATGCACTGTCAGAGACAATTTTGATGTTGAGATCCCTGACATCTCTGGCTGCAACCGCTTCTGCTGCTCTGATAATTCCAATGCACTCTGCTTGGAAGATTGTGTTTAGTTTGTCTAGAGTGGTTGATATTTTGATATTTAGGTCGTTCGAGAAGACGCCGGCTCCGGTACCGTCAGTGGTTTTGGAGCCGTCGGTATATATCCTAACTTCATCGATGCCAGAGCTATCTTTCGCTTCTATGAGTTGGATATTGTAACTTCTATCGAAGACGTGATAACATAAAATTTTGTCTGTAGGTGCCTCTAAAAGTGTTATATCTTTTAGGGTCCTCGGTAGAATTTTTGTGTGCGTTGTTTCTATGTTTTGCTTCCATAGTCCGTTTGATCTTAATCTTAGGGCGGCTAGTTTAGCCTCCTCCTGAATGATAAGATCTAGAGGTCTCAGGTTTAGGAGATACTCTAGTGCGGCTGATGGGGTAGTTTTCATGCATCCTGTGGCTGCTACATTCGCTAGGCGTTGTAGGCTTGGGAGTTTCGTTTTCACTGTGGTCAGTTGTGTCCTGGGCCACCATACAACTGAACCGTAGGTTAAAGACGGTCTGATAACTGATGTGTACAGCCAGAGTGTGATCTTTGGGTTAAGACCCCATTTCTTACCAACAAATCTTCTGCACTGACCAAAAGCTATACGGGTTTTTTTCATTTTTTCATCGATATGATTCGCCCAGTTCAGTTTGTTGTCAATTATGTTGCCCAGATACTTGACTTGTGTCGATAGGGCGAGTTCAGTATTAAAAAGTTTTGGTAATTCTAGTTCTGGTAACTTCCTTTTGTTGGTGAAAAGGATGAGTTCCGTCTTTTTAGGGTTGACTGACAGTTGATGTTCGTCGCACCATTTTTCAACGATTTGAAGGGAGGATCGCATTACTTTACATAACACGTTCTCTGCACTTCCGTTTATTAGTATTGTTAGATCATCTGCATAACCAATAGTAGTGTATCCTCTTTCATTTAGTCTATTTAGAAGGCTATCTACTACTATGTTCCGTAAGAGTGGTGAAAGGACCCCCCCCTGTGGGCATCCTCGGACTACTTTAGCTCTTGTGGTAGTGTTCACCACTATCTGAACCGCCCTTTTGCTGACTAGTTCTGTGATCCAGTTTCTCACAACCGGTTCCACTTCGAACTTTTGAAGGGCGTGGTTGATGCTTTTGTGCATTGTTTTGACAAAAGCTCCTTCTATGTCTATGAAGGCCGCAAGTGTTGATAGTTTATTTGTGATCGCCGATTCTATTTTATGCACTACCGCATGTAGGGCCGACTCTGTCGATCTGCCTTTCTGGTAGGCATGTTGTTGGGGATGTAGAGGTTTATCTTTCAGTGCCCCGTCTCTTAGATGTCGATCTACTAGCCTTTCTAGTGTCTTAAGTAGGAAAGACGTTAGGCTGATGGGTCTGAAAGATTTGGCATGGGTGTAGTCCTCTTTGCCTGGTTTTGGTAGGAAGACCACCTTTGCTTCCCTCCACATTTTTGGTATATATTTGAATGCTATACAGGCTCTATAGATTGGTATTAGATGTTTGATTATTTGGTGGGAATGCCATTGTAGTAGTGCTGGAAAGATTCCATCCAGCCCCGGGGATTTGAACGGCTTAAAGCTTTTTAGGGCCCATACGGTCCTGTCCTCGGTTACTATGTTATTAGCAATTTCCCATTCTTGAGTTGTTGGTGTGCCGTAGTGCTCGTCGGTCCACACTTGGTCTGGTGTGATTTGACATCCAGGGAAGTGTGTCCCCAGCAGTACTGCACTAGTTTCATCGTCTGTCTGTGTGTAGGTGCCGTCTTCCTTTTTAAGGGAGCCTAGTAGGTTCAGGTTACCCTTTGACAGAATTTTCTTTATTCTTGCGGCTTGGTTAGTGGTGTTTATGCTGCTACAGAAATTGCGCCAGGCCTCCGTTCTACGGAATCTGATTCGCTTCTTGTAGTGTTGTTGTGCTATTTTGTAATTATCCCAGTCCGCAGTGGTTCTGGTGTTTTTTGCTCGGTTGAAGAGTGTCCTAAGTTCCTTGCGTAGTCTTTCGAGTTCTGGCCCCCACCATGTGCTCTTTTCCTGACGCTTTGGAGTTTTAAGAGGACATGCATGTTCGTAACTTTGCACAAGTGTTGCAGTTAGGAACTGTACATTTGATTCTATGTTGTCAGTATTAAGCCTCGCACCCATAACACAAGTGTAGTTACTTGGCTTGGGGCTAGATGGCGATGTGTGGAATGTCTTGTAATATTTATTATTTATAGCGACAACAGAAATACATAATCTGTAAAAATTTCAACTGTCTAGCTATCACGGTTCATGAGATACAGTCTGGTGACAGACAGACAGTGGAGGCTTAGTAATAGGGTCCCGTTTTTACACTTTGGTTACGGAACCCTAAAAAGATAGAAATAAAACACCAAAAATATATATTTTTAAAACCTTTTTATTGTATCCTTAAACAATAAAAAAATATATACAACTTTTAACAAAAAGAAAAACAAAAGTAAAAAAAAAATTATAAGAATTGTCAAATCATGTATTTATTTTAGGAAGTTGAATTTTGTAAATAAAAAAAGGACTAAAATCAGCAATTTCCTTTAACACTTTGCAAATGTTTCTTTTTGAGAAATAATATTTGGTCCATTTTGGAAAACGTCACTTTTATAAATGACATTTTGCGAGTGATATTTCAAGAAACGTTTTACACTTGTGGCAATTTACGCTGAATTCATAAGTTTCTAATTTAGGTAAATCTTATAATTAATTTTATTCCAAATTGATTTTATTTAAATTTTTACTATAAATTTTTATTAAGAGAAAAAGATGAATCTAGAAATACTAAGAAACATTATTATTATTATACTTTATATCTCGAATAATTCCGATATTATTTTACGATTTTATTTAAATATGGCAAAAATGTACTTATTTTTAAATACAAAGCTTTTTAAATTAACAATTCCATTAAGGTGAGGTCCAAAGTTCGATTCCCATCGGGGGTAATATAGAAAATGAGAAGGTTTATTGTGTCTTTACGGACAGACGGCTTGACCGATTCGGATGAAATTTTATTAAAGATACTTGAACCAGTAATTGGCATAGTTACCAAATACCAATCATTGACACATGAATCAATTATTGACATAGTTATTTATTAATTAGCAACACACATGCCAGTTATTGGCATAGTTACTAATTACTGATACAGGTATCAATTTATTGACATAGCTACCAATTATTGACACATGAACCAATTATTAGCATAGGTACTAATAATTATTGATCAAATTACCAATTATTGACACACGCACCAGCTTGGCTTGGCTTAGGTACCAATTGTTGACACAAGTACCAATTCTTAACACAGAACGTACCAATTACTGTCACATGTATCAAATATTGAAACAAGCGCCAATCGTCGTCGACACAGGTACCAAATTGACACGAGTCAAATTATTGACCCAGATACCAATTTACTATTAATTATACATTTAATACTTTTATCCCGCATAATTCTAACACGATTTATGCGGGTAAAACCGTAGGCCGGAGCTAGTAGCTAACACAAATCAACGGTTTGCGGTAAGGTAGCAGGTTCGAGTCCCGTTGCGGTGTATATCTGTCTATAGCTTGCAATGTGCTCCCTTGCGTGGTATATTAATAAATGACGGAGGATGAGGGTACAGATGTCTTCTTGTCTTGAAATCAACTAGATCTATTATTTTCACCGGCTGAAATAAAAAAAAAAGGTAAATTTTGGTAGTTTGGTAGGTTGCTCAACTCCACCTAAACGGCAAAATAATTTTTGTTGTGTATGTTCGTTGAGGTCTGAGAATCGAACATCATTTTTTTTCCTTATTTTTCTTTATATTTTTATTTTATATGGCAAAACAGCGTCTGCTGGGACAGCTCGTTTAAAATAAAGTAATTTTCTTATTATAAACATTCATCATCGTCTACGTTATACACTACAATTCCCATGGGATCGGGAGTTACGCGGGTGAAGCTGCGGAGCGCTTCTAGTCATCTATATTGTTATACAACGAGGTCAACACACGCGGATGTAAGCTGCGGACGAAAACTACTATACAACTTCCGTATAGAACAACTAGATGGCGCTAGTTGCCATTGCTTAAAATCTTCCGTATCTAACAGCTAGATAGCGCTAATTGCGCGGTCCCTAAATAGCGATATCGTTGCGTTTTCACGTTTTTTTAGGGTTATAAAGAATTTTGGTAATAATAATACCTTTCTTGTAAATAAAATTCATTGAAATTTTTGTAATTTGTTCACTTATCTTAGTGACGAATAAAAATCACGTAAATACAAGCTGTGCACCGTGGTTTCACCCGCGTTAGTTCCGGTAGCGAAGTTGGCGTATAGCATGTCGTGGATTCGAATCCCGTGCACCAATGGATTTTTCTTACAAAATATTTATGTGCCCTAATTAACATTGCTCTTACGATGAAGAAAAACACCGTGACGAAACCGGCTGCTTAGTTGTCTCCAGACGTATTGACTAGACACGGTCGACTAAGCTGAGAGTGATATAGGTTCATAGTCTACTTAATCTAATACAGTTTTGTTTTCTCAGTTATAATTGAGTTTTAAAACATGTGTCACAATAAAAACTAAAAAAGAAAAAAAATGGTTGTCTGTAAAGTCGGTTTACGCAGGATAATAGAACTTTTTTGTATCGTTGACATTATTGACTTAAATACGTTGCTATGGTTACAAGTAAATAACGTTTCTATAATAACTTCTCAATAACGCATGACGTCACACTTTTTTGAGAGTGCAGGTATTAACCAATTTATAAGATGTTATCACGTCAAAAAAACCTATTAGAATCGAGCGAAGTCACGGGTTAAAGCTAGTATGATTTGATTACCAATAACCGTCTATAGTTTGACTTGAAGTTAGGTACTTACCTCTTTATTACCCTTCTTGTCGCTAACTTCAGTAGAGTCTTCCTTTCCGGCGCCGCCTTCAGCCGTCGATATCACGTAGACGGATAGTTTCCGACGATCGGCCGACTCTTCACTTATGTGTTTCTATATAAATACACAGAAAAAACATGTATAAATATAATTTTAGGTATTCTCTAAGTTGGAACATACATATGGCAGCAATTGGTACAATTGGAATACCAATTAGCAGCTGATTGGTATTCCGACTGTACCAATTGCTCACCTCACGTGATCCAGAGCTCATTCTACTGTACATGTGTCAATAATTGGTACATGTATCAACAATTGGTACAATCAGGCAGCTGCAAACCTACTGTAGGTATTCTCAAGTTGGAACATACATGTAGCAGCAATTGGTATATGTGTCAATAATTAGTACACATGTCAACAAATTAGTACATGTTGTTAGCAATTCCAATAAGGCAGCTCCAAACCCACTGTAGAGCGCCAAAACGGCTTTATTACTGCTACATTATAAAAATGTTTTGAACTTAAGCAATCTTCTAATAGAATAGAAAATAAATTTATCATTGAATTACTTATTTTAAAAATGATAAATTTTATTTCAATATTAAAATATCAAAAATTAAATTAGGTAATAGTCATGTCAATAAAAGCTACAGTGAATCTGCAATTCTGTTCCCGACTGTACTTGTGTTGTACAACTGGTGATGATGTGTCAACAATTGGTACACATTGTGACAAATTAGTACACATGTCAACAAAATGGTACACGTGTCAACAACTGGTACATCTGTCAATAATTGCTACCTCTGGCAACAACTGGTCCATATGGTAAAAATTGTTTCATTAGTCTACAATTGGTACACGTGTCAACAATTGGTACATGTGTCAATAATTAGTGCGTACAGTAATATAATAATATACATACCTTATAATAATCAATAAGTTCTCGTTTAGTGATCGTGTTCAACTGTTCCACTTCTAAACGTTGCCTGTCGAAATTGTACACCTGGAACCATACAGAAAAATAATCTTTATTCCCCCTTATCATAAATAAACACTGTAACAAACAGTATTTTATATATTTCCAATTGAAAGACCCCTAAAAATGGGAACACCCATTAACAATTAGCACCCCATTAATAGACAATTGACATCCCACCCATCAATAATTGGTTCCCCCTATCAAAATTGTCCCTACTAAAAATTAGCACCCCATCTATCTACAATTGACACCCCACCCCACCCATCAACAATAAGTGCCCTAACCAACAATTAGCACCCTATTTATCAACAGTTAGCACCCCACCTATCAACATAAACCTAACAACGATTGGCATCCCACCCGTTAACAATTGACAACCCCCTCTCATTAATAATTAGCACCCTCTCAATCAATAATTGGATCCCCTAATCAACAACATACCTGTGCAGTAATTTCAGCCCACACTTGCGCGGCCCTACTCGACATTCGCTTAGGTTTCTCAAGTTTGGAAGCCGCAAGAGCAGCCCTATGCTTCTCAAACTCCTTGTCTGTCATGTTCTCAAGATATTCCTGGAAAGAACGTTTCGGTAACTTTGCAGATCCCATGGTCACAGGCGGACTGAGATGACATTCGTCTTACAAAAAATATTATATGAAATGCTGTCAAACTACCGTCTACTTAAAATTAATAAAAAAGGTTTCATCTAACGCAGAATTGACTAACGGTGTCCCGAGGTATTGCAGCTGTTGCTTGCGGGGCTCGAGACCTAACTAAATGTAGTACCGGGTCCCAAACCGGTGGTACTCTCCAACCATCCTCTCTATTAAAATTGTTGGGATGCTTCTGGATTTCAAAGGCCTTTCGAAGCATTCTATTGCATCATGGTACCGGAACAAGACGGCGTCATGGTACCGGAACGGGACGCCTGACGTCACAATTTTTATGAAAGCAGGTTCCATCAATTTATTAGACGTTATCACGTCAAAACAAGTATAGGTAAGTACATGTATTCTATCCGGTGTCTGGCCACCATAACACAAGGCTAGTCACTTATCTTGGGGTTTGATGGCACTGTGTAAATTGTCCCACAATATAACATACCTCAGCTCCCTTCAAGAACGCTTCTATCCTCGACTCCAAGTAGACAGGATGCCGTTCACTTTGAACGATCACTCGCAGACCTTGAACACCGTTTGAACGGCGAACACCACTGAACACTATGTAACCTAGTTGTTCCTGTTGACAAATTGTACATTGGAAAATGTAATTTGGTAATTTTAGAGACTAATTTGTTAGCCAATTTGCCATTGCTTGATAAATTGACCAACAAATGTAATATAATGAATTGAAAGATAATATGTAAAAAATATTAATGTATCTAATCAAAATTAATTAGGCTAAAACGAATTATGTTGTAATTTTAGTAGTAAAAGAAAAGTACTTTACATTTAGTAAGTTTACATTTCACATAATATTGTATGGCCAGTGTGGTGAACTGTTGTGTCCACTACTTCTAGCATTATTATCGGTTCATTCACAGTTAAACAATAAATAATTTCTATTCTATTCTATCCTGAAACACAGGATCACCTAGTTTAAGCACACGTGGACATAGATTTAAGCAAAGTTTTGTAACTTTGTTTTATATTGTGCTGTATTTTTTAATAAAAATTATCTTATCTTAATTTCAGGCAGGTTTAATCTAATAATAGAGAGATTTGGTTCAATTGTTGACTGATGTGGTAAAATTGTAGATCGATGTGGTTTAATTGTAGATTTATTTAATGACTTTGGTTTAATTATAGCCAGGTTTAGGCTAACTATAGACATTTAGTTCGATTAGAAACTGATTTGGTTCAATTGTAGAGATGTTTGGTTCAATTGTAGAGATGTTTGGTTCAATTTTGTTTTTTGTCAATTATAGACATATTTGGATCAATTGTAGATCGAATGGTCTAATTGTAGACCGATTTGGTTCAATTGTAGATTAATTTAGTCCAATTGTAAATCGATTTGGTCCAATTGGAAGAAGGATTTGGAAAGTTTAGTTTATAAATAATTCGCTTTGTATATCTATTAAACTAATAGTATATACAAACCTTAGTCCTGAGCACATTGAAGCACGGTTCAGAAAGCGTGTGCGCTAACAGTTCCAACGCAGCGTTGTCTCTAGCGGCTCGGACTCCGCATGCGTAGTACAACATACAGCAGGAGGACTTGTGGACGGAGTTGTTGTGGGAACGGAGGTACCACGACCCTGGGGGGAAGGGCAAGGGGTCAAAACTAGTTAAAATCTGCCAGTTGACGGCGGCGGTATTTACAATTACAAACAATACAATTAGGGAATCTACAAGTCACGAGTGAAGAGGTGTCTTCTAGGAAAGCGTGTTACATCTTAGACCGCATCGTCACCTAACATCAGGCAGGTGTGATAGTGGTCAAACACTGAAAAAAAAAAATCTATCTTATCTATACTTAACATTATAAAGAGGAAAGATTTGATTTTTTGTCAGCATTGAAGAGGCTCCGAAACTGCTGAACCGGTTAACTTGGTATGAGGATTCATTGACAGTAACATAGACTACTTTTTATCTAGTATTCCCAACGGGATCGGGAGTTACACGGATGGTTTCATTTCCAAAAATTTTATCCTAGTACCCCCCTACGTCCCTTACGTTCTGCGGTCCCCCATGCGAAGTTTCAGACTCGTAGCACTTGTAGTTTCAGAGATTTCTTGAAGAGTCTTTTTCTCTTTTTCCTCTTGATTTTATAAGGAACTTTTGATCACGAAATTCTCGCGTGATTTGGACTTAATCGAGTGAAACCGCAGGGCACAGCTAGTAAAATAATAAATAAAACTCACCCCTCTCCATTTCGACTTCTCTAAATAATACTAGTTGTTGAGCTAGAAGAGGTGTCGCGTCTTTTGGTAACCTGTTGTTGAACAATAAAACAATTAGTTCATTCATAGATTGGCGCAGTTGTCAACCATTGTTATCTCTGTTAACAGTTGGTTCATAATTAACAATTGTTCAATAAATAGATTGGTGCAGTTGTCAACAATTGGTATTCAGTAATAATATTAATGCCAATATTTAGTATAACTGTCAATAATTGGTACCACTCTTTCAACTATGGTTTTTTCATAAGTGCTCAAATTAGTTAAAGAACCTGTTCTTTTCGATAAATTTGAATACAAATTGTGTTTCTTTAAAGTTTTTTTTTATAAAAGGATAATTGCAATAAAAATAAAAATTGGTGAATTTCGATTTTTTTTAAATACTGTCACAACACCCATTTGGTGCCACCGTTAATGCCAATAATTGGTGTCACTGTCAACGATTGGTACCACTGTCAACATTTGGTATCACTGTCAATCAATATATTCCAAAACTTACTTATTCTCGACACTGTCTGCAATATTCAACGCCCTCTGCCGTGTCAAGTTGCCGAACATTAACGCCTCGATGTGGACCTTCTTCATGACGCAGGCCGCGAACTCGTCCAATTGAGTTGGGGTTATTTCTATGAAAAAAAAGATTTATACATATCCTACTAATATTATAAATGTGAAACCACTGGACCGATTGGGATAAAACTCGGTATCTAGATAGCTAGAGACCTGGATTAACATATAGGCTACTTTTTATCCCGATATTCCCACGGGATCGGGACTTACGCGGGTGAAACCGCGGGCCCCAGCTAGTTATTATATGTCGTATCCGGTTTATTTGAATCGTTACGGAAGACGCGTCAAGTGCTGCTAACTTCACTCCGACGTGTCTGGGCAGAGCCGTGAAGTCGGCCGAGTGTTGCTGAGTGGAGACATCACCTCGACATTCGGTGTGACAACACAGAACTATCTCTCCGCTTCGATACGTTTGTGAAAATACCTAGGCGTGCGATACTTATCCTCAATTTAGTGGATTACTTCATTTGTTAACTACATTGTAAAATTAACGAATATAGAAAAGTAATTTATTGTGAAAGAGTCATTTTTGCACGTTACCCACACACGCCCACACCATGTCATTAGAAAATGGCTGCTCTCATGCATCTGATCCGACATATATATATCTTCTATTTGTTTGACTTTATGTAGGTTCTGACATTGTGCTTGTTTGACCATATGTGAAATGATCCATGGCGCTCGACCTAAAAAACCTCGATTAGACGTAAATAGATAAATTATACCTTCGGCTGCGTCCATGAGCTGACATCTTGTCCAGACCAAATCTGATAAGCATAGCGCTTGTTGGTATACCGCGTGCTGGAACAAATATGAAAAAACTTTTTAAAATTATAAAGGTATAACAACAACCGAATTAATAGGACTTCGCTGGCGCGTTGAGCAGACCCGCTTGCGTCGCAGAAATTCTGAAACTTGGCAGGTCAAAAGCAAAAAAATATTTATTCAATAGGTGTCATCCATTACATCACTTTGAAGCGTCTTAAAAACTAAGTTAGGATGTGTGCCTTCGGAACGCGCCCACCAATGAGAAGAAGGCACAAGAAACTCATGGGTTTTTTAGACCGTTAGGTTCTCTCTTACTAAGAAAGCATTTTTGAAAATTTGAACTCTAACCTCTAAAAACCGGTCAAGTGCGAGTCGGACTAGCGCATGAAAGTCAAAGTCAAGTCAAACTTTTTATTCCTTTGGATGCTTCATACATTTGTACATAGATCACATAGACACGTCTTAAAAACTAAGTTAGGATGTGTGCCTTCGGAACGCGCCCACCAATGAGAAGGGAATGAAGGGTTAAGACCAAAGACCAGAAACAAATATCTATACATAATTATTGATTCATCGGTGAGAGTCGAACTCACAACCTCTGCGTTCCGTCGTCATAGAAATATATGTAAAATTAAGAACTACGTCCTTTATTTTAAGTCCGTTAAGTTAAAGTCAAATTTTCTTTGCTCAATCAGAATCATTCGAATGAAATTAACTGAATTGTCTTAAAAACTAAGTTAGGAAGTAGGATTTTTTTAACTGTCTAGCTATCACGGTTCATGAGATACAGCCTGGTGACAGACAGACAGTGGAGTTAGGAGACAGTTAGTAATAGGGTCCCGTTTTTACCCTTTGGCTAAGGAACCTTGAAAATCATGGCTCACCTGATAAGGTTGCTCAGCCTCGAAGTTTTTTATAGCTCTTATATGATTCTCCTTCATGATTTCAAATCTTTGTGGATCGCATTTGAAATTGACCATGTGTTCTATAATTTTATCCAAGAGTACATGCTGTTTGTCATCGTAGCCCTCAATTGTCACCTAGAAAGGAAAAATAAGGAAACTTTATAAGCAAATAACATCAAAACTACTGAACCGGTTTCTATGAAAATTTATATCTAAGAACTAGATGATGTTAGAAATAAGACAGAATAAAAAAAATCCCGGAAAAGTTTCAGGAAGTTGATTAAAAACTTAATCAAAACTTATGTTCTAATATATGTATTAACATATATAAGCAAACTTTACAAGCAAATAAAATAGAAACTACTAAACCGATTGTTATGAAAATTAATATCCAAGAACTATATGATATTAGAAATAAGACAGAATAAAAAAAATCCCGGAAAATTTTCAGGAAGTTGATTAAAAACTTAATCAAAACATATACTTATGTACCGAAGCCCGAAAAAGTAAGCAAACTTTTCAAGCAAATAACATGAAAACTTCTAAACCGATTTTTATGAAAATTAATATCCAAGAACTAAATGATATTAGAAATAAGACAAAATAAAAAAAATACCGGAAAGAAAATCAGGAAATTCACTACAAACTTCAGCTAATTATATATTATTTTGCTTAGGTTTTTACGTGCTGAAGTTAGATAAAAAAGTAAGAAAATTTTACAAGCAAATTACATCAAAATAACAAAACTGATTTTTATGAAAATTAATATCCAAGAACTAGATGATATTAAAAATAAGATAGAATAAACACATATCCGAAAAAATATAGGAAGTTGACTAAAATTTGCTGTCATTTGCTGAAGGCCGAAAAAAACTAAGCAAACTTTATAATTCAAGCAAATAACATCGAAAACACTGAACCGATTTCTATGAAAAATTATATACAAGAATATTATTTTAAACGATACTAGGAAAAAACTTGAAAAAAATTCCAGAAAGTTGAACCAATCAAAAACGGCAAACGAATATGTACTCGTTGGCCGAAAGCCGCAAAAACGTAACAAACTTTACTAGCCAAAACTGAAATTACTGAACCGATTTTAATAAAATTTTATATCTATCTTATCTATCTATACATATAAAATGCTTTGTCCTGTTTGACTGACTGGCGGATCAACGCACAGCCTCAACCGTTGATCGTAGAGACCTGAAACTTGGAGGGTGTGTTCTTTGTATGACGTAGGCATCCTTTAAGAAAGGATTTTCCGAAATTCTACCCCTAAAGGGGTGAAAAGGGGGGCAAAATTTGTATGGGACAACGTGATTGGTCCAATCTACTCATTTTACGCGGACGAAGTCGCGGACAAAAGCTAGTCCAAGCATAACACGATACTAACAAAAACACAAAATTAAAAAAACCCCAGGAAGTATACAAAAAACTCACACTAAGCCCATACTTCGCATTACCAATGCTCCACCGAAGACCAGCCAGTTCTGCTGCGTACGCGAACTGCTGCAAGCTATCTCGAAGAAGAAGCACCCAAACCGATGTCAGATTGCAGGATACAGGATCCGCATATGGCAGAGGGCTGGAAAATTAATACTATAATTTACTAGCTGTTGCTTGCGACTTCGTACGCGTGGGGTTTTGTAGTATATCTTTAAAAAAATGGTTGTCTGTGAAGTCGGTTTACGAACGATAATTTTACGTGATAACGTCCTAAGAAACCGATGAAGAATTCTGTTTTTCCTTCATATATTTTTTTCCTGTATATTTTTTTCCTTCATATAAGTCTTCTATTCGTCGCTCGTCACCATAATACAACCCAGATGAGCGATTGCTGCGTGCTGTGTGACCTCATTGTTGACATGACGTCACCGGAACGTCACAATGACGTCACACAATGGGAACGTGACAATGACGTGAACTTTTTTGTGAATGCAGGTGTTCCTACAATGTACTAGACGTTATCACGTCAAAAAAACCGCATCAAAATATGTTGCGTAGTTTTAAAGATCTATAAAGAAGAAGAAGAAGAAGAAAGAAAATCATTTATTTGGTGCAGGCACACGACAACTTTAAAATTAAACACACACAAAGAAATAGGTAACATTATACAACGAAGAAAGATCTAAGCATACAGGGACAGACAGACAGCGGGAAGCGAATTTGTTTTTACTATGTCGTGATACTATAAAGAGAAAGATTTCATTGTTTGTTTGTATTGAATAGGCTCCGAACACGGATCATGCACTGTGTTATATAATTATTAGTTCATCCAAAATGTATAATTTCAAATCCGTGCCCCGTCCGGCACACGTACAGTCGGATTATCAATTAGCTGAACCCAACGTGACCCAGATCTCACTCGCACATCTGTAAAAATGTATTTACCTAATTTGTTATTTTTTCAATAAAGTTCCGATCCTGTGGAAATATCGGGTTAGCCTATATGTTAATTCAGGTCTTCAGCTATCTTGATACCGAGTTCCATTGCAATCGGTCCAGTAGTTTTTGCGTGAAGGAGTAACAAACATACATACACACAGACAGTAGGATTGTTTAAAAAAACAGAATCAAGAAACATTACTTCACAACCTTACAGATGTGTGAGTAAGGTTTGGGTTACGTGGGGTTCAGCTAATTGGTATTCCGACTGTACACGACACGGCCCGGTCTAATAATCATCCCTAAGGTTTGGGCGGGAACGAGTTAACAACACGTCATGCTGCAGTTTTATTTTCATGAAACTTAGTTGTAACCCGAGTTGAATTGTATAATTCTGGTGGAATGTTATTCAATTTAGTTCTGTGAAAGTGCACAAGTGTAGTGAAAGTAAAAATCAGTGTCAAACATGAAGTTTTCTCGTTGCCTCCGAATCTCCTATTAAAGTTATGGTAAACTTGCCACCGCTTTACTATAGCCCCTGACTTGACGGACTATGACGACTTCGACTTTTTTGAAACACTTTAGGCCCTATTTATGAAAAATCGGGTCATAATTTGATGCAAAATATAACTTGACACTGGCTAAATATACAAGCCGTGCGAAGCCATAATTAAATGGAAAAAAAATCATCCCTTAATCCAATATGTCGTCCGTAAATGCACTCACCTTACAAAATCGAATGTTAAAACAGCTTTAGGCAACAAAAACTCATTGTCTTTCTTATACCACAATCGCATTAGATGGGTGTCCTGTAAATATAAAAAAAAAATTAACGGTCCTTCAGGGCTTTACCATAAACTATAGTGTAAAATATTGAAAGGAGTTAATAAATAATAAATAAATATTGCAGGATATTCCACACATCGCCCAAGCCAAGTAACTACACTTGTGTTATGGGTGCTAGACAACTCATATACTACTTATATACTTTTCTTTTGTAAATATATACTTATAATACATAGAAACAACCAGACCACAGACAAATATCTAAGCATAAATACTTGCCTGAGACGGGAATCGAACCCGCAACCCTGTGTCTGGCAGTCCGGCATGGTGACCATTGTGCCAACTGGGTCGTCAAGTTGCGTGCCCGATAAAAAAAACCAACAAAGATTGCATCATTGGATTTTTGGAGTAGACTATGTCCAGCACCTATGCCACCCTCTGAGCTTAGTCGACCGTGTCCAGAGGATATGTCTGGAGTCCGGAGACACCTAGTTGCGAGGTCTCTGAGATCTCTGAGGTATTTGATGTTATGAATTATGACGTAAAATTACCATAACGATGGTCGGTGAGAAATCGCTACTTGTCTCCTACGTTTAAAAAATAAGGATATAGCTAATCCAACTCATTTGATGTTATGAATTATGACGTAAAATTACCTTAACGATGGTCGGTGAGAAATCGCTGCTAGTCTCCTCAGTTTCGAGAGTCAGTTTCGAAGGTATGAACTCGTTGGGAGGCGGCAAATGTAATTCCTTTGGTGGTTTCACTGACTTCCAACACTTAAACATAAAAAACAACACTTATTATGTATTAGCTGTTGTCCGCGTATTCGTACGCATGGTACTTATGTTTTATATTCTAAAATCTTCCTCTTGAATAACTCTATCTATTAAAAAAACTGCATCAAAATCCGTTGCGTAGTTTTAAAGATCTAAGCATACATAGGGACAGACAGCGGGAAGCGACTTTGTTTTATACTTATAGTGATAATTTGGCATTACTCTTACCCATATTTTTACCACTATCATTACCCCTACCCTTAATCTTACTCCTATCATAAACGTTATCAATATACATAATCTTACTCTTATCACTCCCCTGATCATTACTTTTACTCCTACTCTTAACCTTACCCCTATTTTTACCATTATCATTACCCATACCCATAATTTTACTCGTTATCAATATCCATACCTTTATATACCTTTACTCTTATCACTCTCCTGATCATTACCATTACCCTACCCTAATAAACGTTATCAATATCCATACCTTTACTCTTATCACTCTCCTGATCATTACCATTACCCTACCCTTATTTTTACCATTACTATTTTTTCCAATCCAAATTCTTACGACTTTTATTACCGTACCCTTCATTTTACCTTTATCATACATTTTATACATATGATAGGTCATCGTTTGACCACTATCACACCCGCCTGATGGCAGGTGACGATGCGGCCTAAGGTGTAGCATGCTTTCCTAGAAGATACCTGTTCACTCGTGACAACTTAATAGGGATCTGAACTATCATAAATTCGTCTTCTGAACTATCGAAGATGTAAGTAGTTATTTTTTAAAGACTCAAAAGGAGGCCTGGTCGGTTGTTCCACTGCCGTTTTCCCACCTCCACTCGCGTCCCTCGATGGCCCCCGTGTATTTGGTGGTATAGGTATCTTCTAGATACCGCATGCTACATCTTACACCGCCTCGTCACTTACCAGCGTGTGACGATAGTACTCAAACGATGACATATTACAAAAAAAACGAATAACTTACTTTTAATTTAGATTCCTCAATATTTTCTTGTAGGTATTTGGTACCGTACCAAGGTTCTGTCTGCGTACATTTTTCTTCGAAACACCTGAAAAATTTACAAAATTAAAGTGACATTCTCCCAAAATGCCTAAAAAAACACTATTTCCTTTCACACCATAAGTATTTTCAAGTGTATGCAATGAAACTCCACCCTTTCATTACATACACTTGACAATAATGGTATCAGCGAGGTTAGGAGTCAGGGTAGGGTAATAATAATAGTAATAGTAAGGGTAACGGTAGCTTTAATGATAATGGTAAATAGTAGGAATAAGAGTTAGAGCAGGGTAATTATAATGGTAAGGGTATGGACTATCTTGGTAACAACAACAGCGCCATCTAGCGTCATGTAGAAAAACATTTTTGTGTTTGTACGGTTGGCAGAATTGCGGGCCGCCCTACTCTATAAAATATATAGGTTGTTTATGATCTCTCTTCCATTGAACGTCGCCATTGTAGGCGTAGGAAAATATTTGTAAATTCATTAAACCATTATTTATCAGATTGCAGCCTCTTTACGGGCTATTATAATGGTAACAGTAAGGATAAGGTAAGGGAGTTGGCGAGTCTCCGCCTGTCATATTTATGTATTTGTTAGACATTGCCACGGC
The DNA here is from genome assembly GCA_951213275.1 of Idaea straminata. Classification (NCBI taxonomy): domain Eukaryota; kingdom Metazoa; phylum Arthropoda; class Insecta; order Lepidoptera; family Geometridae; genus Idaea; species Idaea straminata. The sequence continues at coordinate 815,647 of OX577875.1, read as the reverse complement.
AGGCGCCATAGTATCTATAGTTTTCCAGTATCCAGTGCACTACCATCCCATCACAGTCGCCCAAATAGTTTTCTACTGTAGTTTATTGACAGTTCTATCCAAACCGGAGGTTGACCTTGGCTGCATTTTATAGTGCAGACAAGGATAATCGGTTTGGTGTCCACATCATACTTTGCCATTAAACGTTGTTTTAAGTGATTTATTTTATTTTATTAAAGGTGCGCGTGTTGGCTTTACGCACGCCTTCCAAAGTTCCGGGGCTCCGTAGCTTCGTGATATGGGACTCATGATAAAAACAGTAAAGGTAAAGAAGTAAGGTAACAGAGGTAAGGAGTAAGGTAAGAAGGTAAGGGTAGGGGTAATGATAAGTGTAAGTGTACTTACTTGGCAACGATCCCAACTCTAACGTTCTCAGGTGTAAGCAGTGCCAGCAGTTCATCAATTAAATCAGGCTTCCATTCCGACATGATATAATAAGCTGATAATACATCCTCCATCGGGAACTCCTGGAACAAAATACATTAGGTTGGTGTTGATTTAGTAGTATTCATAATAGTAATAAGGTCGTGGGTTCGAAACCAGGCCGGCCGTGCACCAATGTATTTTTCTTAAGAAAAATTTATGTGCGCTAATTGACATTGCTCTTACGGTGAAGGAAAACATCGTGATGAAACCCGCGGCTTAGTTGGCTCCAGAAGTATTGACAAGTTCTCTCCTCTGGAAATGGTCGACTAAGCTGAGAGGGTAGTAAGGTTGGTGTTGATTTAGTAGTAGATACTGCTTAGATAGGTAGATCCCGAGAGCGGTATTCGCTTAGTGGTAGATACCTCGACTTTCATTCTATAGGTCGTGGGTTTGTATCCAAGCCGACCGTGCACCAATGTATTTTTCTTAAGAAAAATTATGTGCGCTAATTGACATTGCTCTTACGGTGAAGGAAAACATCGTGATGAAACCCGCGGCTTAGTTGGCTCACCTTCCAAGTTTCAGGTCTCTACGATCAGCGGTTTAGGCTGTGCGTTGATCCATCAGTCTGTCAGTCAGTCGTCGTTCAGGACAAAGCATTTTATATGTATAGAAGACTAGCTGGTTTCATCCGCGTAAGTCCCGATCCCGTGGGAATATTAGGATAAAAACGCATGAATGACATAACAACACTGAAAAAGTTTCAATTTGACAGCAAAATCCCCATTAACAAAATGATCCGCCATTTATTGAATTCCTTTGTTACAAAAAATGTGATAAATGTAGAACCGCTCGACCGATTTTGTGCAAACTTCACATAAACCATCTACTAAATTGTCCGAACAAAGCTTAAACATTTGGTTTGGATAGGTGAGCCCGTTCTTGAGTTATACAATTACAACGAAAAGTGGCATTGATTTATATAGATTACCTGTAGTATGTGAACATGTGATGTGACCATATTCCTCGGTTCCTGTACATCCTTGAACCTGAACTCCAACGCCATCAGGTCGCGCTGTTCCTCCCACACCCATCGCTGGGCACCCTCGGTCCTCAACATAGTTATATACTGCACAAATATAGATAAATATTTATTGCAAACACCATAATTGCATTTAAAATACCGGTCAAGTGTCAGTAGGACTCGCGCTCGAAGGGTTCTGTAATATTATTTTTATCACAGTTGCTCATAAAGTGGATATTATTCAACGGCTTTTAGGCTCATAATCCAACATATTATGCACGCGTGCGTTTTAGATTTGTTAACTAGTGCTGTAAAGTTATCCCGAAAAGGTAGGTACCAAAGAGTTTATAACTAGCAAAAATGGTTGTCTCTAAAGTCGGTTTACGAACGAAAATTTTACGTGATAATGACTTAGAAACTGATTAAAAATTGAGTTGTTTATTTTTTGTTTTTTCTTTACTTAAATATATTGTTTTTCCGTACCATTGTATTTTGTTCTTAACCCCCGACGCAAAAACAAATAGAAAAACCCTAAAAATAATGTATGTCACACGAGGATGTATAGGTTAAAAGTCTTTAGCCTGGCCTTTCCGGAGCATAATTAACAAAAAAATATTGCCTTAAAAAAATGTAAACATAGAGTTATCACAAATATTTTGTTAATTATTATTTTGTTTTCTTTTCAAGTCTTTTCTTTTATTCGCAACTGTGATAAAAAACGTCGTACGATATACGTGTGGAATTGATATTTGCATCTTGGCTTCTATAACACGCTCGCTGCCGCTCGCGCGTCATAAACTGCCTCTATGCAAAGATCAATTTACAACACTTATATCGTAATGTACTATTTTATCACAGTTGCTCATAAAGTGAATCTTATTCAACCGCTTTTAGGCTCATAATCCAACGTATTGCACACGCGTGCGTTATGTATTACCTCGATGCCACTAGTGTGTTATAAGTTATCCTGATAAGTTAAATTGGTATCTTACTGCTAATTACATGTTAGGTAGATGAAACATTCTTAATATATCTGGGTTATACTGTTTTGATGGATAAAATAAAGTAGATACCAAAAAAGAGGTTTTACTCCAGCAATAAAGGTTGTCTATAAAGTCGGTTTACGAACGATAATTTTACGTGATAACGTCTTAAAAAATGATAAAAAATTTAGTGTTGCTTTTTCTTTACTTAAATATAGTTTTTTCCGTATCGTACGTATTTTGTTTTTAACCCCCGACAAATGGAAAAAACCTTAAAAAATATTGTATGTCAGACGAGGCTGTATAGGTTAAAAGTCTTTTGCCTGGCCTTTCGGGAGTATAATTAACAAAAAAATATTGCCTAAAAAAATTGTAAACATAGACTTATCACCAAATATTTTGTTATATATTATTTTCTTTTCAAGTCTTTTTTTTATTCACAACCGTGATAAAAAACGTCATACGATACACGTGTGGCTTGATCGATTTAATCTCGGCGATATATAAACGCCCTCGCGTTCCGCTCGCGCGTCATAAACGGCCTAGATGAAATGATCAATTTACTACACTTGTATCGCAATGTACTAATTCTGTTTTTAGTATTTGTTAGTAGTAAATTTTCAACAGTCTCGCTAGTTCACGGTCTTCCTATTATTGAATTTGCACAAACAAACTCTTCAGCTTTATAATATTAGTATAGATAATATTGGACCAAGGAATCTCGTTGTCTCATACAAATTTTGCCCCCTTTTTTCACCCCCTCGAATTTCGGAAAATCCTTTCTTATTGGATGCCTACGTCATACAAAGAACACACCCTCCAAGTTTCAGTTCTCTACGATCAGAGGTTTAGGCTGTGCGTTGATCTGTCAGTCAGTCAGTCAGTCAGTCATTCAGGACAAAGCATTTTATATGTATAGATTCAGATCTAGGGATAATAATTAATGACTTACCGCGAAAACCATTCCAATAATGTCATCAATATGTTGAACGCCTTGCTCCGTGAGATCTACTTGGACACCGAAGAAGCCGAACCCTCGGGCTCCGATACGTGTACCACCGACCAAGCTAAACAACAAAATATACATTGAAATTAAATGAAGGCTTATCCTTGTAAATAACAGTATTTTTTGCAATTGCAAAAACAATTAAATAAATAAATATTTCAGGACATTCCACTCATCGCCATCTAGCCCCAAGCTAAATAACTTTTCGGAAATTTTTTAGCGGATGCCTACGTCATACAAAAACACACCCTCCAAGTTTCAGGTCTCTACGATCAGCGGTTTAGGCTGTGCGTTGATCCGTCAGTCAGTCATTCAGGACAAAGAATTTTATATGTATAGATTTATATGTCTAGTTACCTATTGCACCAGCCCCTGGCCTTCAGAGCTGATAGTAGACTCCCAGGGCCTTCATGTCCTAACAGATGTGATAAGTAATGTCCTGGCTGGAAACAAAACTATACATTACTTTCTTCGAACATCAATATTATGGGGTGTTAGGTTTTATTTTCGTTACGGAATTTCTTGATTCGGTCGCCGCGATAAAAGTGATGCAATAGCTTAAAAATATATAAAAAACAGAAACAAAAACGAAAACAAACATTGAAGCAATAACTGAAGTGTTCGGTGAGATTCACACCAGGGGCCAAACATTCATACAAGTGTTAAGTAGCGCTCAAAACCACTAAGCCGAGCGACGAAAATATAGTATTGTTTGAAGCCGATAATGACTTAGCTGTCACATTACGTCTAGGTAACGAGTTCAGAGATTTTATCTCATCTAAAAATGTGCGTACCGCGCTACGCGTGCGTAAATATGCATAAAGCGGTGTTGGCTTAGTAGTAGATACCTCGACTTTCATTCTTGAGGGCGAGGTTCGAATCCCGGCCGGCCGTGCACAGATGGATTTTTCTTAAGAAAATTTATGTGCGCTAATTGACATAGCTCTTACGGCGAAGGAAAACATCGTGATGAAACCTGCGGCTTAGTTGGCTCCAGAAGTATTGACAAGTTCTTTCATCTGGACATGGTCGACTAAGCTGAGAGAGTAGTAGGTGCTGGGCAAGCCTACACGCAAAAGGGACCCAATAAAAAAATCGTCAAATTGCGGAAAACAGCCCGTAAGATGCGTACCGCGCTAAAACAAGTTTATACTTCAAAAATAAGACTTACCCCACTTTTATAATGCTTCCTGGTATCAGGTATAGGGAAATCAATAGACAAAGATCTTAGATCCTTAACCGGGTAGCAATACGCCCTTTTCCGCCTCAGTTCGGGGGGGAAAGGTGAGTCGGGCCAGTTCGGGGGGGAGACGCCTCGGTCCGGGACCAGGGAGAACAGTGGGATCACTAGCGACTCCAACTCGTCCAGAGATTCTGGAAAACAAAAAGGTTGTTTTAAATGGTGTCTTATATCTATCTAGGGTAAATTTTTTACACGGGCTTTCAGGGCTATATCTTATAACTTTAAATGAGCAATTCTTGTATATATATATAATTGAAATCTCGGAATCGGCTCCAACGATTTTCATGAAATTTGGTATATAGGGGGTTTCGGGGGCGATAAATCGATCTAGCTAGGAATCGTTTTTAGAAAATGTCATTTTATTCGTGTTTTATCGAAACTTACTTTTTTTATCTGAAAAATATGACTCTTCCTGACATCTATTGGCGAACTACTAATACTATTTTTTGTGAGCAATAAAGTTATTCCAGCAGATGGCGTTGTTAAGTAACACGAAGTCAATGAGTGTTTGCTTTGAGGTTAGACTAAGTAAAAAACAAAATACCGAGTAAAGCTCGGTCATCCAGGTACTCCTAAACTATAAGAGATAGCGAAAAATGCTAAAAGGAGTTGCGTGCCCGATTTTTACAAAAACTAACACTGCATCATTAGATTTTTGAAATAGTCACTATCCTAGCCAGGAATCGAACCAGGTAATTTAAAAAAAAATATCTTAATATATATAAATCTCGTGTCACAATGTTTGTCCTCAATGGACTCCTAAACCACTTAACCGATTATAATAAAATTCGCACACCATGTGCAGTTCGATCCAACTTGAGAGATAGGATAGTTTAAATCTCAAATTATAGTCGCAAAATCTACTATTTCTACGCGGACGAAGTCGCGGGCAATAGCTAGTATTTTATATGTTTGTACCAATCAATAGTGTTGCTGATAGAGAGCAATGTCTGAAAACATATTAAGTAATGCAAATCAAAAAAAAATAGGTCTTTTTTTGTAATCGTCTGTTACTGTCAATGAATCCATGTAAAAGTTTCGTCAAAATCGGTCCAGTAGTTTCGGAGCCTATTTAATTCAAATAAACAATCAAATCTTTAATCATTATAATTATATTAGTATTTGTATAGATATTTATTTCCAAAAAAAATCTGCAGATTTTAAGGCTGATTTATTTCTTTATTTATTTATTAAAAAACAGTTGCTCTCAGGCTTACAGCCCACGCCAAAACGCCTGAGGAGCCATACAAGTAGGTGTAGTTTAATTTTTATATTAATAAATTAATAGTTAAATAATATTATTGCTGTAACTCAGCCAATTACAACAAATGGTTACAAATTGTCGCTGATTTGTGTAAAAACGTCGACATCATAAAAACCGGTCAGCGATCAGCTGGTTTAGTAGTGTGAGTGCGTGTGAGGTAGGAGCATATCTAGACGTGCGAGTGCGCACGGCAGCCGGTGCGAACAGTTTGTGCCTACGATTCGGACACGAATTTAGTTTCGGCGAATAAAAAAAATGTCCAACAATAATAAAAACTCACCTTTACCAAAGACGACCAAGGTCATAATATTTGAACTGTACCAATGTTCGTGAAACTTCAGCAGTTCCTTCCTAACATCTATACCTTTTGATTTAGGTATAGTGTCTAATGTGTCTTTGTTGCCTGAAACAAAAAAATATTTTTTATCACAGTTGCTCATAAAGTGGATCTTATTCAACGGCTTTTAGGCTCATAATCCAACATATTATGCACGCGTGCGTTTTACATTGCCAACCTAGTGCTATAAAGTTATCCCGATAAGTTAAATACGTATCTTACTGCTAATTACATGTTAGGTAGGTGAAACATTCTTAATTTATCTGGGTTATACTGTTTTGATGTTTAAAAAAGGTAGATACCAAAGAGTTTTTTAGCTAGCAAAAATGGTTGTCTCTAAAGTCGGTTTACGAACGAAAATTTTACGTGATAATGACTTAGAAAACGATTAAAATTGAGTAGTTTATTTTTTGTTTTTTCTTTACTTAAATATATTGTTTTTCCGTACTATAAATTTTAACATATAATATTTTATTCCGTATAAAATATTATATGTCAGACGAGGCTGTATAGGTTAAAAGTCTTTTGCCTGGCCTTTCGGGAGTATAATTAACAAAAAAATATTGCCTGAAAAAATTGTAAACATAGACTTATTATCACCAAATATTTTGTTACTTATTATTTTCTTTTCAATTTTTTTCTTTTATTCGCAACTGTGATAAAAAACGTCGTACGATACACGTGTGGAATTGATATTTGCATCTTGGCTTCTTATGACACGCTCGCTACCGCTCGCGCGTCATAATCCGCTTCTATGCAAAGATCAATTTACCACACTTATATCGTAATGTACTATAAATAAATAGAAATCTCGATACGCAGCAGAATGACCTTCAAAATGGCGGGGCTTCCCCCTCCGCCGCGCGCGATGTGTTACAGTCCTTACTTAGCGTAATATATTCTTTATTTAGTTATACAGTGGTGTAATTGAAATTATAGAAAAACTAGCTGCGCCCCGCGGTTTCACCTGCGTAATCATAATCAACTTTCTTAATATTTTCTTTCATAAAAACCTTCTCTTGACAATATCAAAGACAACAAAAAAAGAATTGGCCAAATTGGTCCACTCGTTGTTGAGTTATGCGCTTACCAACACATTTTGCGATTCATTTTAAGAGATATATATATTTAAATGAGATACATAAAATTAAAAGTACTTAAATAATAAATGAATAAAATAAAAAGACATACATATTAAACATAAATATTGAAATTTGGATGTGGATGATAGATATGGAGATTCAACACTAAACTGTATCCCTCCATTTTGTTTTCAATTGTTTTTTTTAATTGCGTCCCTATGGAAGCAATATAAAAAGACGTATTTATATTAAAAAAAACGGCCAAGTGCGAGTGGGTATCGCGCACGAAAGGTTCAATCTGTGTTATTATATTTGTTTTTAGTATATTGTTATACAAAAACAAATTAAGGTCGCGGGAAGTCGTTGGACGCAGAGAGCATGCGACCGATCGCTCTGGAAGTCTTTGGGGCCTATGTTCAGCAGTGGACGTCCTGTGGCTGATATGATGATGATGATGAAAAACAAATATAGCGACAACAGAAATACATAATCTGTGAAAATTTCAACTGTCTAGCTATCACGGTTTATAAGATACAGCCTGGTGACAGCCAGACAGTGGAGTCTTAGTAAAAGGGTCCCGTTTTACACTTTGGGTGCGGAACGCTAAAAACAAAAAAATATTGATTCGGTCGCCGCGCTCAAAGCCCGCGATAAAAGCTATGCAATAGCTTAAAAAAACGGAACATCCTCAGAGGAAAGAATTCGTCAATACGTCTGTGACAACCAAGCCGCGGGTTTCATCACGATGTTTTCCTTCACCGTAAGACCAATGTCAATTAGCGCACGCAAAGGGGTCCGGACATTTAGTATGGGAGCTTGGCATAGTGTTTTTTTTGCGCGGTGTATTTCTAGATCCATGCCAATCGATAGAGGGCATTACAGTGAACAAATAATGTCCTCACACTGAACTTCTAAAGCGTGTCGGAAACGGGATATAAGTATAACAAAATGTGTTGTCCTATGATTTTCCAAAAATGCGCGGTGCATTTCGAGACCCATACGTATCCATAGAGGGCTTTACGGCGAAAAAATAATGCCTTGACACCGAACCTCTAAAGCATTAGACCACAAACTCACCTTCCAAACGGTAGTCTGACCTAAAACTGCCCAAATCTGACCGTCTAAAACTGGTCAAACCCGTCTTAAAACTGACCAAATCTGAATTAAAATTGCTAACATCTGACTTAAAACTGCCCAAATCTGACTTAAAACTGCCCAAATCGGACTTAAAATTGTCTAAGAACTTACCCGTGCCAAACTTGTGATAAGGATGTGTAGACAAAGCAGTCGCCTTATTCAACTGATCCAATCTCCACGTGTCTGAGGACATGTTCTTCTCATGTTCCGAATTAACGGCGCTCAGTTCCCGGCCGGCTGCAGACTCCGTGAACAGCGGCGATATGAAGAATTGCGCGAAACTGTTGCGGAGTAATGTCACTTATTAAGTGTATACTAATATTATAAAGACAAAATATTTTTTTAGTTTTTTTGTTTGTAAAGAATAAGCTCCGAAACTTTGGGACCGATTTAGATGAAACTTGGTATGAGGATACATTGATTCATTGACAGTAACATAGGCTACTTTTTATCCTGATATTCCCACGGGATCGGGACTTACACTTACGTGAAACCGTAGGGCGCAGCTATTTGAGCAAATAAAGGACTTTTTTTACACCTGGAGCACTTTAATCACGGATTAAAGACCTAATCTCAACTTAAAGCAAAACATTATTCCCAAGGGAGATAATGTTGTATGAAACTCCCAATGGAATAAAGTGATTTGAATTTGGAACGTTGAAATTCGTGTGAAACTCTTGGTTTTCATTTTAAGTCTCAGCAAATAGGTTTAATAAAATAAATTTGATTGGTCCACAAAAATATAGCAAGCTACGATTTATCATTTTCATTTCGATTGTTGCGTTAGGTCTAGGCAGATAGATTTTGTCTATACCAAATAACTACGCTGACGGTGTGAAAAGTAGAGTTTGCACCTCGAGATAAAGCATGTCTTCGTCTTAAACGGCTCAAACCCCTCGCTTCACTCAGGACTCTACATAACTCCCTCGTTTCACTCAGGACTCCACACAACTCCCTCGCTTCACTCAGGACTCTACATAACCCCTCGCTTTACTCAGCACTCTACATAACTACCTCGCTTCACTCAGGACTCTACATAACTACCTCGCTTCACTCAGGACTCTGCATAACTACCTCGCTTCACTCAGGACTCTACACAACTCCCTCGCTTCACTCAGGACTCTACATAACTACCTCGCTTCACTCAGGACTCTACATAACTACCTCGCTTCACTCAGGACTCTACATAACCCCTCGCTTCACTCAGGACTCTACATAACTACCTCGCTTCACTCAGGACTCTACATAACTACCTCGCTTCACTCAGGACTCTACATAACCCCTCGCTTCACTCAGGACTCTACATAACTACCTCGCTTCACTCAGGACTCTACATAACCCCTCGCTTCACTCAGGACTCTACATAACCCCTCGCTTCACTCAGGACTCTACATAACTACCTCGCTTCACTCAGGACTCTACATAACTACCTCGCTTCACTCAGGACTCTACATAACTACCTCGCTTCACTCAGGACTCTACATAACTACCTCGCTTCACTCAGGACTCTACATAACTACCTCGCTTCACTCAGGACTCTACATAACTACCTCGCTTCGCTCAGGACTCTACATAACTACCTCGCTTCACTCAGGACTCTACATAACTACCTCGCTTCACTCAGGACTCTACATAACTACCTCGCTTCGCTCAGGACTCTACATAGTAATACAGTACTTACATATCCAGAGCTTGTCCCAAATGTGGAGGCAGTACATCGAAGTAGTATGTTGTGTGGTCAGATGATGTAGACGCGTTTGAAGATCCACCGTGTTCGGATAGAAACTTATTGTATTCATTTTCCTATAACAAATAGCACCAAAGTTGAAACTATAATTTCTTAGCTGACCAGTGGCCAAATAACACCGTGACAGCCAATCCTATGGACCATTGGAGGCTCATAGGAACAAGTAAATATTTCGCTCCGGACTAACTAACTATTGTAGGCTTATTGGTAAGCAAGCCGTTAAGAGGAAAGGGTACCGGGGGCTCTCTCCATACAAACGTAGTCGGTTTTCTCCCTGTATAATGACACTAGAGCAAAATATTTTTGTTGCATAAAACTTATAACTGCCATGACCATGCCCCTATGTTTTTTTTTGTTTTTTAAATCTTAATTTCTATGATAATTAGAAAATGGAAAAAAAAAACAAAATATAGGGGCATAGTCATGGCAGTTAAGTATAGGTTTTATGGCACAAAAATATTTGTGCTAGTCATTATGCAAGGATGCAACAGTTTGTATGGAGAGAGCGCCGGTACCTTTTCACCCTAAGGGCTCCGTCTATACACCAAAACAAACAACTTTTGTTATACGACTTTTGGAAATTCGAATTTTTCGATATTCAGCAGATTTTTGAAAACCAATTTAGACTTAGAACAGTAGATAAAACTTAAAATATGTATAATTTTAAGGTCAATAACCTCTTCGTGTAAGGAACAGCTGATTTTCAGGTAAACATAACCTCAAAATTAAAAAACAAATGTTCGAGTATTGTTATAGTATGTATTATAGGTATACTAGCTGCGCCCCGCGGTTTCACCCGCGTAAGTCCCGAGCCCAGAAGAATATTGGGATAAAAAGTAGCCTATGTGTTAATCCAGGTCTCTAGCTATCTCCTTACCGAGTTTCATCGCAATCGGTCCAGTAGTTTTTGCGTGAAGGAGTACACACGAACTTTCACATTTATAATATTATAGTAAGAAGTAGCATAGGATATTTACAAAAGAAAAGTATATAAGTAGTATATGAGTTGTCTAGCACCCATAACACAAGTGTAGTTACTTAGCTTGGGGCTAGATGGCGATGTGTGGAATGTCCTGCTATATTTATTTATTTATTTTTATTTATTAGATGTAAGGGCAATATTATATTTACCTCTGGATATTTATCAGTACCCAAGAACAGCATGTGCTCACAGAAGTGAGCTAGTCCTGGCAATTCATCAGGATCGCTCAGGTATCCTGGAAAAATTTAACAAGGAAAAATTATAGGACAGTTATCTTCTATATATATAAAAGAAAGTCGTGTTAGTTACACCATTTATAACTCGGGAACGGCTAAACCGATTTGGCTGAAAATTGGTGGGGAGGTAGCTTATTATCAGAAGACGGACATAGGATATTTTTTTCGATATTCCCACGGGATCGGGACTTACGCAGGTGAAACCGCGGGGCGCAGCTAGTTTGAGATAAGTTACAGAAGGAAAAATACAAAAATTGACAAAAAAACCGACCAAGTGCGAGTTGGACTCGCGCTCGAAGGGTTCCGTACCATTATTTTGTTTTTTTAGTATTTGTTGTTATAGCGGCAACAAAAATACATTAACTGAGAAAATTTCAACTGTCTAGCTATCACGGTTCATGAGATACAGCGCATGGTGACAGACAGACAGATGGACAGTGGAGTCTTGGTAATAGGGTCCTGTTTTTACCCGACTGAACGAGGAGTGGTAATGTGTTCATCAGTCTATGTATGTCTAAAACTTATATTACGATTGTATCTGGTAAAAGGCCTGCTGAATAAGCGACCAAGGACAAATTCAACAAAACGTCTATAGAATGAAGGGAAGGCAATACTTGAGCTTAAGGTAAAAGAGAACCGGCACTCTCTCCATACAAAGTAGTCAACTGTTTCCTTCCTGCACAAACATTTTCGTGCCATAAAACCTATAACTACCATGACTATGCCCCTATGTTTTGGTTTTTTTCATTCTCTAATTATCATAGAAATTAAGATTTAAAAAACAAAAAAAAAACCTAGGAGCATGGTCATGGCAGTTATAAGTTTATGCAACAAAAATATTTGCTCTAGTGTCATTATCCAGGGAGAAAATAGTCGACTACGTTTGTATGGAAAGAGCCCCAGTACCCTTTCCTCTTAAATATAAATAGAATAACATGATAAATATACAAATCGAAAAACATGATAGAATGATCCGTTTTTCTAGATTACAATATTAAATTGAAAGTATTTCGTGAACTATTCGTAGAAACAAGATACAAGCATTTAAAGTGACGTGTTTTACATTTCCTTCATCAGCATCTGACGCCATTACACATATAGGAACTTCAAGAACCTAGCCTCCTTGCACACATAGCATTTTTGTTCGAAGTTTTGCCAGTATGCTTTAATACTATTTTAAGGCTATTTATGCTGCCAATCACAACGCGCCAGAAATACCCGTCACTTGCAACTAACATTGTTGATTGTAACGAATGTGTTTTGTTTTTCTCAAAAGTGCTGAGATGGAATTGTAGGTGAGATCTTTACCGATATTTTGGGGTAATTTGAGACGAAAATTCCTTGTCATTTCAAAGCTAGACTAGTTTTAATTCTTAATTTTAGAATAGCTTCAAAACTATAGGGAATTTTTGGCTCAAAGTTACACCAAAATGTCGGTAAAAATCTCACCTATAATTTCATCTCAACACTTTTGAGAATAACAAAACACATGGGTAACAATCAACAATGTTCACCAAGGAAGGCGACCGGTGCCAGTAGTAACTATTTAGTAGGCTGTGTACCAAGGTCGTTGGCGTATGGACCCACCTTAAGGCCCTGTGCTAATAAAGCTACCAAAATCGACCTTTGTTTTAATCAACTCTAAGTAATCAAATACTCTTTTTTTGTTATTTGGATATAAATGGATATTGTAGTTTAATAACCATATTTTTGTTTATTGTGGTTGAAAACATGATATGAACAACTTCGTTCGATAAAAAAAAATGTTAGAAAACACAGAATTATTAGATCGTTTATCGGGTTTTATTCAAAAATAGTTAACGTTTGTTTCTAAAAATGAATCAAATAATAGATTTTGACCTCTAGGAACTATATTTGTGGATAATAATGTTAAAATGTTTTGCATATCGATCAAATATAACAGTTAGCACGCAGCACGCTACGTCTTTGAGAGCGGGGGCTAAGGTAATGTGAATACCTACACACGGTACTAGAAGAGCGCCTTAATACATTTTTATTTATTTAAGTATAGTATCTTACCAACATTGACATCAAGCGCGGCTGCCGACTTATCCGTATTAGGGTCACTGACAAGCAATACCTTCAAGCGGTTTGACAGCACCAGACCTCTGAAATTATAATCAATAAAATAAATATTGCAGGACATTCCACACATCGCCATCTAGCCCCAAGCTAAGTAACCACACTTTTTTTTTTTTTTTTTTTTTTTAATGGAGCCTACCAATCTCACCGCGATGGGTGGGCCGTCGGCTAATCAGTTTTCCCCCAACAGTGATCAGGGCCTTTATTTAAAAAAATATAAATATTTTTACTTAGCATCTAATTGTCTTATCTTCTATTACATGAGCCTTTACTTGTTTAGTACATTATTATTTATGCATATTACAGAACAATAACTATGAATCATCTATACAAATACAAACTAAACAAATATAATTTATTTTCTCCCTGTATACATAATGGACTTATGTATACAAGGAGAAAACAAACTCCATTTTAACTTATTTTCTATTATTTATCTTGCTTATTTACTATGTTTTGTTTTAATCTAGTTTAACAATTTCTAGTTTTATTAAGTATCTTTTCTTTTTACATTGCTGTTTACGACTGTTACAAGTTTATCTTATGCCTATCTCGTTTTTATACATGCACCTCTTTTATTTTTTAAAATAAAATGGTTTCATGGATTCTTAAGCTAATTTGTTTTATTTCTATTGTTTACAATTCTAATTATTTTTAAGCAATATTGTATGAACTTTTCTCGTCCTTTGTTTTTAATTATTTCCTTAAGATTTTCTATTGTTATGTCTATGTCAAGTTCGCATTCCAAATTATATCTATCCCCCCCATACACCACACATTCCGCTAACAAGTGAGGGACAGTCTCCTCCGCGTCGCCACATTCGCAGAGAGGGCTGTCCCTCAGCTTGAACCTGTGCAGGTATGCGGAGAACCCGCCGTGTCCGGTAAGTACCTGCACGAGCCTATGAGTAGGGTTGAGGTTCTTAAGGACAGCCCTGGCAGAAAGGACGTCCGGAAAGAATAGCTTCGTAGTTTTGGCTTTGTTGGTTTTTGTGTACCTCTCGTTCCAGCTTTTGATAGATTCTTCTCGGAGCTTCTTCTTTATATATGACAGGGGGCATTTGTCATATTTAATGGCCGTCTTATCCTTTTGGGCTGCCTCTTTCGCCAGTTGGTCGGCGCGTTCATTTCCCTCTGTGCCTACGTGTGCTCTTATCCAGAAGAATCGAATGTTTAGACCTAGCTCTTCGCTCTTTCTGAGCTCCCGGGTGATCAGGTGTTCAATGGGGTGCCTTCCCTCACCCGTCTTCAAAATATCGAGGGAGGACCTGGAGTCGCTCAATATGCAGGTGTTCTTTAATTTCGCCTTGACTGCATAACATACAGCTTGCAGAAGGCCAAACATTTCCGCCTGAAAGACTGTGCAGAACGACTCCAGGCGACACTTACCAAACTTGGTTTCCTCTCCATTTTTCCAACAGGTGAAGGCACATCCCACTCGGTCATCGATCCTACTGCCGTCAGTATATATACGTATGTTGCCAATTTGGTGCTTACCGACGGTCTCCGGCTCCATGTTCTCCAGACAGACATACTCGAACCCCCCAGATGTAGCTGGATGTTCAGCCTCTTTCAGGTCTGCCTGTTGTTCCACCATTCTGCCCCAGATCAAGTCCTCCTGCGGCACCCCTCGCTTGGCCCTGAACAGCCTCGCTGCCTCCCGCACCCGCAGGTCGAGTGGGAGCAGGCCGGCCAGCAGCAGCGAGGCCTCGTGTGAAGTGGTCCTATATGCCTTAATTATTTTTATAGCGAATCCTCTCTGCACCGTTCTGAGCTGCTTTTGCACCGTCAGCTTTTCAGATGCTTTAAACCACGCGCCGGAGGCGTACAGCATAATTGGTTCCACCACTGCGCTATATATGGTTCTGATGATCTCCGAGTTTAATCCCCAGCTAATCTTTGCCGTTCTGGCGAGCTGAGCGTACAGGGACGTTGCTTTTTGACAGATGTATGTCACGTGTTTGTTAAAAGTCAGCTTGCTGTCTATATATAGTCCCAGTACTCTCATCTCGCCGACGTACTTTATGTATGTTCCGCCCATGTGCACGCGAGGTTTATCGAATTTCAATTTTTTGGTTATGACCATAGCTTCGGTCTTGTGCGCCGCGAATTTTAGTTTATTACGGATACCCCACTCGTGCACATGCGCGAGAACGCTGTTTGCAGATTTCTCAATTTCCGTCGCGTTCCGCCCAGAGAACACCAGAACCACATCGTCCGCGAACGCTTGGCTGTACACCTCCATCCCCCCCAGTTCGTCAAGGAGTGGGTCCAGTAGGACATTCCAAAAAGTTGGTCCAGCAATAGACCCTTGCACACAACCAATGTTGGTCCCTTTGGTATAGCTATGTCCTCCGTATCTGACAGTTACTCTTCTATTGCTCAGGTAGTCACCCACCAGTCTTAGTAAGTTCGCCGGACATCTTCTCCTCGCCAGCTGCACCCGTATGGCCGGCCACCAGGCGCTGTCGAAGGCGCCCTCTATGTCCAATGAAACTACTACATTAATTTTCTTGTTGTCCAAATTTTTGTTTACATGCTTCAGTAGGTCATAGAGGGCGCACTCGGTGCTCTTCTGGGGGACGAATCCGTACTGTCGGGGGCTTGCCGTGGGCCAAATGTGGTACTTTATCCTCTTCACCATCATCTTTTCCAGGACTTTCCCCATCACGGGGAGCAGGCCGATGGGTCGATAAGCTTTTGGTTGGGAGTAGTCCTCTTTTCTTGGCTTTTTGAGTACCACTACGGCTGCCTCCTTCCACACCTCAGGGAAACAGGCCAGCTCCATACACTTGTTAGCGATTCCCAGGAAGACTTCGATATCAACGTTTATGGCTTTAAGACATATATCCGCTGTGAGGAAGTCGGGGCCGGGAGCCTTTTTTGGATTAAAGCTGGTTGCGGATTGTTTTAGCTCGTTTTTGGTAAAAGGTGGGTCATCCTGTACTCCGTCGTCATTGACTATTTGTATGTCAGCCTTTCTTCTTATTTCTTGGTGTATTGAATTATCCCCGGTCACATCGTCGTCTGGGAAAAATATTGTTGCTAATAGTCTAACTGACTCTTCTGGAGTAAGCACTTTCCCATCCCTTACCAATGCCTTATCCTCTCTCCTTTGTCCTTTCCTGAGTACCCTGTAAATCCCGTCCCACATACTTTCCCTTTCCTGCTTTCCACAGAACTCCTTCCAGCTTTGCACCTGTGCTCTTTTTGCTTCTGTCTCATATTTGTCTTTTGCTTTCAGGTACTCTTCCACGACGTGGCCGCGCCGGCCCTGGGAAGTCCATCTGAGTCTGCGCTTTCTTCGCATCGTTTCGGCTTTCAGGTTCCGCAGCTCATCCGTCCACCAAGGCAAGTGCGTTTTTTGTTTTATTTTAATCTCTGGAATGTTTCCTTCACAAGTTTTAGTTATTATATCAACGTATTTTTTAATGGTATTTTCTAATTCTATTTTTGTTGTAATCAAACATAATTGTTCCCTACTGATGTTATTTTTAGTTAATTCTATTTTAAGTTCTTGTGAGAATTTTGACCACTTTGCCTTTTTTGTGTTAAATTTCCTTGTAGGACCATTTTTGTTAATTTGCATGTGTTTGTCCAGGTTTAATGTGACAATGATCGTATTGTGGTCGGAACTGGTAATGCCTCTGTCAACTTCCCAGTGGCCAATTCTGTCAATGAAGTTCGTTGAGCAGGCTGTTATGTCAATGTGGCTAGAGCAGAGTTGGCCGTTTCTTACCACTTCGAAGGTCGGGGTGTTGCCTTGGTTCAGGATGTGCAGTTCCATCAGGTCGAGCTCATCAGCCAGCGTCTCTCCTCTCTCGTTGCTCGATACGCTACCCCACCAGGGGTTCCAGGCGTTGGCATCGCCACCCAGCAGAAAGTACCCTAACCCGGTCTTCTCGATCGCGCTCCTCACCTCAATCATATACTCTTCGATAGGATGATTTCCCTCCCAATAAACTGAGGCAACCGTTATGGTCCATTTATCGGTCTTTAATGTGGCTACTGCCATGTTTTCGTTAGTGAGATCTGGTCGGTCCATTACGTTTATTGCTCTATCGAAGACTACTATTGCTGCCTTTACAGGTTTTGTGCGGTTATGGTCCCTCTGAACCACTCGTGTGCCCAGGCTAGGTGTGAGTTCTCCAGTTGCCCCCACATATGGTTCCTGCACGAGTGCAAAAAGAGCTTTTCTTTGTCTGCCCTCCTGCATGAGCTCCTGTGTCGCCAGCTTTTTCCTCTGCAAGTTCGCCTGCAGTACAGTTTCGTGAGCTGGGGATTTTCCGGCTGAAGAGATCGTTGGGAGGCCCTTAGCAGTACGCAACGGCGCTACGCGCCAATGCCTCCCATCGTCTCCTCACCGGGCACTCCCTGCTGAATGCGTTATGGCACACGTTGTCTAACTTTGCCTGCAGGCAATTCACGCATGTTGGTGGCTCCCGGACCCGCAGGTCCTCGCAGTCCCTCTGTATGTGTAGCCCCCCACAATGGCCGCACTTGTCCGCTGTCTCGGTACAAAACTTTTTACCATGACCGTAGGCCAAGCAACGGGTACACTGCACCAAGGGGGACTGATCTTGGACCCTCACCCGCTGTAGGTCTATATATACACTTCCGGCGCGCGTCATCTCCTGCCAGATCTTTGTGGACACTTGTAAGACCACGTGGCACTGCAGTGGGTTTCGCGTCCTTCTTCTATATTTCACTACCATGGTCCTGTCTTCGCCTGTTAATTTTTCTAATAGTCCTTTGTTCTGCGTCTCTATGGCTGCAAGGATTTCATTATCTTTCAGGTACGCCATAACATTGTGCAGCACCACCAGGGGCTTTTTGTTCCTGATGTCTTCCACCTCCAAATTTCCTTTTGCTCTTTCCTTAATCCTGTTCTTTATCCTATCTGCCTCCTCCCTGCTGGCACATCCTATGATTACCTTCTGGTCCCTTGCTTTCCTTACCCTTTCTATTTTCAGTCCTTCTTTCTTTGCGTTTACCGTTTCTATAACTTCCTTAAGGACGTCTCCCGAGGTGGCCATTTCATTGGTAGATTTAATCACCAGCGAGTGCAGCGGTGCCTGTATAGAGGGCACCACTGTGGCTGCCACCTGGGCATAGGTAGTAGGTCCTGCTTTAGTTTCTAAGGTCTTCCTTGTCTCGTCCGCCTGTGTTTTTAAGTAACCACACTTGTGTTATGGGTGCTAGACAACTCATATACTACTTATATACTTTTCTTTTGTAAATATATACATCCTACTATCCTACTTCCTACTAATATTATAAATGTGAAAGTGTGTGTGTGTGTATGTTTGTTACTCCTTCACGCAAAAACTACTGGACCGATTGCGATGAAACTCGGTATCTAGATAGCTGGAGACCTAAATTAATACATAGGTTACTTGTTATCCCGATATTCCTACGGGATCGGGACTTCCGCGGGTGAAACCGCGGGGCCCGGCTTGTATAATATATAGTAACAACCAGACCACAGACAAATATCTAAGCATAAAGACTTGTCTGAGGCGGGAATCGAACCTGCCACCTTGCGTTTGGCAGTCCGGCATGGTGACCATTGTGCCAGCTGGGTCGACAATGATCTATAGTTACACAATGTGTAACAGCACGGGTAATGTAAGTAAGACACATAAAATAAGAAAGAAAGAAAGAAAAGTATTTATTGTGTACAAACACACGACAAACATAGAAAGGAAGAAATGAACATGACAATGAAAAAATTAAAAAAAACTGACAATAAAGAAGAAAAAAACATAAAGAGTTGTGTGCTGACCCAAATAGGTCGACCTCAGCTAAAAGCTGTAGCGAAGCATGCTCGGCTCGGCTTCAGTGCTGGTTAATATCGTGGTATGAAATGGTATTCTTCTAATTCTCGTATAGTGGTGTGGCTCACCTATTGTTAGAATTTTCAGATCGCCTTAAGGCCTCTAACTTGACCTAACAACTGCTACTAGAGGTAGCAACCGGGACCAACGGCTTAACGTGCCTCCCGAAGCACGGAGGGGCCCACGGAAATACATTTTTGCCACACTACTAATTGGCCACCCATCGAAGTAATGACCGCGCCACCCGCACGACCGTAAACGACCAGTGTCGCTTAGCTGTGAGCCTCCTCAAAATGGTATTATGGTTCTTAGTTTCATGTTAAGGTTCTTAAAAAGGTGTTATGGCTTTTATACTTGAAAAAATTACATAAAGAGAAAAATTTGTTTGTTTGTTTACTGTGAATAGGCTCCGAAACTTCTGGACCGATTTCGATGAAACTTTGGTATGAGGATACATTGATTCATTGACAGTGACAAAGGCTACTTTTTATCCCGATATTCCCACGGGATCCGGATTTACGCTTGTGAAACCGGGGAACGCCGATAGTAGCTCTAAAAGTCTAAAATTAATACTTGAAGCTAACTTAATTTCATACCTATATTCCCGTTTATCTTCCTGCGATTTGACAATATCATCGTATCGCTTGACTATTTCTGAGGGTGAGCCCGGTCCGGGGGCTGGCGAGCGCCGCGGGGGCGTCGGCGGGGGTTGTCGCGGGGCGTAGTTAGTAGACATTGAGTATAACCGGGCAGTTGACACGCTGTGGAATATATTTATAAATAAATATAAATGTTGCAGGACATTCCACACATCGCTATCTAGCCCCAAGCTAAATAACTAGACTTGTGTTATAGGTGCTAGATAACGGATATACTACTTATATACTTTTCTTTTGTAAATATATACTTATAATACATAGAAACAACCAGACCACAGACAAATATCTAAGTATAAATACATGTCTGAGGCGGGAATCTAACCCGCAACCCTGTGTTTGGCAGTCCGGCATGGAGACCATTGTGCCAACTGGGTCGTCTAAAAGGACTACCTATATAAAAATTTATGTTTTCTTTTATTAGTATTTGCATCATTATACTCTAGCCAGGCTTTGGAAACTGTTAATTTTACAAATAACGAATCTGTTATGTATGTATGTATGCATACGGGCTTTTTTCCGCAACTAGACTCTTTTTAATTGGGTCCTTTTTGTGTGAGGATGGAGTAGGCTTGCCCAGCACCTACTACCCTCTCAGCTTAGTGGACCATGTCCAGAGGAGAGAACTTGTCAATACTTCTGGAGCCAACTAAGCCGCGGGTTTCATCACGATGTTTTCCTTCACCGTAAGAGCAATGTCAATTAGTGCACTTAATTTTTTCTTAAGAAAAATATTGGTGCACGGCCGGCCGGGATTCGAACCCACGACCTTCAGAATGAAAGTCGAGGTATCTACCACTAAGCCAACATTGCTCCATCTGTTATGTATCTATATGGTTAGCCAACTAGGTACTCTTATTGACTAATAAGATTATTACTAGAGGGTAGATTATTGTAGTTAGTTGATAGATTCCAAAATGGTGATTCGTGTTGCTCCTTAGCTCAATAAACGTTTTAATTTCGGTGTTTCTATGGACATAATAAAATCATTCTATAATATATACATATAAAATGCTTTGTCCTGAACGACTGACTGACGGATCAACGCACAGCCTAAACCGCTAATCATAAAGACTTGAAAATTGGAGGGTGTGTTCTTTGTATGGCGAAGGCATCCCATAAGAAAAGATTTTCTAAAATTCTACTTCTTAAAAAGGGGGCAAATGTGATTCCTCCATCCAATCTACTACAAATTTGTATAAACATTCTTTCGACTTTCACATGGACGAAGTCGTGAGTAAAAGCTAGTCTTTAAACACACACGAAACATTATTTTTGTATCAATCGACGTTGTTACTGATAGATGAATTACTGGAAGCAAAGACTACAAAAAAGAGCTATTGTCCAAGAATTTTAGTATCTCTAACTAATTGAATTCTAGAGAATCATAAAAGGACCTCTTTATTATATATGTATGTATACTTACTAGGTACCTTAGGCCATAATTAATTGGGCAAACGTAAGATTTGATATTAGTCACATAAGTTAATAAACTGTGTTTGTTGCTACTAAATTAAATAACCATTTAAGGCCAATATTAAACTAAACACATTAATTACTTACCTCAAAACAATCTACAGTTCAATTATTTTTGAAAAAACACAAAATCATAGATTTACATGCACAAACATAAAACCTAACCTATTAAAAGTTGTTCGTTGATAAAACGTCGGGGAAAACGAGTGGAGGCCGACGAAAAGTATTCCCCTGGATGCCAGCTTGAACAATTTAACTTATTCAATAAAAATAATGGTTATAATCACTTATTTTTAATTAAAAATCTGTTACGAAATTGACGACTCAGCTGATTGACAAATACTTGTAACTTGGCTAAGTGAGGATGTTCCAAGTGACGAATTTATTTCATCGAGTAGCATTGCTTTATAATTTGGTTGAGTTATCTATCGATTTTTGACGTTTACGGTCCGTTCCTTGTAGAATTTGACTGATGATGACATCATTTTCAACTATTTGTTCGGAACTATTGACAGTAATTGGAATGTTATTTCACTGATAGTGACATTTTCTGTCGGTGTTGCAAGCTTTACAAAGTAATTTCAACAAAATTCTTTTTCGATCCTAAAATTTTAGAATATTAGAAAAATAATCCTATTTCTATTCCTTCGTCTTTTTTCATAGAACAAAGGACCTTTATTTATAAAAGAGCTGAGCTGAAAATAAAATTGCATTTTATGAATTCAGTTAGATAAGCAATGTGAAATATAAACAATGAATATAAATATAGATTGGCTTATTTTTATATGGAAGTAGTTCCGAATTGCAATAGATTCTGATAGCGCGCTTTATAATCAAGCTCTGTCATAATATTGAGATTCAGATATAAATTAAAATAGAAATAGATTAAAAAATGGATGTTTACTGGTCATGTACATTTTGCTGCCATCTATCGAGGCATAAGAAACCAGTACAATTTTTTTTGAGTAAACCTTTAAATAAAATTTATTTTTGTAAAATTCTGTACACTTTTCTCAATCAGAGCTGGCAACTATAAATTCGGCCGACTTTCGCGGGTAGAAAATTTTAAGAATTCTCGAAATTAATATACGCATTTAAGTGTTTTATACTATTTCTCTGTTGTGTGAGGTCGTATAAGATAAACTAAATAGAATATCCTTTTATTTCAATCACTGGAATAGGTAAATAAATCTTTATCATTGTATTTGTGTTGCAAAAACGAGTTTTGCAAAAAGATAAACAAATACTTTTCTACCTAAAGTTGGTGTGGTGGTAGATCATGGAGCAATGGGAAGCTGCATTAGAGTCCCACCACGACCCTCCAGACATCAGGGAGTTCAGCAAACTGCTGCAAGTCGCTGGAAATGTCATAAAACTTGACCTGGCAGACTTTGAAATTGGTAAGTTATAATAACGATACTGCTATTTGTTATTATTTGGGTTATGGAGCCCCGGACCTTAGGAAGGCGTGCGTGGAGCCGAAGCCAACACATAGAGGCTGCTTACAAAAACAACGTTTGATAGCAATGGTAGTGGACTTGCTACTGGGAAACTAGGGATACTATGGCGCCTGCCGTAACAATGTCCAACAAACATGCAACTCTCAGACTTGGCCACCTTAATCGGCTGAGTAAATTACGGCAGGGGGCCACAGGCATGTGAATAAATAAATATTGCAGGACATTCCACACATCGCCATCAAGCCCCAAGCTATGTAACTAGACCAGTGTGATGGGTTTTAGACAGCGGATATACTTATAATTTTAAATACTTATATACTTTTCTTTTGTAAATATATCCTTATAATATATACAAACTTGCCTGTCTGAGGCGGCATGGTGACCATTGTGCCAACTGGGTCGTCAAAAGGCTGAAGAATGAAGAGGCCTCACTTAATTTTACTTAAGATGACCCAGCACCTTGCATCTTGGCGAGAGCCGACCCCAAATATTGGGAATAGGCTATGAGAAAGAGCAAAATAGCCAAGAAACATGGGATTCTTAATATGTCAATTTTAATATTTCAGATTGGTTTCTCCAAACATTACTCTATAAACCTATGTCACTGCTGAAAACTGTTAGGTCTAATGGATTAGACGATACATGGTCCAAGCCTATCGGAGACGCCTTCAAACTCCTCACAGAGCTGCTGGAAAAGTTGTCTCGAAGAATTGAGCCTTGGCTAGAAGATATAATACAGGTATTTGTGTATTTGTCTATCTATAAGACAGTTTAGAAGTCAGTTAGTCTATCAGTAAGACAGTTAATAAGTCAGATAGTCTATCAGTAAGACAGTCTATTAGCCTGTAAGAAAATCAGACAGACAGTCTAGAAGTCAGTTAGTCTACGCGTCTGTCAGTCTATCAGTTGGACAATTTACAAGTCAATTAGTCTATTAGTCAGTTAGTCTATCAGTTAGACAATTAATAAGTCAGATAGTCTATCAGTAAGACAGTCTATTAGCCTGTAAGTAAATCAGACAGACAGTCTAGAAGTCAGTTAGTTTACGAGTCTGTCATTCTATCAGTCGGACAATTTATAAGTCAGTTAGTATATTATTTAGATAGTCAACTTCAACTTTAGTGATGGCCTCTCTACTGCCTAATAGTAACGCCGTGAATTTGCCAATATCGTGTGTGGGAGAATAATACCGATAACGAAGGAGACCATTTGGTGCATATGATCAGATAGTCTCCCATCATCATCCGATCGATGTTCCCGGGAGCCCGGGGTCCGCTTGCCTGCTTTTACGCCTCCACTTCGCACGATCTTCGGCATCTGGGTTAGTAAGGCCATTTGCACGCATATCACCCTTTACGACGTCAAGCCAGCACTTCTTGGGTCTACCCAGTCTGCCACGACCCGGCGGAGGCGCCATGGCAAGACATTTGTTCCCCACGTAACTAGCCGGTTTTCGTAAGACGTGACCGTACCAGCGTAGGCGGCATTCTTGCAATTTATCTGCAATGTCTCGGACATGAAGGCTGCCCCAGATGCGAGAGTTCCTGACGCGATCTTTTCGCGTCACTCCATACATCCAGATCACATATGATCAGATAGTCTATCAGCCAGTTAGTCTATCAGTCAGTTAGTCTATAATCCGGTATTTATTTTCCTTAAATTCCAGACTTGTGAAATCCCATTAGACTCTAGAACCCGCGTCTACGCACTGGGCTGCTTGACCGCGTGCGTGAAACGACGCGGGTTGGACTCGAGGAAATATATCGCCGCGTTGCAGGACATCAGCGCGTGTAGAGCTCCTATGTCGATTTTAGTTGGTTAGTTCTTATAAATAAATAAATAAATAATAATAAATATTACAGGACATTCCATACGTCGCCATCTAGCCCCAAGTTAAGTAACTAGACTTGTGTTATGGGTGCTAGACAACGGATATATTACTTAAATACTTTTCTTTTGTAAATATATACTTATAATATATATAAACAACCACACCACAGACAAATATCTAAGCATAAATATTTGCCTGAGGCGTGAATCGAACCCGCAACCCTGAGTTTGGCAGTCCGGCGTGGTGACCATTGTGCCAACTGGGTCGTCATAATATTTTTTTTTTTTTTTTCTCTCCTTTTTTTTCTTGCGATCTGTCTTTCTTGAGACATTTAGCTAAGAGGTTATGTATGTGTTGAAGAAGTGGCTTGCATGGCGTAACTCCATTGAATCACCCATTTGTTTAGATTTTTCAGGTCATGGCAGCAAATCCTGCGGAGCTTTCCTCTTTAGCCGCTTAAACCCCGAATCTGAGGTCATCAGAGCGGACGCAAGGTGATTTGTATGGTTTGAGATCCGAGTTTTGTATGCTTTCATAAAGTTCTGTATTTCCTCTTTGACCGTCGGCATCTCCAAATCATGGTGTAGTTGGTTATTCGTGATGTACCAGGGGGCACCAGCTATCATGCGTAGCATCTTGGATTGAAAGCGTTGGAGTATTTCCAAGTTGGAGTTGGAGGCTGTACCCCACAACTGTATACCATAGGCCCAAACCGGCTTCATTATACATTTATAAATCAGGAGTTTATTTTCTAGCGATAGCTGAGATTTTCGGTTTATTAGCCAATGCATAGTTCTGAGCTGTAGACTTAGGGCTATTCTTTTAGTGAAAATATGTTTCTGCCAAGTTAGGCGGCGGTCAAGATATACACCAAGATATCGTACGTGGTCTTCTTGGGGGATTTGTATTCCATTTAGCGACACTGATGGACAAGTGTCACGTCTCGTTGTGAAGGTAACATGTACTGACTTGGATTCATTGGCTTTGATACGCCAGTCTTTGAGCCAGGTGGAGATATTATTCAGGCTGTTCTGGAGCATGGCAGAAGCCTCCGCAGCATCAGAATGGACTGCCAGGATTGATGTATCGTCCGCAAATGTGCCGGTCAGAACGTCGTCAGAGAGTGGCAGATCAGCGGTGTAAATGAGATACAGAACTGGTCCCAGCACACTTCCTTGTGGTACACCAGCATGAATTTCTCTCAGGCTAGTTTTATCATTTCCATGCCTGACAAAGAAGTAACGGTTGGAAAGGTATGACTGTAGGAACATGAAGTAGTTCACCGGCAGTGCTGTTTTTATTTTATAGAGAAGGCCTTCATGCCAAACACGGTCAAACGCCTGGGAAATATCCAGAAAGGCGGCTGAACAGAATTTTTTATTTTCAAAAGCGAAATTCATCTTCTCGACCAGCCTGTGGACCTGTTCAATAGTCCCGTGTCCTCTACGGAAGCCAAATTGATGGTCTGGTATTAGGTTTGACTCCGAGATTTTAGCCATAAGTCTTCTAAGGAATAGGTGTTCGAGAATCTTCGAGGCGACTGGAAGAAGGCTTATTGGTCGATAGGATTTGCTTTCATCTGGCTTTTTGCCTGGTTTTAAAATCATGATGATCTCAGCAACCTTCCACTGTGATGGAACAAATTCTCTCCGGAGCATCGCATTATAGAGGTATGTAATGTAAGTTTGCGCTGAGATCGGCAGTTCCTTCATTATTTTTGCTGTGATCAGATCATATCCCGGGGCCTTGTTGAGTTTAAGTTTGTCAATTGCGTGTTTGACTTCGGATTTACTGAATTTGGCAATTGGTAAATCGAGTTGATTTGCCTGGTTTAGCAGCTCAGATACGGTAGTGCTTTTCGAGGAACCTGTGTCAGGGTTTGGCATAAACACAGTCCCAAGATGTTTCGCAAATTCTTCGGCCTTTTCTGCATCGCTCTTAGCCCAGGTGTTATCATCTCGGCGTAAGGGATGTTGGTGAGTTGTAGGTCTTTTTAACTTTTTCGTGGCCTTCCAGAGGGAGTAATTTGTAGCGGGTGTGGCTCCTAAATTCTGTAGGTAGTGGCTGACGCTGTGGTTTTTATCTGCAGCAAGTACCTTTTTAAGTTTAGTCGTAAGTTTGTTAAGTATGGTTTTGTCTCTGGGGTGTTTAGTTTGTTGCCATTTTTTCCTAGCCTGTCTTTTCTGTTGGACCATTTCGTTGATGAGCTTAGAGCTTGTTACAATATTTACACTACAAGAAGGTGGAGTTGCATTCCACGCTGCCTCTTGGACTACTTTGGTAAACTTCTCAACAGCTAGTATGATGTCATCCTCAGTTTTTAGGGGTATCTGGCTGTCAAGGTTTGTATCCACTAATTTTTGGAACAGCTTCCAATCAGTTTTGTGGGTGTGAAGTTTACAAGGTATTTCTTTTTCGAAGATTTTGCTATCTAGCGCCACTAATACCGGTGTGTGGTCAGATGATAGGTCATAGCTTGATTTACAGCTTATGCTACTCATTGGGAGACCTTTAATGACGCAGAAATCCACCAAGTCTGGTCGTTTTTTGAGACTGGTTGGCCAGTAGGTTGGCTCTCCGGTTGAAACGACTTGGAGTCGCAGCTTTTGTACAGCTTTAGCCAGTTCTCGACCCTTAGTGGATGAAGTGCGGGCTCCCCAGTCAGTGTGCTTGGCATTGAAATCTCCTCCGACTAAGAATCTCGGGCCAAGAGTAGAAAAAAAGTCAGCATAGGCATCGCACTTGACTTTGTGTTTGGGTGGAGTATAAAGGGCAGATATTGTTATTGGTCCAGTTTTATCTTCGATAACAATATTTGTGGCTTGTATGTGCTCCATGGCATAAGAATTTGTCTCGTGGTGTTTGAGTTTTTCTTTAATAAGTAAGGCCGAGCCAGCATGAGCGGTCCCATCGGGATGATCAGTACGGTATAGTTTATATTTAGGAATTTGGAAGAAAGTCTTGCTGGTAAAATGTGTTTCAGAAATTAATAAGATGTCTATGTCATTGTTTTTAAGAAATAAATCCACTTCTAGTGGATGGTTTGACAGCCCATTGGCATTCCATATGCAAATCTTTAATGGATCGAATTTTGATGCATATTGGACGTGAGGCTTATGAGTAGGCTCGTTATGTTGGACATTTGGTTCATTATTTGTTTAAACATATCCATTAATTGTTGCATAAAATTTGCATAGTCGCTTGGTGGCTGGATTTGCGGGTTTGGTGCCTTTATAGGATCTTCTTGTTGAGTATTAGTTTGTTTGGCTGCATCTCTATAGGATTGGTGTTTCGTTTGTATTCTAAGCGGTGATGGCTCTCTTTTCCTTATGGGTGGGAACTTGAGTTGTTGGAGTTCTTTAAAGACTGTGCATCCTTTATAGTTTGCTGGATGATTTCCATCGCAAAGGACACATTTGACATTGTCAGATCTACCTTTACGTGTACAATCAGCAGAGGCATGATTTCCAGCGCATTTGATGCACTTAGGTTGACGATGGCAGAAGGCTCTGGTATGCCCGTACTGTTGGCAGTTAGCACATTGAGGAATGGTTCTTTTCGGTCTAGGAGGCTCAACATTGACTCGGCAATTTAATAACACTTTAATGTCATAGATATGTTTATTGTTGTTTTTTTGCTCAATTTCCACTATGAACATGGGTAGAGGCTGTTTAGATGTTCTTTGTTTGATATTCCAGATATTTGTGACATTGTGGTCTAGATCTTTAAGAGCGTTTGTGATTTCCTCAGTATCTGTTGAATGATGTAGGTTTTTGAGAACTACTTTGAAAGATCTTTCTTGTTTTGGTTTGTAGGTGAAGAATTCCGCTTGTTTTGCCTCGAGTTCTTTGACGATTATTTTGTAGGCTTCAGGAGTTTTGGGCTGTATTTTAACTTGCTCACTTTTAATTACTTTTAACTCATAGGTATCTTTTGCGGTTGTATTGAGTAGTTCCATGAGGGGTTTTATGTTCGACACTTTGTCCACAAAAATAGGTGGTGGTTTTGGTTGTCTTTCCGCTAATTTAACTTTTGTGGCAGAGTCATTGTCTTCTTCTAGTGTGGCAGGGTCATTCTCTTCTACCAATGGAGCAAATGAGTTGGATGTAGAGATGGGTTAATCGAGCAAGTATTTGTTGATTTTTGTTTGTTTTTGTCCTTGAGCGGATTCTGGACTGCTTCTAGGGCGTTTTTTTCCCGCTATTTCAGTCCAGCCCTGGGACTGCTCGTCAGAGTCATCATCATCTCCTACATTGGTAGGACTATCGTTCCCTGCAGAGTTGCTATTTGGTTTGGTTGGAGTTTTGTCTACTGTGTCAGCTTTGGGACTGTTACGTTTGAACAAGCTAGGGTGGAATGCTTGTTGGACCAATTTAGGCCGTGTGTCGTTGCTTTGTGATCGTGGATCGTTCGTAGAGCGCGAAATTTTGCTCCCCCCAGAATACGAGGAGCTGCCTGAGCTGGGCTCAGGGAGGGATTCTCCAGCATCGCTGGTACCCTCCTGGGGTAGTTTGTTTTTAAATCTCGCTTCCATATTTTTGACGAAGTCACTCATCTCGGGAGTGACAACCTGTGATGGCCTTTCTTGCCGCTATAGTTCGTTTTTGTGACAGGGTTGGCTCCCCTATCTGGCCGGTTATCACCTGGCACCATGGCTGTCGCCTTCCTCAAGGCGTGAGCGCCGCCGTTGACCCGCTAGGGGTTCATCCGCCGCCAACTCTTCTGCGTGCCCCAGCCTAGACTCGCAGCACTACCCACGGCCTCGACTCCGAATATGTCGGAGAAGCCCGGGGCAGGGATTTGATGTCGGAGTGTCCTTCTCCGGCCTTGTGGTCCGCGGGAGGTATTTTATTTCCCTCCTACCCTATGGAGGTTTGACCCTCCATCGAGCATCCCCCTATCCGCCACCTGGGGACGCGTCCTCTAGGGAATCAGGCTACCCCGAGAAACTAGGGAATCAGGCTACCCCGAGAATAGGGAATCAGGCTACCCCGAGAATGTCATAATATACTTGTACTTGTAAACAGGCTGTTTTCCGCCATTGGACCCTTTTTAATTGGGTCCTTTTTGCGTGAGGATGGAGTAGGCTTGAACAGCACCCACTACCCTCTCAGCTTAGTCGATCATGTCCAGAGGAGAGAACTTGTCAATACTTCTGGAGCCAACTAAGCCGCGGGTTTCATCACGATGTATTCCTTCACCGTAAGAGCAATGTCAATTAGCGCACATAAATTTTTCTTAAGAAAAATACATTGGTGCACGGCCGGCCGGGATTCGAACCCACGACCTTCAGAATGAAAGTCGAGGTATCTACCACTAAGCCAACACCGCTCTTTTTATAATATAAAAACCGGTGAAGTGCGAGTCGGCCTCGCGCACAAAGGGTTCCGTGCCATTATATTCTGTTTTGAGGATATGTTGTTATAGCGGCAACAGAAATACATTATCTGTGAACAACTGTCTACCTATCACGGTTCATGAGATACAGCCTGTTGACAGACAGACAGACAGTGGAGTCTTAGTAAAAGGATCCCGTTTTTACTCTTTGGATACGAATATGGATCTTACTAAAAACGGAATACCCAGTTGTCCTAATGGTCACCGTGCCGGCCTGCTAAACACAGGGTTGCGGGTTCGATTCCCGTCTCAGACGAAGTATTTATGCTTAGATATTTGTCTGTGGTCTGGTTGTTTCTATGTATTATAAGTATATTTACAAAAGAAAAGTATTAAAGTGAGTTGTCTAGCACCCATAACACAAGTTTAGGTACTTTGCTTGGGGCTAGATGTGTGGAATAACATGCAATATTTTTTTTAATTAACTTTCATTGTCCCACTGCAGGGCAAAGGTTTTCCTCATCTGTTTCCAAGCTTATCGGTCCTGGGCTATATTGGGCCAGTGTGGATTTTATTAATTAACTTGCTGTCCCGGCAAACGATGTTCTGCCAAATAAAAATTAAAAAAAAAACAAGAAACTTTCAGTCGTTTAGGTGGAGTTTGGTAACTAATACCACCGCGACACGATTTACATCAGTATATAGACGATACCAACGCCACTCAATTGTTTTGCCTTCCCGGAACCTCTCCATTAAAACAGAACTTTATGGTATGGTACTAAAGTTCAAATTGACTTTTAAGTATTATTACGAATCGTTTGTATGGGAATTCGAAGTACAGAAAAGTGTTGTTTTAAGATATTTTCAAACAATTTTTTAAAATTTTACTCTTTGTAAGAACCATCTTCGTCGTTCAAGGAATATTCTAAAAAAAAAGAATTAGCAAAATCGGTTCTGCCATTCTCGAGTTATGCGCTTAGGAACACCACCTTTATGTTATAGAAAACTAGCTGCGCGCCGCGGTTTCACCCGCGTGATAATTTCTTAATTTTTCTTACATATTATCCTTCTCCTGACAATAACAAACACAACAAAAAAAGAATTAGCAAAATTGGTCCAGCCGTTCACGCGTGATGCGATGACCAAGGAAAATAGGGATTCATTTTTATATAATATATTTTGATGGGAGAATATAGAAAAGTGTTTTTAGACTTTTTTTGGCAATTTTTAAAAAAATTCTCCTCGTACCTTGTACTTGTATACAGGCTGTTTTCCGCGATTAGACCCTTTTTAATTGGTTCCTTTTTGCGTGAGGATGGAGTAGGCTTGCCCAGCACCTACTACCCTCTCAGCTTAGTCGACCATGTCCAAAGGAGAGAACTTGTCAATACTTCTGGAGCCAACTAAGCCGCGGGTTTCATCACGATGTTTTCCTTCACCGTAAGAGCAATGTCAATTAGCGCACATAAATTTTTCTTAAGAAAAATACATTGGTGCTCCTCGTACCTTTTGGAATATTCTAAGCGAAATCGGTTCCGCCGTTCTCGAGATTTGAGCTTAGGAACACATCAGCGATTCATTTTTAAATTATATATAGAGAAAAATTACAGAAAATTACATGGCAAATAAAAATAAATAAA
The DNA here is from genome assembly GCA_951213275.1 of Idaea straminata. Lineage (NCBI taxonomy): Eukaryota > Metazoa > Arthropoda > Insecta > Lepidoptera > Geometridae > Idaea > Idaea straminata. The sequence continues at coordinate 783,861 of OX577875.1, read as the reverse complement.
ATAAATAAATATTGCAGGACATTCCACACATCGCCATCTAGCCCCAAGCTAAGTAACTAGACTTGTGTTATGGGTGCCAGACAACGGATATACTACTTATAATATACTTTTCTTTTGTAAATATATACTTATAATACATAGAAACAACCAGACCACAGACAAATATCTAAGCATAAATACATGTCTGAGGCGGGAATCGAACCCGCAACCCTGTGTTTGGCAGTCCGGCATGGTGACCATTGTGCCAACTGGGTCGTCAAAGGATATACCTCAATTTTTTTTTATTACTTGTCTTTATTTCCTTTTTCAGGAACAATATGTGAATATCACCCTGAAACTGTCATCGATGATGCCAACAACATTTGGCGTATATTTCTTAACCTTTTGGATTCCAATAAAAACACTGTAAGTTTATTACAAATAATTAAACGAGCAAACGGAGCTCTGCTTCAAGTCTTGGCAAAGCTTTCCTCTGTCAGTAAGTAAGAGCGGTGTTGGCTTAGTGGTAGATACCTCTACTTTCATTCTGAAGGTCGTGGGTTCGAATCCCGGCCGGCCGTGCACCAATGTATTTTTCTTAAGAAAAATTTATGTGCGCTAATTGACATTGCTCTTACGGTGAAGGAAAACATCGTGATGAAACCCGCGGCTTAGTTGGCTCCAGAAGTATTGACAAGTTCTCTCCTCTGGATATGATCGACTAAGCTGAGAGGGTAGTAGGTGCTGGGCAAGCCTACTCCATCCTCACGCAAAAAGGGCCCAATTAAAAAGGGTCCAATGGCGGAAAACAGTCCGTTCATGTACAAGTGTCCGCCACAACAACCACTTCTTTTTTTTCAGGACACAGTAATAAACGCAGTCCTTCAAGGTATATCGGGACTGTTCAAACATTTCGGAATGGATCTTCCTGTTGTTGAATTGACAAAGTTTTATGAAAAACTGTCCAGGAATTACATACATATATCTAAGTGTCAAAACGGTAAGTTTTATTTTTGTTATTAATTATGGCTTCGCACGGCTTGTGCATTTAGCCAGTGTCAAGTTATATTTTGCATCAAATTATGACCGGATTTTTCATAAATCGGGCCTAAAGTGTTTCAAAACAGTCAAAGTCGTCATAGTCCATCAAGTCAGGGGCTATAGTGGTGGCAAGTTTACCATAACCTTAATAGGAGATTTGGAGGCAACGAGAAAACTTCATGTTTAACACTGATTTTTACTTTCACTACACTTGTGCACTTTCACAGCACTAAATTGAATAACATTCCACCAGAATTATACAATTCAACTCGGGTTACATCTAAGTTTCATGAAAATAAAACTGCAGCACGACATGTTGTTAACTCGTTCCCGCCAAAACTGTAAATTTTCTTTAAGTAAACAAAAACCTGGCTAAATGTGACCCGGACTCATGGACGAAGTATTCCGTGCCATTCTGTTTTTCTTAATATCTGTTGATAAAGCGGCAACAGAAATACATAATCTGTGAAAATTTCAACTGTCTAGCTATCACGGTTCATGAGATACAGCCTGGTGACAGACAGACAGAATACTTTTACTGTACTAATATTATAAAAAGAAAAGATTTAATTGTTTGTTTGCATTGAATAGGCTCCGAAACTACTGGAACGTTTTGGAAAGTTTGTGTGTGTATGTTTGTTACTCCTTCACGCAAAAACTACTGGACCGATTGCTATGAAACTCGGTATCTAGATAGCTGGAGACCTGAATTAACATACAGGCTACTTTTTATCCCGATATTCCCACGGGATCGGTACTTACGCGGGTGAAACCGCGGGGCGCAGATAGTCTTCTATAAATATAGTAACTTATTTTTAATTTTTCTTTACAGTTGCTTTATCAATATTACAAAATTACAGTGAAGTATTCAAACAAGTACTGTCCCGCGACTCCGCCTTACGTTCATATATATGGTCACCCGACTGCGTTCGTATAGCTCCATACATATACGAAACTGTTTGTAACGAATTCAACAGAGATGAAATTCAGGTAAAAAACGAATGTCCGAAGTGTTTTATAGTAGGTACATTGTTACCCTAGGGGTGAAAGTCAATCATTTAGTCCCGAGACGGAGTATGGCGTCCGGGCGTAGCGATGGCGCTAATAGTTCTAGGGACTAAATGCGTCTTTTACCCGATGTAAACACTGTGTTTTTCATTAGGAATAAACAAATAAATACTGCAGGACATTCCACACATCGCCATCTAGCCCCAAGCTGAGTAACTACACTTGTGTTATGGGTGCTAGACAACTCATATACTACTTATATACTTTTTCTTTTATAAATATATAGAGAAGAAGAAGAAGATTTTCTTTTAAATTGGTGGTTTTTGACGTAATAACGTTTAGTAAATTAATGAAACACTTGCATTCACAAAAAAGTGTCACGGTAATATTGTGCGACGTCATGCGTCATGGTAATATGACCAGACGCATCATGGTAACTTAGGAAACAGTATTTAATAGTATCGCTCTTCTGGGCTTGTGTTATGGTGTGACGAGTGATGAATAGAAATACTAAAAACATAATATAATGGTACGGAATCCTTCGTGCTCGAGCCCGGTTCGCACTTGGCCGGTTTTTTCGTTCTACGTTCTTAATTATATTTAATCAAAATAACGTTTTTTTTCTTCCAGAAAATCCTAACAACCGAAATAATACCACAGACAAGGAATTATAATGCGACCATAAAGTACACAGCTTTAAGGATAAGTCACTATATAAATAAACAATACAACATACAGATAGACATATCTGATCTCGATGTGTATACACTTGAATTTGATATGAGGAACGAAGTTTCTTATCATACGAGTGAAGCTGTGAGTATTTACTAGTTAAGATTGGAATGTAGAGAAAATATGGCTTAAATCCCATAATACTCAAAAGGTAAATAGTACATTGCGATTCAAGTGTGGTAAATTGATCACTGCATAGAGGCGGTTTGTGACGCGAGAGCGGAACGTGAGCGTGTCATAATGCTGAGATGCAATGATCAAATCCACACGCGTATCGTACGACGTTTTTTATCACAGTTGCGAATAAAAGAAAAGACTTGTTAAAATAATAAAAAGTTAACAACATATTTCTGATTAAAAACAGAAAATGTAAATATTTTTTGATGTTTTAACAATTTTAGGTTGTTTACAATTTTTAGGCAATATTTTTTGTTAGTTATACTCCCGAATGGGCAGGCAAAAGACTTTTAACCGATACAGCCTCGAGTGACATACATTTTTTTTTAAATTCTTTAAAAACAGAATATAATTGCACGGTTAAAATTATATTTAAGTAAAGAAAAAACCAAAATATTGTTTTTTATCGTTTCCTATTACATTATCACGTAAAATTATCGTTTGTAAACCGACTTTAGAGACAACCATTTTTGCCAGCTCAAAAAATCTTTGTTGGTACCTACATTTAACTATATCAAAACAGTAAAACCCAGTGAAATTAAGAATGTTTCATCTACATAACAAGCAGTAAGATACGAATTTAACTTATCTGGATAACTTATTACAGCACTAGTGTATCATATGTAATGCATAACGCACGCGTGTGTAATACGTTGGATTATGAGCCTAAAATCGGTTGAATAAGATTCACTTTATAAGCAACTGTGATACAAAATAAATAATTATGTTTGTTCCAGATATCATATTGTATAGAATGCAATCTTCCGAACAGTGAGAAAGTATTGCAATCCGCCATTTTGTTTTATGATAATTTACCAGTTAATAAGAGAAAGGAAATTGTTGTTTCTGGTGTTTTGGAAGCTGATCATGAACTTATGGTTGTAAGTATACATTTTTTCATTACTCATACTCCGAAAGTAGTTCTAAAGATGCCTGAAGAGCGTGTAGAAAGAAAAAATTTCAGGGAAAATCGCTTTCACTGACAGCTGTCATGTCAAATTATGGCTTCGTGCGACTTGTGCAATGTGCTTGTAGCCAGTATCAGTATCATTACGCATTAGGAACTTCAAAATCCTAACCTCCTTGCTTTAGGTAACACCAAAGAATAACAATTATGGCTTCACACGACTCATGCATACTGCCAGAGGTAGTATGGAGTATGGAGTATGGAGTCTCTCATTCACTCTCGTTATTATGGAGAATTTTATGTATTATTCGTAATGAAAAGCACAGTGTTTATCTCGGGTAAAAGACTCTATTAAGTCCCTCGAACTATTAGCGAAACTCCGTCACGGGACTCAATGAGTGACTTTCACACCTAGGGTAACAATGTACTATTAAGCTATTGCATAGCTTTTATCGTGGGCTTTGAGCGCGGCGACCGTTTCAAGAAATTCCGTAACGAAAATAAAAAACACCCCCCACTCCGCCTACCATGTAGCTCGGCCGAGCGTTCGCTTAACGTGTATGTATATGGTACGACTGTACGAAGCTCGCACGATGCAATAGCTTCACCGCGGTAGTTCCCGAGTGCCACACGTTTTTATTTGTTTGTTTGTAACGAATAGGTTCCGAAAATACTGGACCGATTGTAATGAAACTTGGTATGAGGATACATTGATTCATTGACACTAACATAGGCTGTTTATCTTAATATTCCCACGGGATCGGGAGTTACGCGTGTGAAAAACCACTTTTGTTCTACAACTTCTTACTTTCTAATTTTTTAAGTAATATTGTCTTGAAAATCAGCTGTTTCTTAGAGTAGGAGGTCATTGACCTTTGGTATTTATCAGTTTATTGAGCTTGGACAGCTATTTTAAACATTAGTGGTGTTTTATTTCCAAAAACAGCCGTTTTTTTTTAAACATAACCCAAAAACAAAAAAAAAATTCCAAAAGAATTTTGACTGTTGGTTGGTATTTATTTATTAATAACATTTTATTTTAATTATTTTTCTTTATTGTAATTATGTATTTTAATTTTATGTATTTTGACGACCCAGTTGTCACAATGGTCACTTCCAAACACAGGGTTGCGGGTTCGATTCCCGCCTCAGACATGTATTGATGCTTAGATATTTGTCTGTGGTCTGGTTGTTTCTATGTATTATAAGTATATATTTACAAAAGAAAAGTATATAAGTAGTATATGAGTTGTCTAGCACCCATAACACAAGTCTAGTTACTTAGCTTGGGGCTAGATGGCGATGTGTGGAATGTCCTGCAATATTTATTTATCTTAAACCGATTTGAAAAGTGTTTTTATGGCTGTTCTTCGTTTATAAACCGATTTTGTTGCTGTTATTAATTTCAGGCAACATTGAACTACATAATAACCGAAAGTTGTCAACCCGACGCTCTCCCCTCCTTCCTATTACTGTGGAAAGATATACTCCAGTCAGATTTGAAAGGAAAAATGACATTCTTCGTCAACTATGTGAAGAATTTCATATTCGTATTGGACATGTTCTTGGAGGGGGACGAAAAGGTACGCTGTTAATCCCGTATTCCGATCCCGTTGGAATATCGGGATCAAAACATACTAAAGAATTCAAAAAAACATTAAAACTAAGGTACGCTGGGAGTCAGAATTATCCTACTAATATTATGAATAAAAAGTAGCCTATAGCCTTCCTCGATAAATGGACTATCCAACACAAAAATAATTTTTCAAATCGAACAAGTAGTTCCTGAGATTAGCGCGTTCAAACAAACAAACAAACTAACAAACTCTTCAGCTTTATAATATAAGTATAGATGTGAAAGGTTTGTGTATGTTTGTTACTCCTTCACGCAAAAACTGCTGAGCCGATTGCAATGAAACTCGGTATGTAGATAGCTGGAGGCCTGGATTAACACATAGGCTACTTTTTATCCCGATATTCCCACGGGATCGGGAGTTACACGGGTAACAGTAACGGGTAACAGACAGATTTATGCTAGATATTTGTCTGTGGTCTAGTTGTTTCTATGTATTATAAGTATATATTTACGAAAGAAAAGTATATAAGTAGTATATGAGTTGTCTAGCACCCATAACACAAGTGTAGTTACTTAGCTTGGGGCTAGATGGCGATGTGTGGAATGTCCTGCAACATTTATTATTATTAAATACATACCCTTCGGTGTCAGTTTACGTTCGTGACCAACAGATGGCGCAGTGTAATTCTTTTGAATCCGCTGAATCGCGCAAGTGTTGTGTTTTCTATGAAACGTATAAGATGTGAATCAAACAATATTGCGCTAGACCGACCTATGATTCTCTGATGCCTGAGGGTATAAATTTTTGGAAAATTGTTCACAAATTTTAAAGTGACAATTTTGTAATAGGACATCCTACTAATATTATAAATGTGAAAGTTTGTGTGTGTGTATGTTTGTTACTCCTTCACGCAAAAACTCCTGAACCTGGATTCACATATAGGCTACTTTTTATCCTAATTTTCCCTCGGGATTGGGACTTACGCGGGTGAAACCGCGGAGCGCAGCTAGTTACGATATACGTGTGGTATATTGATCATTGCATAGAGGCGGTTTATGACGCGAACGGAACGCGAGCGTGTTCAAAATGCCGAGATGCAATGATCAATATCCACACGGGTATTGTACGACGTTTTTTTTATCACAGTTGCGAATAAAAGAAAAGAGTTGTTAAAATAGTAAAAAGTTTACAAAATATTTGTGATAATTTTCTCAGGATCGGGTGGTCCTAACAAGTTGAAATTCATACCAGATACTGAGGTCTATAGTCCCTATAGGTGTATAAAAATCAAGGTCCTGAGTCAACACGATAAAAAGATAAAACAATTTATACTTTCGCAAAAATTTACCTTAATTTTCAAACTTTTTTCTAGAATATCCCCGAAAAATTATCCACCTTTCTCACTCTAACGTCACACGTGTTCACTCTCATGCCACCCGAAGACTACACAGCTGATCAATCCGCGTTAGTTTCGCGCAAAATGGCGCAATTGGCTGCAGAGTGTGGTGTCATTGTCCCCTTGGTGGGTGTTGTTAGAAGTCTTATGTGCCATTCGAAGGAGGATCGGCATTTGATTGAAGTTTTAGAGGTGAGTTAAAGAAAAAGGAATATAATTGTGAAGACTGTATTAGATGCAGCTGCAGTGGAGTACGTAGAAAGTCTAGTCTATATCTATTATCTATTCCATACTAATATTATATATATTATATTATAAAAAGAAAATATTAAATTGTTGTTTGCATTGAATAGGCTCCGAAACTCCTGAACCGATTTAGATGAAACTTGGTATGAGGATTAATTAATTGACAGTAGAATAGGCACAGTAACTTTTTATCCCGATATTCCCACGGGATCGGGAGTTTCGTAGTTGAAATCCCGGAACGCTGCTAGTATAATTGAAGAATAAAAAAAGATCCTGTGCGAAGGACCAAGTTGAAAAAATGGTCCTTCGCACCGGATCTTTTTTTTCTTTTTTTTTAAAAAACCTATAATTTTTAATGACTTGTTGCTGACGATTGGACCTTAGCCATTTAGGATAAACTTTAAGCAAATCATAATATCCTATTACTAAGACTCCACTGTCCGTCTGTCTGTCACCAGGCTGTATCTCATGAACCGTGATAGCTAGACAGTTGAAATTTTCACAGATGATGTATTTCTGTTGCCGATATAATAACAGATATTAAAAATAGAAAATAGAATATTTAAATGGTAACCCAACTTAAATATTCTATTTTTACAATACAAATAAAATACAAAAAAAAACTTTAAATTTTTCATCTATCTATACTAATATAATAAAGAGGAAATATTTTTTGTTTGTAACGAATAGGCTCCCAAACTACTGGACCGATTTAGATGAAACTTGGTATGAGGATAGATTGATTCATTGACAGTAACATAGGCTACTTTTTATCCCGATGTTCCCACGGAATCTGAAATTACGCGGGTGAAACGGAGCGCTGCTATCTACACTTATAAAATACTTTGTCCTGACTGACTGACTGACGGATCAACGCACACCCTAAACCGCTGATCGTAGAGACCTGAAACTTGGAGGGCGTGTTCTTTGTATGACGTAGGCATCCGATAAGAAAGGATTTTCCGAAATCCTACCCTTTTGAAGGTAAAAAAGGGGAGCAAAGTTTGTATGGGACAACGTAATTAAATATGATAAACAATAATAGTACATTACGATATAAGTGTGGTAAATTGATCTTTGCATAGAGGCGGTTTATGACGCGCGAGCGGCAGCGAGCGTGTCATAGAAGCCAAGATGCAAATATCAATTTCACACGTATATCGTACGACGTTTTTTATCACAGTTGCGAATAAAAGAAAAGACTTGAAAAGAAAACAAAATAATAATTAACAAAATATTTGTGATAACTCTATGTTTACATTTTTTAAGGCAATATTTTTTTGTTAATTATGCTCCGGAAAGGCCAGGCTAAAGACTTTTAACCTATACATCCTCGTGTGACATACATGATTTTTTAGGGTTTTTCTATTTGTTTTTGCGTCGGGGGTTAAGAACAAAATACAATGGTACGGAAAAACAATATATTTAAGTAAACCAAAAACAAAAAATAAACAACTCAATTTTTAATCGTTTTCTAAGTCATTATCACGTAAAATTTTCGTTTGTAAACCGACTTTAGAGACAACCATTTTTGCTAGCTAAAAAACTCTTTGGTACCTACCTTTTCGGGATAACTTTACAGCACTAGTTAACAAATCTAAAACGCACGCGTGCATAATATGTTGGATTACGAGCCTAAAAGCCGTTGAATAAGATCCACTTTATGAGCAACTGTGATAAAATAGTACATTACGATATAAGTGTGGTAAATTGATCTTTGCATAGAGGCGGTTTATGACGCGCGAGCGGTAGCGAGCGTGTTAAAGAAGCCAAGATGCAAAGATCAATTCCACACGTATATCGTACGACGTTTTTTATCACAGTTGCGAATAAAAGAAAAGACTTGAAAAGAAAACAAAATAATAATTAACAAAATATTTGTGATAAGTCTATGTTTACATTTTTTTAAGGCAATATTTATTTGTTAATTATGCTCCGGAAAGGCCAGGCTAAAGACTTTTAACCTATACAGCCTCGTCTGACATACAATATTTTTTAGGGTTTTTTCTATTTGTTTTTGCCGGGGGTTAAGAACAAAATACAATGGTACGGAAAAACAATATATTTAAGTAAAGAAAAAAACAAAAAATATACAAATCAATTTTTAATCGTTTTCTAAGTCATTATCACGTAAAATTTTCGTTTGTAAACCGACTTTTTTTGCTAGCTAAAAAACTCTTTGGTACCTACCTTTTTTATACATCAAAACAGTATAACCCAGATAAATTAAGAAGGTTTCACCTACCTAACATGTAATTAGCAGTAAGATACGTATTTAACTTATCGGGATAACTTTATAGCACTAGGTTGGCAATGTAAAACGCACGCGTGCATAATATGTTGGATTATGAGCCTTAATAAGATCCACTTTATTAGCAACTGTGATAAAAATATATTTTAATTTTTTTATGTTTGCATTTGATAGGCTCCCAAACTACTAACCGATTTAGATGAAACTTGGTATTAGGATACATTGATTCATTGACAGTAACATAGGCTAGTTTTTATCCCGATGTTCCCACGGGATCGGGAGTTACGCGGGTGAAACGGAGCGCTGCTATCTTAAATGGTTTGCTTTCAGATGTTGGACATAGAAAGGTGTAAAGATGAAGCGTTATTATGTGAAATGAGTCTAGCTTTAATATATGCGAAGAAAATACATGATAATATTGAAAGAATATTTCTAGCTTTGGAGGTATGTTTGAACTTATTATTTATTTAGGGTTTCGTACCCAAAGGGTTAGGGGGCGTCCATAAATAACGTGAGATGTTTAAGGGGGAGAGGGGGTCGAGTCAAATCTCTAATCTTACGTTGGAGAGAGGGGGGGTCTCAGCAAATATTACGCATTTTTTTTCTGATTGATCATATGGACATGTTGGTTCCAATAGTCTCTCTTGAGACCGCGCATGATTCTCCAATGGACTGAATAGAGTAGATATTCTTGTTTTAATTACAGTAGTCACGATTTAAGGCGCTCTTCCAGTACCGTGTGTAGGTATTCACATTACCTTAGCCCCCCGCTCTCAAAGACGTAGCGTGCTGCGTGCTAACTGTTATATTTGATCGATATGCAAAACATTTTAGCATTATTTTCCACAAATATAGTTCCTAGAGGTCAAAACCTATCAGTTGATTCATTTTTAGAAACAAACGTTAACTATTTTTGAATAAAACCCGATAAACGATCTAATAATTCACTGTTTTCAAAATTTTTTTTTATCGATCGAAGTTGTTCATATCATGTTTTCAACCACAATAAACAAAAATATGGTTATTAAACTACAATATCCATTTATATCCAAATAACAAAAAAAGAGTATTTGATTACTTAGAGTTGATTAAAACAAAGGTCGATTTTGGTAGCTTTATTAGCACCTGCCCTTAAGTATTCTATTATTCAATTTTTATTACACTTTTGACTCGAAGCAATATTGATTACTAGTCTCAACTAGTCGTAAATAAAAGCACGAAGCAATTTTTTTTTTCTTTTTACAATAACAATCCAACGCGTTTACGTAAGAAACCCACATATTGAAAAATCTCACGTGAGATTGGGGGATGGGGGAGGGGGTTGAATAAAATCTCACCAGAGGGGGAGGGAGGGACAGAAAATTAAAAAAAACACCTCACGTAATTTATGGACGCCCCCTAAAAGCGGGAGCCTTATATGATCACTCTCTTGTCCGTCTGTCTGTCTGTTCATACATAAAATCTGAAATTTCAGGTAATATTTTCAAGAAAAGATGCTGAACCTACTACCTTGAGTAAAGCGTTAGAAAAATTAGAAGACCTTATATTAACCACTAAACATAGGGAAGATGATCGAATTCATAATGTGAGTGTTAAAACGTACTAATATTATAAATGTAAAAGTTTGTATGTTAATAAATTATTTTTTTGGAAAAACTTCTGAACCGATTGTGATGAAACTTTGTTTAGATAGCTGGTATCCAGGAACAATACATAGGGTACTTTTATAGGGCACTTTGCATACATAGGGTACTTTTAAACCTCCATGGAGCGAGCCTTTAAATATGACTTGTGACGTTATTGGCTGCTCTCGTGAGACAAATTAAATTAATGAGGAAACTACTTGCAGTACATTTTACCAGAAAATAATAAATAAAATACAAAACCTCCATGGAGCGAGCCTTTCAATATGACTTGTGACGTCATTGGCTGCTCTCGTGAGACAAATTAAATTAATGAGGGAACTACTTGCAGTACATTTTACCAGAAAATAATAAATAAAATACAAAACCTCCATGGAGCTTCAAATATGACCTAATCTGACGTCATTGTCTGTTTTCGTGCGACAATTTAAATTAATAAAGAGAAATGTAAATTACGCTATTTAACGTTTTTTCGAAATTGCTCATTGAAATTAAAGTAATTTAGTAAAAACAATTTGACAGTTTTTTACTACTTATTCGATAAAATACAAAAACTTTTAAAAGAAAAATATGAAGCTTTAAACACGTCCCTGAACATTATTCTGCAAAATTAATGACCTTATTGCTCATAGAAATTATGGTAATTAAGTAAAAAGCGCTACTGAACTGGTTAAAACTGTGTGCGAACTGAAGCGCCTTGACATTTGGGCTGTCGTCAGTTCTCTATTTGACAGCTGTCAGAGTGACATTTGACAGATGTTTGAGTTGACTGAAAAATTGTTATCCATCTGTTAGAAACATTTTTTTTTTTCAGATTATAATGTTGATTGAAAAATTAAGAAATCGAAAAGATCTTGTTGGGAAAGAATCGAGGATTTTACAAAGAGATATTACTATTTTCTTAGGTAAGTTTCTTAATCGGAGCTATTTTCAATGATTTTTATTTATTTTAAAGTACATCGCCTGCACTGGGCTATCTCAAAATATTTTTTAAGGAAAAATGCCCTTTCAAAAATTGCAACTGTGACGAGACTCGAACTAGCATCACTTGAATACCGTTCAAGTGCGCTTACCAATTACGCCACTCAGTCAAGTACCGTCATAGTTGAATTTAAGAATCGCATTAACCTCTTTTCGAATTAAGTTTCGTTAGCGACATCTGTTAGTGTGAATTTTCATTACATATAACTCGAATGTTAACCAAAATGTTATGAAATTCGTTCGAGTTGAGTCGATTTTTGAAGACGCAATTTTCCTTAAAAAATGTCTTCGGAGCTATTTTAGTAAGACTGTATTTTTCAACTGGTTCTATTCCCGCCGCGGAACAAAACAAATATTGTATGACATTGTATACAGCGCCATCTAGCCCCAAACTAAGCAACTAGGCTTGTGTTATAGTGACTAGACAACGAATAGAGTACTTATATCCCTTTTTTGTGAATACATACATAGAAACCCAGACCAGAAAGAAATACATACCGATACATAAATATTGGCGCGGGAATCGAATCCGCAACCTTATAAGTCGCAAGCGGGTGCTCGCCCGCCTCCTTGCTGCTGTATTATTTCTTTAATTTTCTATGTTTTTCTTTCAGGAAAATATTCAAAGAATGATAATAATAATAACAGCAATTTCAATATGAATTTTGCTATTAATTTGAAAGAAAATTTAATTCTGGATATACCTAATTCATATTCAGATACATATAAGGTAATTGTTTATAGTTATGGCTTCATGCGACTTGTGTATATAGCCAGTAATATTCGCATCAATTCCGGCCACAATGTGATGAAAAGTTATTTTCATTACTCATACTCCGAAAGTAGGTCTAAAGATGCCTGAAGAGCGTGTAGAAAGAAAAACTTTCAGTCCTAGGGAAAATTGCTTTCACTGACAGCTGTCATATCAAATTATGGCTTCGCGCGGCTTGTGCAATGTGCTTGTAGCCAGTATCAGTATCATTATTACGCATTAGGAACTTCAAAAACCTAACCTCCTTGCTTTAGGTAACACTAAAGAATAACAATTATGGCTTCACGTGGCTCATGCATACTGCCAGAGGTAGTATGGAGTCTCTCATTCACTCTCGTTATTATGAAGAATTTTTTGTATTATTCGTAATGAAAAGCACAGTGTTTAAAACTGGGTACCTCGGGTAAAAAACTGTGACTTTCACACCTAGGGTAATAATGTACTATTAAATAGATGAACGCTTTATTGCCCACACAAGTTACAAAATACATCAAAAATTAACTTAAAAACTTAAATTATAAAAACAAAAACAGTGGCACAATAGGTGACCTTCCTAGGAAAGAGGTCTCTTCCAAGCAACCTTGTCAAATAGGTATATTGTCTATCCGTGAGTCCAATGGTGCGCGGAAAACATCGTGATAAAATCCGCGAGTTGTCTAAAGACGTATGACGAGTTATTTCCTCTGCACACGCTCGACTAAGCTGAGAGGGTGATATAGGTGCCGTACATAGTCTACTCCATCCTCACGCAACAAGGTTTTGTGAATACAAACAAGTTTAATATTCATACAATGAAATCTAATGCTTATTTTGTTTTCAGATAAATCTATCGAGTCAAGTAATTTTGGCGATAGAAGAGGAAAATTATGAAATGCTGAATACTTTGCTTGGTGTTATTTGTACTAATGGTAAGTAATTTTTAGAGAAAAAGGTTAAAACAGGACCCTATGACTAAGACTTTACTGTCAGTCTGTCACCAGGGTAAAAACAGGACCCTATTACTAAGACTTTACTGTGAGTCTGTCACCAGGGTAAAAACAGAACCCTATTACTAATACTGTCAGCGTGTCACCAGGGTAAAAACAGGACCCTATTACTAAGACTTTACTGTGAGTCTGTCACCAGGCTGTATCTCATGAACCATGATAGCTAGACAGTTGAAATTTTTTCAGATGGTGTATTTTTCAGATGGTACGGAACCATTTTACCCGACTACAGCAAAAGGAGGCTTATGCTTTTACTATTATAGAGATCGAATTTCCAAAAATCTGACTCTATGTCAATTATATTTCAGCGTCAATCCAAACTGAACCTTATCAGAGGGCGTTAGGTGCTATAATGGCACGTTGCGCGCGCGGCGAGAACCACACCGGCGTGTCACACGCTCAACTATACTGCGGGAACTATACCATGGATTATATTATACAGGTACGTCACTTGGACGTCACCTATACGTCATTAAGGTATCCATTCCATTTCAAATATAGAAAAAAAGAAAAACAGTTATTTGGTGCAGGCACACGACAACTTTTAAATTAACACACACAAAGGAATAGGTAACATTATACAACGAAGAAAGAAACATACACTAAACCTAAGAATATTTAAAGCCATGTGCTGCCAAATGGGTCGACCTCAGCTGTAAACCACAGTCAAGCGTAACTTGACTGCAGCGCTGGTCTTCCGGCCAAACCCGCTGCCGTCGTGCGTCGTCATACGCTCCCACAAACACACAATAAAACGATAAATAAATAAAATAGCAAAATAATTAAATACGGTAAAAAGGAAAGAATAGTACATTACGGTATAAGTGTGGTAAATTGATCTTTGCATAGAGGCGGTTTATGACGCGCGAGCGGTAGCGAGCGTGTCATAAGAAGCCAAGATGCAAAGATCAATTCCACACGTATATCGTACGACGTTTTTTATCACAGTTGCGAATAAAAGAAAAGACTAGAAAAGAAAAAAAAAATAAAAAATTGCACTCCGGGAGTGCCGGCAGAAGTGAAAACTTGATTATTAACGTTGAGCATGTTTGATATTTTGGAATGGTTAGGGAATAATTTTGCCCAAATTGCTTTATCAGTATAAAAGTACTATCATTTATGTGGTAGAATACAATATTCATTTATTGCGCTATCGTACACAAACATGACAATTTATATTACATTAAAAATTTAACACTTTAAAACTATTACATTCATCGCAGGAATTCGTAAGTACATGTTTAACTGTTGCGGTATGGACTACGGAAATACGATCGAGGCCATTCGAGGCACTACATTGACTAGAGTAGAGCGTGCGTCTGTGCGTCACCCGACCGGCTCGCGCCGCGCGGCGCGGCTCGAGCCGGTCGGGTGTGTGTGTGCAGTGTGCCGTGTCCGTGTACTCGTGTAGGCACAACGCACACATTCGAACAGCCGGTTGCGCGCAAACCATTACCCGCGCCGTAGAGAGGGGATAGCTGTCTACTCTCCATCCGTCTTACGCTTTTTCGATCAGGTCACGTGTCCTGACGCGAGTTTAAGATTTTATACCCATTACAGAAAAAGTGCTCAACGCCGCTAAAGAAGTTTTCACTTCAATAATAATTAACAAAATATTTGTGATAAGTCTATGTTTACATTTTTTTAAGGCAGATTTTTTTGTTAATTATGCTCCGGAAAGGCAGGCTAAAGACTTTTAACCTATACATCCTCGTCTGACATACAATATTTTTTAGGGTTTTTTCTATTTGTTTTGCGTCGGGGGTTAAGAACAAAATACAATGGTACGGAAAAACAATATATTTAAGTAAAGAAAAAACAAAAAATAAACAACTCAATTTTTAACCGTTTTCTAAGTCATTATCACATAAAATTTTCGTTCGTAAACCGACTTTAGAGACATCCATTTTTGCTAGCTAAAAACTCTTTGGTATCTACCTTTTTTATACATCAAAACAGTATAACCCAGATAAATTAAGAATGTTTCACCTACCTAACATGTAATTAGCAGTAAGATACGTATTTAACTTATCGGGATAACTTTACAGCACTAGTTAATAAATCTAAAACGCACGCGTGCATAATATGTTGGATTATGAACCTAAAAGCCGTTGAATAAGATCCACTTTATGAGCAACTGTGATAAAAAAATAAATTAAATAGCATAAAGAAGAAGAGGAACTGCCCGTAATAAGAAAAAAAAGAAAAAGAAAAAATAGAACACAGGAATATACTTGAACAATATTTGTGATATTGACCTTTATGAGCATGATTACAAAAAAAACCCCATGAATTACTTGTGCCTTTTTTCATTGTTTGGCGCGTTCCGAAGGCACATATCCTAACTTAGTTTTTGAAATGAAATGAAATGATTTATTTGCTTGAAATATGGTACATGTCATGTTCTTAGGTAGATACTGAGTAAAATCGTTTCACACATTTCACCATAGGACTGGCGTGCATGTTTTAAGACTTTTTAGACTTTTTATTACTTATGTCACCGATTTTGATGAAAATTTTTATAAATATAAATTAAAATCTTGAGAGTAACATAGGTCACTTATTATCCCGATATTCCCACGGGATCGGGACTTACGCGGTCGGAACCGCATGACGCAGCTAGCACCAATATGGGTTTGATGCATTTGATCCAATTTAAAAAAAATGGGCCTAATCTCATTTTATTCTTTTCGCATTTGGTTATATTCGCATTTGGTCCTTTTCACATTAAGTCCCATTTGCAAATATATTTATTATTATTAAGAGCCTGTAGTGTCCCACTGCAGGGCAAAGGCCTCTCTACTCCCCTTCCACTGATCGCGATCTTGTGCGACGGATTGCCAATCTGTCATAAATTTGTCCATATCGTCTCGCCACCTTCGACGGGGTCTGCCGGGTAATCTTTTTCCGTTGGTGGGTGTCCAAAAAGTTGTTGATTTGGCCCAAAGTTCTTCCGGCATACGGCAGATATGGCCGGCCCAATTCCACTTCAGTGTGGCAGCTTTTTGGGTGACATCGACTACTTGGGTTTTGGAACGTATTTCGGTATTCCGAATTCGGTCAGTAAGTCTGACCCCGAGAATACTTCGTTCCATCGCCCTTTGGCATACCCCGAGTCCAGACCTTTGACGACCAGATTTGCAAATAATTAAACTAATCGAATCCCAAAATGTTCGTTTTCAGCTATTAACCCATTCAACGCCGGGCACCCGTAAACTGCTATGTGACGTCATAGAAGGGATACTACTGAGAGATTCTAGAAACAGTGAACTTATTGGTAAAGTAGCTGACGATGTACTCACACTACTGGCCAGTAGTCTTTGTAAGTATTCAATAAATATTGTAGGTCATTTCACACAGCGCCATCTAGCCACCAAGCTGAGCAACTAAGCTTGCGTTATGGTGGCTAGACAACGGATAGAATAGATAGATAAACACTTTATTTATACAACACACAAAACATTGAAAATAACAAGAAGGATGAGAAAGCATATTAACGACGAAATTGTACAAACAGGCGACCTTATCGCTTAAAGCGATTTCTTCCAGGCAACTTTAGGATGGAGAGGGTCTGTTTAGCTTAACTGGTAGGATGGAATATAATGTTTTTTTTAAATATTTTTGTATACTTCTTAGTAAAGATACAGAAACACCCAGACCAGGAGCCCAACCGCGCTTATTGAATAAAACAACTTAATTTTTCAAAAATCCTATGAAAGGCGTGTGGGGTGCGGGTCGGCATAAGCCGACGTGTTGACTTGAAACCGACACACTTATCGGGGTCCCAGAACCAAATTCTACCTACTATTATAAATTCGAAAGTTTTTTTATACACGGTGCAACAAGGGGGTTGGATTATCGGTTGCTGGAGGGTGGAGTATCAGATTTTAGGCTGAAATCTGATTTTGTCTAAAATTTCACTAAAGTCCAAATAACTTCTGAACCACTAAATATTCCAGAACATACATGTGGGATCGTTGCCTAGGGTTTCGGGGTGTCTAGAAACGTGGAGATCGAAAGGAAACACCCTGGCTCACTTTCAAACACTATATTCCTTGAATATCTTCGTTCGTCGTCTTAATTAACATAATCTCCATCTTTTTTTTTAATCCTTTCATTCCTCTCCCTCTTCCGGCTTTCTTTCTCATTCAACCCACTCTTTCCGCATTTCCTTCAGATAAACATTCATACTATCACCAAACTAAGTATTTTCATCCGTCATAGATCATTCATCGTTCTCGTACACAACATTTCCATTCCATTCCTACATGCATGGGGGTTCAATCGATAGGTAATGAGGTCCCCCACCTTCCAGCAACCGATGATCCACCCCCCTTGTTACACCGTGTATATTTGTTTGTTTGTTCCCCTTCCACTGTCAAACGACTTTACCGATTTGGATAAAAACTGGCATAGTGGTAGCTTAGAGAATAGAGCGGGAACCGATTGCGATGAAACTCGGTATCTAGATAGCTGGAGACCTGGATTAACACAAAGGCTACTTTTTATCCCGAATTTCCCGCGGGATCGGGACTTACGCATGTGAAACAGCGAGACCCAGCTAGTACAGTATATAAATATTTTTTTGAGGCGGGCATCGAAGCCGCAACCTTTTGCGTGGCAGGCGGGTGTTCGCCCAATGAGATCGTCTTTAACCATTTTTATTTAATTTTCAGTGACACACAGACAGGCAGGCTTAGACCTTCTACAATCACTATTGCAACCTTTAAAAGAAAACAATGAAGTAACAAAGAGAATACTACCAAAACTACTAATTCTAGTAACGACTACTAATGAATCTGACACTTTTTTACTAATAGATGAAATACAAAAGCTTTTAAAAGAAAAAATCGAACTCTTCGAAAGTGAAGCTTTAAACACGTCCCTGAATATTATTCTGAAAAATTTACTAAAGATTAGTAATAATGACCTTATTGCTCATAGAAATTATAGTAATTTAGTAAAAAGCGCCACTGAACTGGTTAAAACTGTGTGCGAACTGAAGCGGCTTGACATTTGGGCTGTCGTCAGTTCTCTATTTGACAGCTGTCAGAGTGACAGTGACAGATGTTTGATTGTGGCCGCGGAGTTGGCGGGAAAATTCGATGCGTTGGTTTCAAATGAGTTTTTCGAAGTGAGAAATGGATTTTTGGAGAGAATGCTTTTTGAATTTGATGCAGATTTAAATGAATATAATTTGGAAAATATCTTGATGTTTTTGAGTACGTTTGTTTCTGTGCTTTTGGAGTTTCATAGACAGGTAAGTTTTGCAAATATTATACAGGATTATTGGTAACTATACTAGCAAGCCGTTGAGGGCTACTTCTGTGCACCTTAACAAACAACTTTTGTTCACAGACTTTTGGAAATTCGAAAAATTTATAAAATTTTTGAGGTTATGTAAATTCAAAAAACAACAGATATTTATATTTTTATAACAAAATAAAATCAACTGATTTTATATCAAAATAAGGTTAATAACGTCTCCGTGTAAGGATCAGCTGATTTTCAGGTAAATCTAACTTTAAAATTTCAAATTTTTTCTAAAAGTCTGTGAACAAAAGTTGTTTGTTTAGGTGCACAGAAGTAGCCTTCAACGGCATGCTAGTATAATTACCAATAAGTGCACCCTGCTGTTTTAACCGCGTTAATGACTCTTTTTAAGTGATATTGTTTTTCTACAAACAAAAAAAACGTTATAGCTACGAATTTTAACAGTCCCTTATTTATTTATTATTATTATAGTCAATTAAAACGATACATTACCATTTATATTCATTCATATTCATATTCATTTATATTCAAATTTTTTTTATAATAATAATAATTAGATCACCCTAACATGCATATCTCTCCCAAAGCTTCAAACATTCTGACAATATAGATCTCCACTCATCCGCAAACAGATCACATTCAGGTTTCGAATCCAGGAGAGCGTTAATAGCGGTTAGGCTACGTAGGATGGCTTGGTTTCTCTTTAGTTTCAGACTCGTAGCTCCTGTAGTTTTAGAAATTACACCTACATACAATACTTAAACTTTTCGGTGGCAAATACTTTGGAATTTTGACGTGATAACGTCTATTAAATTGATAAACACCAGCATTCACAAAAAAGTGTCACGTCATTGTCACGTTCCGGTGACGTCATTGCCATGCGCAGTGCGCATGATAATAATATCGCTTATCTGGGCTTGTGTTATGGTGACGAGTGACGAATAGAAGACTTATAAAGAAAAAAATATGTTTAGGAAAAAAATCTAAATTTTTCATCGATTTCTTATGACGTTATCACGTAAAATCGTCGTCCGTAAACCGACTTTACAGACAACCTTTTTTTTATCTTAACTCTTTTTTTTCTTTTTCAGCAAATAAAAGTTTACATAAATAACCTAATAAAGAATCTAAAGCCAAAACATGTAATATTTCTAAGAAAAAAACTCACAATTTTAATCTCGCAATACTCTGATGTTATCGAGATAAAATCCTTAGTAATATGGCTAGAGAAACAACCGCTAGATGCCGCGACGAGCGACCTGGAACGAAACCTGATCGGCGGCCATTTTGAAAGTTTGACAGCTGTCAGAATCCTCCTCGAGACGTTCAAAGTGAAAGACCCGGCTGTCAGTCTTACGTTTCTAAACGGATTCGCGCAGAAATGGCCTAGGATGGTCTTGAAGATGTTCGCAGCTGGTTTTTTGAAATATTTGACAGTTGAGCTGTCATTTTTAACAGATCTATTAAAGATTTCTCTGAGGTTTCTGACGGTTTCCGATTTGAAGAAGTTAGTTTTGGAAGGGCATAACTTGAGAGGGGTCAGAAATGAGAAATTGGGTCTGGAATTTTGTACTTTCTTCGTCGATGTGTTTTTTGTGTATTTCCTGAGGAAGCCCTTTTTGTTGTTCGATGATGATATGTCGGAATGCGCTGTCATTTTGAACGATATTGTCAGAATGGTTGTTAGAAAGAGATGCGAGATGCATTACGAAGATTTGTTCGAGTTGGTCCAAGGTGTAAGTATGATCTTTTCTTTTTTTAAGGTTCCATACTTTAAGAGTAACAAGAAATTAAATTTAGAATTTAAAATCCTCAGAATTTTATCCCCCATAACTTTTAGTTGGCTGAACCGATTTCGACCAAACGTAGCTAAGAACACTCCCGACTAATTCACCTTTCAAACAAAGGAAACAAAATTGAAATCGGTTCAGCCGTTCGGGAGCTACGATGCCACAGACAGACACACACAGACACGTCAAACTTATAACACCGCGTCGTGGACATTTGGCCCGCAGGCCAGTTTTTTTTTTGCGTTCGGGCTTAAAAAAGGGACCTTTTTATTGATACTCCACTGTCCGTCTGTCTGTCACTAGGATGTATCTCATGAACCGTGATGGCTAGATAATTGAAATTCTTACAGATTATGTATTTTTTTGTAATAAACTAGCAGCGCTCTGCGGTTTCACCCCAGATCCGGTGGGAATATCGTGATAAAAAATAGCCTATGTTATTCCCAATGAATCAATGTATCCTCATACCAGATTTCATTAAAATCGGTCCAGTAGATTCGGAGCCTATGCGTTACAAAAAAACAAAAAATTGCTTTATAATATTAGTGTATTTATTTATGTGTAGAGAGGTAATTATTGACGACGTCTGTGGCGCGTTAGGTTTCGGGTTTGATTCTTGCGTCAAACAAATATATATGACGGAGCACCACCAATCTCGTCGTCCACTTGACGACTCATTGGTTAATAGTTTTTGTAAGTGGTTTATGGTTATGGTACAAACAAAAAAAAACAAAACGATCTTTCCTCTTTAATATTAGTATAGATTTTTTAAAAAGCGTTTCTATTTTGTATGTTTATTGACTTCTTTATTTTCAGCTCTGGCCTAAATACGCAGTCCGCACAGAATTCGCGCAAAAACAGAAACTTCTATTGGACCTATCGTTTCTAAGTAAGAAACTAAGTGCTTCTAGTGAGCCTATACAATGGGCCATATCGGTACTCAATGATGAGAATGCAGATGTTCATGAGAAGGTACTCCTGGTTGGTGTCTTGCCTGGCGGGGAGGCGTGTAGGTAAGTTTAACAGTTTGAAGGTCATTAGTTGAGTGTTTCTAGACTTTGAAGTTCGTTAGGTGTGTATTAGTGGAGTTTGAAGTTATTTAGTCGACTGTTAATAGAGTTTGAAGTTTGTTAGTTGAGTATTAATAGCGTGTGAAGTTCGTTAGTTGACTGTATGTAGAGTTTGAAGTTGGTTAGTTAATTATTAGGGAAGTTTCAAGTTCGTTAGTTGATATTTTGTAGAGTTTAAAGAAATATGGACACCTAGGTTCAGGTTGAGGGCTCAGATTTCCGCACTTAGGCATCCGTCTGTCCATTGCGCGTGATCTTCGACTGGACACCTATTTTAATAGTTTGAAGTTCGTTAGTTAAATATTAGGAAAGTTAATTTAATTTAATTTATTAACATTCATATGGTAGGTACAATAGGCATACAAGTTTTTATATTAGACCTGCCGGGCATTGCAATTGCATAAAATGAAATAAAAATTCGAATTTCCAAAAGTTGTTTGTTTAGGTACACAGAAGTAGCCCTCAACGGCTTGATTATATGATTACCAATAACCCTGTATGAAATATGTTATTTTTGGTTCACGTCCGTCGGCTCCCCTAACGGATCCCCCACTCCCGACCGTCCCCCTGTCGATAACTTTTCACGACCGTCTCGGGTCCCCTGGACTGGGGGAGACGACAGTCGTTAATTTAAAATTAGAAAGAAAGAAATCATTTATTGAGTACAAACAGGAAGGAAGAAATGAACATGACAAAAAAATACATTAAAAAAAACTTGGAAGGTGTCAAGGGACAAAGGATGTTAATCCTTTGTCCCTAGTGAAGGAATTGTAATAAAATGAAAAAAGTTGCAACTTTTGGTCTTAATTTTTTCCGTCTAGCCCCCTTTCGCAACGCGCGATAAGCGACTTCGTTCCAACAAAAAGTGACATAAAAAAGAAAAAAATAATGTTCGAGCGCCTTGCGGATCCCCTTTACTCCCACAGGGGATTCGTCGTGAACATGTATGTCCTCAACGGAAGACCAGCGCTAGTCAAAAGACTAGCATTTCGCTGAGTTGGGGTCCGTTTTGAACAATTGTTAGCTATTTGTAATTTGATTTTATCATCTGGGTTGTTTTTATTTCATTCATTCATTTATTCAATAAATATTGCAGGACATGCCACACATCGCCATCTAACCCCAAGCTAAGTAACTACACTTGTGTTATGGGTGCTAGACAACTCATATACTACTTATATACTTTTCTTTTGTAAATATATACTTATCTACAATATAAAAATAAGTCGGGTTTTCCTTCCTGACGCTATAACTCCAGAACGCACGAACCGATTTCTTTTTTTGATTGGTTTTGCATTCGTTGGAAAGGTCTCGGGCTCCGTGAGGTTAATGCAAAGAAAATTCAGGAAAATCTGGTGGCGAATCGGAGTTCGCCGGGTTTGCTAGTAATACATAGAAACAACCAGACCTCAGACAAATATCTAAGCATAAATACTTGTCTGAGGCGGGAATCGAACCCGCAACCCTGTGTTTGGCAGTCCGGCATGGTGACCATTGTGCCAACTGGGTCGTCAATTAATTAATACAAGAAACAGAGAGAAAGGGTCAGGCTGAAAACCAGCGCTGTGCAGCTACGTCTCAAAGCATATGCTGAGCCTGCTCCTTTTGCCATACCTTCTTATTAGTTACTGTAATTTTATGCCAATGAACGATTATTTATTTATTATTTTGACGACCCAGTTAGCAGGTCACCATGCCGGACTGCCAAACACAGGGTTGCGGGTTCGATTCCCGCCTCAGACAACTATTTGTGCTTAAATATTTATCTGTGGTCTGGTTGTTTCTATGTATTATAAGTATATATTTACAAAATAAAAGTATTTATGTAGTATATGAGTTGTCTAGCACCCATAACACAATTCTAGTTACTTGGGGCTAGATGGCGATGTGTGGAATGTCCTGTAATATATTTTTATTTATTAAGCTTTATAATCTCTGTTTTTGTTGCAAATAAATAATTATTTATTGTTTTTCCAGTGATATATATAGAAGATATGCATCAGTACTGCCGTGCCGTCTGTCGGAAGTAAGCGGTACAAACCACTCTGTATTGAGGAGTCTGTTAGATGCAACAGCTATACAAACCGATCTAACGTTATTGGATATTATTATAACGCTAGCGGCCGGTGAGAATATCTATTTTACCTACTTAATATTATATAAAGGTACTTGTACTTGAACGGGCTGTTTTCTGCAATTAGACCCTTTTTAATTGGGTCCTTTTTGCGTGAGGATGGAGTAGGCTTGCCCAGCACCTACTACCCTCTCAGCCTAGTCGAACATTTCCAGAGGAGAGAACTTGTCAATACTTCTGGAGTCAACTAAGCCCCGGGTTTCATCACGATGTTTTCCTTCACCGTAAGAGCAATGTAAATAAGCGTACATACATTTTTCTTAAGAAAAATACATTGGTGCACGGGATTCGAACCTGAGACCTTCAGAATGAAAGTCGAGGTACCTACTACTAAGCCAACACCGCTCTATTATAAAGAGGTAACATTTGAACTGATTTAGATGAAATTTAGCGTCATCCTGGTCTTTTCCCTGTCTTATTTATTAAGATTCCATATCCAAAGGGTAAAAACCAAAACCCTTGTACAAAGATTTCACTGTCCGTCTGTCTGTCACCAGGCC
The DNA here is from genome assembly GCA_951213275.1 of Idaea straminata. NCBI lineage: Eukaryota > Metazoa > Arthropoda > Insecta > Lepidoptera > Geometridae > Idaea > Idaea straminata. The sequence continues at coordinate 759,397 of OX577875.1, read as the reverse complement.
GTATCTTATGAACCGTGATAGCTAGACAGTTGAACAGTTGATTATGTAAATCTGTTGCCGCTATAACAAAAAATACTAAAAACAGAGAAAAAACTTATTAAGTTGGGCTCCCATACAAAATAGTATTAGCCAGTATAAGCAAATATTTTATTATTATTAAGAGCCTGTAGTGTCCCAGAGCAAAAGTTCCTCCCCTTCCACTAATCGCGATATTGTGTGACGGATTGCAAATCTGCCGGTTTGTCCAAGCAAATCTTTAAATCATAAAAACCGTTTTAGACTTCTCCCTGTCCAAGCAAATCTTTGAATCATAAAAACCGTTTCAGACTTCTCCCCGTCCAAGCAAATCTTTGAATCATAAAAACCGTTTCAGACTTCTCCCCGTCCAAGCAAATCTTTGAATCATAAAAACCGTTTCAGACTTCTCCCCGTCCAAGCAAATCTTTGAATCATAAAAACCGTTTCAGACTTCTCCCTGTCCAAGCAAATCTTTAAATCATAAAAACCGTTTCAGACTTCTCCCTGTCCAAGCAAATCTTTGAATCATAAAAACCGTTTCAGACTTCTCCCTGTCCAAGCAAATCTTTGAATCATAAAAACCGTTTCAGACTTCTCCCTGTCCAAGCAAATCTTTGAATCATAAAAACCGTTTCAGACTTCTCCCTGTCCAAGCAAATCTTTGAATCATAAAAACCGTTTCAGACTTCTCCCTGTCCAAGCAAATCTTTGAATCATAAAAACCGTTTCAGACTTCTCCCTGTCCAAGCAAATCTTTGAATCATAAAAACCGTTTCAGACTTCTCCCTGTCCAAGCAAATCTTTGAATCATTAAAACCGTTTCAGACTTCTCCCTGTCCAAGCAAATCTTTAAATCATAAAAACCGTTTCAGACTTCTCCCTGTCCAAGCAAATCTTTGAATCATAAAAACCGTTTCAGACTTCTCCCTGTCCAAGCAAATCTTTAAATCATAAAAACCGCTTCTGACTTCTCCTTGTCCAAGCAAATCTTTAAATCATAAAAACCGCTTCAGAATTTTCCTTGTCTAAGCAAATCTTTAAATCATAAAAACCGTTTCAGACTTCTCCTTGTCCAAGCAAATCTTTAAATCATAAAAACCGCTTCAGACTTCTTGGCCAAGCAAATCGTTAAATCATAAAAAACCGCTTCAGACCTCTCCTTGTCCAAGCAAATCTTTAAATCATAAAAACCGCTTCAGACTTCTTGGCCAAGCAAATCGTTAAATCATAAAAACCGTTTCAGACTTCTCCTTGTCCAAGCAAATCTTTAAATCATAAAAACCGCTTCAGACATCTTCTTGTCCAACCAAATCTTTAAATCATAAAAACCGCTTCAGACTTCTTGGCCAAGCAAATCGTTAAATCATAAAAACCGCTTCAGACTTCTCCTTGTCCAAGCAAATCTTTAAATCATAAAGCCCGCTTCAGACTTTCCCCCTTAAAATTCCAGGTGATCCAGCCCCAGGTTGGTGGGACTCAGGGTTCTCATCGTGCATGGCTTCCGTGGCCATATCCCCTGACGTAGACAGGGTCTATAATTTACTCCATACCAGATGTTGGGAGGGTATCAGTGCTACTGTCTGCGTGAGGCTTTTCATTCCATTAATAAGGTACCTGTGTGCGTCATAAGTCCACTTCTTCTTCTCGTATAGTGCTGTGGCTCACCTATTGTTGGAGTTTTCAGATCGCCTTAAGGCCTCTAACTTGATCTAACGACTGCTACTAGAGGTAGCAACCGGGACCAACGGCTTAAAGTGCCTTCAGTGGTCTACAATGATTCTATAAACCAGTATTTGACTTACGACTTTCTTCTAATAGACGTTACACACAAACCTAAATAAAAATAAAATAAATATTGCAGGACATTCCACACATCGCCATCTAGCCCCAAGCTAAGTAACTACACTTGTGTTATGGGTGCTAGACAACTCATATACTACTTATATGACGACCCTATTGGCACAATGGTCACCATGCCGGACTGCCAAACACAATAACCAGACCATAGACAAATATCTAAGGATAAATACATGTCTGAGGCGGGAAATAGAACCCGCGACCCTGTGTTTAACAGTCCGGTATGGTGACCATTGTGCCAACTGGGTCGTCAAATTCTTTATTTTATTTATTTATTTCCCAGATACTCAACCCCAACAACAGTAACAACCTTCATATCAGATAAGATACAAGAGTTGTTCAACAAGTTGCGCCACACGAAGTCGCCCAGTACTAATTACTTTTACCACAAATATGTTGCTGATTGTGTCCGTGTGATCTCCATTCTATTGGCTGTTGTTGAGAAGGTAAGACGTTTTATACAGCGCTATCTAGCGACGAACTTAATTCTGTTTGCCTATAAATGTTCTGGTGGGAGGCTTCCGAAATGAAAATCAAAATTCTTCAATAATTTGGAATCATACAATTTTCACGACATTAACTTTGAAGCGTCTTAAAAATGTAGTTAGGACTAGCTTTTGCCCGTGACTTCGTCCGCGGAAAAGTCTAAAATGGACCAAGGAATCACGTAGTCCCATACAAACTTTACCCCCCTTTTTCACCCCCTTAGGGGTAGAATTTCGGAAAATCCTTTCTTATCAGATACGTACGTCATACAAAGAACACACCCTCCAAGTTTCAGGTCTCTACGATCAGCGGTTTAGGCTGTGCGTTGATCCGTCAGTCAGTCAGGACAAAGCGTTTGATATGTATTGATGTGTGTCTTCGGAACGGGCTCATCAATGAGAAGAAGGCATAGGAAATTCATGGGGGTTTTTCCTTTTAAAAAACGAGACCCTATTACTAAGACTCCACTGTCCGTCTGTCTATCACCAGGCTGTATCTCATGAACCGTGATATCTAGACAGGTGAAATTTTTATAGATGATGTATTTCTGTTGCCGCTATAACAACAGATACTAAAAACAGCAAAAAGTAAATATTTTTTGAGTATGTTTTTAAGTATTTCAGGTTATTTTCATGTTTACTATTTTTTAGGCAATAGTTTTTTTATTTACACTCCCAAAAGAGTAGGCAAAAGACTTTCAACATATACAGCCTCGTCTGACATACAATATTATTAAAATTAGGGTTAAATTAGGGTTATTAAAATAGGTAATATAAATTAGGGTTGTTTTGCTCTAACAGAATATAATGGTACGGAACGCTTCAAGCGCGCGTCCGACTCACACTTGACCCGTCTTTGTTCCAGGTCTCTCCCCAACACCTAGAATCCCCTACATCCCCCCTCTACAGCCACATACAAACAGACAAATCGTGGCACCTTGTCCGTGAGTTGTGCAGGCTATGTGTTAAGCTAAGGGATAAAGTGCAGACGCCGGACGGCGCTAGTCAAGAATTGGGGGATTTGTGCAGGTGAGTTGTTTAATCCCGTCGTTTTACTGGTGTAAGTCCCGATCCCTTGGGAATAGATAGATAGATAGATAAACACTTTATTGCACCATAAAAACAGAACGCAAAATGATTACATACAACAAAAACAAAAATAAATTCTAACTTATCTATATACTAGCTGCGCCCCGCGGTTTCACCTGCGTAAGTCCCGATCCCGTGGGAATATCGAAAAAAATATCCTATGTCCGTCTTCTGATTGTAAGCTACCTCCCCACCAATTTTCAGCCAAATCGGTTTAGTCGTTCCCGAGTTATAAATGGTGTAACTAACACGACTTTCTTTTATATATATGGTTAACTAATACACTAAAATACTGTTAAAAAAATATACAACGATCAACTAAATCAATTTCTTATTAATTAATTTAAAATAAGTTTACAAAATACATCAAATCAGACCTAACACAAATAGAAATGAACAACTAAAATTAACAAATGAAAAATGAACATTAAAGTAAGAACGTCCGTCTATCCCTGGAGCCGAGAATAAAGTGAGCTTCGCACTGGCCGCCGTGCTGCCTCGATCCTCACGCGCCCCTCCAAGCTACCGTCTCCTGGTGGTGGCTAGTGATGACGCAATTTAAGCCACGCCTACTGCTGTCTGCTTAATATATAGATATAAAAGGGAAAATCACTGACTCACTCACTCATCACGAAATCTCAGAAACTACAAGTGCTAGGAGTCTCAAATTTTGCAAGGGGGTTTCTTTTATGCTCACTGAGACGGGATTTTGCGAAATTCAACCCCTAAGGGGGGCAAATGGGGGGTGGAAGTTTGTTTGAAGGTTTGATTTTTTTAAAGGTAGAAACTTGAAAATTAGAATTATATATTCTTATCGTAAATAAATGATGACGTGTTTCAGGGATTTTCAATTTTCCTATTTTAAGGAGGGAAAAATTTGTAAAAAATGAGTTTGTTAAGAGTCTGTTGCTGTGTTACCGACTTTTGGTTGCTGTAGTTACATACATTACTTGACGACCCAGTTGGCACAATGGTTACTACGCCGGACTGCCAAACACAGGGTTGCGGGTTCGATTCCCGCCTCAGACATGTATTTATGCTTAGATATTTGTCTGTGGTCTGGTTGTTTCTATGTATTATAAGTATATATTTACAAAAGAAAAGTATTTATGTAGTATATGAGTTGTCTAGCACCCATAACACAAGTGTAGTTACTTAACTTGGGGCTAGATGGCGATGTGTGGAATGTCCTGTAATATTTATTTATCCTTCACGCTAAAACTACTGGACCGATTGCTACTACTTTACTTACTACTTTAAAATTAAACCTACTGGAAGCAGACGTCAAGGTACTTTAGAAACAACCCATAAATGCAAAGGTCTTCTTAAGAGAATGAGTGTAAACTGTATGGGACCTATTATTTATAACAAAATTCCACCGTCAATTAGATCTCTTAATGACAGTAAACAGTTTAAAACTGCACTCAATGGCTTCCTTGCTGGAAAAGCGTATTATGACACAAGAGATTTTTTAAATGATAAATTATTGTAATAATTAAAACTTATTAACAATTAAGTAGGTACATAAAAATATCAATCTGACATAATTATTAATTTATTTGACATTTTTATTTTATTAGCCATTGACATTTATCATTCTTATTCATTTATTTTTCTTAAATTTAGATTTTTATAAAAATAAACTGAATACAAATATATACACTATAAAAACTTATAAAATAATTTTATCTAAGCGATTAAACTTAACCTAAATAAAATGTAATTTACAAGTTTAAAAATAATGTATAAATTTTGCATCTAAAACAGTAAATCAATATAAAAACCTAAACCTAGAGTACCATCGGCAGCGAGGCAGGGCCCAGGCTACCGATGGTTAGGGCCGCAGAGAAAGGAATCTTCTGACAATACGTGCCGTATCCAAGATTACTGCCTTCTGGATCTGACCCTTGACCCAACCATCCAGCGAGAGCCTCTTGAGGTGTTGATCAAGGCTCTTCGCTATTAGTCCATTTGCCGATACAACTATCGGAACAATACTCGTCGAATCAACGTCCCACATGGCGGTGATCTCGTGGGCCAAGTCCAAGTACTTAGGTACCAGGTGTCACCGGCTGCGATATCCCGGGTGGATCTAGGCGCTGAAGATGATGATTTTGCTAATATGAGCGTAAGTACCCAGTGCAATGAGCATTTGAGGAGGACTTTGGAAGATGCGATTAAATTGTACAGATCCCCAGCTAGTTCTAGGCCACGAATGCCTCGTTTGCCTACACATAGACGGAATTTGGCGTTAGTGGGTGCCCTAGATGACTTACTAGCTCCCTACTTGGGTGCTAGTGAGGATTTAATCGATACTCACTCCATCCTGTACTGCGGGGCTATTACGGCGTGTCGTGTAGCTCGTGTCAGATTTCCGGACCCTGACCGAGCCCCTCGCCCCCCGTCATATGTCCCCGCTTGGCAGGTGCGGATCGAGCGACGTATCGATACATTTAGGACACTCATTGCAAAGCTAATCTGCTTCAGAGGAGGCAACACTCGCCCCCGAGTCATGCGTTTCGTGAACCAAGCCTTTGCTGGGACCGGTATTAGACCGCAACAGTACATGTCTTGTGTCACGGAACGCATTGACTTTCTGAAGCAGAAAATCTATGCGTGGGCAAAACGCATTCGGCGCTACAGACAGCGTGTGAATCGGTACCAACTAAATCGTTTATTTCAGAGTGATCAAAGGAAGGTGTACAGAAAGTGGGAAAAGCCTAGTCAGTGTGTGATCGAGGAGCAAAGACCAGATACTCGAGCCATGATTAATTTCTGGCGTGATATCTGGTCGGTGCCCGTTGAACACACCGAGGGTGACTGGATGCGTGTAGTTAGTGACATGTGTGAGCCAATCGAGACCATGGGGGCCATAAGTATAACACCATTAGATGTGAAATGTGCGATTCGTACGGCCCAGAACTGGAAAAGTCCTGGACCAGACGGGTTGCACAACTTTTGGTTGAAGTGGTTTCGGAGCTCGCATATTCGACTGGCTACACAATTCCAAGAGGCCCTTGAACTAGGTTCTCTTCCTAACTTTTTAACAACCGGTGTCACCTTCCTGCTCCATAAGTCCGGTAGTACCACGGAAGCTAAGAACTATAGACCCATTACATGCTTACCTACCATCTATAAGCTCCTTACTTCCATTCTGACGATCAAAATTAATTCGCACATTGTTGCGAATAAAATTTTGGCCCCAGCTCAGAATGGATGTAGGATAGGGTCCCGTGGTACTAAGGAGCTCCTCCTCATAGACATGGCCGTATGCCAACAGGTTCGTCGGAACAGAAGGAATATTTCTACTGCCTGGATCGACTACAAAAAGGCCTACGATTCGGTGCCTCATTCATGGTTAAGAAGGGTCTTAGAGTTGTATAAAATCGATACAACTCTAAGAAATTTTCTTGATTCATGCATGAGGCAATGGATCACGGTGCTTTGTCAACCGGGCGGTGTAGATACTCTTTCCGAGCCGGAGGACTACATAAGGATTGAGCGGGGTATATTCCAGGGTGACAGTCTGAGTCCCCTGTGGTTTTGTCTAGCCCTGAATCCTCTTAGCACTTTGCTTAAGAATTCAGGGTTAGGCTATCGACTACGGAGAGAGGGTGAGGTTATATCTCACTTGCTGTACATGGACGATCTCAAACTTTTTGCTACTAAAAAACCAGAGTAGATGACCTTGTTAGCAATTACTCGTAATTTCAGCAGCGCCATCAATATGGAGTTCGGTATCGATAAGTGTGCGGTCTTACATGTACAACGAGGGAAAGTTGTAAATTCATCAGATTTGTAACTTTCAGAGACAATATCGCTCAGATCTCTCTCTGAAGGCGAAACTTACAAATATCTAGGTATGGCAGAAGCATTAGCTATTGACGGGGACATAAAACAGTCGGTGAAAGAGCGTTTCTTTGGTCGCTTGACAAAAGTTCTTAACAGTCTTCTGTCGGGTGGCAACAAAGTGCGAGCTTTCAATGGCTGGGTTATGCCTTTACTCATCTATACTTTTGGTATACTTAGATGGACTCAGACTGAGCTTGACGCTCTGGATCGGAGAGTACGTTCACAGCTGACAGCCCATCGCATGCTTCATCCGCGCTCATCGGTGATGAGACTGTACATTCCTCGAAAGAGTGGTGGTCGATTCTTTTTAAATGCTAAGACCCTACACAATCAGGAAGTGTGCAGCCTTAGGGAATACTTTCTCAGATCCGAGAGTGAGATGCATTGTGATGTGGTAGCAGTGGATAATAACCTCACTCCGCTCTCCTTGGCAAAAGAGATTTGGCGTAAACCTTCGATACTCAGCGTCGAGGACCGCAAGGACATATGGAAGAGCAAGGAACTGCACGGGAGGTTTTATCGGGCTCTTACGGATCATTTATAAATTATATAACATTTATCAAATTGTTATATAATTTTATTGCATGATTTTTATTTTATATCGAGACTCATTTGATTTTTACTTAAATTCTTTCTTTTGACATCTTCATATGCCGATAAGGCGAAACATGGCTGTAACTATTTAATCTCAATCAACACCACTATTGTACCCATGTTTTATGAAATAAATGAATATGAATATGCTATGAAACTCGGTATGTAGATAGCTGGAGACCTGAATTAACACATAGGCTACTTTTTATCTCGAAATTCCCACGGGATCGGGACTTACGCGGGTGAAACCGCGGGGCGCAGCTAGTAACTACTTATATGCTAAAAGAAAATTGTTATTTAGTACCTTACAATATGGCACAATAGGCGGCGTTATCGCTAAAAGCGATCTCTTCCAGGCAACCTTTGGATGGACAAGAATTAAGGAAGGGGATGGGTGGGTTGTTTATAACGCGATAGAAATATAAGGAGGATAATAATAAATACGTATTAAAATAATATATAATGTAAAATAATATATATATAAATAATTAAACATACATACAATAAAAATAAATACATATCAACACATAAATATAAACGTACAATGAAACAATAGGACATTCATATGTTTGATTGACTAGCTTCAGCGAGAGCAAGGTAATGTGAATATCGGGATAAAAACTAGCCTAAGAGGTCTACCTCACTGGAACGCCATGGTGACGTCGCATACTGGAACGAAAATCCATGTTAGTGGAATTAGCCACTTCAAATCTTCGAGTACTTTATTTTGAAAAAAAGTATACGGAAATCTGTTCTACTCATGAATACTAATATTTGTTGTTCCTATGAAAGTTTCGTAAAGGGCTTATTTCAAGATAGATAGACAGATAACTTTATTCGTACAACACAGTAAGAAACAGAACACTATATACACAAAGTAAAGTAATAGCTAGAAAGTATAAGTTGCACAAATGGGCGGCCTTATCGCTGAAAGCGATTTCTTCCAGGCAACCTTTGGATGGAGAAGAACTGATTCAGCTTTAATGGTGGGTTGTGAATTTACTCAAACAGGATATCAAACATAACCTGTAACAGGTGATAATATAAAGTATTATCTTATCAAGACTTATCGCTAATAGAAATTTTTGCAACGAAGTTCCTTATCGCGCGTTCCGAAAGGGGGCTAGACGGAGAAAATTAAGACCAAAAGTTGTAACAACACTTTTTTACTATAGTTGTTAGCCATGCGGCGTGCGCGTGTTTTTCTGTCTGTCTCTCTCTCTCTCATAGAAAGCAAGCCAGTTATTTTCGTTTCGTCTTTCTTCGTTCCATCCGGGTGTCCCTTGTTTTTTGTATGCATTAAACAAAATAAAATAAAATGTCCATATGGTAAATACAAACTATACAAACTTCGCCCCCTTTTTCACCCCCTTAGAGATAAAATGCCCCCCTTTTCACCCCCTTACAGATAAAATGCCCCCCTTTTTCACCCCCTTAGGAATAAAATTTCGGAAAATCCTTATCGGATGCCTACGTCATACAAAGAAGACACCCTCCAAGTTTCAGGTCTCTACGATCAGCGGTTTAGGCTGTGCGTTGATCCGTCAGTCAGACATTCAGGACAAAGAATTTTATATGTATAGATAAGGTTAGCTTGGGGCTAGATGTCGATGTGTGGAATGTATGCGTGATTGCATTACAATCACAAAAAATACCTTCAAAGTTGCTCAAAATACCCTCGAAGTCATTTTTTGGTATTATTGAAAATGTTATTTTTTAACTCCCTACGCCAAAACGACAGGGTGTTATAAGTTTGACGTGTCTGTGCGCGTATGTGTGTGTGTGGCATCGTAGCTCCCAAACGGCTGGACCGATTTTGATTTCCTTTTTAATTTTTGTAATCCATTTGATATTGCAATGTAATTTACGAGAATTGGTGATTTTAGATGACTTTCTGACAATATGAGTGATATGGCCTCATTTATGGCATCATTAAAATATATTTAATTTGGTTTATTATCTTCTAGAACCGTCCAAACGACAGCCTATAACTGCCTCTGTGCCTGCATCACTATATGGAAACCTGACGAGAAACTATATCAAACTATTTACGACCTTAATGCTTGGGAAAAGGTCTCAAATTCTAATGAAGAATATGAGCTACCTATTAGAGCTCAGTGGGTGAGTATTAAACGCAAACAAAAAGAAAAATAAAAGAAAATGAATAGTACATTACGATATAAGTGTGGTAAATTGATCTTTGCATAGGGCTGTTTATGACGCGCGAGCGGGAGCGAGCGTGTTAAAGAAGCCAAGATGCAAAGATCAATTCCACACGTATATCGTACGACGTTTTTTATCACAGTTGCGAATAAAAGAAAAGACTTGAAAAGAAAACAAAATAATAATTAACAAAATATTTATGATAGCTTGATAAGTCTATGTTTACATTTTTTTAAGGCAATATTTTATATAGTATAACCCAGATAAATTAAGAATGTTTCACCTACCTAACATGTAATTAGCAGTAAGATACGTATTTACGGATAACTTTATAGCACTAGGTTGGTAATGTAAAACGCACGCGTGCATAATATGTTGGATTATGAGCCTAAAAGCCGTTGAATAAGATCCACTTTATGAGCAACTGTGATAAAAAAATATTTATTAACTTAAACCTAATGTTAACATGATACATTGACTGTGGCTCCCACACTAAACAATGTTTGTATCGTGGGGTTCCAGAATAAACGATTATCTAGGCTAAACTTCGATCAATAATGCCTTTAGACACAACAGGCATAGTAACTTAAAATGCCTCGGTGCATTTTGTGACCCATGACAAATAGAAGGCATTATGGCGAACTAATAATGCCTTTACACCGAACTGCTAAAGCGTCTCGGAAACGGGTTATTTAACCAAACATGAAATCCTCGATAATGACGACCCAGTTGGCACAATGGTCATCATGCCGGACTGTCAAACACAGGGTTGCGGGTTCGATTCCCGCCTCAGACATGTATTTATGTTTAGATATTTGTCTGTGGTCTGGTTTTTCTATGTATGTATTTATAAAAGAAAAGTATATAAGTAGTATATGAGTTGTCTAGCACCCATAATACAAGTCTGGTAACTTAGCTTGGGGCTAGATGGCGATGTGTGGAATGTCCTACAATATTTATATTTATAAGTGTATATTTACAACAAACGTATAACGTATTTAAGTAGAATATCCGTTGTCTGGCACCCATAACACAAGTGTAGTTACTTAGCTTGGGGCTAGATGGCGGTGTGTGGTATGTCCTGCAATATTTATTTGTTATTTTAGACTGGTGTTTTTATTGGAACGCTCATTTAAGTGCTCCGGGCTCGTGATTGGTCAAATCAAAATGATCACATTCCGTCTCGCTCGCACCACACTGCTTCGTAAATTTTTGTGATATTTGTGACATTTTAAAAATTACCAATATATTAAAAACAAAACAATTATTAAAAAACATTATCTTTTCAATTGAAACGGACTTGAGGAAAATAAATATTGATAACAAAGTTTTATTCAACTTTTCCCTATTTATTACAGGTCAAAACAAATTATTTAGATACCTGCAATATTTATTTATTTATAATCCTATAATTTTTGGAGTTTTGGCGGGAACGAGTTAACAACATGTCGTGCTGCAGTTTTATTTTCATGTAACTTAGATGTAACCCGAGTTGAATTGTATAATTCTGGTGGAATGTTATTCAATTTAGTTCTGTGAAAGTGCACAAGTGTAGTGAAAGTAAAAATCAGTGTCAAACATGCAATTTTCTCGTTGCCTCCAAATCTCCTATTAAGGTTATGGTAAACTTGCCACCGCTTTACTATAGCCCCTGACTTGACGGACTATGACGACTTTGACTGTATTGAAACACTTTAGGCCCGATTTATGAAAAATCGGGTCATAATTTGATGCAAAATATAACTTGACACTGGCTAAATGCACACGTGCGAAGCCATAATAAAAGAAAAAAAAAATCCTATAATTTTGCAAAAATGCGCGGTGCATTTCGAGAACCATACGTATCGATAGAGGGCATTACGGTGTTACAGCATTAATGCCTTCACACCGAACCTCTAAAGCGTCTCCGAAACGGGATATACAAAGAAACGTGATTCATTCAACAACATGATTCAACAAATATACCGTTTTGATTTGGATGAAAATCGGTGAAAACTTTAAGGGATGGAGAAGGACATAGGGTTATTTTGATCCCGAAATTCCCGCGGGTTCCCGTATTGAATAGAATAGAATAGAATAAATGTTTATTGGAAAAGCACACAGACATAATAGGTACAAAACAAAAAAGAAAGATATAGGAACTAAGAAAATAAATACAATGAATATGCATAAGAAAAAACACAAAAACAAATTGGGATGCCGTGTGCTGACCCAAATGGACCAGCCTCAGCAGAAAAACTGTAGCCAGCAAGATGCTGGACTGCAGCGCTGGTCTTCCGGCCGGCCCAAACGCAGCGATGCAGATGGCACCGCTATAAACCCCTTTACGCCCCCCTCCCCCAGCAAAAGAGAGAACCAACCTACTCATAAACTATTAAACATATAAAATATAATAAATTATAATATTGCGAAGCTGAGTCTCTTTTTCTATCCGCGACTGTGAGAAATCAACGTACCCTGTAGATTTCTTTAACTTACTTAAATTTAGCCTGCTGTGGATTCTTTTAAAGTAATTTAAATCCTTTTAAATTCTTTTTGTAAGTGTAAAACATAATTTTGTTTAAATAGGTTTTATACGCTTTTTCCCACGAGTTCGTCCGCGCAGAAATCGAAAATGGACCAAGGAATCACGTTGTCCTATACAAACTTTGCCCCCCTTTTTCATCCCCTTTAGGGTACAATTTCAGAAAATTCTTTCTTACCCGATGCCTACGTCATACAAAGAACACACCCTTCAAGTTTCAGGTATCTACGATCAGCGGTTTAGGCTGTGCGTTGATCCGTCAGTCAGTCATTCAGGATAAAGCATTTTATATGTATAGATAAAAATCTATATATAAAAATATATATAAAAATCTATTTATATACAAAAACAAAATTGACAAAATGTCAATTTTGTTTTTGTATATAATTTCTAGACATAGGTCTCCCCTAAAGGCTAACGTGGTTTTCTATATAATTACAGATTTTTAGGAATCAATTGGTTTAATATTCGTTTTTGAAGATTTTTCATTTTTTTCCTATTGTTTCTACAGAATACAACGTCAATATCCGTGTCAACGTGTGTCCGTTCGTCTTCTACTTGCACTAGCGCTCGCACGCAACTTTTCCTGCGGACACTATCCGAGAACCCGTTGCTGTACGATCTTATTGACGATTTTGAAGAGGAACAAGTAAGTTAAAGTCCTTTAGCCTACCGAGAATCACTACTTTTAGGCCCGTGGTGGACGTAATATTACTGCTTTTGGCTTGTGGTGGAAGGAAAACGACTATTTTTGGCCTTTGTTGAAAGGAAAATTACTGCTTTTGGCTTGGGGTGGAAGGAAAAGTACCACTTTTGGCTTGTGGTGATCGAAAAAGTACAATTTTTGGCCAGTTATGGTCGGAATATAACTACTTTTGGACTTTAGTGGACGAAAATGACTACTTATGGCCTGTAATGGACGGAAAATTACTACTTATGCCCCGTAATGAGCGGAAAAGTACTACATTTAGCCCGCAGTGGTCGGAAAAGCACTACTTTTGGCCCACTGGAGACTAAAGATTACTTACCATAGGGATGCTACGGATAAGACAACGAAGATCTATGAATTTCATTTTTTCAGGTAGAAACCCAACAAATATCAGTGCCAAGTACGGAATTGAACACGCACCCCTGCGCTTCCACGATCACCTCTCTGTTCCTACACTCCGTCGAGCAGAAACATACTGCTTGGCTTCAAGCTGTAGATACTGCCCTCAAAGGGGGAAGCAGGAACTGCAGGTGGCTGTTAGCCCAGGTAAATACTACAGTGGAACCATACTGCTTGGCTTCAAGCTGTAGATACTGCCCTCAAAGGGGGAAGCAGGAACTGCAGGTGGCTGTTAGCCCAGGTAAATACTACAGTGGAACCATACTGCTTGGCTTCAAGCTGTAGATACTGCCCTCAAAGGGGGAAGCAGGAACTGCAGGTGGCTGTTAGCCTAGGTAAATACTACAGTGGAACCATACTGCTTGGCTTCAAGCTGTAGATACTGCCCTTAAAGGGGGGCAAGAACTAACTGTCTTAACGCCTTAACAGCTAAATCAATTTTGATGACTTTTGGTCTAAAGATAAATGGTTGTAGTGTAGTGCAGGCAAGCGAAACCAGTAGTAAAAGTTATATACAAAACTATAATGTAAACATAGTAATTTGATGTTGCATCGCACTTGCACTGATATGAAGATGTGCCAAGGCCAAGGTTACACAGGAATCAATATTGTATTAGAAGGTCATGTGACGTGATATGTACCTAGTTTAATTAGTAGTACCTGGATGACCGAGCTTTGCTCGGTATTTTTTTTATTTTTTATTTAACACGTGCATTAAGAAGACACAAATAATATAAATAAACATTGATTTTCTTAGTCTAACCTCAAAGCAAACACTCATTGACTTCGTGTTACTTAACAACGCCATCTGCTGAAATAACTTTATTGCTCACAAAAATAGTATTAGTAGTTCGCCAATAGATGTCAGGAAGAGTCATATTTTTCAGATAAAAAAAAAGTAAGTTTCGATAAAACACGAATAAAATGACATTTTCTAAAAATGATTCCTAGCTAGATCGATTTATCGCCCCCTATATACCCCCTATATACCAAAATTTCATGAAAATCATTGGAGCCGATTCCGAGATTCCAATCTATATATATAAAAGAAAGTCGTGTTAGTTACACCATTTATAACTCGGGAACGGCTAAACCGATTTGGCTGAAAATTGGTGGGGAGGTAGCTTACAATCATAAGACGGACATAGGATATTTGTTCGATATTCCCACGGGATCGGGACTTACGCAGGTGAAACCGCGGGACGCAGCTAGTTATATATATATATACAAGAATTGCTCATTTAAAGATATAAGATAAAAACCCTAGCTTTTACTCAATAAATATTCAGTAAACAGTGCAACATTCAAAGTGTTAATATCTTCATCCTATTACTTCATCACATGGTATCTTGGCGAAGGATATAGAATATTTTTGTTGTTTTTGTGTTTCTATTTGATCTTATATTGTCATCTTTCTCTTACACAGGCTATTTGCAATGCGAAAGAGGAACTCAAGCAATTCTCCGTCTCGCTCGCGCTCGGCCTGTTGAGTACTATAGTTGATACTGCGCTTGAATCTGATGGGAGGAAACTGCTTAATGGATTGCATATAGATATTGTAAGTATAGGCTTAGCACGACTTTTGCATAGTTGCCAGTGTCAAGTTATACATCAAATTCGGTAGAATCCTAAACCTAACTCATTCTAGTAATATTATAAATGTGAAAGTTTGTAGGTTTGTTACTCCTTCACGCATAAACTACTGAACCGATTGCAATGAAACTCGATTTGAAAATAGCTGGAGATCTGAATTACCACGGAGGCTACTATTTATCCCGATATTTTTATGGGATCGGGACTTAAGCAGGTGAAACCAAAGGGCGCAGCTAGTAAACAATATTTGCGACTTTTAAAATACTCAGAAACTCAGAACAAGCTAATTATTTCATCAACTGCGTCAATAGATGGCGCTGCTTGGAAGTGTAGAACAAAGTCGGTCGCGACACAGTTGAGCGAAATATATTTCTTTCTATCTACCCGCAGATAAATACTTTAATCCAATGGGGCGACGTTCCAAATCCAAATTTAACACACACAAACATGTGTACAGAATACATAATACACACATGTGTCAGTAACAGAGATAAAAAAAATGTGTATCGTTGTGTTTTGGATGTTTTCAACAAGTTTTTGGACGTTTTTGGAAAATATATCAGTTTGCAATGGAGTGTTTTTCAAAATTATGTTGATGGTGAGTTTTAACCATAGACAAAAATATCCTAATAATATTATAAATAAGAAGTTTGTGTGTGTGTATGTTTGTTACTCCTTCACGCAAAAATTACTGGACCGATTTCTATGAAACTCGGTATCTAGATGATTAGACCTGGATTAACACATGGGCTACTTTTTTATTTATTATTATTATAAAAGTACCCTATGTGTTAATCCAGGTCTCCAGCTATCTAGATACCGAGTTTCAATGCAATCGGTCCAGCAGTTTTTGCGTGAAAGAGTAACAAACATACACACACACAAACTTTCACATTTATAATATTAGTAGGATTTTTTACTTTTATGTTAGTGCTTTTATGTTTGTTACGACTTTTCTGATTGTCTTGTGTCGTGTGCTTGTCCAAATAAATGTTTTCTTTCTTTCTTTCTTTCTGTGTGAAATGTCCTACAATATTTATTTAATTTTTTTCCAGACCCAGCCATAGCGAAATCAACTATACCGATTCTGACGAAACTTTCAAAATCAAAGATTCACATACCGGAACTTCTACCAACTTTATTATCAAAACTATCGAATTATCACGATAATCAACTGGCAAAATTATCTGAATTACTCGGTTTTGTTATAAGAAATGATGCTTCTAGATCAGAAGTGGGAATCAAGAGATTGTTTGAAAAATTTCGTAAATCAAGTGTAAATGATTATGTTAAATTGGTTTATTATTCGAAATATTGTGATGAACAGCAATTCAAGTAAGTATGTATTTGATTTTGACTAGCTTTTGTCCACGACTTAGTCTGCGTAGCGATTTCTCCTAAATCCTTACTGGCCTATGCTATGGTTGTACCCAAGAATTGATCTCTATAAGCAACACTATCGATAAGTATAAAAATACTAGCTGCGCTCCGCGGTTTCACCCGCGTAAGTCCCGATCCCGTGGGAATATCAGGATAAAAAGTAGCCTATAGCCTTCCTCGATAAATGGACTATTCAACACAAAAATATTTTTTCAATTCGAACCAGTTCCTGAGATTAGCGCGTTCAAACAAACAAACAAACAAACTCTTCAGCTTTATAATATAAAGTATAGATATAAAAATATAGGATGATTATTTTTTTTGTAAAATCAAAAAAATTGTACGGGCTGTTTTCCGCAATTAGACCCTTTTTAATTGGGTCTTTTTTGCGTGAGGATGGAGTAGGCTTGCCCAGCACCTACTACCCTCTCAGCTTAGTCGACCATGTCCAGAGAAGAGAACTTGTCAATACTTCTGGAGCCAACTAAGCCGCGGGTTTCATCACGATGTTTTCCTTCACCGTAAGAACAATGTCAATTAGCGCACATAATTTTTTCATAAGCAAAATACATTGGTGCACGGCCGGCCGGGGGATTCGAACCCACGACCTTCAGAATGAAAGTCGAGGTATCTACCACTAAGCCAACACCGCTCTCTATCTATTGAGAATAAATACACGAATGTTTCCAGAGTTATAGTAGACCTAACCCAGAAGCTACCTCCATCAGAAAAGAACAAATGCATCAGCATAATGCATACGTTTTTGGAACAGCATCCTGGTACAGAGCTGGTGGAGGAACTACCTTCGGAATTGAGGAGTTTGATCGATGATATATCTGGAGGGAAACGGTTTGAAGGTACGGTTACCATAGTTAATGCTTTGAGAGTCCAGTATAATAATGCCTCCAGGTTGCTGATGGGCCTGCCCCGATATTGTAGCGCCTCATTGATGTTTGCCGAAGCCGATATTGATGGGTTTCCAACGATATTAAGGAAGAGGACAGCATCAATGATGGCCAGGGTAAGGGGTAGTACCAATAGCTACCTGAAGGTAATCGCCCAGCGACTGGACAGTCCGATCTGGATTAAATGGGTCAGGACTCACGCTGTACTATAAACAACCTGTATTTTACTAACAATAGTTTATAAGATCTTTGTATACTAACATTATGTCTTTTTTACTGCAATAAATGATTTGAATTGAATTGAATTGAATAGCATAAGTTTAGTTGCTTGGGGGCTAGATGGCGCTGTGAGAAATGTCCTGCAATATTTCTGTTTATAAGTATGCAGCAGCATCTAGCAGCGCCCCTTGGTTTCACCCACGTAAGTCCAGACCCTGCGAGAATTTCAGGATCAAAAGTGTCCTATGTCTTTTTCTATCCCCTTAACTACCACTATATCAATTTTAAAACCTGACCCCAAAAGAGGAAACAGCCTGTCTGTCTGTTCGTGTGTCCCCACCGTTTTTCTCAGGAACGGGTGGATCTAGCAAGTTGAAATTCATACCAGATACTGAGGTCTATAGTCCCTATCAAGTTTATAAAAGTCAAGGTTTTTTTTTTCAATTTATTTTTATTTATGGCAATGTAATACTACAGATAGGTTGTTTTTGTCCTAGTTAGGATGGCAACACTGAACGTTGTCTATTGTCTTTTGATTAGAATAAAGAATTCTTCTCGGTTCGGCCATTTTATATTGAGTTTGTTTCTCGTCGTTGTTACCCAAGGTGTGAAAGTCACTCATTGAGTCCCGAGACGGAGTTTGGCGTCCGAGCGTAGCGAGGGCGCTAATAGTTCGAGGGACTTAATGAGTCTTTTACCCGAGGTAAACACTGTGCTTTTCATTACGAATAATACATAAAATTCTTCATAATAACGAGAGTGAATGAGAGACTCCATACTACAGACAGACAGACAGGGATCTATAACTTCTAGAAGTATTACTTCTCACGCGCGTGCTTACAGTCGTAATACCAATTAGCTGAACCCCACGTGACTCAGAGCTCACTCGCACATCTGCATAAATGTAGTATTTTTACCTATTTTGTTATTTTTTATATTGTACTAGCTTTTGCCCGCGACTTCGTCCGCGATAAAGTCGAAGATGGACCAAGGAATCACGTTGTCTCATACAAACTTTGCCCCCCCTTTTCACCCCCTTAGAATTTCGGAAAATTGTTACTTATCCGATGCCTACGTCACACAAAAAAACACACCCTCCAAGTTTCAGGTCTCTACGATCAGCGGTTTAGGCTGTGCGTTGATCCGTCAGTCAGTCAGTCAGTCAGTAATTTACGACAAAGAATTTTATATGTATAGATTGTATAGTATAATGTTTAAAATAACAGAATCAGGTCACATTACATTACAACCTTACGCGCGAGTGAGCTCTAGGTCACGTTGGGTTCAATACACCCATTTTTTTTTCTAGAATTCTTCACACCCCGCACTACGGAACCTAAATCAAAGAAACCTCGTCTAACAACGCCTTCTATAATACTTAACACTATCGGAAACAACGAGAGATATTTCAATAAGTTATTGAACGAGTTGGATGCGACAAACCGGGGGCAGTTGGTTGAGAAACTTAGTAAGGATATGGAAGTTCGGTGAGTGTTTGTCACCTATACTACCCTCTCAGTTTAGAGCTTAGTCGACCGTGTCCAGAGGAACGAACTCGCCAATACGTCTGGAGACAAATAAGCCGCTTAGCACAATTTTTTCTTCATTGTAAGAGCAATATATAATGATCTTCAGAAAAACCTTGTTAAAAAAAAAATCCGTACCCAAAGGGCAAATAAAAGTAAGACTCCACTGTCCGTCCGTCCTTCCTTCCTGCCTTCCTTCCTTCCTTGCTTGCTTCCTTCCTTGCTTGCTTCCTTCCTTCCTTCCGTCCTTCCGTCCTTCCGTCCTTCCGTCCTTCCGTCCTTCCGTCCTTCCGTCCTTCCGTCCTTCCGTCCTTCCGTCCTTCCGTCCTTCCGTCCTTCCGTCCTTCCGTCCTTCCGTCCTTCCGTCCGTCCGTCTGTCTGTCTGTCACCAGGCTGTATCTCATGAACCGTGATAGCTAGACAGTTGAAATTTTACAGATGATTATTTCGAGTCCAACTCGCACTTGGCCGGTTTTTTGCAATATCATTCATCGCAGCGCCATCTCTTGGCGAAGTTTTAACAATTTTTTTTCCTTTTCAGCCTAGTCGAATGTTTTTACATATCCACATACTTACCAATAATATATACAGATAATAAAATAATTGACATGTCTGTTTGTCTGTCAAACTTCTATGAGATGTTGTTCCATCATTTGATATTAGATGATAAGTTTAAACAAGCTAAGTTGAAGGAAAATATTGTCGAACTGTAAGTTTTTTTGATACCGTTTTTATACTTACTATGCAGTGTGTAGTAAAAACTGTGTATCTCCATTAACAAAAAAAATTGAGAGGTGTCAAGGGACACCAGGATGGAACGAAGTATCTTTCGATTAATTAGTGAAGGAATTGTAAAAAAAAAAAATTAAGTTAATTTTTTTTTATTAATAACAAATATAAACTTAATGACTAGACTTAATTTTAGTAATTGCTTTCTATGAGAGAGAGAGAGAGAGAGAGAGAGAGACAGAGAAACACGCGCACGCCATACGGCTTACAACTATAGCAAAAAAGTCGTTACCACTTTTGGTCTTCTTTTTTTTCCGTCTAGTCCCCTTTCGCAACGCGCGATAAGGAACTTCGTTCCAATATTTTCATTTTAACCTAGAATGACCCACAACTTGGGCGACAGACTACCGCGCCTCGCCTCACTCACTAGGCGGCGCTCGCGCAGATTGGACGCAACACAGCCTCTGGTAGCGAGACTAGAATTTGATTATTAATTCTATTATGAATCCTTGCCCTTAATGTAGAAGGTAGACGGCATAAGTAGGAACTTGTTTTGGTTAAAATTCTAAGTCCTACAGAAGGATTACAAGGTGTACTTGTACTTGTATACAGGCTGTTTTCCGCCATTGGACCCTTTTTAATTGGGTCCTTTTTGCGTGAGGATGGAGTAGGCTTGCCCAGCACCTACTACCCTCTCAGCTTAGTCGACCGTGTCCAGAGGAGAGAACTTGTCAATACTTCTGGAGCCAACTAAGCCGCAGGTTTCATCACGATGTTTTCCTTCACCGTAAGAGCAATGCCAATTAGGGCACATACATTTTTCTTAAGAAAAATCCATTGGTGCACGGTCGGCCGGGATTCGAACCCACGACCTTCAGAATGAAAGTCGAGGTATCTACCACTAACCCAGGGTGTTCTACACACACTGTATAGCGAAGTTAAGAACACAAGAACATGTCATGTTTTTTTTTATTCCCGCTAAAATTCTTTTTTTTTTTATTCAGTGAAAAAGGTCAATTATCAAAGATTTTAACCAGAACTAAAACATACATCGGCAGTTTGAGAAGTTATTCTTATAAAACAACTAGAAAACAAATCAAAAAAGGTTAGTAATATTGGTAACTAGCAACAGCTCCCGGTTTCACCCGCGTAACTCCCGATCCCGTGGGAATATCGGGATAAAACAAACCGTAAATTGGAGAAGTGAATTTGTGTGAGTTAACAGAAACAATGGTATAGTTGTGTTTGCAGCAAATCACGTCGACTTTTGTGTTTCTGTGTGCTATTGAGATAATAATTAAGCGGGTGTGCAAATACAAATGTGTGAAAAGTGGCGACCGCCGGTACGCTAGAAAAATCAAAAGAATCTATAGCATATCTCCTTTGATCTGAGGTCGATACCGATGGTTTTTGTTTATGAGTAACAATCTACATACTATTGTTCTTCTTCTGCCCGCCCTTATCTCAATTTAAGTATTTCTTCTTCTTCGTCTTCCTTTCACCTCTATCATTTACCTCTACTAACATTATTCTTCTTTTTATGAAACTTTCGCTGTTTCTAATTTTGTTTATGGTTTTTTTTCAGAGACAAAATCTGGATTTGGTTCGGAAATATTTTTGGAAAATATATTAGAAACAATGATAAAGTTTACAAAGGTAAGTCAAAAGCTTACGAGTGAAACCGCGGGCTTAAACAGCTAGTCTGCACTAATATTGAAAAGATTTTTTGGTTTGTTTGTAACGAATATTTTCCGAAACTACTGGACCGATTTTGATGAAACTTAGTGTGTGGATACATTGACTCATTGACAGCAATATATGATACTTTTTATCTCGATATTCCCACGGGATCGGGACCTACACGGGTGGAACCGTGGGGCGTAGTTAACTTGTAACATTTTTTTTATTTCAGGTATCAATAGAAGCCTCAATGGATTTACTTAAACAATTATTTATTTCAATAAAAAGTCATGGATTTGATTCGTTTCCTGTCATGGCGGAAATGCTGAGCAAAATTATATCGAAAGAGACTTCGTTTTTGGAATTCTCAAGGATTTTTGCACAGAATTTATGTGAAATTGACGGGTGAGTATTTAATTAAAAAAAATCGCGTATCTATTCATGAAATGTCTTCAATTCTTAACCTCAATCGACGGAATTTTGACGGGCGTAGCTAATCCAATCTCTGGCGAAGCGGAGCTTCTTTCGTATCTTTGTCTTTAGGGTTCCGGATCCAAAGGGTAAAATCGGGAATCGAAATGTAATCGAAATTATATTGCAATGTTATTTTTATAATTTTATACGGGTCAATCAATCAGGGCTTTAAATTTTCTATATAAGTATATAAAATTCTCGTGTTACGGTGTTAGTTACGGTGTCTTTCCCAAACGGCTGAACCAATTTATATGATTTTTTTGTGTATATTCGTTGGGTTTGAGAATCGAAAATCTATATTTTTTAACCTATTGCATAGCTTTTATCGCGAACTTTGAGCGCGGCGACCGAATCAAGAAATTCCGTAACGAAAATAAAACCTTATTTTGTTTGTTTTTTTTTAAGTACTTATAATCTTTTTTAAGCTATTGCTTAGCTTATATCGTGGATTTTGAGCGCGGTGACCGAATCAAGAAATTCCGTAACGAAAATAAAACCTAACATCCCCCACTCCGCCTACCATGTAGCTCGGCCGAGCGTTCGCTTAACGTGTATGTATATGGTACGACTGTACGAAGCTTGTACGATGCAATAGCTTTACCGCGGCAGTCCCACACGTTTTTTTTGTTTAGCTAGTATAAAAAACTTGTTGCAGAAATAATTGTAGTTTATTTTGTAATTTTCAGAATTTTCGACACAATAGAAGTGTTAAAAGCAAAAACTTTGGGCACAGATGCCGAATTCTTAGTGAAACTTTTGTACGAAGATTTGAAATTGAGGAAAATGGGGCCTGAACAATTTACACTTGGGTAAGTACGGGGTTGCCAGTCTCAATTATTTCATCAATGTTTTCTTATGACGTTATCATGTAAAATTATTGTCTGTAAACCGACTTTACAGACAACCATTTTTTTTACGTAACTTTTCAAGTCAGGGGCTATAGTAAAGCGGTGGCAAGTTTACCATAACCTTAATAGGAGATTTGGAGGCAACGAGAAAACTTCATGTTTGACACTGATTTTTACTTCTACTACACTTGTGCACTTTCATAGAACTAAATTGAATAACATTCCACCAGAATTATACAATTCAACTCGGGTTACAACTAAGTTTCATGAAAATAAAACTGCAGCACGACATGTTGTTAACTCGTTCCCGCCAATACCCGATGGAAAAGTTAACATTAGGAGAATACCAATTTGACATGAAATGTCATATTTTTGACATTAAATTCCTATTACGATTCTATGGACACTCTATTGAAACACAATTGGGTTAGCTGACTTAGGCTATTTGTACGTCAAATATCCCGATATGTTCTTTGGTTTCAGCTATAAGTTGGTACATCACTCAGACAGACAGGATTTTATGTTTTATATTTATTTTTCAGAAATTCAATAAGAGATGATATTTACGATGTATCCATGGGAGATGATAGTGAACAGTTTTGTATTGAAGGTAAGAATCGAACCTGATAAATTTCGTCTTACACGCGGACCTAGTCAACAAAATTTAAAACAGACACACAGATGGAGAAGGTGATCATAAAAGGGTTCCTTTTGAGGTACGAAAATTAAAAAATTAAGGATTTTTTTAATTTGGGAAAAATGGTTTTGCCATATCTTGGAATTTTCTAAAATGTTCAATAGTTTTGGTGGTAAGCATAAAGAATAATGCCAAAACTTCGAACAAGTAATAACTTGTTTGCAAGGAGGTTAGGTTCTTGAAGTTCCTATATGTGTAATGGCGTCAGATGCTTATGAAGGAAATGTAAAACACGTCACTTTAAATGCTTATATGGAGTTTTGGCGGGAACGAGTTAACAACATGTCGTGCTGCAGTTTTATTTTCATGAAACTTAGTTGTAACCCGAGTTGAATTGTATAATTCTGGTGGAATGTTATTCAATTTAGTTCTGTCAAAGGGCACAAGTGTAGTGAAAGTAAAAATCAGTGTCAAACATGAAGTTTTCTCGTTGCCTCCAAATCTCCTATTAAGGTTATGGTAAACTTGCCACCGCTTTACTATAGCCCCTGACTTGACGGACTATGACGACTTTGACTGTTTTGAAACACTTTAGGCCCGATTTATGAAAAACCAGGTCATAATTTGATGAAATATATAACTTGACACTGGCTAAATGCACAAGCCGTGCGAAGCCATAATTAATAGAAAAAAAGTGCTTATATCCTTTTTCCACATCTAGTTCACGAAATACTATCGATTTCATTGTGATCTGGAAAAACGGGTTAATATAATATTTTTTCTATAGATAAATCTTTTTTTTTTTAGAATTAGTATCTTCATTCCAAAAATTATCAAATTGGGATGATTTGACACTCCAAGAGAAGAAAACTATAGAATATTCTGGAATACCAAAAGTTTGGACTAATAGAGAGCATTTTGATGAAATAATAAAACAATATACAAGTATTTTATTTATTTATTTTGTGTTTTGTATAGGGGCTGTTTGTCCGCATCTAGACCTCTTTAGTTTGGTCCTTGTTGCGTGCCTATACTACCCTCTCAACTTAGTCGACCGTGTCAAGAGGAAAGAATTCGTCAATATTTCTGGAGAAAACTAAGCCGCGGGTTTCATCACGATGTATTCCTTCACGATGCACATAATTTTTTCCTCAGACAATTTCGTTGATGCAGGGCCGGAATTCGAACCCACGACCTTCGGAATGAAAGCCAAGGTATCTACCATTAGAAGTTTCTCGAAGGTCCCGTGTATTTGGTGGTGTTAGAATAGAATAGAATACTTATTATAAAAAAAACTAGGCCAACACCACTCTTGTGGTTTTTATCGGTTTACTTTTAAAGATATATTACCCCTCACCACTGGTACGATCAGAGTCAAAATTACAGACCCACCGTAGAGTTCTAAAATTAATATTGGAATGTTTTTATTCTAATAATATTCATTTAATTAATTCATGAGTTGAAAGAGTTGAAACTTGAATTCGAGCAAGATCTTAGAATCTTGCTTTCGACGACCCAGTTGGCACAATGGTCACCATGCCGGCCTGCCAAACACAGGGTTGCGGGTTCGATTCCCGCCTCAGACATGTATTTATGCTTAGATATTTGTCTGTGGTCTGGTTGTTTCTATGTATTGTAAGTATTTATTTCCAAAAAGTATATAAGTAGTATATGAGTTGTCTAGCACCCATAACACAAGTGTAGTTACTTAGCTTGGGGATAGATGGCGATGTGTGGAATGTCCTGCAATATTTATTATTGCTTGAGTTGAAAACATTCTAATAATAGCAGTAATATCGGGTTTGTGGCTCTACGGTGGGTCTGCAATTCTGACTCCGACATGTTTTGTTCAATTATTCCAGAAACATCGTCTTGGTTCGGCAAAATGGTGTCGTTAAATAGAGACAATAAACAGGACAGTTTGAAGTGGTTGCGAGAGGCGGATAGATCGCCTCGAAGGTACTTCGAGATTTCAGCTGTAAGTTAATGAATATTTCTTGAAGAAATTACGTATGATTTGATCCGCTTTTTATACATTTAGGTCGGCTTAGATCTAGATGGCGCCACCGCTATTTATACAGTTTATACCCCTTATAATGTCTAGATGACGCCACCGCTATTTATACAGTTTATAACCCTTATAATATCTAGATGACGCCACCGCTATTTATACAGTTTATACCCCTTATAATATCTAGATGACGCCACCGCTATTTATACAGTTTATACCCCTTATAATATCTAGATGACGCCACCGCTATTTATACAGTTTATACCCCTTATAATATCTAGATGACGCCACCGCTATTTATACAGTTTATACCCCTTATAATATCTAGATGACGCCACCGCTATTTATACAGTTTATACCCCTTATAATATCTAGATGACGCCACCGCTATTTATACAGTTTATATCCCTTATAATATCTAGATGACGCCACCGCTATTTATACAGTTTATACCCCTTATAATATCTAAATGACGCCATCGCTATTTATACAGTTTATACCCCTTATAATATCTAGATGACGCCACCGCTATTTATACAGTTTATACCCCTTATAATATCTAGATGACGCCACCGCTATTTATACAGTTTATACCCCTTATAATATCTAGATGACGCCACCGCTATTTATACAGTTTATACCCCTTATAATATCTAGATGACGCCACCGCTATTTATACAGTTTATACCCCTTATAATATCTAGATGACGCCACCGCTATTTATACAGTTTATACCCCTTATAATATCTAGATGACGCCACCGCTATTTATACAGTTTATACCCCTTATAATATCTAGATGACGCCACCGCTATTTATACAGTTTATACCCCTTATAATATCTAGATGACGCCACCGCTATTTATACAGTTTATACCCCTTATAATATCTAGATGACGCCACCGCTATTTATACAGTTTATACCCCTTATAATATCTAGATGACGCCACCGCTATTTATACAGTTTATACCCCTTATAATATCTAGATGACGCCACCGCTATTTATACAGTTTATACCCCTTATAATATCTAGATGACGCCACCGCTATACATAATAAATTGCAATACGATGACATTTTTGAAAGGATATATTTTGTACAGCCTTTTATTCCATTGATAAACTAGCTGCGCCCCGCGGTCTTACCCACGTTAGTGTAAATTGAAATGTGATTCTGATTTCCTACAAATACAGAATACATAATAGGTACGAACTACAAAATTTATTATCCTTTTTTACCCCTTAAGGGATCGAATTTCGAAAAATTCCTTAGTGCTCCCCTACGACCTAAAAGGAACGTAAGGTTTCAGAGATTTCTTGATAAGTTGTTTTTTTTTTTTCAGATAACAGAAGGTATTCAATGGCATGATGATGTACAGACAAGACAACACGATTGCAGAATTACTAATAAAGATTGCGTTATAGAATGGGCGGCTAGACTTATGATTAGGTAAGTTGACGACCTCTGTGGCGCAGAAGGTTGCGGGTTCGATTCCCGCCGCAAACAAGTATTTATGTAAAGTATTTGTTTCTGGTCTGGGTGTTTTTGTATGTACTAGCTGCGCCCCGGGGTTTCACCCACGTAAGTCCCGATCCCGTGGGAATATCTGGATAAAAAGAAGCCCATGTGTTAATCCAGGTCTCCAGCTATCTGCTGGAGTTTCATCGCAATCGGTCCAGTAGTTTTTGCGTGAAGGAGTAACAAACATACATACACACACACACACACACACACACACACATTTATTTATACATTTATAATATTAGTAGGATTAACAAAATAATGTTCTTGCCGCAGAAAGAAAGAAAAACATTTATTTGGTACATGCACATGACAAATTTTAAATGAACACACATAGAAATAGGTAACCTACACAAAGAAGGAATAAAAGAAAAACATATAATAAGAATATTTAAGAAGCCATGTGCTGCCCAAATGGGTCGACCTCAGCTGTAAGCCAAGCACGCGTAACTTGGCTGCAGCGCCGGCATAATAGTACATTACGATATAAGTGTGGTGATCTTTGCATAGAGGCTGTTTAATACGCGCGAGCGGTAGCGAGCGTGTTAAGAAGCCAAGATGCAAAGATCAATTCCACACGTGTATCGTACGACATTTTTTATCACAGTTGCGAATAAAAGCAAAGGCTTGAAAAGAAAAGAAAATAACAAAAAACAAAATATACGATAAGTCTATGTTTACAATTTTTTCATGCAATATTTTTTGTTAATTATACTCCCGAAAGGCCAGGCAAAAGACTTTTAACCAATACAGCCTCGTCTGAAATACAATATTTTTTAGGATTTTTTCCATTTGTCGTTAGTTAAAACAGAATATAATGGTACGGAAAAACTAAATTTAAGGGAAGAAAAAACAACACTAAATTTTTAATCATTTTTTAAGACGTTATCACGTAAAATTATCGTTCGTAAACCGACTTTATAGACAACCTTTATTGCTGGAGTAAAACCTCTTTTTTGGTGCCTACTTTATTTTATCCATCAAACAGTATAACCCAGATAAATTAAGAATGTTTCATCTACCTAACATGTAATTAGCAGTAAGATACCAATTTAACTTATCAGGATAACATATAACACACTAGTGGCGACGTGGTAATGCATAACGCACGCGTGTGTAATACGTTGGATTATGAGCCTAAAAGCGGTTGAATAAGATCCACTTTATGAGCAACTGTGATAAAAATATTCTATCCGTCGTTTGGTCACCTTAACACAAACCTAGTTGTTCAGCGTGGGGCTAGGTGGCGCTGTGTGGAATGTCCTGCAATATTTATTATTGTTTCGTTTAAAATGGCGCCACCGGTATTTATTATTTAACAAATATTTATATGTTAGAAGCCATTACTCGGTAGTACACAGCACGGTCTCCACTGCGGCTGCATACACAAGTATTTCACCCTACGTTTCAGATCATCTCACCTATGTAAAAACAATTCAGAAAGGGATGATAACGTATACCTGTCTCGCTCGCACGAGCTGGTCTGGTGCAGAAGAGCGACAGAGATGGAACTACCTCGGCTCGCATTGCAATGTATTAAACGTAATACTGGGTGAGTACAATTCTAACTTCTATCTATACATATAAAATGGTTTGTCCTGACTGACTGACTGACTGACTGACGGATCAACGCACAGCCTAAACCGCTGATCGTAGAGACCTGAAACTTGGAGGGTGTGTTCTTTGTATGACGTAGGCATCCGATGAGGAAGGATTTTTCAAAATTTTACTCCTAAGGGTTTTAAAAGAGGGGCAAAGTTTGTATGGGACAATGTGATTCCTTGGTCCAATCCTATTAGAACCATTTTCGACTGTTACGCGGACGAAGTCGCGGGAAAAAGCTAGTAATATTATAAATCTGAAAAGCCTTTAGACACAACAGGCATAGTAACTTAAAATGCCACGAAGACCCATACCAATCGATAGAGGGTATTAAAAGGCATTTTCAAGGCGTTTGTGGTGCGAGTACCGAATAGCTATCTGCCTCGCGTTATGGATGAAAGCTTCTGGCCGAAGGACGTGGTGTTCCGTCGCTTCCGCGGACAAATTCTACAAGAACAGACAAAGACGAAAGTGTAGTATGAAAGTGCTAAGTGCCACAGCGATAAATTGTGGTTTTGGATGGGGCTTCATCACCAAATGCAGAAATCATCCGGTCAACACACTGTTTTTGTGAAAAACCACTTCGAAAGTCATAATAAATCATCGCTCTTGAATTTTCTCGAGTCAATTCCATTTTCTCAACGACTAAACAAGTTTGACAAAACCTTGTGACAAGACCGAGATTCTTTTTTTAAATAAATAAATGGTATTCGATTTTTAAAACCAAGGAGTTTTCAATTAAAAAGATTAAAATATGACAGGAACAGTGGAAATAGTCCATTCCCGATACTTTTAGTGCAGCCTATGTAATAACATAGCTATCTCTTTAACACATTCAATTATTATTATAAAACTAGAAGCGCTCTGCAGTTTCACCCGCGTAACTCCCGATCCCGTGGGAATATCAGGATAAAAAGTGGCCTCGATAAATGGACTATCCAACACAAAAATAATTTTTCAATTCGAACCTGAGATTAGCGCGTTCAAACAAACAAACAAACAAACTCTTCAGCTTTATAATATAAGTATAGATATGTATGTTAGTCTATAAGGTATGTATCTATGGGCCTTTGTAGCCTGAAATAAATGATTTATATATTTTTTTTTATATATTACGGCGAATAAATAATGACTTCACAACGAGCCTCTGAAGCGTCTCAGAAACGGGATATTTATTCAATCACGTTGTTGAACGAATCACGTTTCTTTGTATATTATTATCCTGTTTCCGAGACGCTTTAGAAGTTCGTTGTGAAGGCATTACTTGTTCGCCGTAATGCCCTCTATCGATTGGCATGGGTCTCGAAATGCACGGCGCAAAAAACACTGTGCTAATCTCCATACTAAATGTCCGGACCCCTTTATTAGGGTTCCGTACCCAACGGACAAAAACGGACCTTTTACTAAGACTCCACTGTCCGTCTGTCTGTCACCAGGCTGTATCACATCAACCGTGATAGCTAGACAGTTGAAATTTTCACAGATTATGTATTTCTGTTGCCGCTATAACAACAGATAAACATACAAAAAAAATTACGATGACGACCCAGTTGGCACAATGGTCACCATGCCGGACTGCCAAACACAGGGTTGCGGGTTCGATTCCCGCCTCAGACAACTATTTATGCTTAGATATTTGTCTGTGGTCTGGTCGTTTCTATGTATTATAAGTATATATTTACAAAAGAAAATTATATAAGTAGTATATGAGTTGTCTAGCACCCATAACACAAGTGTAGTTACTTAGCTTGGGGCTAGATGGCGATGTGTGGAATGTCCTGTAATATTTATTTATTTAAAATGGGGCTCCAGTACAACTTGATATGGACTCGCACTTGGCCGATTTATTTATATTTTTTGTAAATTTCTTTTAAGTTTATAGCAAAAGCTACATGTAGGATTCCTGCCTAGCTGCTTTGTTAGCTGAGGTTTTTTAGAATCAAATGCAAGAAAGGTACAGAGGAAACATTTAATGAGTTAATTTACAATTGACAATCTGTCTGTCCTATGTGAACCTGTTCGTCTTCGTCAATCCGGTCGTAGGCATGTGTGCATCGGTGTGCACACATGCTAGGCCTCGACACTACATCTCTTAAAATTATGACCTTCATGAACTTCATTGCGGCTGCGATTACACGATTTATTTCTGTTTTCAGAGATTTGTACGATAATGAAACTTTACTATGGTTGGAACGGAAAGTTGATGCGCTGAAAGTAATGGGGCTAAAAGAAAATGATGGTCAATTGTTGAGGAAGGCTCTGGATACTGCTGGTAAGTCATTTTAAAATAAATATTGCAGGACATTCCACACATCGCCATCTAGCCCTAAGCTAAGTAACTACACTTGTGTTATGGGTGCTAGACAACTCATATACTACTTATATACTTTTTTGTAAATATATACTTGTAATACATAGAAACAACCAGACCACAGACAAATATCTAAGCATAAATACTTTTTTGGAATTTTTCCCAAAACTTATAGGCTCCTCCCGATGACCTGGAATTGTCAATTTTATAGCATTTAAAGTGACATGTTGGAGTTTTGGCGGGAACGAGTTAACAACATGTCGTGCTGCAGTTTTATTTTCATGAAACTTAGATGTAACCCGAGTTGAATTGTATAATTCTGGTGGAATGTTATTCAATTTAGTTCTGTGAAAGTGCACAAGTGTAGTGAAAGTAAAAATCAGTGCCAAACATGCAGTTTTCTCGTTGCCTCCAAATCTCCTATTAAGGTTATGGTAAACTTGCCACCGCTTTACTATAGCCCCTGACTTGACGGACTATGACGACTTTGATGCAAAATATAACTTGACACTGGCTAAATGCACAGGTGCGAAGCCATAATAAAAGAAAAAAAAAAAAAAAAAGTGACATGTTTTCCATTTCCTTCATCAGCATCAGACGCCATTACACATATAGGAACTTCAAGAACCTAACCCCTTTGCAAACATTTCATTTTTGTTCGAAGTTTTACCATTATTCTTCGTGTAAGTTTAAAAGCCAAATAGGAAAATTATGTTCTCGAAGTTAGTTTGACAAAATAGTACGTTACGATACAAGTGTGGTAAATTTATCATTGCATAGAAGCGATTTATACCGCGCGATCGAAACGCGAGCGTGTCAAAAAGCAGAGATGCAATGATCAAATCCACACGCGTATCGTACGACGTTTTTGATCACAGTTGCGAATAAAAGAAAAGACTTGTTATGATAATAAAAAGTTAACAAAATATTTGTGTTTAAAAACAGAAAAAGTCAATATTTTTTAAATATGTTTTTTAAGAATTTAAGGTTATGTTTACTATTTTTGTAATATTTTGATTTATAACTGGGTAGTTTTTACAAAAAACTATATATTTTTTGTCTATTTTTGTAAACAGGTCGTAATATTAACTTATTTTTTATTATTTCAGAAAAATATACGCCGTTATTTCAAGATAATTCAACACCTGAATCCATATTGAAAGTGAAATCATTAATCACTGAATTAAACTACAAACTTGAGTGTAAGTATCAATAGTTTGTTCCGCGGCGAGTATCGAACCGATGACCTTCTTCACGTTGCTAGTTTTAAGGGTAAAAACTGGACCCTATTACTAAGACTCCTAAGACTCCACTGTCTGTGTGTCACCAGGCTGTATCTCATGAACCGTGATAGCTAGACAGTTGAAATTTTCACAATGTATTTCTGTTGCCGCTATAACAACAAATACTGAAAACAGAAAAAATGTTTAAGTGGGGTTACCATACAACATGATACGGAACCAACCACTCGCACTTGGCCGGTTTAAAAAAAACTTTATAATATAAAAAAAATACACAAAGAAATCTTTGAAACTACTTTAGCTACGAGTCTGAAACTTCGCATGGGGGTTCCTTCTAGGATGTAGGGGAGCATTGAGAGAGGATTTTTGGAAATTCGACTACATCTGTATATATAAAAATCTTGTGTCACGATGTATGTTGCCAATAAACTCCAAAACTACTGAACCGATTTCAATCAAATGTTCAAATGTACACGTATTTGGTCTAACTTACTGAATAGGATAGTTATCATCTCAATTATTCGCTTATGTCGTGAATGTAAACGAATAAAATGTATCAATTAATAATCAATGGTTTCTTAAGCAAGTGTTTATTTACTGTTTAGTTTTATGAAGTTCTCATAGATGGCGGTGTACGTTGATTCATCGATAAAATTCTTCAATATTGTTTGACATCTAGGTTACGAAAACACCCAATAGATGGCGCTGTGTTCGGGACTTACGCGGGTGAAATCTCGGGGCGCAGCTAGTACTTAAATAGTTACCTTTAGGGGAAAGGGGTAAAGAACTATTTAAGTGTGTAGTTCATAGTAACTATTATGTATTCTGCGTTGCTCCGAAACTACTGGACCGATTTAGATGAAACTTGGCACTCATAACATAAGTCTAGTTACTTAGTTTGGGGCTAGATGGCGATGTGTGGAATGTCTATTTTAAATGACTTACCAGCGGTTTCCAAAGCCTTCCTCACCAGTTGACCATCATTTTCCTTTAGCCCCATCACTTTCAGCGCATCAACTTTCTGTTCCAACCACTGCTAATAAATAAAAATTAAAGGAGAATGGTCTTTCTGGGCCTGGAGGCCTCATGAAACGAGACATATATCAAATGAAAGGTGGTTTCAAGAGGAACATTTTATTGTAGGACCACTTTTTCAAATTAGTTGTGAGATCGGAGTTATAGGTCATTAATGATAGGTGATCGATTCACTCTCCGTACACCAGTAGGGAGTATTAACGCCTTAATAGAATCAAATGTAGCCATCGTATAGCAATGAGTCATATATCAAATGATAGGTTATTTCAAAAGAAATAATGTAATGTATGATGATTTTTAAAATTATTTTTATTTTTAGTGTTATAGGCCATTTATGCTAAGTAGTAGGTATAGGTGACTGAGGTCTTCTCTTGTGCAATGCAAAAGCTTGATTAGAACCAGATGTTGGTCTCCTCATGAAACGAGGCATATATCAAATGAAAGGTGATTTCAAGAAAAACATATATTTTAAGACCACTTTTTCAAAATAGTTGTGGGTTCGGAGATATAGGTCATTAATGGTAGGTGGTCGTTTCATTTGCGAGTTTTCTCCGTACACCGCTAAGGAGTATTAACGCCTGAATAGAACCAGATGTACCCATCATATAGCAACGAGTCGTATATCAAACTAGCAGCGCTCCGCGGTTTCACCCGCGTAACTACGTGCGTAATATCGAAATATAAAATAGTCTAAACCCTTATTCAACAATGGACTATGTAACATAAAAATATTTTTTTTCTATCCGAACCAGTAGTTTCTGAGATCAGAGCGTTCAAACAAACAAACAAACACTTTGTATGCTAAGTAGTAGGTATAGGTGACTGAGGTCTTCACTTGTGCAATACAGATGCTTGGTTAGAAGCAGATGTTGCCCTCCTCATGAAACGAGTCATTTATAAAATGAAAGGTGGTTTTAAGGGAAACCATTTTATTGTAAGACTATATTTTCGAAATAGTAGTGGTTTCGTAGTTAGAGATCGATAAATGTACTTAAGTAAGTATTCAGTTGTATCAGAAATAGTTGTCGTGATTTAGTCATCACTACCTAATACTATTTAGTGGCATAGCAGGCTGATAAAAAGCATGATGCTTATCGTAACCGAGATATAGGTTATGATACCTAAGTAGGATTAAAAATAGGTTCAATGTCCTGCAAACCACACAAGAAAAGAATGCTCACGTCTGGTGACGGGTCTTGTACAATAGGTATAATAATGATACCACATACCTTTCTACGAGTACCTATCGTGCGTTTCTTTTGTTACTGCAATAATATCTATTCAGATTTTCCTGTTTGGGGACTAGGTATTTTTCTAATCGACTAAATCGATTGTGATGAAACTCGGTTTGGAAATTGTTGGAGACCTAGATTAACACAAAATATTATTTTTAACTCGATATTCCCACTGAATAGAGAATAACGCTGATGCAACTATGTTCGTTATCAATTTCATTGAGAGGAATAATTTTCAAGGGTTATTCCTTTCGACTCCCGCTTATAGGGGCCGTAAGGAAAAATCTTACGACCTCCACTCAATAATAAAAGTGCGGGGTGGTGGTCCAACCATGGGGCCCATTAAGCGGGAGTCGAAAGGAATAATCCTCTATTTCATTAATTCTGTATTCACAATCCGCGTTGAACCACCGCACACTTGGGCCTCCAACTATAGGTCGTGGTTCAACTTTTTAAATAGTTGGACCACGGGACTGTTCAGAGTCCCGTTGGACATTCATGACGCGAAGTCTGAAGATTTAAATTATTTCGTTAAATAACAGAACACGGTTTGTCGATAAAATATTATTTACACAAAATACGCAATAATAAATGAAAAACCACATTAAACTTAAAACAAAAACATAATAAAATAAAAAAGATATAACTAACTAAAACGTTTAAAATAATTAAAAATGCATTTGCTGCATAAGCTGCATCTGCATAAGTTATTGCATAGCTTTTATCGCGGGCTTTGAGCGCAGCGCCCGAATCAAGAATAAAACCTAACACCCCCGACTCCACCCACCATGTAGCTCGGCCGAGCGTTCGCTCAAGTGTATGTATATGGTACGAAGCTCGCACGATGCAATAGCTTTACCGCAGCAGTCCCCGGGTGCCAAACATTATTTTTTAAATAAAGGAACAATTCTGACCGTACGGTCGTATAAAGCCACATCAGCAGCATCACGACAGGGCGCTGGCGGCGACGCAGCATGGTCATACGACGCTTTGGCCATTTTCGTCTTTACATTTATTTTGTTAAAAAAGATAATAATATCTTGAACTAAATATATATCTACTTGAATTCGATTACTGAGAAAAAACCTACTAAGGACTAAACTCTGGCAATATACACAAGCCGTGCGAAGCTATGATTTGACATGAAAGTTGTCAGTGAAAGCGATTTTCCCTATGGCTGAAAGTTTTACTTTCAACACGCTCGTTAGGCACCTTCGGAGTATGAATAATGAACAGTACCTTTTGTTTTTTGAAGATACCTAGTCCAAAAAAGATGGTTTTGCTTTGTCGGAACTTATTGATTGCAATAGGTTCCGACAAAGCAAAACCATCAACATCAAAAAGCTTGCGTATGACTCTACATCTGAGCTCACGACTCGTGATGGTACCTATACCTCGGTTACGATAACTATCATGCTTCTTATCAGCCTGTTGTGTCACTAAATAGCGCTAAATAGTGATGTCTATATCACGACAGACATTGTCAACAATTTCTGATACTACCGAATACTTACTTAAGTACATTTAACGATCTCTTACTTCGAAACCACTAATATTTCGAAAAAGTAGTCATACAATAAAATGTTTCCCTTAAAACCACCTTTCATTTGATATATGACTTGTTTCATGAGGAGGGCAACATATTCTGTTTATAGCCAAGCATCTGCATTGCATAAGGAAGGACCTTAGTCACCGATATCTACTAATTAACAGAAATGACCTATAACTCCTAAAACAGAAATAATTTTTAAAAGTCATGATACACTAAATTATTTCTCTTGAAATAAACTATTATTTGATATAATATGACTCATTACTATACGATGGCTACATCTGATTCTATTCTGGTGTTAATACTCCCTAGTGGTGTACGGAGAAAGTTCGCAAGTGTACCGACCATCTACCATTATTAACCTAAAACTTCGAATCCACAACTATTTTGTAAAAGTGGTCATATAATAAAATGTTTTTCTTGAAACCACCTTTCATTTGATATATGCCTCGTTTTATGAGGAGTGCAACATCTGGTTCTAACCAAGCGTTTGTATTGCACAAGGGAAAACCTCAATCACCTATACCTACTACTACTTAGCCTATAACTCTAAAAATAAAAATATTTTTTTGAAAGTCATGATACACTGAATTATTCCTCTTGAAATAAACTATTATTTGGTGTATGACTCATTACTATACGATGGCTACATCTGATTCTATTCTGGTCTTAACACTCCCTAGTGGTGTACAGAGAAAATTCGCAAGTGTACCGATCACCTACAATTATTGACCTATAACTCTGAATCCACAACTATTTTGAAAAACTGGTCTAAAATAAAATGTTTTTCTTGAAACCACCTTTCATTTGATATATGCCTCGTTTTATGAGGAGACCAACATCTGATTCTAATCAAGCTTTTGCATTGCACAAGAGAAGACCTCAGACACCTATACCACTACTTAGCAAAAATGGCCTATAACTCTAAAAATAAAAATAACTTTAAAAATCATCATAGGTACATTACATTATTTCTTTTGAAATAACCTATCATTTGATATATGACTCATTGCTATACGATGGCTACATTTGATTCTATTAAGGCGTTAATACTCCCTACTGGTGTACGGAGAGTGAATCGACCACCTATCATTAATGACCTATAACTCCGATCTCACAACTAATTTGAAAAAGTGGTCATACAATAAAATGTTCCTCTTGAAACC
Source organism: Idaea straminata (assembly GCA_951213275.1). Taxonomy (NCBI): domain Eukaryota; kingdom Metazoa; phylum Arthropoda; class Insecta; order Lepidoptera; family Geometridae; genus Idaea; species Idaea straminata. Next base: position 722,043 of record OX577875.1, on the reverse strand, counting down.
ACCTTTCATTTGATATATGACTCGTTTCATGAGGCCTCAAGGCCCAAGCTCTGTACATTTTTTCCCATTCTCCTTTCAGCACTAAATTCGTCGAAATTAAACACATTATCAGGTGACATAGAAGTTCAATTTAACCAAATTGAAAAGAAAAGTATGAGTTTTGAGACGAAAAAGCGTTTACAAGATTTCTATTCTGTTTCGATTTTATTCTATGATGAATTGTGGAAAGAAAATACAGGTTGGTGGAATTTATGGCTTCGCACGACTTTTCTATACAGCCAGTGTTTAGCATCGAGTTTGTAAAGAAGAGGCATAGAAGAGGAGAAGAAGTAATTACTACCTCTGTGGCTCGCCTGCGACGTAGAAGGTTGCGGGTTCGATTCCCGCCTCTAACAAATATTTATGAACAGATATTTGCTTCTAATCTGAGTGTTTGTGTATATAAGTATTCTATCTGGCCACCATAACACAAGCCTAGTTGCTTAGCTTGGGGCTATTTATTTACAAAAGAAAAGTATATAAGTATTCTATCTGGCCACCACATCACAAGCCTAGTTGCTTAGCTTGGGGCTATTTACTTACAAAAGAAAAGTATATAAGTATTCTATCTGGCCACCACAACACAAGCCTAGTTGCTTAGCTTGGGGCTATTTATTTACAAAAGAAAAGTATATAAGTATTCAATCTGGCCACCACAACACAAGCCTAGTTGCTTAGCTTGGGGCTATTTATTTACAAAAGAAAAGTATATAAGTATTCAATCTGGCCACCACAACACAAGCCTAGTTGCTTAGCTTGGGGCTATTTATTTAATTTTTTAATATTGACACTGGCAATATGCTTAAATGGAAGTAATTATTAAAAAAAAATAAAAACTTTTTCCCCAATTTCATTTTTTTGTATTACGTGACACCGGCAATATGCATAATAAAAAATAAATAAAAAAATTGTAACTTTTTTTATTTTTCAGAAAAATCACTTCAAAATACATACATAAAATCAATGTTACCAATAATACAAAGATCTATAGATCTAAATTTGGATCTAAAGGACGGATTCTTAGCGATTTTCTTTAATAATTTACAAAATTTCCAAAACTTGGACACAGATGTCGCTGATTCACTAAAAATAATGGTAAGTTTAACATACTAGCTACACCCCACATTTTATCCAGCAAAAATCCCGATCCCGTGGGAATATCGGGATAAAACATAGCCTTTGTGTTGTTCCAGGATACCAGCTATCTACATACCCAGTTTCATCGCAATCGGTCTAGTACTTTTTGCGTGAAAGAGTAACAAGTAACCACACTTTTCTCATATTTATGAAGCTAGCAGCGCTTTGCTTTTTTACCCGCGTAACTCCCGATCCCGTGGGAATATCGGGATAAAAAGTAGCCTATGTTACTGTCAATGAATCAATGTATCCTCATACCAAGTTTCATCTAAATCGGTCCAGTAGTTTGGGAGCCTATTCAATGCAAACAAACAATTAAATATTTCCTCGTTATCATATCACTATATTGACGACCCAGTTGGCACAATGGTTACCATGCCGGACTGCCAAACACAAGGTTGTGGGTTCGATTCCCGCCTCAGACATATATTTATGCTTAGATATTTGTCTGTGCTCTGGTTGTTTCTATGTATTAAGTATATTATATAAATATGTATATATTTACAAAAAAAAATAGTAAACTAGCTTGCTTTCTATGAGAGAGAGAGAGAGATACAGAGAAACACTCGCACGCCGCACGGTTTACAATTATAGCAAAAAGTGTCGTTACAACTTTTGGTCTTAATTTTTTCCGTCTAGCCTCCTTTCGCAACGCGCGATAAGGAACTTCGTTCCAAAAAAATGAGTAGTATATGAGTTGTGTAGCACCCATAACACAAGTCTAGTTACTAAGATTGGGGCCAGATGGCGATGTGTAGAATTTCCTGCAATATTTATTTTTAACCCCCGACGCAAAAACGACAGCGTGTTCTAAAGGCCCCCCGAGACGATCAATCTCGATTGTCAATCGCGTTACGTGATTGACAATCGCGATTGAAGTCTGATTGTTTGAGCTTCAATCAGTTCTTCAATTATTTCAGCCTAGTTGCTTTTTGGCCATCCTGTGAGCATCATGGCATCTGTATCAGATACCGATTTGGGATTTCTAGCCATTACTTTGTCTGTTAAGAAAAAAAAGAAAAAATCAAGACGCTGGTGTAAAGAGTGGTATAAATTGAGAACCCGCTTTACCCATGAGCATTTGTTAAGAGTATTGAAAGAAACTGAACCAGATGACTACAAAAATTTCCTTAGAATGGATCAAGAATCTTATGATACATTATTGGAGATGATTCGAACAGATATCGAAATTTTTTTATTAACTTTTGATTTTTAACTTTTGATTTTACTTTCCATAGTACTGGTAAATCTCTGTATAAAGAAATTAAAAGAAGAACAAACTCCTTTTCGGAGTCGGAAATTGGTTCCGCTGGACTACACGGATCGGCTAGATCGGACATGTTTCCTATTCGGCGTTCGAAGCACGAATGTCCGAACGATTGTCAATCACACAGAAAGACGATCAATCGATTGCATCAATCGGCGCTTCAATTAAATTTTATTTCAATCGACTTCAATCACGTAGTACCGATTGACAATCGCTTCAATCGCACTGGTAGACGATCAATCAGCTGTATCAATCACGTAGAATTGACAATCGCGATTGATCGTCTCGGGGGGCCTTAAGTTTGATTTATTTTCAGGTATGTATGTATGTATGCATACGGGCTTATTTCAGCAACTAGACTCTTTTTAATTGGGTCCTTTTTGCGTGAGGATGGAGTTGGCTTGCTCAGCACCTACTACCCTCTCAGCTTAGTCGACCGTGTCCAGAGGAGAGAACTTGTCAATACTTCTGGAGCCAACTAAGCCCCGGGTTTCATCACGATGTTTTCCTTCACCGTAAGAGCAATGTCAATTAGCGCACATAAATTTTTCTTAAGAAAAATACATTGGTGCACGGCCGGCTGGGATTCGAGCCCACGACCTTCAGAATGAAAGTCGGGGTATCTACCACTAAGCCAACACCACTCTATTTTCAGGTAACATCACTTTTAAAAACTAAAAACACACAATTCCTACAAGTATTAAAGACCAAACTCCACACCTGCCCTCTTGGACTAAATATACAAGAGGTAAATGTAAAGAAGTATAAAACATGTCTACAGCTTGTGATGGACCCCGACTACACTCTATTAAGATATTGTTCCGAGCTATATACGGCTGTTAGAAATGGTGGTAAGTATCAAAACTCTAAAGTTTTCAGGGTTCCGTATATCTTAAGGAAAAAATGCGTGTACTTATGTACGCGCGTGAAAAGTTACTTCCGTCCATCCGTCCGTCCGTCCGTCCGTTTGTCTATCCGTTCGTCTATTCTTTCGTTCGTCAGTCCATTCGTCCGTCCGTTCGATTGTCCGTTTGTCCGTTGATCCGTCCGCCCGTCCGTCCGTCCATTCTTCCATTTGTCAATTCTTCCGTTCGTCAGTCCGTCCGTCCGTCCGTCCGTTCGTCCGTTTATCTATCCGTTCGTCCATTCTTCCGTTTGTTCTTCTCTTTGATGGTAGCTCGTAGTGATCTGTAGATTTTAATATTTGTAAACTAGCTTTTGCCCGCGACTTCGTCCGTGTAACAGTCGAAAATGGTTCTAATGGGATTGGACCAAAAAATCACGTTGTCCCATAAAAACTTTGCCCCCCTTTTCACCCCCTTAGGAGTAAAATTTCGGAAAATCCTTTTTTATCGGATGCCTACGTCATACAAAGAACACACCCTCCAAGTTTCAGGTCTCTACGATCAGCGGTTAAGGCTGTTCGTTGATCCGTCAGTCAGTCAGTCAGTCAGTCAGGACAAAGCATTTTATATGTATAGATAATTATTTAAACTATTTATATGGCTTGTTTATTAATTGATTATTTAATTTCAGATATAAATCAATTTAAAAGAATATTTGCAAGAATGAAAGTAAAAATATTCGACAATCCATATTTAGGGACGGATTATCAAACGCTACTCAAATATAAAACTCAGTTGTATGAACTTGAAAATTGTAAGTATTTAAATATTAAATATAAATAAATAAATAAAATAAATATTGCAGGACATTCCACACATCGCCATCTAGCCCCAAGCTAAGTAACTACACTTGTGTTATGGGTGCTAGACAACTCATATACTACTTATATACTTTTATTTTGTAAATATATACTTATAATACATAGAAACAACCAGACTACAGACAAATATCTAAGCATAAATCCATGTCTGAGGCGGGAATCGAACCCGCAACCCTGTGTTTCGCAGTCCGGCATGGTGACCATAGTGCCAACTGGGCCGTCAAGTCAAATTTATTCTTGTATTAAGAGGAAAGGGTACCGGGGGCTCTCTCCATACATATTTTTTTTGTGTTTAATATCTTGATTTCTATGATAATTAGAAAATGAAAAAAAAAAACAAAATATAGAGGCATAGTCATGGGAGTTATAGGTTTTATGCAACAAAAATATTTGCTCTAGTGCCATTATCCAGGGAGGAAACAGTCGACTACGTTTGTATCGCGAGAACGCCGGTACCCTTTCACCTTAACACTTATTCCACAGTGTCAATGGAAGATAGTGTCAAAACTCAATCCATCCTTCAGCCTATCATGAAGGTACTGCGAGAAGCGAGGCCGATTCCCACACTGCGGCTCTCTCAATTGTGTCCTGCCTTAACCGATTTTGATGAGAATAATGGTTTGAAGGAATTGCTGTGGCTGAATGAAGAGGTTGTCAAGTTTGATGATGAGGTATGTATGTAGGGGTTTGATACACCAAGGGGGTAATAATGGGGAAACTTTTTATCCCCTAAGGCGGTAAATAAGGGGGTAAAGAACCTTCATTTATTCCACAAATAGGTAGGGTTAAAAAGAATCACTGTTTATTCCTCAAGGACGTAAAATAGAGATATTGTTTATTGCCCAAGGGGTAAAGAATCTTCGTTTATTCCACAAGAAGGTAGGGGTTAAAAAGAATCACTGTTTATTCCTCAAGGAGGTAAAATAGAGATATTGTCTATTGCCCAAGGGGGTAAAGAACCTTTATTTATTCCACAAGGAGGTAGGGGTTAACAAGGAATTTCCGTTTATTCCCGAAGGAGGTAAAATAGAGATATTGTCTATTGCCCAAGGGGGAAAAGAATCTCCGTTTATTCCACAAGGAGATAGTGGTAAAAAAGGAATCTCCGTTTATTCTACAAGGAGGTAAAATAGAATAGAATAGAAAAACATTTATACGACAAAAATAAATGTTTAAAACAGGAGATGTTGACAAACAAACATAAGAACATAAAAAAGATAGAAAATTAATTCTTGGTCCAATCCTATTACAACCATTTGCGACTTCTACGCATACGAAGTCGCGGTCAAAAGTTAGTCAAAAATAAAAATAATCTGTATACCTATATAAAAATCTTGTGTCACGATGTATGTTGCCAATAAACTCCAAAAATACTGAACCGATTTCAATCAAATGTTCACATGTACCCGTATTTTGGTCTAACTTACTGGATAGTTATCATCTCAATTATTCGCTTATGTCGTGAATGTAAACGAATAAAATGTATCAATTAATGGTTTCTTAAGCAAGTGTTTATTTACTGTTTAGTTTTATGAAGTTCTAATAGATGGCGGTGTACGTTGATTCATCGATAAAATATTCAATATTGTTCGACATCTAGGTTGCAAATACACCCAGTAGATGGCGCTGTGTTCGGGACTTACGCGGGTGAAATCTCGGGGCGCAGCTAGTAAATTATAATTTAATATTTTTCTAATAAATTATAATTTAATATTTTTCAGATAAAAGTATACATAGATTCTGTGGGCCGTCCTTGTGTATTGACAGCATTACTGAAGAATGGTCACAGAGTTAGATACCTTGTGAAGCAGGCTGATATGTGGCAAGCGGCCGCTGCGTTGACGGTCGCAGGTTCATACCCCATCGCGTATGACGGTTATAGGGTGAGTTCGAATTTTTTATATACATTTTTCAGGATTTTTTCCAAATTTCTCTGATTTGTTGGAGCGTAAACGAAACGCAACTGAATAGATAGAACTAGACGCAATCTACGTTCTCTTTCTGTCAGAAGACAGGTGACAGCAAGAATGCTGTCACCTTTTTACTACCATTACATACTTATATTCCTAAATTATATCTTTCCTTTATCGCCCTGCACCTTCAAAGCGCATTTTATTAGGTAAACATTAGATAGATAGATAAATTAAACCTTAATTCTAACATAAACTCCTGTTACCAAAACAATGTAGCACAAGGGGCGGCGTTATCGCTAAAAAGCGATCTCTTCCAGGCAACCTTTGGATGGACAAGAATTTTAGCCACAAACCCAAGAACAGAATTATTTCCAAACAAAATATAAAATACTTAGCCAAAATGACGACCCAGTTGGCACAATGGTCACCATGCCGGACTGCCAAACACAGGGTTGCGGGTTCGATTGTCGCCTCAGACATGTATTTATACTTAGATATTTGTCTGTGGTCTGGTTGTTTCTATGTATTATATATTTACAAAAGAAAAGTATATAAGTAGTATATGAGTTGTCTAGCACCCATAACACAAGTGTAGTTACTTAACTAGGGCTAGATGGCGATGTGTGGAATGTCCTGTAATATTTATATATTATAGCTGCGCCCCGCGGTTTCACCCGCGTAATAATTTTCTGCGCAACTTTCTTATTTTTTTTATTTCATAAGAACCTTCTCCTGATAATAACAAACAGACCAAAAAAAGAATTGGCCAAATTGGTCCAGGCGTTGTTGAGTTATGCGCTTACCAACACATTTTTCGATTCATTTTTATATTATAAGATTGTGTAACAGGATTTTTAGGCCTTGTAGGGATAGCAGTACACCTACTAAATCTCTAGGTATCTAGTTAAGTATGAAAGTAAGAGGTAGTTAAGAACACAATTAATGAGGTTTACACTATAAAACGGTTCCAACATAAACCACTGACGTGGATGGTGAACTGAACCACATTTCACCTTTTCTAGTGAATATAATAACCTTATAACATAATTTGGAATAGTCTTACTGTAAGCAGCGTCGAACCCAAACACCTCAGAGTCCTCAAACGAGTGAACGTGGAGTCAACCCGTGTACAACCAAGCACTTGCTTTTATAGGCCGTGGTGGGGATCGGCAATGCCTACAGCACGTTTGACTTATATTGACGGACATGACGTCACTAGTCGTTTAAAAACTCGGTAAGACTAGTAAGAATATATTTATAAATAAAAAGAGGCATTTTTCTCAAAAATATATTCCTAGGAACCAAAATGTCAAATGACAATCACCCCTTTCACAGATTTTCCTGAATTTTGAGGATAATTTTGGAAAATTCTTAATTTTTTTTATTTCCTTTATTTCAGATAATACCGCTCAGCGAAGATTGTGGTTTGATCCAATTTTTGGAAAACCATATTCGATTAAGAGAATTGATTTCTAATAACTTTGATATAAAAGGTAAGTTTTAAAAGGATCACATGTTTTTTTCAAAGCTTTGAGCGCGGCGACCGAATCAAGAAATTCCGTAACGAAAATAAAACCTAACATCCCCCACTCCGCCTACCATGTAGCTCGGCCGAGCGTTCGCTTAACGTGTATGTATATGGTACGACTGTACGAAGCTCGCACGATGCAATAGCTTTACCGTGCCACACGTTTTTTTTAATGGAATTTTCGTTCCGTAGCAGCGAAGACAAAAACTCATCACGCCATGTTTTCGAGGTTCCGTACTTAAAGGGTAAAAACGGGACCCTATTACTAAGACTCCACTGTCTGTCTGTCACCAGGCTATATCTCATGTACCGTGATAGCTAGACAGTTGAAATTTTCACAGATTATGTATTTCTGTTGCCGCTATTACAACAAATAAGTAAACAGAAAAAATGGAGCTCATGCAGCATGGTTCGGAACCCTTCGTGGTCGAGTCCGACTCGCACTTGGCCAATTTTTTTCAACTACTAAAATCCTTTAACCTAAAAAATTATATCGTGTAATCCTACTAATATTATAAATGTGAAAGTTTGTGTGTGAATGTGTATGTATGTTTGTTACTCCTTCACGCAAAAACTACTGGATCGTTTGCTATGAAACTCAGTATCTAGATAGCTGGTGACTTGGATTAACACATAGGATACTTTTTATCCCAAAATTCCTACAGGATCGGGCATTACGCGGGTGAAACTTGTTAACCCCCGTTTTCATTCGGTCTTCGACCAAATATTTGGCTCGTTAATCACAGCTGCCATTTATCAAGTTATTCTTATTTCTTTTCTTATTTCTGAGTTATTCTTCTCTTGTGTTTTTACATTTTCATTTGTAATTATACGGTAATTATATATATTTATTTTTTGTATTTTTTTAAATATTATTTTATATTATTTTAATTTTTTTTAAATCAAAAAACAGGGAAACATTTTTCGCGGAACAATACCTATAACAATATTTGATGGTTAGTTCATAAAGAAAAATTTCATCACTCAATTTTTTTTTTTTCAGAAATACCAATAATAAGGCAATCGAGAAAAGAGGACGAGTTAATTCTGCCTCCAACACTAACATCAGTTTCACATCATAACCAGATATGTAGTAAAATACCTCCTTATATTCTAAGGTATGTGTTTATTATAAGTTATTCTATACTAGCAGCGCTCCGTGGTTTCACCCGCGTAACTCCCGATCCCGTGGGAATGTCGGGATAAAAAGTACCCTATGTTACTGTCAATGAATCAATGTATCCTCATACCAAGTTTCATCTAAACTGAATAATAAACTGAAGGGTAAAATCTATAAAGCTGTGATAAGACCTGTCGTCATGTATGGATCGGAATGCTGGGCCGTGAAGAGGAAGGATGAGAGAAGATCGCATGCAGCGGAGATGAGAATGCTAACATGGATGTGTGGAGTAACGAGGATGGATAAAATAAGAAATAAGTATATCAGAGGAAGCCTGAAATTGGCACCGGTTACTGAATAAGTAAAAGGGAACCGTTTGAGTTGGTATGGACAAGGACATGTGATGAGAAGAGAAGAGACGCATGTCACTAGAAGAGTGATGAGTATGAATGTAGAGGGATGGAGAGGAAGAGGACGACCTAAGAAAAGATGGATGGACTGCGTGAGACAAGACATGAGAGAGATGAATGTTAACGATGAGATGACGACTAATAGGAGTGAATGGAAGAAGAAGACATACCGCGCCGACCACAAATAAATTGGGATAAGGGCAGATGATGACCAAGTTTCATCTAAATCGGTCCAGTAGTTTCGGAGCCTATTCAATTCAAACAAACAATCTCTTTATAATATTTAGTATAGATCAAATTATCAGTTTGCAAACATCAGTTAAGGGCCACATGCCCCCTATTCCGATCCCCTCAAACCAACTTAGAGCCCGGATCCGTAGCCGTGGTAAAATGACCCGCGTAACTCCCGGTCCCGTGGGAATATTGGGATAAAAAGTAGCCTATAGCCTTCCTCGATAAATGGACTATCCAATACAAAAAGATTTTTCAATTCGAACCAGTAGTTCCTGAGATTAGCGCGTTCAAACAAACAAACAAACAAACTCTTCAGCTTTATAATATTAGTATAGATATAAAATTCTCCGTTTTTCTAGATTACAATGAAATCGATAGTATTTCGTGAACTAGATGTAGAAAAAAGATATAAGCATTTAAAGTGACGTGTTTTACATTTCCTTCATCAGCATCAGACGCCATTACACATATAGGAACTTCAAGAACCTAACCTCCTTGCAAACTTGGCATTTTTGTTTGAAGTTTTTTTCATTATATTTTTTCTTTTCAGGTCGGCCATTGAAAAGTTATGCCTAACCGTTCAAGATTTTATACATAAGAAGGATAAATACCTAAATACATTATGTACTATGACTGTTTTCAACTATATTTTTGGTAAATAAAAAAATAAATATTGCAAGACATTCCACACATCGCCATCTAGCCCCAAGCTAAGTAACTACACTTGTGTTATGGGTGCTAGACAACTCATATACTACTTATATACTTTTCTTTTGTAAATATATACTTATAATACATAGAAACAACCAGAGCACAGACAAATATCAAAGCATAAATACTTGTCTGAGGCGGGAAACGAACCCACAACCCTGTGTTTGGCAGTCTGGCATGGTGACCATGCATTGTGCCAACTGGATCGTCAAATATGACCATAGATTAAGTTTTTTTTATACCACGAAGGGAGCAGGCTAAAGGCTTTAGGCCATACAACTCTGCTGGCTGGAAAGGAAGCACCTTTTTATACTGCGAGATATAAGAAATGGAAAGAAACAAGAAGATTTTACTCCACAAAAAAACTTACTTGATGTTACTCCGTCACGCAATAATTACTGAACCGATTGTTGTGAAACACGATATGTAGATACCTAGAGACCTAGATTAACATATAGGCTATTTTTGATCCCGATATTCCCACGGGATCGAGACTTACGTTGTTTTTTCTGTTTGACAGGTCTAGGCGACCGCCATCTTGAGAACATACTGTATGACACACAAAATGGCGGCCTACAATGTATAGACTTGGATGGACTTTTACAATATGGAGTTTGTGAACTTCCCCCGGCTAGGTTGACTAGAAATATGTTGGGATTAGTCGACAGCAAAGGTAATCTATACATATAAAATCCTTTGTCCTGACTGACTGACGGTTCAACACACAGCCTAAACCGCTGATCGTAGAGACCTGAAACTTGGAGGGTGTGTTCTTTGTATGATGCAAGCATCCGATAAGAAAGGACTTTCCGAAATTCTACCCCTTAGGGGCTGAAAAAGGGGGTCAAAGTTTGTATGGGACAACGTGAATCCTTGGTCCAATTTCAACTTTTACGCGGACGAAGTCGCGGGCAAAAGCTAGTATATCTATAAAAATCTTATTTTTATAAACTAGCTGCGCACTGCGGTTTCACCTGCGTAATACTTTCTACGCAATTGTCTTATTTTTTCTTTTATAAGTACCTTCTCTTGACAATAACAAAAAAAGAATAAGCGAAATTGGTCCAGACGTTCACGCGTGATGCTGTGGCAAAGGGAAATATGTTGGTAACGTGCAAAGAAGTAGCCCTCAACCACTTTCTTATTAATGCCCTCAACCACTTTCTCATTAACCCTTTATAAATTAAAACAAAACTCCAAACACCATGTTTTTTTTTCTATTAATTATGGCTTCGCACGGCTTGTGCATTTAGCCAATGTCATGTTATAATTTGCATCAAATTATGACCCGATTTTTCATAAATCGGGCCTACAGTGTTTTAAAACAGTCAAAGTCGTCATAGTTCGTCAAGTCAGGGGCTATAGTAAAGCGGTGGCAAGTTTACCATAACCTTAATAGGAGATTTGGAGGCAACGAGAAAACTTCATGTTTGACACTGATTTTTACTTCTACTACACTTGTGCACTTTCCAGAACTAAATTGAATAACATTCCACCAGAATTATACAATTCAACTCGGGTTAAAATAAAAGTGCAACACGACATGTTGTTAACTCGTTCCCGCCTAAACTCTAAACACGATAATATTTCACAGTATTCGAAAGTCGACTACAATCCAAAATGGCTGCCGTGCGGAAATGTCAAAGGTTTCTGACAGCTGTCATGGAATTCTGCTTCCAAAAAGACGATCAGGACTTCATTGAGAAGGTAAAATAAATTTATTTTTAGATAATCCTACTTTCTACTAATATTAAAAATGTGAAAGTTTGTGTATGTGTGTGTATGTTTGTTACTCCTTCACGCAAAAACTACTCGACCGATTGCAATGAAATTCGGTATGTAAATAGCTGGAGACCTGGATTAACATATAGGCTTATTTTTATCCGATATTCCCACGGGGTCGGGACTTACGCGGGTGAAACCGCGGGGTGTAGCTAGTGCTTAGTATTTGTTTTTGGAGGTTGTTGGTGGTATGTACCTCCAAAGGGAAGATCTTCCACCGGGCAGGTGTTATACCCGGTAGGCCGCCCACCAACGATGTTTCGTTGGAACTTGTATATGAGCTTATCATCGGAAAAACTTCGCTTGCGCGATCTAGGATCAACAATCGGCTTAATGACGCCATCTATTGGTGGCGATGTGAAGCGTCGCTACAAGTTGTTATAGCGGCAACAGACAGACAGACAGAAGAACAGTGGAGTCTTAGTAATTGTCGTTTTTCTCCTCTAACTATTTTTTTTAATTTTGCTGGCAAGGACGTTGAAATACCCTTATTCTTTTATTTTTATGCAATTTTTTAAGCAATTTTCTGGGATACCTACTAACATACTCTGATATTTCAAGGTTTCGTACCCAAAGGGTAAAAACGGGACCCTATTACTAAGACTCCATTGTCTGTCTGTCACCAGGCTGTATCTCATAAACCGTGATAGTTAGACAGTTGAAATTCTCACAGATTATGTATTTCTGTTGCCGCTATAACAAAAAACAGAAAAACGTAAATATTTTTTGAGTATGTTTTTAAGAATTTTAAGTTGTTTACTTACCCCTACTCTTTTTTTTAGGCAATATTTTTTTTGTTAATTATTCTCCCAAAAGGGCAGACAAAAGACTTTTAACCTATACAGCCTATCGTCTGACATACAATATTTTAAGGGTTTTTTTGCATTTGTTATTGCGGGGTTAAATATATTATTATAAAGCTAAAGAGTTTGTTTTTGAACGCGCTAATCTTAGGAACTACTGATTCGAATTGAAAAAAATATTTTTGTGTTGGATAGTCCATTTATTTACCGTGCTAATCTCAGGAACTACTGGTTCGAATTGAAAAAAATATTTTTGTGTTGGATAGTCCATTTATTTACCGTGCTAATCTCAGGAACTACTGGTTCGAATTGAAAAAAATATTTTTGTGTTGGATAGTCCATTTATTGAGGAAGACTATAGGCTTTTAGGCTTTTATAATCTATTACTTTTTATTTTGATATTCCCACGGGATCGGGACTTACGCGGGTGAAACCGCGGAGCGCTGCTAGTACAGAATATTAATGGTACGAAACCCTTATATGCACTTGACCGGTTTTTTATTGTATTTCTTTCAGTTTCCATACATAGAATCAATAGTAAAAGGTACAAAATTACCACATGATATTACTAAGGATGTTATAAGGAATTCTGATAAGAAATATAAAGAGAAATATATACAACTTTTGGATGAGATTTTCAATAATTTCGACGATAAAGATCAATATAGTATCGAGGAACAGGTATGTATGGTTTGTTCTCAAAATGACTACATAGTCTATAATTTGCGACGCAGATGGTTGCAGGTTCGATTCTCGTCTCGAAAAAATATTAATGCATATTAAGGTGAAACCTACGCTCTCTCCATACAAACGTAGTCGACTGTTTCCTCCCTGGATAATGACACTAGCACAAATATTTTTTGTTGCATATTGTAAATATATACTTGTAATACATAGAAACAACCCGACCACAGACAAATATCTATCATAAATACATGTCTGAGGCGACAATCGAACCCGCAACCCTGTGTTTGGCAGTCCGTTATGGTGACCATTGTGCCAACTGGGTCGTCAAATTGGCAACCTGTGAGTAATTTACTTTTGTTTTTTTCTAGGTATCAAGTTTGTTACTTCATTGTACTGATCCGAGAGTATTGTCCATTGTTAGAAGCGAATGGGAACCTTGGCTATAAGAAAAAGAAGAAAAACAGTGGTCTCATTAAGTTTCGGTCCATTTTGGCCAAAAAACCCAGTTTTGCCATAATTTCAGTTTCAGTCGACTTTTGGCCATCGTTTAGGTTTTAGCCAATTACGGCCAAAAAACCCAGTTTCGGCCATAATTTCGGTTTCAGTCGACTTTTGGCCATCGTTTAGATTTTGGCCAATTACGGCCAAAAAAACCAGTTTCGGCCATAATTTCGGTTTCAGTCGACTTTTGGCCATCGTTTAGGTTTTGGCCAAAAAAGATTTTTTATGTTAGTATAATTTAAGATAATATTTTTTTTTAATACTTATAACTTAACACTAGTGTTCAACCGATGTTTAGGTTTACCAGTTTTAGCCCCTAAGTTTCGGGCAAAATGTACCCAAACAATTTTTTTAAGGTGAAAAATGCTATTTTTATAGAAAGAAAATTATTTATTCGGTGCAGGCACACGACAACTTTAAAATTAAACACACACAAGGAAATAGGTAACATTATACAACGAAGAAAGAAACATACTATATGTGAGTGGTTGACCAAAAAGGGAAAAGGGACCTCAAGGGAAAATAATTAATTTCGAGTAAATCGCGTTTGAAGTTTCGTGTAGAAACAAGTTTCGACTCGTGCGCGGGCGACAGTAAGCGACACCTTGGCTCACAAAAAAAATCATAAAATAGAAACCAAGGCGCCTAAAAATATTCTGGTTAGACCAAAACGAATGAATAACGGTTTCCAATCCCTCCAGGTCCCTTTTTGGTCAACCACTCACATATATACATTTCTTATTCGACCGAAAAACACAAGAGTAGACCAAATACCGATATTGTGTGTTTAAATTATGTGTTAAATTATCTCAGTGTTATGTATTTACAACTACATAATGTAATAAAACACGTTATTATTTAATGATATTTTATTTCCCAAGATAATAATAATGAGGATTTATTCAAAAAACACTAATTCCAAAAAGCGACAATAGATGGCGCTGCTCCTGAGGTGAATAAATAAAATCAGCAATACTATCGATTGATATAAAAATATAGAATTAGTAAATTAATTTGCTGAATTACCAGGTTCGAATCCTGACTACGGTTTTTTTAAAAAAAGACCGTAATAATTTCTATCAAAATTGAACATGCACGTTTCTGCATTTTTCGTTATGACTTAAGAGGAGAGGGTACCAGCGCTCTCTCCATTCAAACGTAGTCGGCTGTTTCCTCCCTGGATATGACACTAGAGCAAATATTTTTGTTGCATAAAACTTATAACTGCCATGACCATGCCCCTATGTTTTGTTTTTAAAATCTTAATTTCTGTGATAATTAGAAAATGAAAAAAAACCAAGACATAGGGGCATAGTCATGGCAGTTATAGGTTATATGGCACAAAAATATTTGTGCTAGTGTCATTATCCAGGGAGGAAACAGTCGACTACGTTTGTATGGAGGGAGCGCAGTACCCTTTCACCTTAAAGTTTAGGAAAAGTTTAGCCCTGAAGGCCCGTTTAAAAAACACCCTGAAGACTAGATATTGTAAAAACCATTGTATAAATAACATTGCAATATCATTTCGGTTGCAAAATATCCGTGGTGACACACGGACAGACAGACGTGATCTTATAAGGGTTCTTTTCTTACTTTTTCATGAACGGAACCCTAAAAATATAAGAATGCTGACTTTGAGAGATTTTGAGCTACTTTGAGGGTATTTTGTGGAGGGTACAAACCGCTGGGTGAACAAGATTAGTGGTTGCTATCTTCAGTTATGAAGGATCGACCAGAGAAAGAGAAGGAAACAAATAAAGAAAGATTTTTTGTTCTATTAATTATGGCTTCGCACGGCTTGTGCATTTAGCCAGTGTCGAGTTATATTTTGCATCAAATTATGACCCGATTTTTCATAAATCGGAGCTAAAGTGTTTCAAAACAGTCAAAGTCAGTCAAGTCAGGGGCTATAGTAAACAGGAGATTTGGAGGTAACGAGGAAACTTCATGTTTGACACTGATTTTTACTTTCACTACACTTGTGCACTTTCACAGAACTAAATTGAATAACATTCCACCAGAATTATACAATTCAACTCGGGTTACAACTAAGTTTCATGAAAATAAAACTGCGGCACGACATGTTAACTCGTTCCCGCCAAAACTCAAAGAAAATTTTATTTTCTAAACACAAAAAAAATAGAGATTAAAAAAAGTACAATAGTACAGCACCCAGAAAGAAGGTTTCGTCCTCAGCACGATGCTAGAGCTAGAAGCCCCAGCGCTGATTTTCAGGACGAGCTTTATAGAGAGGGTACGCTGTAATCGAAATTCAATCGAAATAATATCGCACCTCCGCTCAAATAGTGTCATATCTCAAAAAAGAAAACTGTCGAGTAAAAGGTGTCGGTAATAGTCTGTTTTTCCAGTTTTCTAGTCTTCATTTGAAAACTAATAGAATTAGCGATATGAACATTTCAGTAGATTTGAATGATTTTTAAGCTTTATAAAATGGTGTATTAGGTTTCCTGAAAATATGAAATAAATAATATTGTTTTTGAGTTATGACACTATTTGAGCGAAGGTGCGATATTGCAACGTGAAACAGCGCCATCTGTCAATCCGATTTGGAACTAGTTTAATACAAAAAAATAGCCATATTCAAGGCCATACCACACTCTCAATCCATCCAGTAAAAGGCGCAACCTTCGTATAGATGCCAGGTTCACCCTTAAACCCGCAGGCGCGACCGAATGAAGTCACTCCTATAATTACATACATGCAGTTGATCTTCTTGCTTTTTATCTGTAGGGGGCCGCCACTGTCGCCCTGAGGAAAAAAAGTCATCAAACATTAGATAATCAAAAATTCTACAACTCAAGATTTTGAAACACCAGTCATAAGAAATCGCCAAATCGAATCGATGTATTAGAAACACCTAAAAACATATTTAAAACTAGAAAGCATTACCTAAACTCTCTTACTACAATAAACCAAACCCATTAAAACACTTTACCTCATTAAAAACACATTAAACCTACAACGCACTTGAAATAATTCATTAAAAACGCATTAATTAAACTCTCTACACTACAACATACCAACACACAATGTTTTCTAATCAAATAAATACATTTTAAGAGGAAAAACTGTCAATTTTCTAAACAAATACTATCTACACTGCCCCAAGTCGAGAGATGATTGAAAAGTTCGATTGTCATTACCTCATTCGCCTAGCCCCGTTAATTATAGACATTTCTTTAATATAAAGTAAATAAAACGCATTAAACCCTATCAACGGACCAACCCATTAAAAGCATTACTTCATTTTATATACATTATACAACGGACCAAACCTTTTTAAAGCATTACTTCATTTTATATACATTATACAACGGACCAAACCCATTAAAAGCATTACTTCATTTAATATACATTATTCATGTCTTTTATATAAAGTAATTGAAACCAATTAAATCCTCTACAACGGACCAAACCCATTAAAAACATTACTTCATTTAATATACATTATTCATGTCTTTGATATAAAGTAATTGAAACCCATTAACCCTCTACAACGGACCAAACCCATTAAAAGCATTACTTCATTAAATATACATTATTCATGTCTTTTATATAAAGTAATTGAAACCAATTAAACCCTCTACAACGGACCAAACCCATTAAAAGCATTACTTCATTTAATATACATTATTCATGTCTTTTATATAAAGTAATTAAAACCCATTAAACCTACAACGGACCAAAGCCATTAAAAGCATAACTTCATTAAACTCCCTCCAGAAACATTACCTGGCAAGTATCCTTAGACGCCGTCTTGTCTCCGAAACACATTTGCGTCCTCTCATCGAACCCTTGCTTCATTTGCCTAAAGGGTGGGTACTTCACTGAACATTCTGGTGATGTGAACTTTGTTAGAATCACCTGGTAACAATGATAATATTTTTTTATTTTTAAATTATTATTTTACCGTTGCCACTCGAAAAAGGGCATATAAAGGTCAAAAAAGCATAGAGTACACAACTCGTGAAAAAATAATTCATCTTGGTTGGATCCCGAGACCAGCGAAGGAATCTAGAGTGGAATCCCGAGCGTAGCGAAGTATTCTAGGCTAGCAGCGCTCCGCGGTTTCACCCGCGTAACTCAGGCTCCCGTGGGAATATCGAAATATAAAATAGCCTATAACCTCCCTCGATAAATGGACTATCTAACACAAAAATAATTTTTCAATTCGAACCAGTAGTTCCTGAGATTAGCGCGTTCAAACAAACAAACTCTTCAGCTTTATTATATTAGTATAGATTAGAGCTCCATAGCCCCGTGATAAGGAACATAATATTATTGACTTTTTATTTATAGTCAGACAAATATTCTTTTTTTTTCTATTAATTATGGCTTCGCACGGCTTGTGCATTAAGCCAGTGTCAAGTTATATTTTGCATCAAATTATGACCCGATTTTTCATAAATCGGGCCTAAAGTGTTTCAAAACAGTCAAAGTCGTCATAGTCGTCAAGTCAGGGGCTATAGTAAAGCAGTGGCAAGTTTACCATAACCTTAATAGGAGATTTGGAGGCAACGAGAAAACTTCATGTTTCACACTGATTTTTACTTTCACTACACTTGTACACCTTCACAGAACAAAATTGAATAACATTCCACCAGAATTATACAATTCAACTCGGGTTACAACTAAGTTTCATGAAAATAAAACTGCAGCACGACATGTTGTTAACTCGTTCCCGCCAAAACTCCCAAATATTCTTTATTCGTATGCGTAACTTTTTAAGGGTTCTGGTGTTACCTTCTGTAGTAAATCAGCTCGTTGTCCTCTGTACTCAGTCAGTCCCCAACCAGTGGCTGATGCTCGACCATCGTTCACATCATCACCAATGTGAAGACATGCGGGAACTGTGAACTGATCCAGGGGAACACTGAAATAACAAATTCAAATTCAAAATCATTTATTTCAGACAATTATTACAGTCCAAACTATGTTAGTAGGCAATAGAATTATCTTATATCTTCAAATGAGCAATTGTTGTATATATATAATTGGAATCTCGAAATCGGCTCCAACGATTTTCATGAAATTTGGTATATAGGGGGTTTCGGGGGCGATAAATCGATCTAGCTAGGAATTATTTTTAGAAAATGTCATTTTATTCGTGTTTTATCGAAACTTACTTTTTTTATCTGAAAAATATGACTCTTCCTGACATCTATTGGTGAACTACTAATACTATTTTTTGTGAGCAATAAAGTTATTCCAGCAGATGGCGTTGTTAAGCAACACGAAGTCAATGAGTGTTTGCTTTGAGGTTAGGTTAGGTTAGAAAAAATTAAAAATACCGAGCAAAGCTCGGTCATCCAGGTACTAAATATTAAAAACAAGAATCACGTACTGTGTAGACAAATTAATCAAGCGAGCACCGCCCGAGTGGTTTTCCAAGGCGGCCATCGCTCGATAAAAATGTCTAAACACACGTCCGTGCACATTGGTTATTGAGATATATTAAGAGGAAAGAGTACCGGCGCTCTCTCCATACAAACGTAGTGGACTATTTCCTCCTTGGATAATGACACTATAGTAAATATTTTTGTTGCATAAACCTATAGCTGTCATGACTATGTTTTTACCTTTAAAAAAAATTAAACCTTCATACAAACTTTCACCCCCCATTTGCCCCCCTTGGGGGGTTGAATTTCGCAAAATCCCGTCTCAGTGAGCACCTACGTCATAAAAGGAACCCCCATGCAAAATTTGAGACTCCTAGCACTTGTAGTTTCTGAGATTTCGTGATGAGTGAGTGAGTCAGTGATTTTCCCTTTTATATATAGTACCTGGATGACCGAGCTTTGCTCGGTATTTTTTTTTTTTTTACTTAGTCTAACCTCAAAGCAAACACTCATTGACTTCGTGTTACTTAACAACGCCATCTGCTGGAATAACTCTATAAAAAATAGTATTAGTAGTTCGCCAATAGAAGTCAGGAAGAGTCATATTTTACAGATAAAAAAAAAGTAAGTTTCGATAAAACACGAATAAAATGACATTTTCTAAAAATGATTCCTAGATAGATCGATTTATCGCCCCCGAAACCCCCTATACACCAAATTTCATGAAAATCGTTGGAGCCGATTCCGAGATTCCAATATATATATATACAAGAATTGCTCATTTAAAGATATAAGATAGAAGATAGATAACTTACGGTCTGTCCAGCTCCAGCAAGGCTATATCATTGTATTTGATTGGCGATTTGTACTGCGGATGTGGAATTATTCTTCTAACTCTAAAAGTCTTGGAACCGCTTAGATCTGGCGATTTTCGAGTGATGCCTACTTGGACATGCGTTACTGGCCCTCTGGAAGTGTAAAATAAAAATTGTGGTTCAGAGATGCAGTTTTCTGAAGTTATAGATACTTCTTTAGGCGCGTTATGGAAAAATGATTAGAGTGAAATTTTAAGATGTGCGCGGAAAACAAAAGTCACATGTTGCAGCTGCGTAACCCAAAAGTAAAACAGGTTGAAGCTGCGATAATGAAATTTCACTGTAACACTAAAGTAACAGGTTGAAGCTGCCCGCAAAATAAATATCTGACGGACGGACAGACAAACAGACGGACGTATAACTTCTCACGCGCGTACATGAGTACACGCATCCTTTTTTTTAAGACGCTTCAAAGTGATGTCATGCATTGTTTGATTCCAAATAAATGAAGAATTTTTATTTTATTTTATTAATTAATTTTATTAGGGGAATGAATTTTTTAAAACTCTTTAGGATGCCTACGTCATACAAAAAAGAACACACCCTCCAAGTGAGTCCTCCGATCGTAGAGACCTGAAGGTCTCTACAATCAGCGGTTTAGGCTGTGCGTTGATCCTGCAGTCAGTCAGGACAAAGCGTTTTATATGTATAGATATACTAGCTTTCGCCCGCCACTTCGTCCGCTTAGAGAATAAATATTTTCAAAACCCTTTCTTATCGGATGCCTACATCATACAAAGAACACACCCTCCAAGTTTCAGGTCTCTACGATCAGCGGTTTAGGCTGTGCGTTGATCCGTCAGTCAGTCAGGACAAAGCATTTTATATGTATAGACGATATGCTAGCTTTCGCCCACCACTTCGTCCGCTTAGAGAATAAATATTTTCAAAACCCTTTCTTTTCGGATGCCTACGTCATGCAAAGAACACACCCTCCAAGTTTCAGATGTCTACAATCAGCGGTTTAGGCTGTACGTTGATCCGTCAGTCATTCAGGACAGAACATTTTATATAGAGATAGCTTTTGCCCGCGACTTCGTCCGCGTAGAAGTCGAAAATAGTTCTAAAAGGATTTTTAATTGGTTTAACTGTAATATACTTCTTAGGGTTTTAAAATTACCAAAATCGAAAAGTTAGTTAGTTTAAAAATTATTTTCCTCTATAGATACTTTTTTTGTTACTTATATAATAAAAACGCATAAACCAATTGAAACCTAGTTTTCACTATTAGATAGCTCTTTTTTAAGGAAGATCCAATTAGTAGAACCTGAGTAATCAACGAAAAACCCCGGCCGCCCGCCCCGTGACGACACGAACGCGTCCTACGAAACACAAAGACTACAAATACACAATAGTATAGCATACTTTTTATCCGGAATATCGGGACAAGACAATCGCCTGTCCATCATGCTTGTACTATGGAGGTAAGTAATAAATACTTACAATCTATCAGCGATGCAATGTCCAGCAGTGAGTACGTATTGCTCGCTGATGAGTGCTCCACCACATTGCCAATTTACTCCGTCGTTCTCGTCTGCGTACCCAAGTAATGCCTGAAAACAATAATATATCTCGCAGTTTCACCCGCATAACTCCCGATCCCGTGGGAATATCGAAATATAAAATAGCATATAGCCTTCCTTGAAAAATGGACTATCCAACACAAAAATAATTTTACAATTCGAACCAGTAGTTCCTGAGATTAGCGCGTTCAAACAAACAAACTCTTCAGCTTTATAATTTTAGTATAGACTAGCAGCGCTCCGCGGTTTTACCCGCGTAACTCCCGATCCCGTGGGAATATCGAAATATAAAATAGCATATAGCCTTCCTCGACAAATGGACTATCCAACACAAAAATAATTTTTCAATTCGAACCAGTAGTTCCTGAGATTATCGAGTTCAAACAAACAAACTCTTCAGCTTTATAATTTTAGAATAGATTAAAAAAGTCAATAAATGTATTGCAAATGGGTTGACTAAAAACTAACAAAAACAGAAGAAAAGAATACAGAATGATCAGATAATTCTTATTTATCTATGTATCTATCTATTATTGGACGACCCAGTTGGCACAATGGTCTCCATGCCGGACTGCCAAACACAGGGTTCGATACCCGCCTCAGACATGTATTTATGCTTAGATATTTGTCTGTGGTCTGGTTGTTTCAATGTATTATAAGTATATATTTACAAAAGAAAAGTATATGAGTTGTCTAGCACCTATAATGGATAGATGAAAGCTTCTGGCCGAAGGACGTGGTGTTCCGTCGCTTCCGCGGACAAATTCCATAAGAACAGACAAAGACGAAAGTGTAGTGTCATGAAAGTGTTACTAACATAGTTCTAAGCTATTCTTTAACACATTCAATGATTATTATAAAATATGTATGTTAGTCTATAAGGTATATGTATCTATGGGCCTTTGTAGCCTGAAATAAATGATTTATTATTTTTATTATATTATTATAACACAAGTTTAGTTACTTAGCTTGGGGCTAGATGGCGATGTGTGGAATGTCCTGCAATATTTACTTATTTATTTTATTTATTTATGGTTACCACTAACCATGTGTGGGAACTCATACTGCGCAGCATCAACTCCTCCAACAATCAGCTCGTCCGCATTGTGCTTGCAGTTATTTGTCCTGCTCATGTCTCCGGACAACGCCTGGCTACGTTCACATGGATACACCAACTTCTCTTGATATTCTACACATTCTGTTGGAGAGATAGAGAGAAAAATTAGTCTTGTATAGGTCGGACAATGAACCATGAACGTTGATGTTGACGACCCAGTTGGCACAATGGTCACCATGTCGGACTGCCAAATACAGGGTTGCGGGTTCGAATGTCGCCTCAAACAAGTATTTATGCTTTGATATTTGTCTGTGGTCTGGTTGTTTCTATGTATTATAAGTACCTATATTTTTACAAAAACAAGAAAAAGTATGTATATCCGTTGGCTAGCACCCATAAGACAAGTCTTGTTACTTAGCTTGGGGCTAGAAGGCGATGTGTGGAATGCCCTACAATATTTATTTATTTATCTTACAGTCCCACGCCTTCCTCCCTGTCTTGGGCGAGGTCAACGAAGGTGCTATCGGCTTTATTCCCTGAGACATCTATATAGTCTTGGTAGATACAACTTACTGTCCCACGCCTTCCTCCCTGTCTTGGGCGAGGTCAACGAAGGTGCTATCGGCTCGCAGCCACCGAACTTATTCCCTGAGACATCTATATAGTCTTGGTAGATACAACTTACTGTCCCACGCCTTCCTCCCTGTCTTGGGCGAGGTCAATGAAGGTGCTATCGGCTCGCAGCCACCGAACTTATTCCCTGAGACATCTATATAGTCCTGGTAGATACAACTTACTGTCCCACGCCTTCCTCCCTGTCTTGGGCGAGGTCAACGAAGGCGCTATCGGCTCGCAGCCACCGAACTTATTGCCTGAGTCATTTATATAGTCCTGGTAGATACAACTTACTGTCCCACGCCTTCCTCCCTGTCTTGGGCGAGGTCAACGAAGGCGCTATCGGCTCGCAGCCACCGAACTTATTGCCTGAGTAATTTATATAGTCCTGGTAGATAAAACTTATTGTCCCACGCCTTCCTCCCTGTCTTGGGCGAGGTCAACGAAGGCGCTATCGGCTCGCAGCCACCGAACTTATTGCCTGAGTCATTTATATAGTCCTGGTAGATACAACTTACTGTCCCACGCCTTCCTCCCTGTCTTGGGCGAGGTCAACGAAGGCGCTATCGGCTCGCAGCTACCGAACTTATTCCCTGAGACATCTATATAGTCATGGTAGATACAACTTACTGTCCCACGCCTTCCTCCCTGTCTTGGGCGAGGTCAACGAAGGCGCTATCGGCTCGCAACCACCGAACTTATTGCCTGAGACATCTATATAGTCCTGGTAGATACAACTTACTGTCCCACGCCTTCCTCCCTGTCTTGGGCGAGGTCAACGAAGGCGCTATCGGCTCGCAGCCACCGAACTTATTGCCTGAGACATCTATATAGTCCTGGTAGATACAACTTACTGTCCCACGCCTTCCTCCCTGTCTTGGGCGAGGTCAACGAAGGCGCTATCGGCTCGCAACCACCGAACTTATTGCCTGAGACATCTATATAGTCCTGGTAGATACAACTTACTGTCCCACGCCTTCCTCCCTGTCTTGGGCGAGGTCAACGAAGGTGCTATCGGCTCGCAGCCACCGAACTTATTCCCTGAGACATCTATATAGTCTTGGTAGATACAACTTACTGTCCCACGCCTTCCTCCCTGTCTTGGGCGAGGTCAATGAAGGTGCTATCGGCTCGCAGCCACCGAACTTATTCCCTGAGACATCTATATAGTCATGGTAGATACAACTTACTGTCCCAAGCCTTCCTCCCTGTCTTGGGCGAGGTCAACGAAGGCGCTATCGGCTCGCAACCACCGAACTTATTGCCTGAGACATCTATATAGTCCTGGTAGATACAACTTACTGTCCCACGTCTTCCTCCCTGTCTTGGGCGAGGTCAACGAAGGCGCTATCGGCTCGCAGCCACCGAACTTATTGCCTGAGTCATTTATATAGTCCTGGTAGATACAACTTACTGTCCCACGCCTTCCTCCCTGTCTTGGGCGAGGTCAACGAAGGCGCTATCGGCTCGCAGCCACCGAACTTATTGCCTGAGTAATTTATATAGTCCTGGTAGATAAAACTTATTGTCCCACGCCTTCCTCCCTGTCTTGGGCGAGGTCAACGAAGGCGCTATCGGCTCGCAGCCACCGAACTTATTGCCTGAGACATCTATATAGTCCTGGTAGATACAACTTACTGTCCCACGCCTTCCTCCCTGTCTTGGGCGAGGTCAACGAAGGCGCTATCGGCTCGCAACCACCGAACTTATTGCCTGAGACATCTATATAGTCCTGGTAGATACAACTTACTGTCCCACGCCTTCCTCCCTGTCTTGGGCGAGGTCAACGAAGGCGCTATCGGCTCGCAACCACCGAACTTATTGCCTGAGACATCTTCGTAGTCGTAGACAGGGGGCACGTATGGTGTTGTAGGTTGAGTCGGGCGCGGAGGTCTGGAAAAACATTTAAAGAATTGGTATCATTTTCTCTCAGGGAAAAAATTAATATTCGTGGCACCTATTCCAAAAAAGAGATGTGAAGAAATCGCGTTGCAATTTTCGGAGATGCAAAAATTGCGACGATATCTATATATATAAAAGAAAGTCGTGTTAGTTACACCACTTATAACTCAAGAACGGCAGAACAGATTTGGGTGAAAATTGGTAGGGAGGTAGCTTAGAGCCAAGAGACGGACATAAGATACTTTTTATCCCAATATGCCCACGGGATCGGGACTTACGCGGGTGAAACCGCGTGGCGCAGCTAGTTATTATATACATTCAGCTGTTGAAACCAATAGAGGGATCGGGATTAAATTTAGTAAAAATAATTAAAATAATAAAAATAAGTTTAAAGACTAAACCCAAATACGACAAAATATAAGCTCTAAAAAATATATAAATTCGACTGCAACAAAGGTGCAAATTAAAAAAAATAAATAGTTCGAAAAAACGAAAATTTAATAAAATCAGAAAAAGAAAAATGATAGGATTCTATCCTATATTATGTTAAGTGATAAAATAGATAGATAAATTCTTTATTGTAAACACCATTTTCAAATAACAAAAATAATCTCATATCTTATGCACTTATGCCTTATCACACTAAACTGAATAACTTTGCAATAATTAAGTGATCAATACACAAATAAAACGAATAAAAATAACAAAAGCATAAAACATAGCGGCTTGAATGGTCGGGGCCCATTATTGTTACTATTTAGTTTTTGCACGAAGAAGTAACAAACAAACATACTAACACCATTATCGAGTGAATTCAAGCAAAGCAGTAAGCAACAGCTAGTGCAATATATATAATTTTGAAATGTGCTCATAAAGCCCTTCCATTTGATACCCCACACGGTACATTTTAATTTTATTTTTTAACCCCCGACGCAAAAACGACGGGGTGTTATAAGTTTGACGTCTCTCTCTCTCTCTGTGTGTGTTTCTGTCTGTGGCATCGTAGCTCCCGAACGGATGAACCGATTTTGATTTAGTTTTTTTTGTTTGAAAGGTGGATTAGTCGCGAGTGTTTTTAGCTATGTTTGATCGAAATTGGTGTAGCGATTACTAAAGTTATGAGAGATAAAAGACAGAATTAAAATGAAATAAAATAAAAATTTAAAATTTAAAAAACCCCCGACATAAAATAATAAAAATACTATAAACCGTAAAAAGCTTAAAATAAGCAAAAAATACTATTGAAAAAAAACCTACAAAAAGAAAAAAAATAACCCCGAAATTATGACCCTACGAATTTTTTTGATTAAATATTTCTGCGTCGGGGGACCGCTCTTTTTTTATTTTTTTATTTTATTTTTTAACCCCCGACGCAAAAACGACGGGGTGCTATAAGTTTGACGTCTCTCTCTCTCTCTGTGTGTGTTTCTGTCTGTGGCATCGTAGCTCCCGAAGGGATGAACCGATTTTGATTTAGTTTTTTTTGTTTGAAAGGTGGATTAGTCGCGAGTGTTCTTAGCTATGTTTGATCGAAATTGGTTTTGCGATTACTAAAGTTATGAGTGATAAAAGACAGAATTAAAATGAAATAAAATAAAAATTTAAAATTTAAAAAACCCCCGACATAAAATAATAAAAATACTATAAACCGTAAAAAGCTTAAAATAAGCAAAAAATACTATGAAAAAAAACCTACAAAAAGAAAAAAAATAACCCCGAAATTATGACCCTACGAATTTTTTTGATTAAATATTTCTGCGTCGGGGGACCGCTCTTTTTTAATTCATGACTCCATGTCCCCTAGAGAGCGCCATAATTATTGTGACGTCACATAGCCAATGACCAGCAGTACATACATATATACAGGTCAAACACATAACCCTCCCTTTGGCTTCGCCGAAGTCGGGTAAAAATTCAAACCAGACGCACGTAGTCGCAGGCAACATTAAATATTTCCATTACCACGAAACATGATTAAATTTTGTTTTTATTTCTCTAAGGCATCTTTTTAACTGGCTTCAAAAGATAAGGAAGTTCTCAATTCGAATTTATATTTTTAGAGTTCCGTTCACAAAAGGTAAAAACCCTATTACTGAGACTCCACTGTCTGTCCGTCACCAGGCTGTATCTCATGAACCGTGATAGCTAGACAGTTGACATTTTCACAGATGATGTATTTCTGTTGCCGCTATAACTACAAATATATTATATATAAAAAAAACATTGATGCAAATATATAAAAAAACATTGATGGTAACCATAGCAACGATAATACTAATATT
This sequence comes from Idaea straminata, assembly GCA_951213275.1. NCBI lineage: Eukaryota > Metazoa > Arthropoda > Insecta > Lepidoptera > Geometridae > Idaea > Idaea straminata. The sequence goes on along the minus strand of OX577875.1, from coordinate 694,571 downwards.
ACTTGTCAAATACAAATACAAAAACATTTATTTGCTTATAAACCTGTGTATATAGTGTTCTTAAATTAGGTATAGCATCCACAGGTTGCCCATTGCGAGCATGCCATTTGAGAAAAGTTTTACTTTTTAAATACTAAGTAACTTAATTAACAGTCTTTATTCTGTCAATAATATCAATAACGTTACTATGGTTACTTGTCAATAACGCATGACGCCACACTTTTTTGTGAATGCAGGTATTGTATATGTCCTTTTTAATAAATCTATACATATAAAATCCTTTGTCCCGACTGACTGACCGATCAACGCACAGCCTAAACCGCTGATCGTAGACACCTGAAACTTGGAGGGTGTGCTCTTTGTGTGACTTAGGCTTCCGATAAGAAAGGATTTTCCGAAAGTCTACCCCTAAGGGCCTAAGGGGGTGAAAATGGGGGCAGAGTTTGTATGGGACAACGTGATCCCTTGGTCCAATCTCTATACCAATAAAACCCTTTGTCCTGACTAACTGACGGATCAACGCACAGCCTAAACCGTCGATCGTAGATACCTGAAACTTGGAGGGTGTGTTCTTTGTATGACGTAGGCATCTACTAAAAAAGGATTTTCCGAAATTCTACCCCTAAGGGGGTGAAAAAGGGGGGCAAAGTTTGTATGGGGCAACGTGATTCCTTGGTCCAAAAGCTAGTAATAAATAATAGATACGGAACCCTTGTTACGCGAGGCCGACTCGCACTTGGCCGGTTATTTATCTCGTAAAAGAAAATAATTAGAATCTATACTAATATTATTAAGCTGAAGAGTTTGTTTGAACGCGCTAATCTCAGGAACTACTGATTCGAATTGAATTTTTTTTTTGTGTTGGATAGTCCATTTATCGAGGAAGGCTATAGGCTAATTTTTATTTTGATATTCCCATGGGATCGGGACTTACGCGGGTGAAACCGCGGAGCGCAGCTAGTACAGAAATAAACCTGAGATGTTGAATGTTTATACTTACCTAAAACAAGTTGGCTTATACCTACTGATGGCCACTGCAGTTTAACAGGAAAAACCAGTTCAAAATCGTTTGGTATAACTCTATATGTAGTTAGTGAGTAATTGGTATTTTATCGTTATACCTACTATATAGAGAGCGGTGTTGGCTTAGTGGTAGATACCTCGACTTTCATTCTGAAGGTCGTGGGTTCGAATCCCGGCTGGCCGTGCACCAATGTATTTTTCTTAAGAAAAATTTATGTGCGCTAATTGACATTGCTCTTACGGTGAAGGAAAACATAGTGATGAAACCCGCGGCTTAGTTGGCTCCAAGCGTATTGACAGGTTCTCTCCTCTGGACACGGTCGACTAACCTGAGAGGGTAGTGTTTGCGCGAGGATGGAGTAGGCAAGCCTACTCCATCCTCGCGCAAAAAGGACCCCATTAAAAAGAGTCTAGTTGCGGAAAAAAGCCCGTATACATACATACATATTATTTAAGTACCTAGGTACGGTCGGCTGCATAATTGCAGACCCACAGTAGAGCTCCGAAACGGCTGTTATAAGAATGTTTTCAACACAAGCACACAAGATAGACACTTGCTTTAGTTGAAGTTTAAAGTCTTCTGACTCATCAATTTATCAAACAAACATTATTTGAATGAAAATATTTCAATAATAGTAATTTTAGAACTCTACTGGGGGCTGCAAATAGCTTTTGCCCGCAACTTCGTCCGCGTAGGAGTCGAAAAAGGTTCTAATAGTATTTTTTTTTTTTCTTTTATTATGGCTTCGCACGTGTGCATTTAGCCAGTGTCAAGTTATATTTTGCATCAAATTATGACCCGATTTTTCATAAATCGGGCCTAAAGTGTTTCAATACAGTCAAAGTCGTCATAGTCCGTTAAGTCAGGGGTTATAGTAAAGCGGTGGCAAGTTTACCATAACCTTAATAGGAGATTTGGAGGCAACGTGAAAACTGCATGTTTGACACTGATTTTTACTTTCACTACACTTGTGCACTTTCACAGAACTAAATTGAATAACATTCCACCAGAATTATACAATTCAACTCGGGTTACATCTAAGTTTCATGAAAATAAAACTGCAGCACGACATGTTGTTAACTCGTTCCCGCCAAAACTCCATCTTTTGTTGACTTAAAATTTGATTGAGTTTCGGAGACGTGTCAAAATAAAATGTACTTAGTTACCAATTTAAATCAAAAGCACTAAGGAGTTCGACTCGAAGGAAATCCCCCTAAAAATAACTTTCTACCCCTTTAACCACGTTAGGGGATGAATTTCAATAAAATACAAAACACGTATTTCAACAATTCTGTTAAAGATTATTTATGCAAAATTTGAAGTAGATTGGAAAAAGGAATCACGTTGTCCCATACAAACAGCTCCCCTTTTTTACCCCCTTAGGGGTAGAATTTCGGAAAATCCTTTGTTATCGGATGCCTACGTTACACAAAGAACACACCCTCCAAGTTTCAGGTCTCTACGATCAGCGGTTTAGGCTGTGCGTTGATCCGTCAGTCAGTCAGGACAAAGCATTTTATATGTTTAAATTTACAAACCTTCCACAATCTTGGCAACTCGTTCTCTAAAAGTAGACAGACGGTACAGCCGTCAAATCTTATATCTTCAAATGAGCAATTCTTGTATATATATATATATAATTGGAATCTCGGAATCGGCTTCAACGATTTTCATGAAATTTGGTATATAGGGGGTTTCGGGGGCGATAAATCGATCTAGCTAGGAATCATTTTTAGAAAATGTCATTTTATTCGTGTTTTATCGAAACTTACTATTTTTTATCTGAAAAATATGACTCTTCCTGACATCTATTGGCGAACTACTAATACTATTTTTTGTGAGCAATAAAGTTATTCCAGCAGATGGCGTTGTTAAGTAACACGAAGTCAATGAGCGTTTGCTTTGAGGTTAGACTAAGTAAAAAAAAAAAAAAGATACCGAGCAAAGCTCGGTTATCCAGGTACTAAAAATATATAAACGAACAGAGGATTTACTCAGCATTTTAAGGTTCTGTTACACAAGATTACCTACTTTAAAATATTTGTTTAAACATGAAACGTATCACGTTCTTGCCTATCCCATTTCAGAGACGCTTTAAGAGAAAAGGGTACCGGCGCTCTCTTCATACAAACGTAGTCGTCTGTTTCCTCCCTGTATCACACACTAGAGCAAACTACCATGACCATGCCCCTATGTCTTATTTTATATATATATTTTGTGTTTTTAACTTTTACTATCTATGATAATTAAAAAATGGAAAAAATCAAGACACAGGGGCAAAATCATTAGTCATGGCAGCTATAGGTTTTATGGCACAGAAATATTTGTGCTAGTGTCATTATTCAGGGAGGAAACAGTCTACTACGTTTGTATGGAGAGAGCGCCGGGTTTCTTGAAGGCATTATTTATTCACCAAAATGCCCTCTATCGATAGGTATGGGTTTCAAAGTGCAACGCGGCATAACGTTACTACATATAACTGTTGTATCCAAAGGTCAGAGTGGACAGAGAAAGGACAGAGTTCAATCTTAAAATGTTTTAAAAGTAAGCTATGAAACATAGGTGTTCAATTTTAAATCTTTATTATGGGAAACAAAACAAAATCTTGTGCATAAAAAAAGAAAGACCTATGGATACAACAGTTCTAGTACCTAACTTAAAATACCATATTGCACTTTAAAATATATCAATAGACGGCATTTTGGTGAACAAATAATGCCTTTACCCCAAACCTTTAATTAAAGCGTCTCAGAAATGGGATAGGCATAGAAACGTGATGCGTTCCAGGTCATAACGAATATCTTTTTCTCGCTTTTGAGTCGGTTTGGTGTGAAGGCATTATTTGTTCGCCGTAGTGCCCTCAGTGTGGTTTAAAATATACCGCGCAAAAAAACTATGCTCCTCAAAATCACTCCTAAGTAAAAAGTAACGGCCACATGAATTTTTTTTGTTAGGAATTTGGCGCGCTGTTTTTTCAATATCACCTCCTACTACCTGCACCCCCCGTTTCACCCACATTAGTCCCGATCCCGTGGGAATATAAAATTAAAGGTTGCCTATAGCCTTCGTCGATAAATGGACTATCCAACACAAAAATAATTTTTCAATTTGAACGTGTAGTTCCTGAGATTAGCGCGTTCAAACAAACAAACTTTTCAGCTTTATAATTAGTATAGATAATGAGAAAGCATTTAAAAATAAAATACTAACCTATTAGTTGTAAGTACTGGTTGAGGATTTGAAGACTCCAGGCAGCATACTATTGGATCCGAACCGTCGAAGGTGCAAATCTTAAAAAAAGGAACATATTTATTTATGTAATAGCATTTATTAGTAAGATTGATTGCCATATACAAAAAATATATGTGTACTAGCAGCGCTCCACGGTTTCACTCCCGTAACTCCTGATCCCGTGGGAATTTCGGGATAAAAAGTAGCCTATAGCCTTCCTTGATAAATGGACTATCCAACACAAAAAGATTTTTTCAATTCGAACCAGTAGTTCCTGAGATTAGCGCGTTCAAACAAAGAAACTCTTCAGCTTTATAATATTATATAGTATAGATAGATAATACGGAAAAATAAAAGATTTTTTTAAATAGTGTTCGATTCTCAGGCCTAACGAATATACACAAAAACATCATACAAATCGGTTCAGCCGTTTAGGTGAAGTTTGGCCAGAATTTTATACAATGTCTTTCAGCGAAGGGGTTTTAATACGAAAAGGGGTTGTTCTAGACGTCTAGGCGAACAACTTTTGTTCTTCTAGTTTTGGAAATTCGTTATTACCTTAGGTCTAATCCGATTCTGTACATCCCTTATAGCAGACGGACATACTCTCATATTTTTACATATTCCTTGTCTGCCTGACACATCACAAAAATCACCTGAAACAAACAAAATAGACAAAATGTAATTCAGAACTATTCGGGACAAAATCGCAGTAGATACGCAAAAACTATTTGTCCTAATACGGTCCACCAAAAGGGTTTTTAATACTATTTTAATATATTAGTGTCAAAATAAAAATTAAATAAACAAATGAATAAATAAATAAATAAATATTTCAGGACATTCCACACATCGCCATCTAGCCCCAAGCTAAGTAACTAGACTTGTGTTATGGGTGCTAGATAACGGATATACTACTTTAATACTTTTCTTTTGTAAATATATACTTATAATACATAAAAACAACCAGACCACAGACAAATATCTAAGCATAAATACTTGTCTGAGGCGGGAATCGAACCCGCAACCCTGTGTTTGGTAGTCCGGCATGGTGACCATTGTGCCAACTGGGTCGTCCCCATTGTTTTTCAGATTGACAATAAAGTAAAGATTTATCTAATGACCTGTTTTTTTTACGAAAGCGTTATTTGATTAAGGTGGCATGTGTCCCTAGGCACTTAGGTACCTTAGTTCTCCTTTTAAGACATACCAATGACCTTTTTTGATGGAATTTTCGTTTAGAAGCATAATTTATTTCATCCATTCATCTATCCAAATATTTTGTGTCTTTTGTTGCAAACTAATTTTTAGACAGATTTGGAGACAAAAAATGCCGCGATGCACTTTGAGACCTATACCTATCGATAGAGGGCATTACAGCGACCAAATAATGCCTTTACACCCAACCTAATACCAAACCTCTAAAGCGTTGAAACATGGCACGCATCACGTATTCTTTTATTGCTGCACGGGTGCCAGGATTCAAACCCACGACCTTCGGAACAATTTTTCAGAGGCATTTGAATATTTGGACGCCAAACAGGTAAAACCACGGGCGCAACTAGTATAGCCAAAAGCGAATACGGTAAAAACTGTTTCGCAAACATTCTATGTTTTTTAAGACTGGTTAAAAACCGGCTTAGTGATGCTACTAGCTATGCGTCTTGGTTTTTTCCGCATAAGTACCAATCCCGTGGGAATATCAAGATAAAAACAAGCCTATACCTATATATTACAGGTCTCCAGCTATCTCCATACCAAATTTCATCGAAATCTATCAAGTAGTTTTTACGTAAAGAGGTAAAAAACCCAATAACATAAGGTCAGTGACATTGAATTTTGCATACACAATCAGCAAGTACATTTGCGACACCTTCGCGCTATAATGACTGGACAGATGACGATGAAACTTCTTATTTATATAGCTGGAACTTTGGAATTAAATGGGACCATATTATCCTTTCAATAAGACTCCACTGTCCGTCTGTCTGTCAGGCTGTATCTCATGAACCGTGATGGCTAGACAGTTGAAATGTTTACATATGATGTATTTCTGTTGCCGCTATAACAACAAATACTAAAAACAGAACATTAATCGTACGGAACCCTTCGCACGCGAGTCCGACTCGCACTTGGCCGGTTTTTTTCCCAATATTCCCACGGGATTGAGACTTAAAGAGGTTTCAACTTACATAAAAATAACGGTACCTTTCTGCTGATCAAACTTTCTGGTCAAACTAGTTCGTCTAAAAGGAATAAATTTCCTCGTAGTCAAACTACTCAACTATATTGTTAACAAATGGTAATAGAAACGGAAAAAAACGATCGAAATGGTAACAAAAGACGATCCAAACGGAAACAAAAGACGATCGAAAAAAAAAACAAAACAAAAGACGATTGAAATGGAACCAAAAGACGATAGAAAAAAAACGCTAGGCCGAGCTTCATGGTAGGCGGAGTGGGGGGGGATGTTAAGTTTTATTTTCGTTACGAAATGTCTTGATTCGGTCGCTGCGCTCAAAGCCCGCGATAAAAGCTATGCAATTGCTTAAAAAACAAAAGACGATTGAAATGAACACAACAGACGACCGAAACGGAAAAAAAGACGGCCGATGTGATAGTTATAAGCCCTTTATAGATGGAACTAGCTTTTGCCCGCGACTTAGTCCGCGTAGACGTCGAAAATGGTACTTTTAACAAACCCCCAAAATAACTTTCTACCCCTTTTTAACCCCGTTATAACCCCGGGGATAAATTTCAATAAAATAGGAAAAAACTTCTTCTTCAATTCTGTTAAAGAATGTTTTTGCAAAATTTGAAGTAGATTGGATCCAAGGAATCACGTTGTCCCATACAAACTTCGCCTCCCTTTTTAGGGGTAGAATTTCGGAAAATCCTTATCTGATGCCTAGGTCATACAAAGAACACAACCTCCAAGTTTCAGGTCTCTATGATCAGTGGTTTAGGCTGTGCCTTGATCCGTCAGTCAGTCATTCAGGACAAAGAATTTTATATGTATAGATTTCCAAAAATCGTCTCATAGTGCTCGCCTACGTTCTAAAACCTCTAAGTTTCAGAATTTTAATTTCAACATAACAAAAAATTAAAAACCTACCTTCATAGGCCCCACGGACACTCACAAACACGAGAAATGAAACAAAAAACCACATATTTGAAACAAAAAAATTATATACTTTAAAACCAGATCACACGCTCATTGTTTTTAAATTTGTTTTTTTATTGTAGGTATTTTTGTTTTTATAAGCGGCACGTCAGTCTCGTCTAAGCGTTGGATGAATACTAAGGTTTGTGCTAATTGATGAAATGACAATGATTGAGTGACTAAGGGCGATAGCAGTCGATAGATTAAAGTCGGCCGATCGTTTGCTAACTGTCCTTTAATGACACACATCCTAACATTGTTTAGAATTTGCTACTTCGTCATACCTTAATGATAAGAACCCATGGACGTGACTCAAAATATAAATTCAAAAATATTTGTTATCTTGACCTTTGTGAGCATGATCTCAATCAAAACTCATGAGTTTCTCGTGCTTTCTTCTCATTGGTGGGCGCATTCGTACATTCTAACTTAATTTTTAAGACGTTTCAATGTGATTTCCCTGTATCAACCGTGTAGCTGCTCGTTGAGCGAACAATTTCTGTTCTGCGAGGTTTGGAAAATTGAACTTTTTTATGAACATTATGTTTAGAGAAAAATCTGCATAAAATATTTAAAAAAGTATTTCAAATTCAATTAACAAACAAATAAATAAACTCCAAGAAATAGCAGATTTTCGGGTAAACATAACCACAATTTTTTTTGAATAAAAAATGTGCGAATTTTCAAAAGTTGTTCCCCTTGACGTCTAGAATATTACAATATCTTCGTTGAAGCACATTACATAGATTTTAAACTCAAATTGTATCGCTCGATTTTATATTTTTTGTCTGTGGTCGGCCTAGCTAGTGAATAATATGAACAAGGTATATACCTACTTTTAAGATTTTTCCATAAATAAACTAGCTGCACCCTGCGGTTTCACTCGCGTTACTCTCCATCCCGTGGGAATATCGGGATAAAAAAAGTCTATGTTAAAGCCTACCATTAAAGCTGAATCAGTTCTTTTCCATCCAAAGGTTGCCTGGAAGAAATCGCTTTCAGCGATAAGGCCGCCCATTTGTGCAACTTGTACTTTCTAGCTATTACTTTACTTTGTGTATATAGTGTTACTGTTTCTTACTGTGTTGTACGAATAAAGTTATCTATCTATCTATCTATGTTACTGTCAACGAATCAATGTATCTAAATACCAAGTTTCATCTAAATCGGTTAAGTAGTTTCGGAGCCTATTCAATGCAAATAAACGATCAAAATTTTCTTCTATTAGAATAGACTGTCTGCTCCATGCGGTTTCACCCGCGTTACTGCTGATCCCGTGGGAATATCGGGATAAAAGTACCCTATGTTACTGTCAATGAAAGAATGTATCCTCACACCAAGTTTCATCTAAATCGGTTCAGTAGTTTCAGAGCCTATTCAATGCAAAATAAACAATCAAATTTTTCCTCCATATTATTAGTCTAGACTAGCAGCGCCCTGCGATTTCAACCGCGTAACTCTCGATCGAGGAATCAAAAGTATCATGTCCCACTCCATCCCCTAAACTATCACTATGCCGATTTTCATCCAAATCGATTCAATTCAATTCAATTCATTTATTGCGAATAAAGGTACATAGTGCAGTGTTACAAGAGTATAAGAGGATCACTCTATTCAGCCTTATACATGAGGCATGCAATATTTATCATTTTAGTCAAAAAATTATTCACAAAGGCTCTAGCCATAAATTAAATTACCAATTAATACAATGTTAAAATAATTTATAAAAAATCTAGTCATGGAAATTGAAATACAATGTCAAATAATAAGAAAATCTAAATATTATATTAATTAGTACATGTCAAAAATTTATCCTTTAAATATTCGTCAACGCTGTAGTATGACTTACTCAGTAGAAACGTTTTTAATTTATTTTTAAAACTAACAATGTTTTGTTCCTCTAACAAAGTTTTTGGTAGGTAATTATAAACGTGAGGATTAAATCGGTTCAATCGTTTGACTGTGAAGAGGCACACACAAACAAATAATATAAACTTTAGGATTTATAATATGACTAGCTGCGTCCCGCGGTAGTACCGATCTCGTGGAAATATCGGGATAAAAAGTAGCCTACCTATATGTTAATCCAGGCCTCCAGCTATCTACATACCAAATTCCATTGCAGTCGGTTCAGTAATTTTAGCGTGAAGGAGTAACAAACATACACACACACTCACAAACTTTCACATCTATAATATTAGTAGGATACCTGTGGGTAATAAATAAAATAAATAATAAATAAATAAATATTGCAGGTCATTCCACACATCGCTATCTAGCCCCAAGCTAAGTAACTACACTTGTGTTATGGGTGCTAGACAACTCATATACTACTTATATACTTTTCTTTTGTAAATATATACTTAAAATACATAGAAACAACCAGACCACAGACAAATATCTAAGCATAAATACATGTCTGAGGCGGGAATCAAACCCGCAACCCTGTGTTTGGCAGTCCGGCATGGTGACCATTGCGCCAACTGGGTAATAAGACCTGTTTTTAAGTTATTTTCCCCATTTTTATGTTCCGGTAACATGACGCGTCCGTTCCCGTTAGGAAACAAGAGTGTTTAATAATAATTTGCGCTCATCTAGGCTTGTTTTATGGTGACGAGTGACGAATAGAATACATATACAGGATTATTGGTAATTATACTAGCAAGCCGTTGAGGGCTACTTCTTTGCACCTTAACAAACAACTTTTGTTCGCAGACTTTTGGAATTCGAAAAAATATGAATATTTTGAATTTTTTTAAAACAACTGGCAAATAAAACTAAGAACAGTAAAAAATAACACAGTAATAATAACATTTAAAAAATAAGTAACATTTTAAGGTTAATGACCTCTTCGTGTATGGAACAGCTGATTTTCAGGTAAACCTAACCTCAAAATTTCAAAATTCAAAAAAATGTTCGAAAATCCAAAAGTCGTAGAACAAAAGTTGTTGTTTTAGACGCACAGAAGTAGCCCTCAACGGCTTGCTGGTATAATTACCAATAACCCTGTATAGAGGGAAAAAACATAAGGAAAAAAAAGTAAAAATATATAAATGAACAACAAAAAATTTCATTATTTTCATCCAGTTAGGTATTCTTCCGTCATTATTTTTATCTAGGCTATCAGTTAGGTCACATAAAAATAGTTATTTTTAAGCCAAATGCCAAAAGAAACGCAGTATAACTTTACTTGTTTCACTAAAAAGACGTTTTGATCGGTAAAGTAACAAAAATATTATTTTTCTTAAAAAAAAAACTAATTTCGTTGTAAAAAAAAATAGCCAGACAGTGAAGTCTTAGTAATAGGATCCCGTTTTTATAATTATTTTACTAATATTATATTGTAAAAGTGTTTGTGTGTTTGTTTGTTACTATTTCAAAACTACTGCACCGATTGCGATGAAACTCGGTATGTAGATAGCTGGACCCGGATATACCCACAGGATTGGGACTTACAAGGATGAAACAGCGGGGCGCTAGTATTTTCGTCCCCGTTTCACAGCTATCTACATACCAAGTTTCATCGCAATCGGTCCAGTAGTTTTTGCACGAAGGAGTAACAAACATACAAATTTACACATTTATAACGATGTTCCCACTAAGAAAGGGTTTCTCAAAATTCCACCCTTAAGAGGGTAAAATGGGGGATTGAGTTTCCAAAAACAAAATATACGGAATTCAATTGATGGAACTGCGAACAGTTTGATTTGCCCTTGGTCCGATTGACAGAACTGTAGACAGTTTGATTTGACCTTGTTTCGATTGATAGAACTCCGGACAGTTTGATTTGACCTTGTTTCGATTGATAGAACTCCGGACAGTTTGATTTGCCCTTGGTTTGATTGACAGAACTGTAGACAGTTAGATTTGACCTTGTTTCGATTGATAGAACTCCGGACAGTTTGATTTGACCTTGTTTCGATTGATAGAACTGCGGACAGTTTGATTTGACCTTGTTTCGATTGATAGAACTGCGGACAGTTTGATTTGACCTTGGTTCGATTGACAGAACTGCGGACAGTTTGATTTGACCTTGTTTCGATTGATAGAACTGTGGACAGTTTGATTTGACCTTGGTTCGATTGATAGAACTGTGGACAGTTTGATTTGACCTTGGTTCGATTGATAGAACTGTGGACAGTTTGATTTGACCTTGTTTTGATTGATAAATTGATTGTTTGATTGATAGACTGTTTTCTCCCTGGAATATTTTTGTTGCATAAAACTTATAACTGCAATGCCCCTATGTTTTATTTTTCTATATTCTATGATAATTAGAAAATGAAAAAACCAAAACATAGGGGCATAGTCATGGCAGTTATAGGTTTCATGGCACAAAAATATTATCTAGGGAGGAAACGGCCTACTACGTTTGTATGGAGAGAGCGCCTGGTGCCTTTCATCTTAAATCGTCACAAGAATGGGTCCCGACTATTCAAGTCGCTATGTTCTATGCTTTTGAATTTATTATTCGTTTTATTACTTATGAGTGTATCGATCACTTAATTATTGTCAATTCAATATCATATCAATTATTCAATAGTATAGGTTCGAGTCCTGCACTTGTTTTTTTCTTTTTAGTTTTTATTTAGTTTACATTTTTACGTACTTTTTTATCATTTTTATTCTTCAGATTTAATTTAAATTTCGCTATAACGCACTTTTTATTTTTTATTTTCACGTTTTTTGCAGTCGAGTTTTATATTTTTTTATGAACGTAATTTTTGGTTTTAGTTTTTAACCTTATTTTTTTATGTTTATAGATTTGACAAGTATTGATCACCGCCATATTTTTGTCGATTCAAAATGTATAAAATACTGAATGTGTTCATAATTTGGTTTCTAATGGAGTCAAATGAATTTCAAAATAAAAAACCTCGGCCTAAAAATGGTAAGTTATTAATGTTTTTTTCCTACATTTCTTGACGACCCAGTTGGCACAATGGTCACCATGCCGGACTGCCAAACATAGGGAGTCGGGTTCGATTCCCGCCTCAGACATGTATTTATGCTTGGATATTTGTCTGTGGTGTGCTTGTTTATATGTATTAGATAAGCTTTAATTGCGAAGTTCAAGTTGAAATCTGATTTTGACTAAAACTTCACTAAAGTCCAAATACCTTTTGAACCACTAAATGTTGCAGAACATACAGGGGGGTTAAATCGATAGGCACTTAGGTCCCCCACCCCCCAGCAACCGATGATTCACCCCCCTTCTTACACCGTGTATATTTACAAAAGAAAAGTATGTAAGTAGTATATGAGTTGTCTAGCACCCATAACACAAGTCTAGTTACTTAGCTTGGGGCTAGATGGCGATGTGTGGAATGTCCTGCAATATTTATAGATACTAATATTATAAAGCTGAAGAGTTTGTTCATTTGAACGTGCTAATCTCAGGAACTACTGGTTCAAATTGAAAATTTATTTTTGTGTTGGATAGTCCTGACTGATCTATCTATCTACTTCTATCTATCTTTACATATAAAATGCTTTGTCCTGACTGACTGACGGATCAACGCACAGCCTAAACCGCTGATCGTAGAGACCTGAAACTTGGAGGGTGTGTTCTTTGTGTGATGTAGACATCCGATAAGAAAGGATTTTCCGAAATACTAACCCAAAGTTTGTATGGGACAAAGTGATTCCTTGGTCCGTTGACGAATTCGCAGGACTTTTATTTATAAAAGAACTAATCATTTATAATTCCGTTTTTTCTTTCAGTTCACATACTACTTTTTTTAATATTATTCTTTTAATCAAATCAAAATACACAAAATGAAAAACTAAAAATATAATAAACGCCAAAAAAATACCCCCACCCAGAAATTAAATAAAAAAACTTAACATTACAAATAAATAATAAAATTACTATAAATTAAAGTAATTAAAAATCGACCTAGGCCTTAACATTAACATACTACTTACCTAAATAAATATGAACTTGATTTTCAGGTGAACCTTGCACGTGGGAGGGAGTCACAGGAAATTGTATAGACTATTGGACTTGTGTGTCGAATGCAATAGATTCTATAAATGGGAAATATCCTCCGGTATGTATAAAATAGGTTGCCTGGAAGAAATCGCTTTAAGCGATAAAGTCGCCTGTTTGTACAAAAGCTTTTCTCGTCTCTTTTGTCATTTTCAATGTTTTGTGTGTTGTACAAATAAAGTGTTTATCTATCTAAATATAGACTACTAGCTGCGCCCTGCGGTTTCAAAAAAGCGGCCTATATGTTAATCCAGGTCTCCAGCTATCTAGATACCGAGTTACATCGCGATCGGTCCAGTAGTTTTTGCGTGAAGGAGTAACAAACATACAGTAGGATACAGGGTTATTGGAGACTGTATGAACAAGCCGTTGAGGGCTATTTCATTACGATATAAGTGTGGTAAATTGATCTTTGCATAGAGGCGGTTTATGACGCGCGAGCAGTAGCGAGCGTGTTAAGAAGCCAAGATGCAAAGATCAATTCCACACGTGTATCGTACGACGTTTTTTATCACAGTTGCGAATAACAGAAAAGACTTGAAAAGAAAAGAAAACATAACAAAATATTTGGTCATAAAGTCTATGTTTACATTTTTTTCAGGCAATATTTTTTTGTTAATTATACTCCCGAAAGGCCAGGCAAAAGACCTATACAGTCTCGTCTGACATACAATATTTTTTAGGGTTTTTTTCCATTTGTCGGGGGTTAAAACAGAATATAATGGTATTGAAAAAAACTATATTTTAGTAAAGAAAAAACAACACTATTAATAATTTTTAAGATGTTATCACGTAAAATTATCGTTCGTAAACCGACTTTATAGACAACCTTTATTGCTGGAGTAAAACCTCTTTTTTTGGTACCTACTTTATTTTATCCATCAAAACAGTATAACCCAGATAAATTAAGAATGTTTCACCTACCTAACATGTAATTAGCAGTAAGATACGTATTTAACTTATCGGGATAACTTTACAGCACTAGTTAACAAATCTAAAACGCACGCGTGCATAATATGTTGGATTATGAACCTAAAAGCCGTTGAATAAGATCCACTTTATGAGCAACTGTGATAAAAAAATTCTTATTCTTCTATTCTCGTAAAATGATTGTCCGCAAATCGACTTTACAGACAACATTTTTTTTACGCAGGTTTGTTCTAGAGAAGGCAACGTAGTGAAAGCTTGCTGCACCTCGTGCTATGTCGTAGCTAACATCAGGTAAGGTTTGAATAGGTCATAGATTTGACGACCCAGTTGGCACAATGGTCACCATGCCGGACGATTCCCGCCTCAGACATGTATTTGTGCTTAAATATTTGTCTGTGGTCTGGTTGGTTCTCTGTATTATAAGTAGGTATATATTTACAAAAGAAAAGTATTTAAGTAGTATATGAGTTGTCTAGCACCCATAACACAAGTCTAGTTACTTAACTTGGGGCTAGATGGCGATGTGTGGAATGTCCTGCAAAATAATTCAATTTCATTTCAGTTCAACAATTATAATTGAGGGTCGTACTTTTGAGAAGAATGGCAAGAAATCTCACGACAGTAAGTCATTCAATTACCTATCTATCTATCTACAGCCAGCCTGCCCCCTTGGACAAGATTGCTTTCTATGAGCGATATCGCCAATCGACAGACTTTTTGGAACGAAGTTCTTTATCGGGCGTTGCGAAAAGGGGCTGGACTGAAAAAATAAGACCAAAAGTTGTAACGACACTTTTTGCTATAGTTGTAAGCCGTGCGGCGTGCGCGTGTTTCTCTGTCTGTACAGACAGACGAGCCAAGCAAGCCAGTTGGGCTTACTTTCTATGAGAGAGACAGCTCTCTCATAGAAAGTAAGCCCAACTGGCTTGCTTTCTATTGGTAAGTTGTTTCGTCTTTCTATTTCGCCGAGATGCAATGATCAATATCCACACGCTTATCGTACGACGTTTTTTTTATCACAATTGCGAATAAAAGAAAAGATTTGTTACAATAATAAAAAGTTAACAAAATATTTGTGTTTAAAAAGTAAATATTTTTTTAATTATTTTTAAGCATTTTTTTTTTACTCTCGAAAGGGCAGGTCTAGGCCTATAAAGCCTTGTTTGACATACATTTTTTAGTGTTTTTTCCATTTGTTTTTTCGTCGGGGGTTAAAAACAGAATACAATGGTACGGAAAATATATATTTAAAAAAGAAAGCACAAAAAAACTAAAAATCCAATTTTTTATCGTTTTCTTCTTAAAAATTTGATTTTTGTTATAACGTTAAATTTTCGTTCGTAAACCGACTTTAGAGACAATCATTTTGCTAGCTTAAAAACTCTTTGTTGGGATCTTCCTTTTTTATACATCAAAACAGTATAACCCAGATAAATTAAGAATGTTTCACCTACCTAACATGTAATTAGCAGTAAGATACGTATTTAACTTATCAGGATAACTTATAACACACTAGTGGCGTCGAGGTAATGCATAACGCACGCGTGTGTAATATGTTGGATTATGAGCCTAAAAGCGGTTGAATAAGATCCACTTTATGAGCAACTGTGATAAAAATTAATATTAAGACACATAGCTTCGTTATAGAAGACATAAAAAACTTGAGAGGTGTCAAGGGATACCCGGATGGAACGAAGTTTCCTTCGATTAATAATTAGTGAAGGAATTGTAATAAAATCAAAAAGTGTCTTAACAACTTTTGGTCTTAATTTTTTCCGACGAGCCCCCTTTCGCAACGCGCGATAAGGAACTTCATTCCAAAAACTTGAGAGGTGTTAAGGAGCACCCGAATGGAACGAAGTATCTTTAGATTAATTAGTGAAGGAATTGTAATAAAATCAAAAAGTGTCGTTACAACTTTTGGTCTTAATTTTTTCCGCCCAGCCCCCTTTCGCAACGCGCAATAAAGAACTTCATTCTAATATATGTCCTATAATCACGGGGCTATGGATTAAAATAATGTTCTTCTTCCAGAATGTCTAGAATACATAAAGCTCAATAAATACCGCTACCAGTGTTATGGAACTGCATATGGAGTTGGAAGTATATTTAAAACATATGATGAAGAAGGCGATTGTTATAAATACGGTATGAAGGGGTCACTTGGAATTTTCGGAGTAGATGCAAAGAGAGCGGAGTACCCTCACATGGTAAAAATATTACCCTCACATGGTAAAAATATTACCCTCACATGGTAAAAATATTACCCTCACATGGTAAAAATATTACCCTCACATGGTAAAAATATTACCCTCACATGGTAAAAATATTACCCTCACATGGTAAAAATATTACCCTCACATGGTAAAAATATTACCCTCACATGGTAAAAATATTACCCTCACATGGTAAAAATATTACCCTCACATGGTAAAAATATTACCCTCACATGGTAAAAATATTACCCTCACATGGTAAAAATATTACCCTCACATGGTAAAAATATTACCCTCACATGGTAAAAATATTACCCTCACATGGTAAAAATATTACCCTCACATGGTAAAAATATTACCCTCACATGGTAATATATTAATAAACCAACACCACTTATCCATACATCAAAGGATGCGGGTTCGATTCCCGCCCCAGACAAGTATTTATGCTTAGATATTTGTCTGTGGTCTGGTTGTTTCTAATGTATTATATGTATATACTAGCTGCGCCCCGCGGTTTCACCCGCGTAAGTCCCGATCCCGTGAGAATATCGGTATAAAATGTAGCCTATTTGTTAATCCAGGCCTCTAGCTATCTACATACCGAATTTCATTGCAATTGGTTCAGTAGTTTTAGCGTGAAGGAGTAACAAACACACACACACACACACAAACTTTCACATTTATAATATTAGTAGGATAAACAAAAGAAAAGTATATAAGTAGTATATGAGTTGTCTAGCACCCATAACACAAGTGTAGTTACTTAACTTGGGACTAGATGGCGATGTGTGGAATGTACTGCAATATATAAGATCGTAGAGACCTGAAACTTGGAGGGTGTATTCTTTGTATGACGTAGGCATCCGATAAGATTTTTTTCTCCGAAATTCTATCCCTAAGGAGGTGAAAAGGGGGGCAAAGTTTGTATGTGACAACGTGATTCCTCGGTCCACTTTCGACTTTTATGCGGCCGAAGTCGCGGGCAAAAGCTAGTCTTCTATACATATAAAATTCTTTGTCCTAAACGACTGACTGACGGATCAACGCACAGCCTAAACCGCTGATCGTAGACACCTGAAACTTGGAGGGTGTGTTCTTTGTATGACGTAGGCATCCGATAAGAAAGGATTTTCTGAAATTCTACCCCTAAGGGTGTGAAAAAAGGGGGCACAGTTTGTATGGTATAACGCAATTCCTTGGTCGAGTTTACTAATTCTACGCGGACGAAGTCGCAGGCAAAACCTAGTTGACTAAATTAGCAAGCGGTCGGCAAAGGAGGGTGCATACTAATATTATAAAGCTGAAGAGTTTGTTTGTTTGTTTGAACGCGCTAATCTCAGGAACTACTGGTTCGAATTGAAAAAATATTCAAGTGTTGGATAGTCCATTTATTGAGGATGGCTATTGTCTACTTTTATTTTGATATTCCCACGGGATTGGTACTTATGCGGAAAAAACCAAGAGGCACAGCTAGTAGCATCACTAAGCCGGTTTTCAACCAGTCTTAAAAAAACATAGAATGTTTGCGAAACAGTTTTTACCGTATTCACTTTTGGCTTTTTATTTTGATATTCCCACGGGATCGGGATTTATGCGAGTAAAACCGCGGAGCGCAGCTAATGTCATATAGAGTGGTGTATTTCATAAGATAAAGTGTCTTTTTTTAATCTTCTTTTTTAGCAATTAATGGTACCTTTTACTTAATGAACTTCATTTTATCTTTTTTTGCATTGTAGCGAGAGTAGCTTTTTATTTAAATTAGCTTGTTAAGTGGATCTTCTGTAATTGTACAGTTAGCAAAGGACTGAGGGTAACAGGTGCATATTTTAAAGTAAAGCTACTTCTTTATTTTGATATTCCCGCGGCTAGATAGAAAAACATAACCTTCCTTGCAGTCGGGTAATTAGAACTGTTTTAACAGGCTTTGCTGGGCTACGGCGAAGATCGGGAGTCAGCTCAGTGGCTATGTGGGGGCTCCGTCATCAGCGAGCGGTACATCCTCACCGCTGGACACTGTAGGTCCAGTCACATGTAAGTGAATCTAGGAAACCTTGTTACTGAAGATCTAAATAAATAAATAAATATTTCAGGACATACCACACATCGCCATCTAGCCCCAAGCTAAGTAACTACACTTGTGTTATGGGTGCTAGACAACGGATATACTACTTATATACTTTTCTTTTGTAAATATATACGTATAATACATAGAAACAACCAGACCACAGACAAATATCCAAGCATAAATACTTGTCTGAGGCAGGAATCGAACCCGCAACCCTGTGCTTGGCAGTCCGGCATGGGGACCATTGTGCCAACTGGGTCGTCTAACAACGTTGTTGGATTCTCTCTTTAATGCTAAATAATGGTGCTAATATTGGTACTAAAGATAGTAGTGGTAAAACACCTCTAGATATTGCTAGAGATAAGGGACATGAAAAAGAATTTTATATCAAACAGCTATCACAGCAATTCCTGCTTAGATTTTGTGGTTAGTGAATATTAGTCCGGTCATTTTAGACATAAAAATAGTGATCAAATAAAGAAAATTCCGACAGAGCCAAATCTTCGTAGAGACCTTAGGTTTACCACAAGGAATAAAGTGTCAAAAGTCCCCATCAGTCCCATGTGAGCTTAGGGACTTATTCGGGGGGCAAGGTCAAAATTTTAGGTTTTTTGGATTTTTCTCGAAAACGGTAAGTTTTATCGAAAAAGTACCTCAGAGCAAAGTTGTAGATCTTAAAATTCTCTATAAAAATGGTCCCTATAATTTTTTTCTCTAAGACCCACTATTTCCCAGATATTGCGCTTGTAAGAATCACGTTCTACATAATATGCACACAACACATCTTTTATTAAAAACTGTGAAAAAAATCTCGAAATGCGTCTCGAGTTGAAAGCGAAGGGATCACCTCGGCCTGAAATGGCACTTATTCAAAAATGTACTTCGAAAACTAAGAGTTTTACGCGTGTTTTTAAATCTGAACAATATTTCAAAACACCTTGGTTGTGTGGATGTGAAGAAAGCAATAAGTTATTTTGCTTCCCGTGTCTGGTGTTCGGAGCTGGCACCGGTGGTGGTGGTGACTTGGCATGGACGGAATTAGGAGTTGATGATTTAGCGCATCTATCAATAAAAGTGAAAAAACACTCGCAGTCTCGATTTCATATGTTATGTGAAGTGCAATTGGCTTCTATCAGGCGACAAGATATTCGTAAGGCGCTCGATTCTGCCTATCGAAAATCTATTAGAGAGTTCAATGAACGCGTTGACGAAAATCGATACATTTTACGGCGTTTAATAGATTGTGTGGTATTTTGTGGTGCATTTCAAGTTGCATTGCGGGGGCATGATGAATCCTTGAATCCTGGAATCTATAGAGGTTTGGTTGATTTTGTTTCAGAGATTGATTTGTGTATGATAAGCATAGAAAAACTGTTAATTAACTCAATTTCTGATTTTCACAAGAAAGTAATAGATGTTTTCGCTCGCCAAAAACACCGGCGAATGGATTTTATTTACAAATAAATATAAGTAAGCATGACTGTTTTTTTTCTTAGTGAACACCCATAAAAAAATATCACGAGCCGCCTCTGGTCATTTTAGAGTAAATTTTCTTAGAATAGTATAATGTATACATAAAAGAGACACGAGTAGGCATTTTTGCTTGCTTGAGTACCTAAATATGTATATACGTGGCATATGTGTGCATACTATGTAGAACATGATTCTTACAAGCGAAATATCTGGGATATAGTGGGTCTTAGAGAAAAAATCATAGGGACCATTTTTATAGAAAATTTTAAGATCTACAACTTTGCTCTGAGGTACTTTTTCGATAAAACTTACCGTTTTCGAGAAAAATCCAAAAAACCTAAAATTTTGACCTTGCCCCCTGAATAAGTCCCTAAGCTCACATGGGACTGATGGGGACTTTTGACACTTTATTCCTTGTGGTAAACCTAAGGTCTCTACGAAGATTTGGCTCTGTCGGAATTTTCTTTATTTCAATTGTCTAAAATGACCGGACTATATTATGTGCTATTATATTTGGAGTTGAGTCAAAGTCAATTTTTTTATTCCTTTGGATGCTTAATACATTTGTACATAGAAAAATAAGTTAGGATGTGTGCCTTCGGAACGCGCCCACCAATGAGAAGAAGGCACAAGAAACTCATGAGATTTTTTTCATGTGATCACGCTCACAGAGGTCAAAATTACAAATATTTGAAAGTATTATTTAAAATGGAGCAACTAAAATCACGTCCATGGGTTGTTATCATTAAGGTAAGACGAAGTATCATAGTACGCCTTAAGGCATTGCTAGTGCCTCAAGAGCGGTGTTGGCTTAGTGGTAGATACCTCGACTTTCATTCTGAAGGTCGTGGGTTCAAATCCCGGCCGGCCGTGCACCAATGTATATAAGAAAAATTTATGTGCGCTAATTGACATTGCTCTTACGGTGAAGGAAAACATCGTGATGAAACCCGGGGCTTAGTTGGCTCCAGAATTATTGACAAGTTCTCTCCTCTGGACATGGTCAATCAATTTACTAGACGTTATATCGTCAAAAAACCGCATCAAAATCCTTTGGGTAGTTTTAAAGATCTAATCCTACATATGAACAGACAGATATCGGGTAGCTATGTAGTGATGTGCTGAGGATGTCTGAGAAAAAAAGTTCTCTTATTTTCAGAGGAGATATTATGTTACTTTTTATCACAGTTGCTTCTTGCTTTTTAAGCGGTTGAATAAGATAATAAAGTTTATCTTATTCAACCGCTTTTAGGCTCATAATCCAACGTATTACACACGCGTGCGTTATGCATTACCTTGACGCCACTAGTGTGTAAAAACTTATCCTGCTAAGTTAAATTGGTATCTTACTGCTAATTGCATGTTAGGTAGATGAAACATTGTTAATTTATCTGGGTTATACTGTTTTGATGTATAAAAAAGGTAGGTATACTAACAAAGAGTTTTTAAGCTAGCAAAAATGGTTGTTTCTAAAGTCGGTTTACGAACGAAAATTTTACGTGATAACGTCTTAGAAAACGATAAAAAATAGATTTTTGTTTTTTTTTTTACTTAAATATATTTATTCCGTACCATTGTATTCTGTTTTCAGACGAGGCTGTATAGTTTAAAAGTCTTTTGCCTGGCCTTTCGGGAGTATAATTAACAAAAAAATATTGCTTAAAAAAATTGTAAACATAGACTTATCGCTAATATTTTGTTAATTATTATTTTCTTTTCTTTTCAAGTCTTTTCTTTTATTCGCAACTGTGATAAAAAACGTCGTACGATACACATGTGGTTTGATAATTCCATCTCGGCTCTATAAACGCACTCGCGTTACGCTCGCGCGTCATAAACCGCCTCTATGCAATGATCAATTTACCACACTTGTATCGCAATATACTATTACTTTACTCGTTTTTGTTTCAGAGGTGAGGTCCAGTTCGTAGCGCTGGGTATCCTGAAGCGCAGCGACCCCCCCTCGCTGTGGCAGGTGTACCGGGTGGACACCTTCATACCACATCCGGAGTATAGACCACCGTCCAAGTACCACGACATCGCGCTCATACGGACCGATAGGCGGTGAATGAACATTCTTACATACTTAAGGCCAGGTGCTAATAAAGCTACCAAAATCGACCTTTGTTTCAAGCAACTCTAAGTAATCAAATACTCTTTTTTTGTTATTTGGATATAAATGGATATTGTAGTTTAATAACCATATTTTTGTTTATTGTGGTTGAAAACATGACATGAACAACTTCGTTCGATAAAAAAATGTTAGAAAACAGAGAATTATTAGATCGTTTATCGGGTTTTATTCAAAAATAGTTAACGTTTGTTTTTAAAAATTGAATCAAATGATAGGTTTTGACCTCTAGGAACTATATCTGTGGATAATAATGCTAAAATGTTTTGCATATCGATCAAATATAACAGTTAGCACGCAGCACGCTACGTCTTTGAGAGCGCGGGCTAAGGTAATGTGAAAACCTACACACGGTACTGGAACAGCGCCTTAACTTATAATCCAGGATGATTTGACTTCCGTCTTTTTAACCGACTTCAAAAAAGGAGGAGTTTCTCAATGCGTCGGGATATTTGGAACGAAGTTCCTTATGTCGCGTTGCGAAAGGGGGCTAGACGGAAAAAATTAAGACCAAAAGTTGTGACGACACTTTTTGATTTTATTACAATTCCTTCAATAATTAATCGAAAGAAACTTCGTTCCATCCGGGTGTCCCGTGACACCTCTCAAGTTTTTTTTAAATGTATGTTCCCCGATTACTCCTAGACGCCTAGACCGATTTGGAAAATTCTTTTTTTGTTTGATACAAGATACTTCAAATGGTCTCATTAAAATTTGGTGTAGATCGGATAAGGATCTTCGGAGTGATGAACAGAATGAACAAAATGAGCAATTTGCTGCACCTCGAGAGTGCAGCAAATTGCTCATTTTTCGATTTCCACCTGTAGAATTAGGCCATAAACTAATAGTTTGTGGCGACACTTCACATCGCCACTAACAGATGGCGCCACCAAGCCGATCGGAGATCCTAGATCGCGCAAGCGAAGTTTTTCTGAAGATAAGCTCATATACAAGTTCCAACGAAACATCGTTGGGCCGCGGCCTACCGGGTATAGCACCTGCCCGGTGGAAGATCTTCCCTTTGGAGGTACACACCACCTCGTACTGATAAATAGAATATCTCAAACCACCTTCTCATCAGAAAACTCTTCAATCGGTTACGATGACATAAGAATTTAGTCAAATTTATTTGACACAGAGAAACGGTGTCAAACTTTTAATCAATAATTTTAAATACATCTAAAAGTAATTTAACTGCTAGGATAAAAAAGAACTTGAGAGGTGTCAAGGGACACCCGGATGGAACGAAGTTTCTTTCGATTAATTAGTGAAGGAATTGTAATAAAATCAAAAAGTGTCGTCACAACTTTTGGTCTTAATGTTTTCCGTCTAGCCCCCTTTCTCAACGCGCGATAAAGAACTTCGTTCCAATAAACATATAAAAAAATATTGCAGGACATTTCACACATCGCCATCTAGCCCCAAGCTAAGTAACTAGACTTGTGTTATGGGTGCTAGACAACTCATATACTACTTATATACTTTTCTTTTGTAAATACATACTTATTAGTACATAGAAACAACCAGACCACAGACAAATATCTAAGCATACTTGTCTGAGGCGGGTATCGAACCCGCAACCCTGTGTTTGGCAGTTTGGCATGGTGACCATTGTGCCAACTGGGTCGTATATAGGTTAATCATGGTCTCTATGATCTAGCTAGAAGACGTAAGTTGAACTTTGAAATACCAATTTCCAGAATAGAATTCAGCAACGCTGTATTGCCGGCTTGCTTGTCCCAAGGTGATGAAACTGAAGAAGACATGGAATTTGTCTTCGCGACAGGGTGGGGCACGCTTGGTCACAGGGGTGGACTTGCTGATGTTCTGCAGAAGGTGCCTATATTTTAAAGTTAGTTGTGCAGAAGGTGCCTATAATTTTAAGTAAGTGAGTTGGAAGCATTTATGGAAGAGAAATATTTTAACGTTACTAAGATTAGTAACGTTGAAAGCCTTCCATAAATGCTGCCACATACTGCTGGAAATAAATAAAAAAATAAATATTGCAGGACATTCCACACATCGCCATCTAGCCCCAAGCTAAGTAACTAGACTTGTGTTATGGGTGCTAGACAACTCATATACTACTTATATACTTTTCTTTTGTAAATATATACTTATAATACATAGAAACAACCAGACCACAGACAAATGCGCGCATTTGTCTGTGTTCGATGACAGACAGACAGTCGCGCTCTCACTGCAACACAGTTTACAACTTTCGCAGCTGAGAACGATTCTTATTTGTTTCTTATTATCACAGTTGGCACAATGGTCACCATGCCGGACTGCCAAACACAGGGTTGCGGGTTCGATTCCCGCCTCAGACATGTATTTATGCTTAGATATTTGTCTGTGGTCTGGTTGTTTTCTATGTATTATAAGTATATATTTACAAAAGAAAAGTATTTATGTAGTATTTCCGTTGTCTAGCACCCATAACACAAGTCTAGTTACTTAACTTGGGGTTTGATGGCGATGTGTGGAATGTCCTGTAATATTTATTTATTTATTTATTTATAGTTCTTTGTAAAAGATATATATTTTTTTAAATATCTAAGCATAAATACGTGTCTGAGTTTGGCAGTCCTTGGTAACCATTGTGCCAACTAGGTCGTCAATTTATGTCAGTTCTCCATTTTCAGGTGATGGTGTCCAGGTTCACAACGCAGCAGTGCTCGGAGCAGTACGCTCCCCATCGACACTTGACGCAAGGATTCCAGAACACCACCCAGATGTGCTATGGTGATAGCACCATCGGCAGGGACACTTGCGCGGTAAACACCACTGGATCTTTCGACCTTCGAGTCACGAGTGAACAGACAAATCTTTTAAGCATGCTACATCCATGGATGTAGAAAAAATACCGGATAGATAGATGGATAGATAACTTTATTTGTACAATAAACAAGAGACAGAACACGATAAACACAAAGTAAAGTAATAGCTAGAAAGTATAAATTACACAAATGGCCTTATCGCTTTATACCGTCTTTAGAACAAACAAGTGAAGCACCCATAGTAAGCCAGTTCGCTCCACCTACACGCTGAAAGCGCCCATATTGCTTGTATACAGGCTGTTTTCCGCCATTGGACCCTTTTTAATTAGGTCCTTTTTGCGTGAGGATAGAGTAGGCTTGCCCAGCACCTACTACCCTCTCAGCTTAGTCGACTATGTCCAGAGGAGAGAACTTGTCAATACTTCTGGAGCCAACTAAGCCGCGGGTTTCATCACGATGTTTTCCTTCACCGTAAGAGCAATGTCAATTAGCGCACATAAATTTTTCGTAAGAAAAATACATTGGTGCACGGCCGGCCGGGATTCGAACCCACGACCTTCAGAATGAAAGTCGAGGTATCTACCACTAAGCCAACATCGCTCATTGACACCATAGTAAGGCACCGCCCGTCATTACGCTCCGTCACTAGCGAACTAGCTTTCTATGGGTGCTTCACTGGTTTGTTCGGAAGACGGTATTCGGTATTTTTTCTACAGTATTTTTTCTACATCTCAATATTCGCGCAACTATTTGTCACCTACCATCAGGCAAAAATAATATTATTCGGATTTTTCCATTTACTTGTGCTATAAGACCTTGCTTTTAATAAAAAAATGACAATTCCAGGTCAACCGGAACTACCCTATAGGTTTTGGGTCGAAAACCTAGGTATATGGTAGTTCCCGTTGACCTAAAATCACGAAATTTGGCAGAAGGAAAGATCTTAAAGCACAAATAATGAAAAAAAAAATAAAAAAGTTGAAAATTAATGGGTGTAATACATACATAGTTAAACCAATGTACCTTGACCCTTATATTGTATGGGCGCCCAAACGAAAAGGGGTCGAGTTAAATTAGTACTTACCATACCATGGCAAGGTTAGAGAAAGAGAGTTGAAACTAATGTCCGGAACCCTCGGTGCGCGAGTACGACTCGCACTTGACCGGTTTTTTAAAAGCTTTTATTTCACTTGCAGTGTATGTATGTATGTATGTATGTACGTATGTATGTATGTATGTATGTATGTATGTATGATGATATTTTGATCCACTTCCCGGTTACCAATTGAGCAGATTTTTTTAAACTATAAAAGAATAACACGGCTTTCTCTTACCCCCAGGGAGACAGCGGAGGACCTTTACAAATTGATAATCTATCTACATGTCCTAAAATAATCATCGGTGTCATCTCCTCGGGACATCCCTGCGGCTTTGTTGGTACTGCAGGACTCTACACGAAAGTTGCGTACTACCAGTCCTGGATAGAGGGCGTTGTGTGGCCATAGATAAATCATGTTTCCCCAGGACTTTGCTGGTACTCCAGGACATCCCTGCGGCTTTGCTAGCAATGTGATGCGACTTTATTCTGGATCATCATGCCCTTATCCCAATTTATTTGTGGTCGGTGCAGTATGTCTTCTTCTTCCATTCACTCCTATTAGTCGTCATCTCATCGTTAACATTCATCTCTCTCATGTCTTGTCTCACGCAGTCCATCCATCTTTTCTTAGATCGTCCTCTTCCTCTCCATCCTTCTACATTCATACTCATCACTCTTCTAGTGACATGCGTCTCTTCTCTTCTCATCACATGTCCTTGTCCATACCAACTCAAACGGTTCCCTTTTACTTATTCAGTAACCGGTGCCAATTTCAGGCTTCCTCTGATATACTTATATACTTATTTCTTATTTTATCCATCCTCGTTACTCCACACATCCATGTTAGCATTCTCATCTCCGCTGCATGCGATCTTCTCTCATCCTTCCTCTTCACGGCCCAGCATTCCGATCCATACATGACGACAGGCCTTATTACGGCTTTATAGCTTCAGTTTAAGAGGCATCCGTGGATCACAGGTAGTTGCTGTGACCTGTCGCCATTTCAACCATCCAGAGTTAATCCGATGTATGGTCGGCTACATAATGGCAGACCCACCGTAGAGCTCCAAAACGGCTGTTATAAGAATATTTTCAATGAAAGCAAGGTTCTAAACACCTGCTTTAGTTGAAGTTTAAAGTCTTCTAACTCTTGAATTTATCAAACAAAAATATAAGAATGAAAACATGCCAATAAAAGTAATTTTTGAACTTTACCGGGGGCTGCAATTATGCAGCCGACTGAACAACGTCCTGTATTCTGGATCCGGTAAATAATAATGAATGTACCGGTGTTTACGAACATCTTAGGTGCAGAAATTAAATCCCAAAATATTTTAACAAATTTATTTTATGACGTGGTTTTTACAATGAGAAAGATGAAGGACAAGTGAGGTTAAACAGACCATTAAATTATATTATTATAAATAAAAAAATGCCTGATAAAATTGTGAGAGCAAGATTTTTTATTGCTTTTTTAATGCGAAACATGTAAGGCGCTAGTCTTATACGAAGGGTTGAATCACATTCTACCCTTACTTCCCCTTACCTTCATGAAATAACACGTGACTAGTCAGAAATACCTAGGTTTCTGTTTATTCATTGATATACCTACCATATTTGGATAACAACCGTAGTAATACCCGTAGTAAAAAGTCGCAGAGCAAGGCGAAGCCGTAACAACTGGGAAGATAGGTTCTGGCTGTCTAGGTTGAGGCTCCACACAATACTGGTAGCTTTTTGACATTTTAAATACTTACAATACCTAATGTAATTACTAACATAGAACATAAGAACATTGTTACTAACAAACATGGGTTATTTTTAACTGAATAAACGAATTTATCATATAATTTTATTAAATACACGGTCTATTTCACTTTAAGGTACCTATTTAAAATAGGGCTCAAAAGCTAAAAAGGTGTTTCCCTATTTTATTCAATTTAGTATATTTTATTGTTTTTGGTACTATTTTTTTAATATTAAAATGATTATTGCATTAAATTCTTATTTTTATTGTATTAAGAATAGCGCACGTTGGCTTTTAAAACTATTTACTTAAATTGGTATCACAATGTTAACAAGGCCAAAAGTTTTATGCCAAAGCAG
This sequence comes from Idaea straminata, assembly GCA_951213275.1. NCBI lineage: Eukaryota > Metazoa > Arthropoda > Insecta > Lepidoptera > Geometridae > Idaea > Idaea straminata. Next base: position 666,358 of record OX577875.1, on the reverse strand, counting down.
TTTATGTCAAATGTATTTATGCCTGATGAAATAATGCGAAACGCGTTATGCCTTGTGACTAGACATTAGAGTTTATGCGAAAAGTGGTGCTTCCATTAACTGAGTGCCAATAAATTAATAAACAATAATTTATTAATTTATTAATTTATTAATTTTGTATTTGAAATCTATAAACTATATGTAACTCTAAAACTACAATCAATGGGTATAATAAGGATATTTATTTTTATTTTTTGAATTTGACATTTTTATTTATTTGTATTAACTAACATTTATAATTTGATAACCTTATTTTTTATGTAAGTAATTTTCATTGGCGTAACTGATTGATTATTAAGCACATTCGGATATATTTCACTTTTGTTTTAATTGATATTTTTGTATAATAATAGAATAGCAAAATGTTCATTTTATTGTTCATAAGTATGCCTATAAGGTGAATCGTGGAGGTGTCAACTATATTGAATTCTGTTGAAATCTACGTATTTAACCCATGATTATGAAATAAATGAATTATGGAAAGGTTGGTCTCTTAGTAATTCCTTGTTACCATTATATAATTTAAAATAGCAATGTAAAAGTTGCTAAGTATGTCCATCTAAGGCCATACAATAGTCTCTATCCATGGCAAGTATGGTTGGATTAGGGTATAGATCCCGGCGGTATGGTTGAAGCCGCAGGGGCGACCGTATGACGTGACTCCAAACTGGAAGGTCGCGCAGTAGAGGTCCTTGTAGGCGAAACGACGCTGCAGTGGACCACCGCTGTCACCCTGGAAATTATAATAGTACATTACGATATAAGTGTGGTAAATTGATCTTTGCATAGAGGCGGTTTATGACGCGCGAGCGGTAGCGAGCGTGTTAAAGAAGCCAAGATGCAAAGATCAATTCCACACGTATATCGTACGACGTTTTTTATCACAGTTGCGAATAAAAGAAAAGACTTGAAAAGAAAACAAAATAATAATTAACAAAATATTTGTGATAAGTCTATGTTTACATTTTTTTAAGGCAATATTTTTTTGTTAATTATGCTCCAGAAAGGCCAGGCTAAAGGCTTTTAACCTATACAGCCTCGTCTGACATACAATATTTTTTAAAGTTTTTTCTATTTGTTTCTGCGCCGGGGGTTACGAACAAAATACAGTGGTACCGAAAAACAATATATTTAAGTTAAGAAAAAACAAAAAATAAACATAACTCAATTTTTAATCGTTTTCTAAGTCATTTTCACGTAAAATTTTCGTTCGTAAACCGACTTTAGAGACAACCATTTTTGCTAGCTAAAAAACTCTTTGGTATCTACCTTTTTTATACATCAAAACAGTATAACCCAGATAAATTAAGAATGTTTCACCTACCTAACATGTAATTAGCAGTAAGATACGTATTTAACATTATCGGGATAACTTTATAGCACTAGGTTGGCAATTTAAAACACACACGTGCATAATATGTTGGATTATGAGCCTAAAAGCCGTTGAATAAGATCCACTTTATGAGCAACTGTAATAAAAAAATAAATAAAGGCTCACCTACTGTGTAGAAGTAACAGGTGAAGAACAAGACGAGCTGTGGTTAGTGCCCTGACACCCCATTACGGAACCAATGACATACTTTTAAAAATGAAGATAACTTTAAGAAATGACTGCAGAGCCTGCGGGGATGTCAGGGAAGCTATGGAGTTTATTTATGGTTTTGTTTTATGGGTTCGATTCCCGCCTCAGACAAGTATTTATGCTTAGATATTTGTTTGTGGTCTGGTTGTTTCTATGTATTATAAGTATATATTTACAAAAGAAAAGTATGTCCGTTGTCTAGCACCCATAACACAAATCTAGTTACTTAGCTTGTGGCTAGATGGCGATGTGTGAAATGTCCTGCAATATTTATATTTCATTTATATTTTGTGAGACTGCGACATTTTAGCAGTGAAGCGTATGAGCCTCCTTGGTAATGCGTATCCCAAACCAGAGGAATACAGGTTTCTTCCTCTTAGTGGGAACACCGCGTTAATCGACCACTTCTTCAAAGATTAAGCAACAATAAGGTAGGGGTAAACACAAAAGATCCCAATGGGTCGAAGTGTTGCTGGCTCTGTCAGACCTCGATGTAAGATAAGATACAGGTGAGGATATAGGAAAGAAAATCGGATCGTAAAGGGGTCCAGAAAGTTACTATGGAAGCTTGGCATAGTGATTTTGTTTTTGCATGGTGCACTTTGAGTCACACCTATCGCTAAACGGCATTACGAAGAGCAAAAAAATCCTTCACACCAAACCTCTGACTTGAAAACGGGACAGTTGACCAAACTTGCATGTAAACAGGCATGGTAGTGGGTAGTACCCCATGAGTTTCTTGTGCCTTCTTCTCATTGGTGGGAGCGTTCCGAAGGCACACATCCTAACTTAGTTTTTAAGACGATTTCAAGTGGTCTATGTACAATTGTATTAAGCATCCAAAGAAGTAAAAAAAATGATTTGATTTGATTTAATTTGATATGCATTGGGACAACCAGTATGGTCAAATATTTCAATTTCGAGACACTAGTAGATGACTGTTGTGTCTCAAGGCCTTTCAGTGTTAAATTAGATCTAGTCAGCTATCCATCAGGCAGGTGTGATAGTAGTCAAACGATGAGCAATAATTTGTAAAATGTAAAAACTATATTTTTTAACGCAAAATAGTCTTGCATTTGGCCTCATCTCACCTGATGGTGTAGGGACGATGAGTTCGAGGATGTAGCATGGTCGCCTAGAAGGAGAACAGCATGGTTGGACAACATGATAGAACGAAATGAGCCACTTGCCACCTTTATCCAGGAGGTTTCTAACACCACCCGGCCAAAGCCTACCACCACTTGATTGTTTGCTCCTTAAGAGCGGTGTTGGCTTAGTGGTAGATACCTCGACTTTCATTCTGAAGGTCGTGGGTTCGAATCCCGGCCGGCCGTGCACCAATGTATTTGTCTTAAGAAAAAATTATGTGCGCAAATTGACATTGCTCTTACGGTGAAGGAAAACATCGTGATGAAGTATTGACAAGTTCTCTCCTCTGGACATGGTCGACTAAACTGAGAGGGTAGTAGGTGCTGGGCAAGCCTACTCCATCCCCACGCAAAAAGGACCCAATTAAAAAGGGTCCAATGGCGGAAAACAGCCTGTTTACAAGTACAAGTACAAGTTGTTTGCTCCTTTAGCGCCAACCACGGGCTACATGGTCTAAATCAAACGGCCGCGAGCAAATCTTAACCCCCCCAAATATCTATGACGTTGATATGCATAGAAAGAGGTATAAACGGACTGCTATAAGCTAGTAGCGACATCTAGTCGTCGGTAAACAAACCTCGCAAGTATCGTAGTTCCGCACGTGATGCCCGTAGCAGACTTGTGAAGTAGAATTGACACCAGCTTTCAGATTGCGGTGTGGGGGGTAGAATAGGGCACACTCTGTGTCTGTGAACTTTTCTACTATTGCCTGAAACATATTTTATTTGGAGTTTTGGCGGGAACGAGTTAACAACATGTCGTGCTGCAGTTTTATTTTCATGACACTCAGTTGTAACCCGAGTTGAATTGTATAATTCTGGTGAAATGTTATTCAATTTAGTTCTGTGAAAGTAAAAATCAGTGTCAAACATGAAGTTTTCTCATTGCCTCCAAATCTCCTATTAGGGTTATGGTAAACTTGCCACCGCTTTACTATAGCCCCTGACTTGACGGACTATGACGACTTTGACTGTTTTGAAACACTTAAGGCCCGATTTATGAAAAATCGGGTCATACATAATTTGATGCAAAATATAACTTGACACTGGCTAAATGCACAAGCCGTGCGAAGCCATTATTATATTTAAAAAAAAACATATTTTAATTATTTATTAATCCTTAGCTGCGCGTTTTCACCTGCCTAAGGCTGTGGCTACGAAGCCAGCGAGAAGATCGTGCGGCGCTGGAGTGTCGTATTGGTGTGTTAAAAGAGATTTAATGTCGTAGGAGAGATAAAACGATTTCGCCATCCGCTCAAATAGTGTCATAACTCAAAAAAATAAAACTGTCGAGAAAAAGGTGTCTAAAGTAATAGTCTAACTGTTTTTTCGGTTTTTAGTCTTAATTTGAAAACTAATAGAATTAGCGATATGAACATTTCAGTGGATTTGAATGATTTTTTAAGCTTTATGAAATAGTGTATTAGGTTTCCTGAAAATATGAAATAAATAATAGTGTCATAACTCGATAGCTAGACAGCTGAAATTTTCACAGATGATGTATTTCTATTGCCGCTATAATAAAAAATACAAAAAAAAAGGAAAAAAAATGAGCTTTTTAAAAATTTAGGATATTTTCATGTTTACTTAATACAAGGGGGAAAACTATGATTCCGCTATAACAACAAGTACTAAAAACAGAAAAAAAAATGTTGAATGTGTGTTTTTAAAAATTGATTATTTTAATGTTTGTTTAAAAAGGATCATTTTCAAACATGAATGAGAAAGTTTTATATGCTAAACATACCTTCTGCAGTTTTAATGTTTATTTGAAAAGGATCATTTTCAAACATGAATGAGAAAGTTTTATATGCCAAACATACCTTCTGCAGTTTTAATGTTTATTTGAAAAGGATCATTTTCAAACATGAATGAGAAAGTTTTATATGCCAAACATACCTTTTGCAGTTTTAATGTTTATTTGAAAAGGATCATTTTCAAACATGAATGAGAAAGTTTTATATGCCAAACATACCTTCTGCAGTTTTAATGTTTATTTGAAATGGATCATTTTCAAACATGAATGAGAAAGTTTTATATGCCAAACATACCTTCTGCAGTTTTAATGTTTATTTGAAAAGGATCATTTTCAAACATGAATGAGAACGTTTTATATGCCAAACGTACCTTCTGCAGAACATCAGCAACTGGTTTCCTATGACCGATCGCTCCCCATCCAACCACCACACCTTCGTTGTTGCTGTCTTCATAATCTTCGGACGATTGGAGACATATAGGTAATACGGTTCTTTCGAACTTTATCCTGGAAATTATGGAAACTTCACATTATAATTTCTTGAATACTGTTCTCAAGTCTGGAATCCCCGTTATCAGGTGTACGTTGATAGGATTGAGTCAATTCAAACTCGTTTTCTTAGATACCTACAGTTGAAATGCAGGCAAGTGGATGTAGATTATGAAGCCAGATGCTTAAGGCATCACATATTACCTTTAAAGGAGAGGCGTCGAATAGCTGACATTGCTTTTCAGTGCAAAATTGCACAAACTGATGTAGATACCGCTCAACTCTTGTCTAACATAAAATTACGAGTGCCATCTCGCATTCAGTTAAGAGAACCTTTATGCTTGGCGAGACCCAAGTGTTACACCATTTACAGGCACAATTCTTTCTTCCCTAGGGCAGTTGATGCGTTTAATAGTCTGATTGACTTTCCTGAACTAGATCTTTTTGATTGTAAGCCGGTTGCGTTCAAAATTACATTGACACGGCACTGGTTGGACGCACATTCCTAAATTATATATTTAGTCGCATTAGCATGATAGTATTATTTTAAATTATTTAGTACAATCTCATAGTTCAGTTAACTGTTTATATTTATATTATATTTATTTATAGTTTTTCTTTTTCAACCAGACTAGTTGCGGAATATATAGTCATTTTGTATGTGAAAACATTTAATTGGTTCATAGTCACTATTTTTAGTTTTATAAGCAGAATATTTATAACTGTTTGTTTTCCAAATAAAATAAAATAATCCTGAAAATTAATTAAGAAAATAAATTATATAGGTACTCGGATGGATAGTACATATTTGCCGCATGTCAAATTTACGATGGGCCAAAATAATAACCGAATGTTTCCTTATAATGATATGAACGCCGCGGCAGGATTATTTTCACTTTTTGGACTATCAAGTACATTTTTCAACATGATGCCCTAGCTCTAGCCGAATGAAACTTTCGATGTTTATTTTTATGAAAGTCAGTAGTTTTTAAGATAGGTTGCAGAAAAAAATAACTGTGAAATATTTTTTTTGGAACCATACGAAGAAAATGTAAACATTAGATTAAAAAAAAAACTTAAATGGTTTTATTTTGAGATTTAGAAATCTAAGACTCTGATTGGTGTAACCAGACCACAGACAAATATCTAAGCACCAATACATGTCGGAGGCGGGAATCGAACCCGCAACCCTGTATTTGGCAGTCCGGCATGGTGACCATTGTGCCAACTGGGTCGTCACTAAAACTAAAACACAACTTATTTTTGATATGACTAAAATCAACAGACTTAAATAAATATTGTAAGCTATGTTATTTATAACACAGTAACAGTGTCGCCGCCAAATAGGATCCCGCTCAGCTATGTGTTGCATAAATGCAACGCTGATTTTCAGCAGAGACCCTGTGATTGGAGAGAGTAGGACGATGCAATTTGGTTATAGTACATTATTAGTCTATGATTTTGGGTTTTTAAACCTTTGTGATTTTATTGACCTTTGTCAGCGTGATCACATGAAAAAAAAACAACCATGAGTTTCTTGTGCCTTCTTCTCATTGGTGGGCGCGTTCCGAAGGCACACATCCTAACTTAGTTTTTAAGACGTGTCTAAGTGATCTTATACCTGTATTAAGCATTGAAAGGAATAAAGATTTTTAACTTTGACTTTGATTTTGAAACCCTGTTTAAAAATGTTTATAATTACCGTTTATCAGTTTTAATTAGTGCGATGTCGTGGTACTTTGACGGTGGTCTATACTCCGGATGCGATATGAAGGAGTCCACCCGGTACACCTGCCACAGCGAGGGGGGGTCGCTGCGCTTCAGGATACCCAGCGCTACGAAGTTCACGTTGCCACTGGAAAGTAAAAAGAGTTGGCCTGGTACTAGGCTAACTTAAAAGAGTTAATTTTTTATCTTTTGAGGTACGCCTCAAAAGGAACCATTTTAAGATCACTCTCTTGTCCATCTGTCTGTCCGTATGTCACCACCGATTTTCACAGGAACGAGTGGACCTAGCAAGTTGAAATTCATACCAGATACTGAGGTCTATATTTCCTATTAGGTGTATATAAAAATTAAGATCCTGAGTCAACACGATAAAAAATATGGGCAAAATATACGCAAAAATTTGTAATTACAAACAAAAAACCTTAATTTTCGTTTTGTTTTTTAACCGACTTCAAAAAAGGAGGAGGTTCTCAATTCGTCGCATATATATTTTTTTGTGTATGTTTGCCGATTACTCGAAAACGCCTGGACCGATTTGGAAAATTCTTTTTTTGATTGAAAGGGGATAACTCATTTCATTTCAAAAACCACTGGATTTAAGTGCGCGTTGCGTATTAATCTTACGGTGCGTGGAAAACATCGTGTTCATCATCATGATGTTTTCCTGACTTGACTAGTTTTTTTCTCTGGACACGGTCGACTAAGCTGAGAGGGTACAGAGATGTAGAAGGCATATACGTTATAACAGCTATCTTTAGCCAAATATTCCGGTCTGTCTGTTGGTTTGAGCTGTACGCAGTCTTTGATTTGTACACTTACATCAAAGGCGCTGATCTGCAGTGTCCAGCTGTAAGGATATACCACTCGCTGATGATGGATCCACCGCACAACCATTGGGCTGCGTCCTGGTCATCTCCATAACCAAGCAGGGCCTGATAAAAGATTTGTGGTTAACCAAACTTTATCCAGCCCTTTTTATCCCTAAAGGTCGACATAATAACATAATTTTGGAGATTCCTCAAAAAACTACCAGCCTATTTTTAAAATTCAAAAACTATACCATACTTAAGGTGAAAAAGGGTACCGCCGCTCTCTCCATACAAACGTAGTCGACTGTTTCCTCCCTGGATAATGACACTAGCACAAATATGTTTGTTGCATAAAACTTATAACTGCCATGACCTTGCCCCTATGTTTTGTTTACGTACGTTTGTATGGAGAGAGCCCCCGGTACCCTTTCCTCTTGCGCTAATAGAGATTGCTCTTATGGTGAAGAAAAACATCGTGATGAAACCCGCGGCTTAGTTGGCTCCAGAAATATTGACAAGTTCTCTCCTCTGGACATGGTCGATTAAGCTGTGAGGGTAGTAGGTGCTGGGCAAGCCTACTCCACCCTCACGCAAAAAGGACCCAATCAAAAATAGTCTAGTTGCGGAAAAAAGCCCGTATACATACATACCTTCCAGCGCTGCAGCCAAGTTCCGCTTGACTGTGGCATACAGCTGAGGTCGACCCATTTGGGGCAGCACATGGCTTCTTAAATAATCTTAGGTTTAGTGTATTGTTTCTTTCTTCGTTGTATAATGTTACCTATTTCTTTGTGTGTGTTTAATTTTAAAGTGGTCGTGTGCCTGTACCAAATAAATGTTTTTCTTTCTTTCTTCCTCTTAAGGGCAGGTGCTAATAAAGCTACCAAAATCGACCTTTGTTTTAAGCAACTCTAAGTAATCAAATACTCTTTTTTTTGTTATTTGGATATAAATGGATATTGTAGTTTAATAACCATATTTTTGTTTATTATGGTTGAAAACATGATATAAACAACTTCTTTCGATAAAAAAAATGTTAGAAAACAGAGAATTATTAGATCGTTTATCGGGTTTTATTCAAAAATAGTTAACGTTTGTTTCTAAAAATGAATCAAATGATAGGTTTTGACCTCTAGGAACTATATTTGTGTATAATAATGCTAAAATGTTTTGCATATCGATCAAATATAACAGATAGCACGCAGCACGCTACGTCTTTGAGAGCGGGGGCTAAGGTAATGTGAATACACACACGGTACTGGAAGAGCGCCTTAAGATGATAAAAATGATGCATGTACCAACCATATGTGGAAACTCCTTTCGTTTAGCGTTCACTCCAACTACTGGAATACTACGCTCGATTTTTAAATAGTGACATTCACGTCTCTCATTGTACTTCTTGTCGACAAACCCGAATCCTTCATCCTTACAGCCATACGGAAGTACTTCTAAATATTCTAGACACTCTGAAACAGTCACAATTTTACACTAATCTTTACATAATGCTTTGTCTTGATTGACTGACTGACTGACGGATCAACGCACAGCCTAAACCGCTGATCGTAGAGACCTGAAACTTGGAGGGTGTGTGCTTTGTATGACGTAGGCATCCGATAAGAAAGGATTTCCCGAAAAACTACCCCTAAGGGGGTGAAAAAGAGGGGCAAAGTTTGTATGGCACAAACGTGATTTCTTGGTCCAATCTTATTACAACCATTTTCGAGTTCTATGCGGACGAAGTCGAGGGCAAAAGCTAGTCTATACATATAAAATTCTTTGTCCTGAATGACTGACTGACGGATCAACGCACAGCCTAAACCGCTGATCGTAGAGACCTGAAACTTGGAGGTGTTCTTTGTATGACGTAGCCATCCCGAAAATAAAGGATTTTCCGAAATTCTACCCTTTAGGGGGTGAAAAAGTTTGTATTGGACAACGTGATACCTTGATCGTTTTTCGACTTCTACGCGGACGAAGTCGCAAGAAAAAGCTTGTGTTTTCTATATAATCGATAGATTTTGATAAGAACGAATGAAACTTGAATGAATGTCGTAGCTTCACCGAGTCGAAAGTAAATGGAAAAATAGTTATCCAGTGGTGTAATTAAAATTTGTATGGGGATGATAGATATGGCGCTGCAACACTAAACTGTATCCCCCGATTTTGTTATCAATCGTTTTTTTTTAATTGCGTCCCTATAAGACGTATTCATTTCAAAAGGTAAAAATATAAGTATAGACTAGCGGTTTCACCCGCGTAAGTAGCGATCCCATATTTTTCGTAACGCGTGACATTTTTTCTGGGAAAAAAATTTTTTGAGGGTCCCAACCCTCAAGTTTTTTTTTTCAATTCGAACCAGTAGTTCCTTAGATTAGCGCGTTCAAACAAACAAACTCTTCAGCTTTATAATATTAGTATAGATTATGTGCCTTTGTGTGATTTACGCCCGAATACTGAAAGGCTACTTAATCTTAAGTGGCGTTTAAATTGAAATTTAAGTGTAAGCTTCAATAGAAAGCATACACTTAACGTCAATTTAAACGCCACTTAAAGTTAAGTAGCCTTTCAGTATTCGTGGGACAGTGTGATAAATTTAAATCTATCTATCTACTTGACAGTATTGTTCATGGGAGGGGTATGAACCAATTGTCTGCTGTACTGACTGTCATCCAGTTAAAAACGTCTCGTAAGTTGATCACGCAGTAAACATGCTTATTTAGTAATCCTATCCTACTAATATTATAAACTAGCAGCGCTCCGCAGTTTCACCCGCGTAACTCCCGATCCCGTGGGAATATCAGGATAAAAAGTAGCCTATAGCCTTCCTCGATAAATGGACTATCCAACACAAAGATAATTTTACAATTCGAACCAGTAGTTCCTGAGATTAGCGCGTTCAAACAAACAAACAAACTCTTCAGCTTTATACTATAAGTATAGATGGGTTGTCTATGAAAATTAAGTCCAGATTATCTTATTCGCCAAGCGTGTTCGTTCACGAATCGCTCTGAGTTGTACAATCATACTATTTTATGTTTAGTTTGAGTTATTGTGATGATTAACTATGTGTTTCTTTGAAAATTACGTGAATCTAGCTACTTGTAGTGTATGAATAATACTGGTTGTCATTGGATGACATTGTTCTTAACCCTTACTTTGTCCACTCTCTAAATTGGTACAAGATGAGTAAAGATGAAGGCTATCCTGGCTTTTCACTTAAAATTCATTTCGTTTTTTAAACCTCTAACTGATTTATTTATGAGAAAAATTTCATGAAACTTTGATACTTCACTACATAGTAGGTATAAACAAAGTCACTTTCCGCTGTTTGTCCGTATGTATGCTTAGATCTTCAAAACTACTCAAGGGATTTTGATGCGGTTTTTTAAATAGATAGAGTGATTCAAAAGGAAGGTTTTGGAAAACTATCACGCGTACGAAGTCGCGGGCAACAGCTAGTAATAAATAAATAAGTACATCGTTTTGTTTTCAGACAAGCTGTGGTTATTAAATTAAATGGAATTTACTACAAGACGAATGGAAAAAATAAAGCTTGGGACAGTAAGTTTCAATTTACATTCTTCCTTCCTCCCATTCAAAATTTAATAAAGTCCAAAATCTTACAACATTATTTAAAATTCAGTTTTTTATCGATTTCGAGGTTATGTTTACTCTAAAACCGGCCAAGTGCGAGTTGGCCTCGGGCATGAAGGGTACTTGAAATGAATATACTTATATTATAAAGCTGAAGAGTTTGTTTGTTTGAACGCGCTAATCTAAGGAACTACTGGTTCGAATTATTATTGATAAATTCTTTTTGGGGGACCTAGCCCAGATTTTTTTTTACGCGTTACGAAAAAACGGGATCGGTAGTTACGCAGGTGAAACCGCGGAGCGCAGATAGTCTATACTAATATTATAAAGATGTAGAGTTTGTTTGTTTATTTGAACGCGCTTATCTCAAGAAACTACTGGTTCGAATTGAAAAAATATTTTTGTGTTGGATAGTCCATTTATCGAGGAAGGCTATAGGCTACTTTTTATTTTGATATTCCCACGGGATCGGGACTTACGCGGGTGAAACCGCGGAAAAGTGGCCTATAGCCTTCCTTGATAAATGGACTATCCAACACAAAAAGATTTTTTCAATTCGAACCAGTAGTTCTTGAGATAAGCGCGTTCAAACAAACAAACAAACTCTTATATTAGTATAGATATTCAAACACTCAGACCAGAAACAAATATCTATGGCATAAATACATGTCTGAGGCGGGAATCGAACCCACAAACCCTGTGTTTGGCAGTCCGGCATGGTGCCAATTGTGCTTGGTCGTGGAGTATTTCAAGTAAACTTACCTGAGGAATTATGCCGTGTTTTTTATCGTACAAAGTTGTTGACTCGCAAGTACTCAAAGCTCTGCATGTACCTTTCCCTTCATAAATAGATGTACACTCGTCTCCTATGGAAATAACAGAGGAAAGGGTACCGGGCGCTCTCTCCATACAAACGTAGTCGACTGTTCCTTGATAATTATAAAATGAAAAAAAAAAAACAAAACATAGGGGCATAGTCATGGCAGTTATAGGTTTTATGGCACAAAAATATTTGTGCTAGTGTCATTATCCAGAGAGGAAACAGTCGACTACGTTTGTATGGAGAGAGCGCCCGGTACCCTTTCACCTTAACAGACTTCAAAAGATAATATAAATATTGCAGGACATTCCACACATCGCCATCTAGCCCCAAGCTAAGTAACTACACTTGTGTTATGGGTGCTAGACAACTCATATATATACTACTTATATACTTTTCTTTTGTAAATCTATACATATAAAATGCTTTGTTGTATTGTGAATGACTGACTGACTGGCGGATCAACGCATAGCCTAAACCGCTGATCGTAGAGACCTGAAACTTGGTGTGTGTGTTCTTTGTATGACGTAGGCATCAGATAAGATTTTTTCAAAATTCCACCCCTAAAGGGGTGAAAAAGGGGGGCAAAGTTTGTATGGGACAACGTGATTACTTGGTCCAATCTACTTCAAATTTTGCATAAACATTAATTAACAGAATTGATGGAACACAAACTAGCGACCCGCCCCGGCTTCGCACGGCTATATTATGCATGTATTATACATATAAGCCTTCCTCTTGAATCACTCTATCTATTAAAAAAACCGCATCAAAATCCGTTGCGTAGTTTCAAAGATTTAAGCATACAAAGGGACATAGGGACAGAGAAAGCGACTTTGTTTTATACTATGTAGTGATTTATCCCCTAACGGGGTTAAAAAAGGGTTGAAAGTTATTTTGGGTGTTGTTGGTTAAAAGTACGCGGACTAAGTCGCAGGCAAAAGCTAGTATATACATAACATTCATAGAAACAACAGATGAAGAATTCAAATTTAGTCTCTTTATCGGGTGGAATTTTAATATACATTAAAATAGTAGTAGAAATATGCACTAAAATTCTTCTTGGACTTCTTTTTGGATTTCTTGTCCATCCAAAGGTTGCCTGGAAGAGATCGCTTTGAGCGATAAGGCCGCCCTTTGTAACACTTAGACTTAAGCTTTGTTTTTATTTAATGTTATTTGAAATTGGTGTTTACAATAAAGAATTTATCTATCTATCTATCTAAAAACGGGAAAAATAAGCGCACCAAGATAATTTGAAGTATGGCAACCAAACTACAAAATGGAACAATAAACTGCCGCACCTAACACTGTTTTTACCCGACTGCAAGGACGGTTATGCGCGCCTAACTTTGTATTTTTGTTAATACTACATTGCGACACAAGTGTGGTAATTTGATTATTGCATAGAGGCGGTTTATGACGCGCGAGCGGAACGCGGGTGCGAATACAGATCCGAGATGGAATGATCAAACCACACGTGTATCGTACGACGTTTTCTATCACCGTTGCGAATAAAAGAAAAGACTTGAAAAGAAAAGAAAATAATAATTTACAAAATATTTTTGATAAGTCTATGTTTACTATGTTTTAAGCAATATTTTTTGTTAATTATACTCCCCAAAGGGCATGCAAAAGACTTTTAACCTATACGGCCTCGTCTGACATACAATATTTTTAAGGGTTTTTTCCATTTGTTTTGTAAAATATATATTTAAGTATAGAAAAAACATAACTCAAATTTTAATCTTTTTTTTACGTTATCACGTAAAATTGTCGTTCGTAAACCGACTTTATAGACAACCCTTTTTGCTGGAGTAAAAACTCTTTGTTGGTACCTACCATTTTTATTATCCATCAAAACAGTATAAAATAGAGTTAGTATAAATTATTATTTCTAAATTTTTAGTTCTTTTTATTTTATTAACAAAAACATAAGCAAAGCTTGTTTTTAAACGTTTTTTATTGTTTACTGCCTACATTAAGTGAAAAATATAAACTAAAGCGAGTGAAACCGCGGGGACCAGCTAGTTAATTTAATACAAAACTTACCTTCCTTCAAACATGATATTCCATTCAAAAAATAAATAGCGCACAACACTTTGAATTTTAAAAACATATTTATAATATTAGATCACGGGATATTGGGAAAAAGGATCCCGGGATCGGGATCTGGGTGTCTTTACTCGCGGGTGTTTTGATGCTAAGTAAAATTAATTAATATATGTAATTAGTAATAATCAAGCAAGATTGTATTCTTTATTGGGACGCATATAGGAGCCAAAAGCAATATGCCTTTCGCTTATAATTAAAATTATTAATTATTAATGTAAAATTGTTGTTCTGGTATTGTCCTGGTATCGGCCTACCAAACTCTTTCAGGTTTTTTTTATTATAAAAACAACCCTGCGGTTTTGAGCACTATCGTCACACGATGGTAAGTGAGGATGCGGTGTAAGATGTAGCACGCGGTGTCTAGAAGATACCTATACGCTCGTCACTCAAACATCACCAAATACACGGGGACCTTCGAGGGACGCGAGTGGAGGTAGGTGACGATGCGGTGTAAAATGTAGCACGCGGTGTCTAGAAGATACCTATACGCTCGTCACTCAAACACCACCAAATACACGGGGACCTTCGAGGGACGCGAGTGGAGGTAGGTGACGATGCGGTGTAAGATGTAGCACGCGGTGTATAGAAGATACCTAACCGCTCGTCACTCAAACACCACCAAATACACGGGGACCTTCGAGGGACGCGAGTGGAGGTAGGTGACGATGCGGTGTAAGATGTAGCACGCGGTGTCTAGAAGATACCTATACGCTCGTCACTCAAACACCACCAAATACACGGGGACCGTCGAGGAACGCGAGTGGAGGTAGGAAGATGGCGGTGGAAAAAAAACATTTCCGACCCATTTTAAAATGTAATTTTAATATTTTTAATTTATATAAAAATCTTGATCTGGATGCATTTGATGAAGACTGTCCCGGCCCAATATAGCCCAGGACCGACACGCTTGGAATCAGATAAGGGATACCTTTGCACTGCAGTAGGACAATATAGGTAATTAAAAAAAACCTATATTTAAGTACCTACCTAGTTAGAAATCGAAATGTTACATGGGTTAGCCGTCCTTCTAAACAATAATAATACATCTTCTCAATGATTTATTAGGCTTCGAAAAATTTATTTAAATTAATTTTAATTATCAGCGACAGGCATTTTGCCTTTGGCTTCTATATGCCCCTTAATTAATTTGTAGATTCAAGATAGTTATAAAATTGATAAATGGATAACCTTACTTACAGGGTTAATAAAGAGGATAACCTTATTTACAAAGTTCTGTAAGGTTATCCATAGATATTTGTCTGTCGTCTGGTTGTTTCTATGTATTTTAAGTATACCTATATTTACAAAAGAAAAGTATAATTAGTATATGACTTGTCTAGCACCCATAACATAAGTATAGTTACTTAGCTTGGGGCTAGATGGCGCTGTGTGGATTGTCCTACAATATTTATTTATTTTATTTGTTTATTAATTTTTCAAAATCCTTTCTTATCGGATGCCTATGTCATACAAAGATCACACCCTCTTCTGTGAATACATAATCTGTGAAAATTTCAACTGTCTAGCTAACACGGTTCATGAGATACAGCCAGACGAACAGACAGACAATGAAGTCTTAGTAATACGGTCCCGTTTTTACCCCTTGAGCACGGAACCCTGGTAAGTTTATATCTCTTTATCCTCATGTTTTGATCAATAAAACATTATAAATAAAGAATAAAACCTGAGGTAGGCAGTCTCTACAGGGTCTTTGGTTAATGTGCCAAAGGCCCGGCGGACCGATCAAGAATTAAGTTTATTTATTGAAAAACTGGAGGGAGTTTTGGCGGGAACGAGTTAACAACATGTCGTGCTGCAGTTTTATTTTCATGAAACTTAGTTGTAACCCGAGTTGAATTGTATAATTCTGGTGGAATGTTATTCAATTTAGTTCTGTGAAAGTGCACAAGTGTAGTGAAAGTAAAAATCAGTGTCAAACATAAAGTTTTCTCATTGCCTACAAATCTCCTATTAAGGTTATGGTAAACTTGCCACCGCTTTACTATAGCCCCTTTTTTTTTTTTTTTTTTTTTTTTGCGTCAGGAAAATGCGCCCTTATGCATTTCCCACCACTCCCGGGGGGAAAGCAGTGGGGTATGTGGGGCTCCCTACTGGCCTGAGATGGTGGGCGGCCAGAGGTTTACCCACTAAAAACCTGACGTTGTCCCTTCTCTCCACCATGGGCCGAGTGCAGAGGGATTCGCTTGCGCATGCTTAACCACATACACTCGGCGGCGGTTGGTCTCGACAGACTCCGTTCGCGTAAAAAACCCGCAGTGCGGGGAAAAACCCACTCATAAGAGGCGGCGCGGGACACGCCGCCGCCATCTCGGGCCCTTGAACAGGTGACAGACCCCCCCGAGTCCGTCACCACAGGCCCCTTTAAGGAGGAAGATTATCATTTCTGACTCTCCTCCTCCTGGAGCGCCGGGAGCGCGCGGGATCTGAAGAGGTGATCTCCCTTTCCCGCTCAGCTGCCTCCTTGGCCGACATAACGGCTTCGCAAAAAACCCTCATTGCCTGCCATGACTCGTCGCCCTCTACCATTGCGCGAACGACGGCCGGCAACGACAAGTCACTCCCGACTTCCGCAATGAGGGCACGCCGCTGTTCGTCCCAAGCTGGACAGATTGCCAGCGTATGTTGCGCCGAGTCACTAGGACTGGCACAGTGGTGGCACCTCTCATTAGATTCCCGTTGTATTCGGCACAGGTATTTGCCGAAACACCCATGTCCTGACAAAACCTGCGTCAACCGAAACGACAGGGCTCCGTGATCTCTCTGCACCCATTCTCTTAGCGTTGGTCTGATGGCGTCTAAGGTTGCCTTTCCAGAATCCGAATGCTCCATCCTCTGTTGCCACTCTACCATCATCGCCAGCTGCAACTGCTCCTTCTTGGCTTCCACTTCCCTAAGTGCTGGTCGGTTGCCCTGTTCACGCGCCTCCTTGCGCCACTGAAACAGTAACGCAAGGGCTCTCGCGTCAAGGTCCCACGGAAGTGTGCCTGCCAGCACACATGCAGCATCGCCAGATATAGTGCGGTATCCCCGAACCACCCTGACGGCTATTGCTCTCTGCGCTTTGCGGAGTTTAGCAATAGATGAGCTCGTCAGGGAGTCAGCCCACACCGGAGCACCGTACAGTGCCATCGATCTAACGATGCCAGTGTAGAGGCGCCTACACGATGTTTTGGGCCCACCTATGTTCGGCAGCAGTCGAGACAGAGCTCCTGCAGTTCGCAGTAACTTCGGCTGAAGTTGTTCAAAATGCTGGTCGAACTTCCACCTACCATCAAGGACCAGGCCAAGATACTTCAGGTTCCTTTTCACCGGGATTCTAGAACCACCCACCAAGAGGCAGAAGGTTGCCGGCGGCGCTCGCCGAGATCCATGAAAACACATGGCCTCCGATTTATGGAGCGCTACTTCCAGTCCTAGACGGCGGATGCGACTCACGACGTGTGCGACACCAGCCGTGGCCACCATGGCTGCCTCACGGTACGTGCTCCCCCTGGCCGTGACAAGCGTGTCGTCCGCGTAGCACGTCACGCCAAGGTTTCGGAGATATGTACCGCGAAGTACCCAATCGTAGCCAATGTCCCACAGGATCGGTCCGAGGACCGATCCCTGTGGGACGCCACACGTCATACTCCAACTCTGGGAACCCTCGCGAGTCTCATAACTGATAGTCCTGTTGGACAGGTATGCCGCTATTATGCGCCGAAGGTACGAAGGCACACGGTGATATCTGAGGGCCTCATTGATGCAGGGCCAGGGCAAAGTGTTGAATGCGTTGGCAATATCTAACGACACTGCCAGCATCACCTCGCCATTAGCTATCGCATTCTCTGACAAAGCCTTGACCCTGAGGATTGCATCAACAGTCGATCTTTCCCGCCTGAAACCGAACTGGTTTTCGTCCAAATCAGGTCCAACCTGTGTCAGATGACAGCTAAGTCGTGCAGCGATAATTCGCTCCAGTAATTTGCACACCTCATCGAGCAATACGATTGGACGATAGGCAGATGGAGAGTCAGGTGGACGACCCTCCTTCTGCAGCAGTACCAGCTGACCCAACTTCCAGCTCTGTGGAAACTGCCCTCTCTCGAGACAGGCGCTAAAGAGGCCACGGAGCCTATCACCAAGGGCACACATTGCAAAGGCCCACGCTCTGCCAGGAATGCCATCCGGCCCAGGAGCGGTATTCTTTTGGCACATGCGCCGTACCACCATTTTAAGCTCCACCGTTGTGACCTCCGATACCTCATCATCCTCCTCTTCGTTCTCGAAGTCTTCTGGTGTCGACGCCATCGGAGGTGGCATATGCGGCTCCCTCTGAGGAAACAAAGTACCTACTACATTACCCAGAAGCTCTGGCTCAAGAGTCTTGGTCAGAGGGGGGGCCCAGGGACGAAGCTTGTTCCTTGCCATGCGATAAGGGCGCCCCCAAGGGTCCAAATCAAGGCTCTCGAGCATTTCCACCCGCGCCTGGGTTTTCGCTTCTGCAATTGCACCCTGGAGAGTCTTTTTAGCGTCCTTATAAGCTGTATGAAGACTGTCCTCCACTGGGTCGACTTCGTCCGGCTCAAGGGGTCGGCGACGGCGTCTCCGATGATGAGCGTACTGGCGTCGTGCTGCTACACAAGCATAGCGTAAACTAGCTATTTCAGCACTCCACCAGTAAACCTGCGTTTTTCTGGGGTGCGCCTTCACCCGCGGCATAGCCGCATCACACACCTGTGTCATCGTCTCCCTGAACCAGGAGGTCTCCTCATCAACGTCAACAGGTCTGTTTGGAGCAGATGCCCAAGCCTGGACATAGGCAGCCTCCTCCAGGGATTCGCGGTCAAGACGTTTTAGCGCCCAGCGCGGACGGTCGTTCGCCTGGGCCGTACTTGTAAGTGGAAGACGACTCGAAATGTCAAATCGAATGTATCGGTGATCCGAATAACTTTCAACCGCCTCCAGAACTTTCCAGCCCTTAACATCCCGAGCAATCGATGGACTGGCGAAAGACACGTCAATCACTGATTCCCCAAGAAATTTGATACACGTGCTGACGTTTCCTCTGTTAAGGACATTGAGGCCCATTAAGGACAGCCAGTCCTCCAAAACTGCACCGCGCGGATTGGTGTTACGTGAGCCCCAGGTCGGCGACTTAGCGTTAAAGTCGCCCATTAAAAGGACGGGAATAAGACTTCGGTTTATGAAGTGACCTATCTCCGAGAGAAAATTCTCGAAGTCAGGCACTTGGCGGCTGTGGGCAAAGTATACTCCAACCACCATCAAGTCACCCAAAGTCACGGCTACGTATCCCCGTCCTTTACTGACATCTCTGATGGCAAGACTTCCATCGGTGTCTTTAACCATTATGGCCACGCAGTCATCAGTGTCGCCAATCCATGTCTCTGGGATCCAGTATGGTTCTGACACCACGGCAATGTCAATTGACCACTGCAGTAGGCTCTGGAACAAAAGATCCTGAGCCGTCTTGCAGTGATTTGCGTTGAGTTGAAGAAAGCGTCGTTCCATTACGGACATGCTACTTCGAACTCCATCTCATCCTCAAATCTTGAGTGAGCCCCTGAAGGTGGTGGTTTTCTGGGTGCCACCCTGGTGCTCTTCTTCCGAGGTTCTGAGGCAGTGCAAGCTTTACTCCCCAGTTTATGCTGCGATGGACGTTTCGCTGCAAGACACAGCGAGCATTTCGCAACTGCCTCACACGTTGCAGCTTTGTGCCCCACCTGGCCACAACGGTAGCATTCCTCAGTACGATCTACGTCGGACGTACACATTGTGCGAACGTGGCCCAATTCTAAGCATCGGAAACATCTGAGCTTTCTAGACTCCAACACCTCAACTCTAGCAGAAGACCAGCCAATTAGGAGCCTGCCATCATTTGCCAGCAATTTGGCCGCGTCTACCGGACAGCGTGCCCATACGGAGCCAGATCCCCAAGATGATAGCCTTATTGTCCCGACCTTGATAGACTCCTTGACGCATTTTCCCGACTTGGCAATAGCTTCAACTACATCTTCTTTATTGACGGATTCGTCAAACCCTGAAATACGCAGCTCTGCACTTTTAACTGGCCTAACCACCTGCATGCCCTCAATTGCAAGAGTCTCACGAATTTGCTTCGCTAACTCATCTGCGTTTTTGCTTTGGTCAGCGCCCGGAACTTCGATGATGCGAGCACCAGTCTTCGTGTTTCGTATCCGTACCGGGGGAATCCCATGCTCCTCGAGACTCACCTTCCTCGTCACCTCCTTAACTACAGCGGAATAAGTGATGCCCTTTTCCAGCACTGCAGGTGGAAGGGTGATCACTACCGCAGCTGTTTTGGGAATTTTCACCCGAGGCTTTTTCAAAGCTTTTTGCCCATCTGCTGGTCCTTTCTTCTTACCAGACTTTGTCTTAGCCGGTTTACCATTCTTTCCCACTTGTGTCCATGCACTAGATGTTGACGGCGCTGGGACTGAAGAAGTAGGGTTAGCTTCTGTCGCCTGTGCAGGTGCTCCCTTCTTTCTCTTTCCATTATTCTTTGTGACTTCCACAAAGGTCTCTGTCTCTTGGGTAGTTGCCACCTGTACGCTAGCAGTCCCCTTTTTTGGCCCCTTCTTTGGTTCCTTTTGCACTAGGTTAGGCGCAGCCTGGTGTGAAGGGGCTTTATTCTCCTCTGGCCTCTTTACTATAGCCCCTGACTTGACGGACTATGACGACTTTGACTGTTTTGAAACACTTTAGGCCCGATTTATGAAAAATCGGGTCACAATTTGATGCAAAATATAACTTGACACTGGCTAAATGCACAAGCCGTGCAAAGCCATAATTAATAGCAAAAAAAATAACTGTGTACATAAGATGACAAATTATAGTAGGTAGGCAACAACAGTTTGTTCATCCCGGACATACAATAATGAGTTTCATAAGTATGTAACTTAATTCGTATTAAATACATAACAATATATTGAGCTGCCATATCAAGCTCATGTATCTAGTATATGCAGCGCGTCTTTACTCCAAAGTCAAAGTCAAAATTATTTATCGCTTTGGATGTATATGGCATGTCCATTATCCTTCAATGCCCTGCGAATCCAATATAATAATGGATTCAGAATGTTGTTGGGACTGCCTCGGTACTGCAGTGCATCGGGTATGTTCGCGGAGGCAAGAGTGGATGATTTCCATACAATAATGCGGAAAAGAGTAGCCTCACTGATGCGCCGCGTCCAATGTAGTTCCAACCTTCTCCTCAGCCCAATAGTGCAGCGCTTGGATTGCCCGACAGTGCAACACTGGACTGCAGTACACAAGCGGTCTAGAGTCGCACTATTTAATCATAAATATCGGCCCAATTAATTAAGTATCTTGTATGTATATTTTTACTAACTTCTAGTTTATAAGTCATACTAACAACACTATGGATGTAAAAGTCTGAAATAAATGAATTGAATTAAATTGAATTATCAGGTTCAAAACTTTTATAAATAAATTGTGCAGTAAGGCGTACTATGATACTTCGTCTTACCTTAATGATAACAACCCATGGACGTGACTTTAATTGCTCCATTTCAAATAATACTTTCAGATATTTGTAATATTGACCTTTATGAGCGTGATTACATGAAAAAAAAAACCCCATGAGTTTCTTGTGCCTTCTTCTCATTGGTGAGCGCGTTCCGAAAGCACACATCCTAACTTAGTTTTTAAGACGTCGCCATGTGATCTTGTACCTAGGTATTAAGTATCCAAAGGAAATAAAGAATTTTGACTTTGACTTTGACTTCACTCTTCTAGTTACATGCGTCTCTTCTCTCCTCATCACATGTCCAAATCAACTTAAACGGTTCCCTTTTTTTATCAAACAATCTGCGAGGTTTGCATACATGAACCTGTAACCCTATACAATAATATGTAAATTAAGAAAATATTTGCTTAGCATTCAAAACAGGTTTTTCTTACTAATAATATTACAAAAAAGAAATATTTGATTGATTGTTTGTTTGCATTGAATAGGCTCCGAGACTACTAGATCGATTTTGATGAAACTTTATATGAGGATACATTGATTCATTAGAAATTACATAGGGTACTTTTATCCCGATATTCTCATGGGATCGGGAGTTACGCGGGTGAAGCCGTGAAGCGCTGCTAGTATAAAAATACGGGTCATTAGTCGTTTGGCACCGCAAGCGGTTCGGAAATACGTAAAATAGATAGATATATAACTTTATTTGTACAACACAGGAAGAAGCAGAACACTATATACACAAAGTAAAGTCATAGCTAGAAAGTATAAGTTAAGTATAAGTAAAGTCATAGCTAGAAAGTATAAGTTAAGTATAAGTAAAGTCATAGCTAGAAAGTATAAGTTAAGTATAAGTAAAGTCATAGCTAGAAAGTATAAGTTAAGTATAAGTAAAGTCATAGCTAGAAAGTATAAGTTAGGTTTAAGTAAAGTAATAGCTAGAAAGTATAAGTTAGGTTTAAGTAAAGTAATAGCTAGAAAGTATAAGTTAGGTTTAAGTAAAGTCATAGCTAGAAAGTATAAGTTAGGTTTAAGTAAAGTCATAGCTAGAAAGTATAAGTTAAGTATAAGTAAAGTCATAGCTAGAAAGTATAAGTTAGGTTTAAGTAAAGTCATAGCTAGAAAGTATAAGTTAGGTTTAAGTAAAGTCATAGCTAGAAAGTATAAGTTAAGTATAAGTAAAGTAATAGCAAGAAAGTATTAGTTAAGTATAAGTAAAGTCATAGCTAGAAAGTATAAGTTAAATATAAGTAAAGTCATAGCTAGAAAGTATAAGTTAGGTTTAAGTAAAGTCATAGCTAGAAAGTATAAGTTAGGTTTAAGTAAAGTCATAGCTAGAAAGTATAAGTTAAGTATAAGTAAAGTCATAGCTAGAAAGTATAAGTTAGGTTTAAGTAAAGTCATAGCTAGAAAGTATAAGTTAGGTTTAAGTAAAGTCATAGCTAGAAAGTATAAGTTAAGTATAAGTAAAGTCATAGCTAGAAAGTATAAGTTAAGTATATGATGAGTTTCTTGTTCCTTCTTCTCCTTGGTAGGCGCGTTCCGAAGGCACACATCCTAACTTAGTTATTAAGACGTTTCTGTGTGGTCTTTGTACAAATGTATTAAGCATCCCGAGGAATAAAAAAAATGATTTTTGACTTTTGAAAATGGATCGTCAATTAAGACGCTGCCAATGATCTCTCATTCGTCGAATATGCAAGAAGAGATGAACATACCCACACATATTAAAACATTACCCTCTCTTTTGGCTTCACCGTAGTCGGGTAAAAACGTACTAACACCTTTTAACCATCTCTATAACTTATCGATATAAATCTCTTGGAACAGGTAAGTAAAGTTGTATTATTTTTAGTAAGTTCGAAGTCAGAAACAAAAAACATGATTGCAGTAAAGACGTGTTGTTTAATTATATTAAATTTTTATTTTTTTCCAATTGAGACTGCAGGTCTGCTTATGTTTACCAAGAAATCTGATCAAGGCAAGTACTCTTACTATTATCTATCTATCTATCTATCTATACATATAAAATTCTTTGTCCTGACTGACTGACGGATCAACGCACAGCCTAAACCGCTGATCGTAGAGACCTGAAACTTGGAGGGTGTGTTCTTTGTGTGTGTTCGGCAACGGATAAGAAAGGATTTCCCGAAATTCTACTGCTAAGGGGGTGAAAAAGGGGGGGCAAAGTTTGTATGGGATAACGAGATTCCTTGGTCCAATTTACTTCAAATTTTGCAAAAACATTATTTAACAGATTTGATGGAACACATGTTTCGTATTTTGAATTTCTTGAAATTCGTCGGGGTTAAAAAGGGGATAAGAAGTTGATATCAAAACTTCTTAGTGCTTTTGATTAAAAAAAACCTATTAGAATCATTTTTGAGTCGCTGGCAAAAGCTATTAAGAAAATAAATAGACCAAGATCCCGCCTGGTTTTTTGGCGGGAACGAGTTAACAACATGTCGTGCTGCAGTTTTATTTTCATGAAACTTAGATGTAACCCGAGTTGAATTGTATAATTCTGGTGGAATGTTATTCAATTTAGTTCTGTGAAAGTGCACAAGTGTAGTGAAAGTAAAAATCAGTGTCAAACATGCAGTTTTGACGTTGCCTCCAAATCTCCTATTAAGGTTATGGTAAACTTGCCACCGCTTTACTATAACCCCTGACTTGACGGACTATGACGACTTTGACTGTATTGAAACACTTTAGGCCCGATTTATGAAAAATCGGGTCATAATTTGATGCAAAATATAACTTGACACTGGCTAAATGCACACGTGCGAAGCCATAATAAAAGAAAAAAAAAAAAGCCCGCCTACCGCCAGACCTTCCTGATTTTATAGCTTAGAATTACTCAGCGCATGCCTCCAACACAGTTATGAAGGATGTGTAATAAAATACTCAACCGATTTTGATGCGGTTTATTTAATAGATAGAGTGATTCAAGAGGAAGGTTTTTATGTATAACTAGCTGCGCCCCGCGGGTTCACCCGCGTAAAGTCCCGATCCCGTGGGAATATCGGGATAAAAAGTAGCCTATGTGTTAATCCAGGTCTTCAGCTATCTACATACAGAGTTTCATCGCAATCGGTCCAGTGGTTTTAGCTTGAAGGAGTAATAAACATACACACACAAACACACACAAACTTTGGTTTTATGTTTTTTGTTTATCGGCCGATTACGATGAAACATTGAAAGTTACATAGGTTTCTTTTAATCCCGATATTCTTACGGGATCGGGAATTACGCGTAAAATATGAAACAATATATAAATTACTTACATAAATTAAATGAACCGAACTTCATTGATGTGTCGCAGTGCTTCTATTTACCATAAATTTGACACGGAGGTGCCGTCTATGTGCGAGGTGCTACGTACGATGTGTGATGCATCTTCGTATCCTAATTCAAGTATTTGTTTTAGGTGAGAAATGTGAATGGGAAGGCAAGAATGGCACCTGCGTCGACTTCTGGACGTGCTTCACCAACGTCATCGACGCTGATAAAGGAGTACACCCACCGGTAATGATCTTCTGCTCATTATGTGACGTTTATTTGTACAAAGTCAACGGAGAATGTCTTTGCTGGGCCTGGAGGCCTCATGAAACGAGTCATATATCAAATGAAAGGTGGTTTCAAGAGGAACATTTTATTGTATGACCACTTTTTCAAATTAGTTGTGAGATCGGAGTTATAGGTCATTAATGATAGGTGGTCGATTCACTTGCAAGTTTTCTCCGTACACCACTAGTGAGTATTAACACCTTAATAAAAGCAGATGTAGCCATCGTATGACAATTAGTCATATATTAAACTAGCAGCGCTCCGCAGTTTCACCCGCGTAATTTCCGATCCCGTGGGAATATCAGGATAAAAAATAGCCTATAGCCTTCCTCGATAAATGAACTATCCAACACAAAAATAATTTTTCAATTCGAACCAGTAGTTCCTGAGATTAGCGCGTTCAAACAAACAAACTCTTCAGCTTTATAATATTAGTATAGATGATAGGTTATTTCAAAAGGAATAATTAAATATTATATTAGACTTTTAAAAATTATATTTATTTTTAGAGTTACATATTTTGTCATTCTCCTTTCTTTATTCATTTGGATGCTTATGTATATTTTATACAAAGATCACATAGACACGTCTTAAAAACTAAGTTAGGATGTGTGCCTTTATAACGCGCCCACCAATGAGAAGGCACAGGAAACTCATGGGATTTTTTTTTATGTGATCACTATCACAAAGGTCAATATTACATTTGAAAGTATTATTTGAAATGGAGCAACTAAAGTCACGTCCATGGGTTGTTATCATTAAGGTAAGACGAAGTATCATAGTATGCCTTACTGCACAATTTATGCTTTATAAAAGTTTTGAACCTGTTAATGGACATGTCATATACATCTTTAGGTAATCTATTTATATAAAATAAAGTCGTGTTAGTTACACCACTTATAACTCAAGAACGGCAGACCAGATTTGGGTGAAAATTGGTAGGGAGGTAGCTTAGAGCCAGGAGACGGACATAAGATACTTTTAATCCCAATATGCCCACGGGATCGGGACTTACGCGGGTGAAATCGCGGGGCGCAGCTAGTTTATTAGAATAGAGCGCACATGTACTATTAAACGACCTGCTTATTTTTCGGAGCCTACCACCGGGCACGGTCAGGCTTATTATACAGTCTCTCCTTCTTCTTCAGCGGCATGTGTTAGCCCACTGCATGGCATATGCCTCTCCAATGTTTCACCACACCTTCATACAACCGGGATTCCCTTTTTATGATGGGGAAAATGCTATGCAGCATTTAATTTCATTGCATTTATTTGCATCTTGTACTTAAACGGGCTGTTTTCCGCAATTAGACCCTTTCTAATTGGGTCTTTTTTTGCGTGAGGATGGAGTAGGATGTGATAGGAGTCTTCATTTTTACGTGTTTATTGAACATTGTTACGTCAGGCGCCATAGTATCCATAGTTCCCCAGTATCTAGTCCACTACCATCCCATCACAATAGCTCCAGTAGTTTTGTCCTGTAGATTATCAATAGTTTTCATCCAAACCGGAGGTTGTCCTTGGTTGCACTTTATAGCGTAGACAGGGATAATCGCCGGTTTAGAATCCACCCCATTGTTTGCTATTATACTTGTTATTGTAAAGGGCCTCTACGTGTTGGCTCCATAGCCCCGTGATACAGGACGTATAACAGAAAAATAATGATTATAACTTACTTAAAAAAAAATACAATTCCTTCACTAATTATTAATCAAAAGAAACTTCGTTCCATCGGTGTCCCTTAACACCTCTCAAGTATTTATTTTTTCTTTTTTGACATTACATTTTTAAGTTCATCCTTGAGCAAACGCTGCGTTAACACCTCCTGCTGTTCCCAGGTGTGCCGTATTGAAGGCAGCACAGTCTACTCATGCTGCACAGGATGCGATTTGATAGCCAATATCAGTTCCGTTGTCATTTTAGAAAAATACGGCTTGATTATGACGAAAACTGGCAAGAAATCGTATGACAGTAAGTACCGTCTTATGTAATAAATACCGGCCAAGTGCGAGTCGAACCATTATATTCTGTATTTGTTGTTATAGCGGCAACAGAAATACACCATCTGTGAAAATTTCAACTGTCTAGCTGTCACGGTTCATGAGATACAGCCTGGTGGCAGACTGACAGTGGGTCCAGTTTTTACACCCTTTGGGTACGGAATCCTAAAAAAACAAGAGCAAAGCTGCACTGCTGTACACTTTAGCGTCATATAATTTTACAATCCTGGACATGGTCAGCCTGAACCATCAATACTATCTTAAAGTCTTAGGGCCCATATCCGTGGCCACATCTGACTACCCTAGCTCGCCAAAGAGTCACCAGCTGAACAAGTGCGGCCTTCCTCATTGACGACCTCGTTGGACACTGAGTGAGTGAGGCGCAGCTTATACATATACAACTATCTTAAAGTCTTAGGGCCCATATTCGTGGGCAGATCTAGCTACCCTAGCTCGCCAAAGAGTCACTAGCTGAACAAGTGCGGCCTTCCTCATTGACGACCTCGTTGGACACTGAATGAGTGAGGCGCAGCTTATACATATACAACTATCTTAAAGTCTTAGGGCCCATATTCGTGGGCAGATCTAGCTACCCTAGCTCGCCAAAGAGTCACCAGCTGAACAAGTGCGGCCTTCCTCATTGACGACCTCGTTGGACACTGAGTGAAAGAGGCGCAGCTTACACATATACATTTTTCTGGCTACTGTGGCCACGTCGAAAGGACGCGCTGCATCGTTCGTGTCCTTACGTCCCTCGAATACCCCTGTTTATTTGGGGATTTTTGAGACATGAGCATTTAAGTATCTTCTAGACACCGCGTGCTACATCTTAGACCACATCGTCACTTACCATCGTGTGGCGATATTGGTCAAACTGACATATTATTATAACTTTTTAATGTTTTGGTGTTTCCGTTTTCAGAATGTCTGGATTACATGAAGCTGTTTAAATATCCTTGTTATAAGGAATTTCATCCAGGCCGTGTGGAGAAAAAATATGATGACCCCAAGAAGTGCTTCGCTATGATACAGGAACGTTGGGCAGCCGCTGGTGGTGAAAACGCGAAGAGATCGGAGTTTCCACATATGGTAGTCATTATATCAATAAACTAGCTTTAGCCCGCGACTTCGTCCGCGTAGAAGTTGACAATTGATCAAGGAATCAATTTATCCTATACAAACTTTGCCCCCCTTTTTCACCCCCTTATGGGTAGAATTTCAGAAAATACTTCCTTATCGGATGCCTACGTCATACAAAGAACACACCCTCCCAAGTTTCTGGTCTCTACAATCAGCGGTTTAGGCTGTGCGTTGATCCGTCAGTCAGTCAGTCAGTCAGGACAAAGCATTTTATATGTATAAACGACGATGTCCAAAAAGAAACCCCGGTAGTTTCAGAAATTTATTGAAGAGAGTTTTTCTGTTTTACTCATTTAAATTACATACAACCGAATTGAGAACCTCCTCCTTTTTTTGAAGTCAGTTAAAAAAAGGAGATTCTTTTGCCCTTAACCCTTTTTTGGGTTCAAATTTCGAGAAATCACAATCTTCTATTTTTCGTTGTAGTTAAGCACATCCTTCAGATTTTATCTAACCAAAATTGGGTAACAGTTAGGTACGTCAGCTACCTTGGAGTCTTCAAGTCCAGGGTGAATAAGTACCTCCTAGGCGAGCAAGCTACATCCTCAACCTGAGGTCGAATGCAATACATCCTCGCTAATGCAAAATCATCGCAGATGCACGTATTCAAGCAGATTTAACGTAAAAAAGCTTTATTGGCCTCAATCGTCCTTAAGGTGATCAATTAACCTGATGATGTGGCGTATTCCAGGCGCTGGTAGGGTACGGCGAGAACCAGGAGTCAGCTGAGTGGCTGTGTGGCGGCACCATTATCAGTGAGTGGTTCATACTTACAGCTGGACACTGCAGGTCTTCCAAGCAGCTGTAAGTCTTCAAAATAAATACAGAAATTATTCTTTCTTATACAGGTTAATATAGCTTCTAAATATACAAACTTGGTTTCAGTGGTGAGGTCCAGTTCGTAGCGCTGGGTATCCTGAAGCGCAGCGACCCCCCCTCGCTGTGGCAGGTGTACCGGGTGGACACCTTCATACCACATCCGGAGTATAGACCACCGTCCAAGTACCACGACATCGCGCTCATACGAACTGATAGGCGGTAAACTATTCTTCACATAGTTTGTATGAAAACGTCATAGAATGCTTAAGGCGCTCTTCCAGTACCGTGTGTAGGTATTCACATTACCTTAGCCCCCACTCTCAAAGACGTAGCGTGCTGCGTGCTAACTGTTATATGTATTTGATCGATATGCAAAACTATTTAGCATTATTATCCACAAATATAGTTCCTAGAGTTCAAATGATAGTTCAAAACCTATCATTTGATTCATTTTTAGAAACAAACGTTAACTATTTTTGAATAAAACCCGATAAACGATCTAATAATTCTCTGTTTTCTAACATTTTTCTTATCGAACTAAGTTGTTCATATCATGTTTTGAACCACAATAAACAAAAATACTATATCCATTTAAAAATATAATATCCATTTATATCCAAATAACAAAAAAAGAGTATTTGATTACTTAGAGTTACTTAAAACAAAGGTCGATTTTGGTAGCTATATTTGCACCTGCCCTTAATGTTAAAATTATAATTATGGTACGAGCTCTTAAATTTTGAACTATATTATCGTTCCAGGATAAAATTGGGAGGCTCAGTGTTACCAGCATGCTTAAGTCAAGGAGATGAGGATATGGGCCAAGGAGACGCAACTGGATGGGGAGCTCTTGGTCATCGGCAGGGTGTAGCTGAAGGTTAGAAAACAAGAATACCAGTTAGGATATATCCTACACGCTATCTCTGATTGGTGCTTTAGGCGTAGCCTAAACCGCTGATCGTAGAGACCTGAAACTTGGAGGTTGTGTTCTTTGCATGGCGTAGGCATCCGATAAGAAAGGATTTTCCGAAATTCAATCCATAAGGGGGTTAAAAAGAGGGCAAAGTTTGTATGTGACCATTTACCATTTCTCTTATTTTTAAGAAATAAGAGAAATGGTAACAGGATTGTCATACCTAGAAAACCCAACATGCAATTGTATCACAAGAACAGTTATGTTATGTGCGGCAAGATTTACAACGCTTTACCTGAACATATAACGGTACTTCCAATTAATCAGTTTGCAAAGACACTCAGGGAATGGCTATTAAAGAATAATTTTTATACTGTCACTGAATTCTTCAATCTGACAGCTTCAAGGTACCCGCGTTTTAGGTGATAAACATGATGTAAAACAAATTGACATAACATTGTATTAAATAACTGACCATTTTATTGAATTTCTAGATTAAGTTTGACAATTTGCAATTTGACATCCTGGTAGTAATGTGTTTAATTTGGTTATTTTATTACTGACATTGTGTAGTTTATAAGAAAGTATAATTTATCTCAAAAAATTTGCATGTCAAATATAGTGACTAAGTGTTTTGGACCTGAATGTAGTAAGTAACATAACTAGGTTATGTATATATTGTAATACCTTATTGTACCAACTTAATGTGAATAAATGTGCAAAATCCTATTAGAACCATTTTGGACTTCTACGCGGACAAAACCCATAATATGCTTCGAATTCCAAGTATTTATGTTTTCACCAGGTGGGTGTAAAAGCCTTCACTTCAGAGCAGTGTACAAAACAGTACATTCCTCATCGACATCTGAGTGCTGGCTACAATCATACCACGCAGATGTGCTATGGAGACTCTGACTTGGGAAAGGACACTTGCGAAGTAAGTATATGGGTTACTCTCCATGCTGCATACAGAACAATAGATTACACTGTCAGAGCCTCAGATCAAGGGAGATTTGCTACCTTTTGATTTTACTAGCGTTCCGGCGGTCGCCACTTTTCACACATTTGTATTTGCACACAATCTTAATTATTATCTCAATAGCGCACACAAAAACACAAAAGTCGACGTGATTTGCTGCAAACACAACTATACCATTGTTTCTGTTAACTCACATAATTTCACTTCTCCAATTTACGGCCAGACAAAGCGGCGGTACCACGCACTGTTATTATATTGTGACGCACGGATCCATTGCGCCATCGAGTAGACCGATTCATATAATGATTCTTACTTGGCAAGCAATATATTGTATTAGTACATTATGAATGAAATTGTCACTTCATTCATAACGTTAATAATTAATTTCTATTTTTTCGGTTTTACAGAATAAATATATTTATATCGTAATACTTAGACATGAAATGAGATTCCATCTTTCACGTAGTTAACTTTTCTGCTTGTATATTTGCAAACAACCACTGAAAAACTTGGTATTGTGGCAAAAATCGAGAGATAATGACGCGAGCGCGTAGTTACTGTCGACTGAAGACGGAAGTCTGTATCAAAACGCGTTCATCCGTGCCGAGGCGCTATAACAAATCTCCCTTGTTTAATGTGATCTGAGAGGAGAGCCAAGCTTCTAATTCTACATGGCTTAACTCTACAAGCTCCAACTTCACAAATTCTACACCTTAATCACAATATTATGTGGCTTCGCCGTTTTTGGACCGATCGGCATCGATTATTAGCGCCGATCGCCAGGCCCCATCAACAACAAACATGCCAAGAAACAAACATGCAAAGAGACGCGCTACTGCCACTAATCAGCCAAGCCAGTGACTTCCACCTCATTATTTAGTACCTGCTCGAAGTGTGGCCGATACGCTTATTTAGCCACCAAAAAACCTGCCGCGGCGCTTCTTAAATCGTCTGGATATAAACGGAATAGGCCAATGATGATTATTGTAGAGCTTTACTCTACACGAGAAGCAACTCTTAATATAGGTATATATTGCTGTACATTCCACACATCGCCATCTAGCCCCAAGCTAAGTAACTACACTTGTGTTATGGTTGCTAGACAACGGATATACTACTATATACTTTTCTTTTGTAAATATATACTTATAATATATAGAAACAACCAGACCACAGACATATATAAGCATAAATACTTGTCTGAGGCGGGAATCGAACCTGCAACCCTGTGTTCGGCAGTCCGGCATGGTGACCATTGTACCAACTTGGTCGTCATAATATAATATATGTATTTTCAATTTCAGGGTGACAGCGGAGGTCCCCTGCAGTTGAACGAGTGTCCCCACGTGGTGTTCGGTGTGACGTCATCGGGGCATCCTTGTGGGTTCGCTGGTGGGGCTGGACTTTACACCAGGGTCACGTATTACGTACCCTGGATCGAGAGCATCGTGTGGCCTTAGGTCACCATTAAGAAGGGGCGTCGTGTCGGCGGGACTAAAACTCTTCAGCAAATATAGCATATTTACTGGATTAGCAAATCAAAATCTAGATAAATAAAATTTGACTGATTGACTGATATACAGGATAATTTTTATTGGAGTCAAAGATCCCTTTAAGGACGACCTTCATCGAGCTGTTTAATGGATGATACGTTTTTTATATCAAATTAAATAGGTCAATAAATATATCAATGAAGGTCGTCCTTAAAGGGATCTCTGACTAATATTAGCTTGACAGCCACTTTTGTGCACAAAACTTTTGTCTTTTTAGATGCACCTAAATAGACAATTTTCGTTCTACGTCTTTTAGAAATTAGAACATTTGAAAATTTTGAGATTACCTGAAAATCAACTGTTCCTTACACGGAGGGGTCAATAATGTTTAGAATATACCCTTTGTTTTTAAAAAATCAGCTGTGTTTTTTTAAATAACCTCAAAATTTCTAGTAAAATGTGTAAATTTTCAAAAGTACAACAACAAAAGTTGTTTTTTTAGATGCACAGACGTGGCTCTCAACCGCTTGACTAACCTCGTACATCAATGGACGGATAGATCCAAAATTTGTCATAAAGATAGCTGGGTTATGAAGAAGGCATTCGCTAAGAAAGGATTCTGGCAACTCCTACATGGAAGAAGTCGCAGGTTAAAGCTAGTTTTGTACGAAAACTTCACGTGCCACAACACCTGAAAGTGACACGATTTTTATTATATCCCGCCACCAACGAACTTTCGTGAATTTATTATAGCTGAGAATTTCTCAGCGCATACCCCTAACCCAGTTTTGAACGATGTGCCATTATGAAGTTTAGACCATAGTGGCTTGGAGAGTTAGCAGGTAGCAAAGCCAAGAACCGAACCTAATTATTTGGCATAAATATAAATAGTTGTTGTGCCAATTGATAATGTAGCCAAGCAGTTTCAGTAGTTGCAATACCTTCCAGACCACCGAAGATATAATGGAATATAATACCAAAAAGTTACAAAAAAAAAAAGACGGATTGCACTCCGGGAGTGCCGGCAGAAGTGAAAACTTGATTATTAACGTTGAGCATGTTTGATATTTTGGAATAATTTTGCACCAATTGCTTTATCAGTATGAAAGTACTATCATTTATGTGGTAGAATACAATATTCATTTATTGCGCTATCGTACACAAACATGACAATTTATATTACATTAAAAATTTAACACTTTAAAACTATAGTCTACTCTCCATCCGTCTTACGCTTTTTCGATCAGGTCACGTGTCCTGACGCGAGTTTAAGATTTTATACCCATTACAGAAAAAGTGCTCATCGCCGCTAAAGAAGTTTTCACTTCAAAAAAGAAAGCTTTTATTTAAATGCACTAAAAAAACGCTTTTATTATGTTCTTGTTAGTAAAATTAAAAGAACTAAAAAATTTTATTTTTATAAATCTTTGCGACACATTGTATTAAATCTTAGCGATTTTATCACATACAGAATTTTTATATTTTTTACATTGTGATGCTGCAACTTCATTATTTTTCTTTTGCAATCACTTAATAAAACCTTGTTTTTTTAAGTTTTTTATTGTATTATATTTTATCCTTTTTAGCGCTTAAAACTGGCCAAGTGCGAGTCGGACTCGAGCACGAAAGGTTTCGTATCGTTATCTGTTTATAATATTTGGTGTTATAAAATACATCATCTGTGAAAATTTCAACTGTCTAGCTATCACGGTTCATGAGCTACAGCCTGGTGACGGACAGACAGTAAAAGTCTTTTTTTTTGCCCTATTTACATTTTGGGTGCGGAAGCCTAAAAAAGGTAGATAAAAAGGTTCAATATTTTATTACAACAGAAGAAAGTTATAAACATACTCATAGTTATAATCGTAATAAAAAAATAAGCTTAATAGAAGGCCACGTTGAATACCGCTTCGCGCTGAAGGTTCTACGGCCACACGATGCTCTCGATCCAGGGTACGTAATATGTGACCCTGGTGTAGAGTCCAGCCCCACCAGCGAACCCGCAAGGATGCCCCGATGACGTCACACCGAACACCACGTGAGGACACTCGTCCAACTGCAGGGGACCCCCGCTGTCACCCTGCGACGCAAAAAAGTCAGGATATACAAACTGATTTATCAGACGTCGGCACTAAGCGTTTTGCATCGTCATTCCTAAAGAGGCTCACAGCTAAGCAAAGCTCGCTGATCGTTAACGGTCCTGCGGGTTAAGTGACCCCTGACACAGTCATTACTTTGAAAGGTGACCAATTAGTAGTGTAGCAAAAATGTGTTTTCGTGAGCCCCTTCGTGCTTCGGAAGGCACATTAAGCTGTTGGTCCCGGTTGCTACCTCTAGTAGCAGTCGTTAGGTCAAGTTAGAGGCCTTAAGGCGATCTGAAAACTCTAACAATAGGTGAGCCACACCACTGTACGAGAAGAAGAAGAATCGTCATTCCTTAGGGGGAATGGAATCAGTTGCCTGTGATAGATTATTCTCAAAATTATGATCAAAAGATGCCAATTTTTACTTAATAAAAAGCATTTAAATGATATTTATTGTTTCCGTAGTAATTTGTGCTAAAGAAATAAGTAAATAAACCACTAATAACGAACCGGACATTTCATAGGTTTTGTACTAATAACGTTTTTATTAAAATGCATATTCGTTAAAAACATTATATTAAAAAATTACAAGTAATAGGATAAATTACGTAAAATTTGTTTGGTCGTAAATAAGCTTGATTAAAGATACTGTGTTTATTGTGCTAAATTGTGAGCAAGTTATCGAATATTGATGTACTTCCGCATAATTAATAGATGTACCAATAGAGCTTCTATTTAGTCATTATTTATTAAAATACTATGTTTATTGCAAATAATAAGATAATAAATATTGTTAGACTTTTTAAGACTGTACACCATCATTTTTGTGTTTGTTACTTTTTATTTCAATAGTTATTGAAATAAAAAGGAAGTTACTTAAAAACACGTGACGTTTTTCTAAAGACGGCCACACTCTCGTGGACAGTCCCTATAAAAGGACTGGTACGGCAATGAGGGGGCCTTATTATGTCCTCGGAAGTGGTGGAGAAAGGATAAAAGATTTTGGTTGATCAACATAATAGCTGGTTTACGATAGTTTATAGACATTTAGTAAGCCTCTAAGTTCACACAAAGAAGTAATATAGTCTAACTAGATGCGCCCCGCGGTTTCACCCGCGTAAGTCCCGATCCCGAGGGAATATCGGGATAAAAGTAGCCTATATGTTAATCCAGATCTCCAGCTATCTACAAACCAAGTTTCATCGCAATCGGTTCAGTAGTTTTTGCGTGAAGGAGTAACAAACACAAACTTTCACATTTATAATATTAGTATATGTAAACTATAAGTACTTCCGTCACTACCTGAAGGTTTCCGGGAAAAATTTGGAATTTCGTTTGGTGCATGTGGAACCAAATATGGAGTACTTACATATTCGTACTTATATATTGAATAAATTCACAACTTACCATTAAAGTTGAATCACTTCTTTTTCATCCAAGGGTTGCCTGGAAGAAATCGCTTTCAGCGATAAGGCCGCCCATTTGTGCAACTTATACTTTCTAGCTATTACTTTACTTTGTGTATATAGTGTTCTGTTTCTTTCTGTGTTGTACGAATAAAGTTATCTATCTATCTATCTATCTACTTACTGAGCGAGTGTCCTTGCCGACTTCAGCATCTCCATAACACATCTGCGTGGTATGATTGTAGCCCTGCTTCAGGTGTCGATGGGGCTTGTACTTGTCCGAGCACTTCTCCGAGGCGAACTCTGTCACATCCACCTGATGAAATTATTGATGAGATTAATATTTGAGCATTCAGTGCCATGGCAAATCTGCTATCCTGCCAACGATGGGATGAAGCAGGGCGCTTCAGGTGTCAATGGGGCTTGTACTTGTCCGAGCACTTCTCCGAGTCGAACTCTGTCACGTCCACCTGATGAAATTTTTAACTACCTTGTATTTTTAGCATCCAATGCCATTGCATATCTGCTGTCCTGCCCATCGTGCCCTACCACCTGCACAAGAGAAGACCTGCCGAGAGCCACATACCTTTAATGTGGCTAGCTCCTGGTCTGGGAAAATTTAGATTAGGAGAAAAGAGGCACGATAAGAAGAAGCCAAAACCTGTTCGTTTCAAAAAACATGTTTCGTTTTTAGGAAATAAAGTTCCTTATTTTTTTTGATTTTTAAATCGTAATTTCTGTGATAATTAGTAGGTAAATGAAAAAGAAATAAATGAATACAAAAATAAAAATAAAAGAAAATGAATTATAGAATTAACTATATGGCACAAAAATATTTGTGCTAGTGTCATTATCCAGGGAGGAAACAGTCGACTACGTTTGTATGAAAGAGCGCCGGTACCCTTTCACCTTAAGAAGTAGACCATCAATAAAATTAAACCGCGATTTCAGGAATGATGCTGAATTTTCCTGACCTTCTGCAGCACATCAGCTGTTCCCTTCCTATGTCCGAGTGCTCCCCATCCTGTTGCGTCTCCTTTCCTTATACTCTCGTATCCTTGAGCTAGGCAAGCTGGTAACACTGGCCCGCCGAACGTTATCCTGGAAACCGAAAAAACAAGTTGTGGTACTACTTAGTTATGCTTAGATAGATATATAACTATAATAATAATAAATATTGCAGGACATTCCACACATCACCATCTAGCCCCAAGCTAAGTAACTAGACTTGTGTTATGGGTGCTAAACAACGGATACACTATTTAAATACTTTTCTTTTGTAAATTTATACTTATAATACATAGAAACAACTAGACCACATACAAATATCTAAGCATAAATACTTGTCTGAGGCGGGAATCGAATCCGCAACCCTGTGTTTGGCAGTCCGGCCTGGAGACCATTGTGCCAACTGGGTCGTCAAACTTTATTTGTACAACACAGGAAGAAACAGAACACGATATACACAAAGTAAAGTCATAACTAGAAAGTACAAGTTGCACAAATGGACGGCTTTATCACTGAAAGCGGTTTCTTCCAGGCAACCTTTGGATGGAAAAGAACTGATTCAGCTTTAATGGTAGGTTGTGAATTTACTCAAGCAGGATACCAAACATAACCTGTAACAGGTGATAATATAAAAAAAGTATTTACATAAATATGGCTTTTAATTTATCAAATCATACACCCAAAACATACCAATATAATATATAATTATAGACATAAATATAAAAAAATATGGTTCATGCTAACCAAGGAGACCTATGGAACTCCTGTGGTAAACATCTTTAGTAACCCAGCGTTATAGCCTGGCTGCGTGTGGTTGACCAGTTACATAATGTGTTTATGGATTTCTTACTCTAGTACTTGTTTACGGGCTGTTTTCCGCCATTGGACCCTTTTTAATTGGGTCCTTTTTGCGTGAGGATTAGTAGGCTTGCCCAGCACCTACTACCCTCTCAGCTTAGTCCACCATGTCCAGAGGAGAGAACTTGTCAATACTTCTGGAGCCAACTAAGCCGCGGGTTTCATCAGGATGTTTTCCTTCACCTTAAGAGCAATGTCAATTAGCGCACATAAATTTTTCTTAAGAAAAATACATACATTGGTGCACGGCCGGCCGGGATTCGAACCCATGACCTTCAGAATGAAAGTCGAGGTATCTACCACTAAACCAACACCGCTCTCTTTTCTTACTCTTTCTCAGTCCGTATGAGCGCGATGTCGTGGTACTTGGACGGTGGTCTATACTCCGGATGTGATATGAAGGAGTCCACCCGGTACACCTGCCACAGCGAGGGGGGGTCACTGCGCTTCAGGATACCCAGCGCTACGAACTGGACCTCACCACTGAAACAAAAATAATTTGAAGACATGTGGAACATTATATTCCTTTGATCTTGTTTGTTGTGAAATGTTACTCACAGCTGCGTGGAAGACCTGCAATGTCCAGCT
Source organism: Idaea straminata (assembly GCA_951213275.1). Taxonomy (NCBI): domain Eukaryota; kingdom Metazoa; phylum Arthropoda; class Insecta; order Lepidoptera; family Geometridae; genus Idaea; species Idaea straminata. Next base: position 627,889 of record OX577875.1, on the reverse strand, counting down.
GTAAGTATGAACCGCTCGCTGATGATGGTGCCGCCACACAGCCACTCAGCTGACTCCTGATCCTCGCCGTAACCTAGCAGCGCCTATAACAGAGAATATAGCAGAAACTAAGTTTTTTTTAGAAACCAGCCTAAACCGCTGAGCGTAGAGACCTGAAACTTGGAGGGTGTGTTCTTTGTGTAACGTAGGCATCCGGTAAGAAAGGATTTTCCGAAATTCTATCCCTAAGGGGTTCAAAAAGGGGGGTAAAGTTTGTATGGGACAACGTGATTCCTTGGTCCTATCTTCTTCAAATTTTGCATAAACATTCTTTAACAGAATTGATTGAACACATGTTTTGTATTTTATTGAAATTCATCCCCTAACGGGGTTAAAAAGGGGTAGAAAGTTATTTAACTTCCTTCGACTCGAACTCCTTTTTTTTTTTCGATTTTGATTTAAATGAAGTAAGTACATTTTATTTTGAAACGTATTTGAAACTCAATCCAATTTTAAGTATAAAAAAACTATTTGAACTATTTTCGACCTCAACGCGGACGAAGTCGCGGGCAACAGCTAGTACTTGTACTTGTATACGGGCTATTATCCGCAATCAGACCTCTTTAGTTGGGTCCCCTTTGCGTGAGGTTCTATTTGTCAGGGGGAGAACCAGCCCAGCTCTTCCATAAATTTTGCCACCAGATGTGGTTTCTCAAAAATTTCTGGAAGGCACTTACCGTCACCTACTTTACTTAGTCTGATCTCCGTTAGCACCTTGCAGTCCAGCAGCACATGCGCGGTCGTTTCCTCAGCCTCCATGCACGCTCTGCACAGTGGGCTGCCCGTCATGTCCAGGTTGTGGAACTGCTTGAAAGCGCCGGTGACCGGTCACGGCGCTTTCAAGAAGCATGCTTATTTTGCTATTTAATTTATTTATCGTTTTATTGTGTGTATGTGGGAGCGTATAACGACGCACGACGGTAGCGGGTTTGGCCGGAAGACCAGCGCTGCAGCCAAGTTGCGCTTGACTGTGGCTTACAGCTGAGGTCGACCCATTTGGGGCAGCACATGGCTTCTTAAATATTCTTAGGTTTAGTGTATGTTTCTTTCTTCGTTGTATAATTGTTACCTTTTTCTTTGTGTGTGTTTAATTTTAAAGTTGTCGTGTGCCTGTACCAAATAAATGTTTTTCTTTCTTTCTTTCTTTCCTTCATGCAATTTATGCAACAGCTAGTATTAAATAAATCGCTAAAATAACGTACCATGTGGGGGAACTCTGCCCTCCTCGCATCTACTCCTCCTGCAGCAGCCCAACGAGCTATTGACAATCCGAAACACTTCTTTTCTTCCATATAATTCTTTGACACTTTACCAGGATAAAGATATTTATAGCACGGATATTCGTAGTCTTTCAAATAATCGATACATTCTGAAACAAAAGTATATTATATATTATCTATCTATATCTATACATATAAAGTGCTTTGTCCTGAACGACTGACTGACTGACTGACGGACTGACTGACGGATCAACGCACAGCCTAAACCGCTGATCGTAGAGAACTGAAACTTGGAGGGTGTGTTCTTGTATGACGAAAGCATCCGATAAGAAAGGATTTTCCGAAATACTAACCCAAAGTTTGTATGGGACAACGTAATTCCTTGGTCGAAATTCCTAAACATTATTAATCAGATTTGATAGAACACGTGTTTCGTATTTTATTGAAATTCATCCCCTGACGGGGTTAAAAAGGGGTAGAAAGACTTCTACGCGGACGAAGTCGCGGGAAAAAGTTAGTAATAAAACTTTAGAGGTGTCAAGGGACACCCGGATGGAACGAAGTTCCTTTCGATTAATAAGTGAAGGAAGTGTTTTTTTTAAGTTATTATAATATTTTTTTATTATTAACAAATAAAATGTAATATAAACTTAATCAGTAGGCTCAATTTTAGTCAACTGGCTTGCTTTCTATGAGAGAGAGAGAGACAGATAGAGAAACACGCGCACGCCGCACGGCTTGCAACTATAGCAAAAACTGTCGTTATTACTTTTGGTTTTATTTTTTTCCGTCTAGCCCCCTTTCGCAACGCGATAAGGAACTTCGTTCCAACTATAATAGTGAAAATAACCGTGGTAGTTTAAAATAGATACTTACTATCTCTAGATTTATTGCCAGTTTTGGTGAACCACAATCCCCTATTATCAAAAATGACGATAGAACTGATGTTGGTAGTCACATAACACGAGGTGCAGCAAGTGTAGACCTCACCATCTTTACCCTCATTTTCGCAGACTGGCTGTAAAATAAGTTTTACACGTCAAACAAAACAAAATAGAAATAGAAAACATTTATTCGCAACAAAAACTCACAGTGAGCTTATAAACTATAAAACCAAAAAACTTAAGGCTAATTAAAACTAGTATTATATAAAAATAAAAATAAAATTATTATAATTTCGTTGCGAAACGGTCCTCAACTCAGCATAATGTTAGCCTTTCGACTAACGCTGATCTTCCGTTGAAGCCTTTTCGGTGACGTGATTGTCTGACTACCTGACAGTTAGATGGGTTGAGCCAGACTGTCGACTTGACTATTCGCCTGATTGTCTGACTGCCTGAGAGTTAGATGGGTTGAGCCAGACTGTCGACTTGACTATTCTCCTGATTGTCTGACTGCCTGAGAGTTAGATGGGCTGAGCCAGACTGTCAGCATGACTATTCGCCTGATTGTCTGACCGCCTGACAGTTAAATGGGCTGAGCCAGACTGTCAGCTTGACTATTCGCTTGATTGTTTGACTGCCTGAGAGTTAGATGGGCTGAGCCAGACTGTCAGCTTGACTATTCTCCTGATTGTCTGACTGCCTGAGAGTTAGATGGGCTGCGCCAGACTGTCAGCTTAACTATTCGCCTGATTGTCTGACCGCCTGACAGTTAGATGAGCTGAGCCAGACTGTCAGCTTGACTATTCGCCTGATTGTCTGTCTGTCTGACAGTTAGATGGGCTGAACCAGACTGTCAGCTTGACTATTCGCCTGATTGTCTAACTATCTGATAGTTAGATGGGCTGAGCCAGACTGTCAGATTGACTATTCGCCTGATTGTCTGACCGCCTGACAGTTAGATGAGCTGAGCCAGACTGTCAGATTGACTATTCGCCTGATTGTCTGACTATCTGACAGTTAGATGGGCTGAGCCAGACTATCAGCTTGACTATTCGCCTGATTATCTGACCGCCAGACAGTTAGATGGGCTGGCCATTAACTGTCTGACAATCTGATTATTTACCGGTTGTATTCCGTGGGCCTTGTCTATTGCATTGGTGACACAGGTCCAGTAATTGACACAGGTTCCATTCTTGCCCTCCCATTCACATTTTGTACCTGCAACCAGTGAGATGTAACATTAATAATGATCTATACATACTGACTGACTGACTGACTGACTGACTGACTGGCGGATCAACGCACAGCCTAAACCGCTGATCGTAGAGACCTGAAACTTGGAGGGTGTGTTCTTTGTATGACGTAGGCACCGGATAAGGATTTTTCAAAATTCCACCCCTAAGGGGGTGAAAAAGGGGGGCAAAGTTTGTATGGGACAACGTGATTCCTTGGTCCAATCTTCTTCAAATTTTATATAAACATTATTTAACAGGATTGATGGAATACGTGTTTCGTATTTTTTTGAAATTCATCACCTAACGGGGTTAATAAGGGGAAAGAAGTTATTTTCGGGGTGGTTTTTCCATTTTCGACGTGTACGCGGACGAAGTCGCGGGCAAAAGCTAGTCTAATATATAAAAATAAGTCGGGTTTTCTTTCCTGACGCTATAACTCCAGAACGCACGAACCGATTTCCACGGTTTTGCATTCGTTGGAAAGGTCTCGGGCTCCGTGAGGTTTATAGCAAAGACAATTCAGGAAAATCTGGTGGCGAAACGGAATTCGCCGGGTTCGCTAGTAATATATGTTTATTATTTAGACCGAACTCCATACAATATTCAAAACTTAAAACTAGCACAGAAATTAAATATAAAATCTATACTATAATATTATAAAGCTGAAGAGTTTGTTTGTTTGTTTGAACGCGCTAATCTCAGGAACTACTGGTTCAATTTGAAAAATTCGTTTTGTGTTGGATAGGTCATTTATCGAGGAAGGCTATAGGCTACTTTTTATCCCGATATTCCCACGGGATCGGGAGCTACGCGGGTAAAACCGCGGAGCGCTGCTAGTAAATTATAGCTGCGCCCCGCGATTTCACCCGCGTAAGTCCCGAACACAGCGCCATCTATTGGGTGTATTTGCAACCTAGATGTTAAACAATATTGAAGAATTTTATCGATGAATCAACGTACACCGCCATCTATGAGAACTTCGTAAAACTAAACTGTAAATAAACACTTGCTTAAGAAACCATTAATTGATACATATTATTCGTTTATATTCACGACATAAGCGAATAATTGAGATCATAACTATCCTATCCAGTAAGTTAGACCAAAATACGGGTACATGTGAACATTTGATTGAAATCGGTTCAGTAGTTTTGGAGTTTATTGGCAACATACATCGTGACACAAGATTTTTATATTTACAGAAGATAGAACTACCAATGAAAATTAGCTTTGGAATTGTAAATATTATTCCAATGCCTAACAATGTCATTGTCTAAGCTGTGGACAAAAAGTGACAAATAACTATTGGAACTTAATAGTTCCAATACGACGACCCAGTTGGCACAATGGTTACCACGCCGGACTGCCAAACACAGGGTTGCGGGTTCGATTCCCGCCTCAGACATGTATTTATCCTTGGATATTTGTCTGTGGTCTGGTTGTTTCTATGTATTATCCTACTAATATTATAAATGTGAAAGTTTGTGTGTGTGTGTGTGTGTATGTTTGTTACTCCTTCAAGCTAAACCACTGGACCGATTGCGATGAAACTCGGTATGTAGATAGCTGGAGACCAGGATTAACACATAGACTACTTTTTATCTCCCACGGGATCGGGACTTACGCGGGTGAAACCGCGGGGCGCAGCTAGTAAGTATATATTTACAAAAAACAGTATTTAAGTAGTGTATCCGTTGTCTAGCATCCATAACACAAGTCTAGTTACTTAGCTTGGGGCTAGATGGCGATGTGTGGAATGTCCTGCAATGTTTTTGCCTGTGTTTGGCAGTCCGGCATGGTGACCATTGTACCAACCGGGTCGTCGTCGACTATAGAGTAAAGATTTTTGAACTGACAACTTCTTAGAGCGCGGTACGCATATTTTTATATGAGATCAAATCTCTGAACTCGCGACACCGTTACGAGACACAGCTACAGTGTGTGCATATATGTATGTAGTAATGTACATATATTTTGTAATTGTTTAGTAATAGTACATTACGATATAAGTGTGGTAAATTGATCTTTGCATAGAGGCGGTTTATGACGCGCGAGCGGTAGCGAGCGTGTTATAGAAGCCAAGATGCAAATATCAATTCCACACGTATATCGTACGACGTTTTTTATCACAGTTGCGAATAAAAGAAAAGACTTGAAAAGAAAACAAAATAATAATTAACAAAATATTTGTGATAACTCTATGTTTACATTTTTTCAAGGCAATATTTTTTTGTTATTTATGCTCCGGAAAGGCCAGGCTAAAGACTTTTAACCTATACATCCTCGTGTGACATACATTATTTTTTAGGGTTTTTCTATTTGTTTTTGCGTCGGGGGTTAAGAACAAAATACAATGGTACGGAAAAACAATATATTTAAGTAAAGAAAAAACAAAAAATAAACCACTCAATTTTTAATCGTTTTCTAAGTCATTATCACGTAAAATTTTCGTTCGTAAACCGACTTTAGAGACAACCATTTTTGCTAGCTAAAAAACTCTTTGGTACCTACCTTTTCGGGATAACTTTACAGCACTAGTTAACAAATCTAAAACGCACGCGTGCATAATATGTTGGATTATGAGCCTAAAAGCCGTTGAATAAGATCCACTTTATGAGCAACTGTGATAAAAATATATATATTTTTTTACCCGTTTTCCCTTCTGTTGGCACAGTGCAACCTTTTTTGAAGTGAAAACTTCTTTAGCGGCGTTGAGCACTTTTTCTGTAATGGGTATAAAATCTTAAACTCGCGTCAGGACACGTGACCTGATCGAAAAAGCGTAAGACGGATGGAGAGTAGACAGCTATAGTTTTAAAGTGTTAAATTTTTAATGTAATATAAATTGTCATGTTTGTGTACGATAGCGCAATAAATGAATATTGTATTCTACCACATAAATGATAGTACTTTTTTTTAATTTATGTTTGTCGAATAAGCTACGAAACTACTGGACCGTTTTTTATGAAACTTGCTATGAGGATACATTGATTCATTGGGATTATCATAGGCTTTTTATCCCGATATCCCCACGGGATCAGGAGTAAACTAGTAACAAATATACACAAAAACACTTACCCGTCTCTGGTTTAGATAATAATTCATTTTGAATAGTAGAAATATAAAAAGCAAATATTAAGAATCCACACGTCGTTGGTTTACCCATCTTTGAGGTGAACTAAAGGCATTTTATATGCAAGGGGTATGGTAGACGGCAGACTCTTTGTAGGCAGACTAGCTCTCGCCCGGGACTTCTTCCGCGTAGGGTTTGAATGGGAGCATCGCCATCAGTACAATATCTCAATTCGAACAATTCTCAGTTTACACAAACTATCAGTAAGTACAATGAGCAATTCGTACAATTCTCAGTTTACACAAACTATCAGTAAGTACAATGAGCAATTCGTACAATTCTCAGTTTACACAAACTATCAGTAAGTACAATGAGCAATTCGTACAATTCTCAGTTTACACAAACTATCAGTAAGTATAATGAGCAATTCGTACAATTCTCAGTTTACACAAACTATCAGTAAGTATAATGAGCAATTCGTACAATTCTCAGTTTACACAAACTATCAGTAAGTATAATGAGCAATTCGTACAATTCTCAGTTTACACAAACTATCAGTAAGTACAATGAGCAATTCGTACAATTCTCAGTTTACACAAACTATCAGTAAGTACAATGAGCAATTCGTACAATTCTCAGTTTACACAAACTATCAGTAAGTATAATGAGCAATTCGTACAATTCTCAGTTTACACAAACTATCAGTAAGTATAATGAGCAATTCGTACAATTCTCAGTTTACACAAACTATCAGTAAGTACAATGAGCAATTCGTACAATTCTCAGTTTACACAAACTATCAGTAAGTACAATGAGCAATTCGTACAATTCTCAGTTTACACAAACTATCAGTAAGTATAATGAGCAATTCGTACAATTCTCAGTTTACACAAACTATCAGTAAGTATAATGAGCAATTCGTACAATTCTCAGTTTACACAAACTATCAGTGAGTACAATGAGCAATTCGTACAATTCTAAAATCGGTACAATATCTCAATTCGTAATTTTTCAAAATCCTTATCGGGGTCCTACGTCATACAAGATTTGATTGTGATGTATATGTGTGTGAATGGAACTCATGTTGGTATGTTTGAAATATTGTGAGATAGATAAATGAATTTTGTCAATTTAGAAATAATTGTAAATAATCCAACTCGGTTGGGCAGCGTTCGGGAAGCTTCGCAATATCTTCTCGTCACAAATACCACAGAGCCTCAAGACGAAGGTTTTCAACCAATGTGTGTTACCAGTGATGACATACGGATCCGAGACGTGGTCGCTGACTATAGGCCTCGTTCAAAAGCTCAGAGTCGCTCAGCGGGCTATGGAGAGAGCTATGCTCGGAGTTTCTCTACGTGATAGAATCCGAAATACGGAAATCCGTAGAAGAACCAAAGTCACCGACATAGCCCTCAGGATTAGTAAGCTGAAGTGGCAATGGGCAGGTCATATAGCTCGCAGAACTGACAACCGCTGGGGAGTAAAGGTTCTCGAGTGGCGGCCGCGATGCAACGCGAAACGGAGTGTTGGGAGACCAGCTGCCCGGTGGACCGACGACATTGTAGCGGTCGTGGGTAGTCGGTGGATGGAGGCGGCTCAGGACCGCTGTTTGTGGCGTCGTATGGGGGAGGCCTATGTCCAGCAGTGGACGTGCATGGGCTGACATGATGATGATGATGATGAATATTAATGTTTTTCTTATTCTTTTTGTTATGTACTTACCTTAAATAATTAATTAGTGCAATTGATTAACACCGTTCTAATTAATATTATTATACAACGAACACACCCTCCAAGTTTGGGTCTCTACGATCAGCGGTTTAGGCTCTGCGTTGATCCGTCAGTCAGTCATTCAGGACATAGCATTTTATATGTATAGACTAGCTTTTGCCCGCGACTTCGTCCGCGTAGAAATCGAAAATGGGTCTAATAGGATTGGACCAAGGAATCACGTTGTTCCATACAAACTTTGCCCCCCTTTTTACCCCCTTAGGGGTAGAATTTCGAAAAATCCTTTCTTATCGGATGCCTACGTCACACAAAAAACACACCCTCCAAGTTTCAGGTCTCTACGATCAGCGGTTTAGGCTGTGAGTTGATCCGTCAGTCAGTCATTCAGGACCATATTCAGGACATAGCATATTATACCCAGATAGTTGGATGATAGCTAAAAAGTGTCAAGCAGACAATCAAGCGGTCGGTGGTAAGATTCAGCCAGCGGCTTCAAGCACCATGGACTAAGTCATGGTGCCAAGTGACTTGTCGCGTTCTATCATGTTGTTCAACCATGCTGTTCTCCTTCTAGGCGAGCATGCTACATCCTCAAGCTCATCTTCGCGAAACCATCAGATGAAATGAGGTCAAATGCAAGCCTAACCTATTATTCTACTTCCTACTAATTTTATAAATGTGAAAGTTTGTGTGTGTGTGTTGGCTTTACGCAAAAACCGCTGAACCGATTGCGATGAAAGTCGGTATGTAGATAGATATAGACCTGGAATAACACATAGGCTACTTTTTATCCCGATATTCCCACGGGATCGGGACTTACGCGGGTGAAACCGCGGGGCTCAGCAAGTTTCGTATAAAAAAATGACATGACAGTTTTTTTTCTCCTATTAATTATGGCTTCGCACGGCTTGTGCATTTAGCCAGTGTCAAGTTATATTTTGCATCAAATTGTGACCCGATTTTTCATAAATTCATAATTCATAAAGTGTTTCAAAACATTCAAAGTCGTCATAGTCCGTCAAGTCAGGGGCTATAGTAAAGCGGTGGCAAGTTTACAATAACCTTTATAGGAGATTTGGAGGCAACGAGAAAACTTCATGTTTGACACTGATTTTTACTTTCACTACACTTGTGCACTTTCACAGAACTAAATTGAATAACATTCCACCAGAATTATACAATTCAACTCGGGTTACAACTAAGTTTCATGAAAATAAAACTGCAGCACGACATGTTGTTAACTCGTTCCCGCCAAGACATATGACAGTTAGTGTCAGTGTTTCCTGCCTACTATAACCAAATTACAGCATCGTCCTACTCTCTCCAATCGCAGGGTCTCTGCTGAAAATCAGCGTTGCATTTATGTAACACATAGCTGAGCGAGCTTATTTGGCGGCGACACTGTTACTGTGTTATAAATAACATAATATATGGGGGCGTATTAATAACTCCGTATTGTTTTATTATTCGTCTTTATTTTAATCTTTAATTTCACAATCGTCTGCCGAGCCGTCTTTTTACAATCTTCTTCGGGTAGTAGGTGCTCATTCTCTAATTCTTAATCTATCTGCTTTCTCCCTTTCTCCTTACACTGTTTTCCTATCTTGCCTCTCATTCACGCCTTACTAACCATCTTTCTCTTTCACTCATGATATCGTCATCTCGCTCACACCTTAAGAATCATACGCATTCAAAAACGTTTCAATCGTCCCTTACACTTTCTTTAGCATTCTATCAATCTAATCAAACTCCAATCAAACACTTATCAAACATTCATCTCTGGAACATTACGTCTTACGTTCCCTTTCACTCAGAATCCTACATAATATTTAATTAAGTCTGTTATTTTTACTCATATCAAAAATAGTTTTAGTTTTGTTCCTATCTATCAACATGTTTTTGGAGGTACGAGGTGGTGTGTACCTCCAAAGGGAAGATCTTCCACCAGGTGTTATACCCGGTAGGCCGCCCGCCAACGTCGTACCTTGGAACTTGTATATGAGTTTATCTTCAGGAAAACCTCGCCTGCGCGATCTAGGATCTCCTATCGGCTTAGTAGCGCCATCTGTTGGTGGCGATGTGAAGTGTCGCCACATGTCCATTAACACTGACTGATACAAAACAATCGACTGATAAAAAGTCTGTAATCTAGAAAAGCTCAAAAGAATCAATTGCAATTATATATGTACAAAACCTGCTTGGAGAACATCTTGTTTATGGCTAATTGATAACCTGAATATTAAACCGGTACAGATTTGTTTACTTTTTGGTTGCTGACCGAAGTCATCAGTTATTTTTTTAATCCTGCCTTCGCTACTGCAAGTTATTGGTCAGGCATCACTTAATTAAGGCGCTCTTCCAGTACCGTGTGTAGGTATTCACATTACCTTAGCCCGCGCTCTCAAAGACGTAGCGTGCTGCGTGCTAACTGTTATATTTGATCGATATGCAAAACATTTTAGCATTATCATCCACAAATATAGTTCCTACAGGTCAAAACCTATCATTTGATTCATTTTTAGAAACAAACGTTAACTATTTTTGAATAAAACCCGATAAACGATCTAATAATTCTCTGTTTTCTAACATTTTTTTTATCGAACGAAGTTGTTCATATCATGTTTTCAACCACAATAAACAAAAATATGGTTATTAAACTACAATATCATTTATATCCAAATAACAAAAAAAGAGTATTTGATTACTTAGAGTTGCTTAAAACAAAGGTCGATTTCGGTAGCTTTATTAGTACCTGCCATTAAGCTGAACCTCTGACATGAAAGGAAGAAGGAGATTATCTCCGTTTTATATCGCAAAGTCGAGGAGGCTCACAGCTATGCGAAGCTCGCTGATCGTTACGGTCGTGCGGGTTAAGCGACGCCTGGCGCGGTCATCACTTCGATGGGTGACCAATTTGTAGTGTGGCAATGTATTTTCGTGAGCCCCTTCGTGCTTTGGAAGGCACGTTAAGCCGTTGGTCCCGGTTGCTACCTCTAGTAGCAGTCGTTAGGTCAAGTTAGAGGCCTTAAGGCTATCTGAAAACTCTAACAATAGGTGAGCCACACCACTATACGAGAAGAAGAAGATCGCAAAGTGATTAATCGTACCTGCAAGGCCAAATGAACAAAAACGAAAATTGCTGTTTGCAAAAAAATTATTCAGTAAATTAAATATATTATGGATGCCCTAGAAACCGCACGAAGACGTCACGATATTATTTCTATGGCCACACAATGCCCTCTATCCAGGGCTGGTAGTATGCTACCCTGGTGTAGAGTCCTGCAGTACCAGCAAAGCCGCAGGGGTGTCCCGAGGAGGTGACGCCGATAACTATTTGAGGACATATCGATGGTTCATCAATTTGTAAAGGTCCTCCGCTGTCCCCCTGGGGATAAGAGAAAAACTAGTGAATTTTATGGTAATACTAGCTGCACCCCGTGGTTTTACCCGCGTAAGCCCCGATTCCGTGGGCATATCGGGATAAAAAGTAGCCTATATGTTAATCCAAGTCTCCAGCTATCTAGATACTGAGTTTCATTGCAATCAGTCTATTAGTTTTAGCGTGAAGGAGTAACAAACATACACACTCACACACGAACTTTCACATTTATAATATTCGTAGGAAGAAGGATAAATAAAGTATAACTTATCATTTTAAATGAGAAATTTTGTTGTTTGATCTTTTTTATGATTAAATAGCTGCATTGCATCTCCATAGCATATCTGCGTGGTCTGATTATACCCTATATCTCACCCCCGAACTCTACAATCGTGAGCACTGCTCCAACCTGATCCAACGCCACTACCACCTGAAGATTTTTAGTGGTATCTACCTCGCAAGTGTCCCTGCCGAGGTCACTGTCTCCATAGCACATCTGCGTGGTGTTATGGAACCCATGCCTTAGATGCCGATGAGGACCGTACTGCTTCGAGCACTGCTCCGATGTGAACCTGTTCACTTTCACCTGGAAATTCATAAAGTACATAAGGCATAATCGTAGGCAATGCCGGAAAAACTTTGGGCCAAATTAACAACTTTTTGGACCCCCACCAACGGAAAAAGATTACCCGATAGATCCCGTCGAAGGTGGTGAGACGATTCGGACTTTAAAACAGATTAGCAATCTGTCGCAGAAGATCGAAAACCATGGAAGGGGAATAGAGAGGCCTTTACCCTGAAGTGGGGCACCTACTGGCTCTTAATAAAATAACAATAAATAACAGACAGCCCACTATGCAGAACTTGCATGGAGTCTGAAAAATCGGTTGTGCATTTATTTTTGAGGGGATAATACTCATTACGTACGAGCAAAAATTAACCTTTGGATGATTAGTAATGTCAATAATCTTTCATAAATGGTTCTAAATCTTGTGGCAAAATTTAAAAAAGAGCTGGTTAGTTATGTTATCTGTGGAACAAGTACAACTAGGGACCCATTAAGAAGAATGCAAATTCAGCACATTTATATAAGAAAATTATAGGCACCTTCTGCAGAACATCAGCAAGTCTACGCCTATAACCAAGCGTGCCCCACCCTGTCGCGAAGGCAGTCTTCATGTCCTCTTCAGTTTCATCACCTTGTGGCAAGCAAGCCGGTAATACAGCGTTACTGAATTCTATTCTGGAAATTGGTCATTCTTCAAGTTATGTTTCTTATGTTACTTTTTACTAGATTTCAAATAATTATTTGATCTGGGTATCCACGTATATCGTGATCAGATGGTTTTAGCCAGATAGATCATGCCAAGTTGTATAAATAAATAAATATTGCAGGACATTCCAGACATCGCCATCTGGCCCCAAGCTAAGTTACCAGACTTGTAATATGGGTGCTAGACAACTCATATACTAGTACTTAAATACTTTTCTTTTGTAAATATATACATAAAATACATAGAAACAACCAGACGACAGACAAATATCTAAGCATAAATACTTGTCTGAGGCGGGAATCGAACCCGCAACCCTGCGTTTGGCAGTCCGGCATGGTGACCATTGTGCCATTGGATCGTTAGCAAACCTATATCTAGTCACCGGACGAACTCCACATGAATAATAAAGATTATTGTCAGAGAGGCAATCCAACCTCTCTGAAATCATTTTCAGAATGCTATTAATAATACGTCATCAAACGTATCCACTGATAACGCGATCAATTCTATCCAAAAACGATTCTATAGATCGATCGAATTTATAGATCGATTTTTTTTTACCTGCTCCTATCCTATTTTATTTGGGATCTGCGTAGTATGTCTTCTTCCATTCTTCTCTAATCGTTCATAGCCAAACTCCTTCCTTTCTAAGGTTGTTCTCTGCCACTGAGGGATGGAGATAACTCCATCTCTCTACATTCAAACTTATTACTTTTCGCAAACACTTTGACACATGCGTCTCCTCTCTCCTCTTGTTCTTTTAAATACCTATCCACCTAAAAGTTTTATGATTTGGCGTTCCAAACCGTTTATATTTCTCGGTATCAAAACACCCTAATTTATTGCAAGTATCGATATTCACCGTCTATCAGTCCGTATGAGCGCGATGTCGTGGTACTTGGACGGTGGTCTATACTCCGGATGCGATATGAAGGAGTCCACCCGGTACACTTGCCACAGCGAGGGGGGGTCGCTGCGCTTCAGGATACCCAGCGCTAAGAACTGGACTTCACCACTGAAACCAGAAAGAATACGGTTAACATAATATTCTCGACTATGGAAGTTTTTGGGGGAGGTCTTTGTTCAGCAGAGGACATGATTATGATGATAATAATGATGAAGATGATGATGATGATGAATATTCTCTACTGCAGGGTAAGGATATCATGTAAGGATATAACGGTAAGGGTAAACGACCCAGTTGGCACAATGGTCACCATGCCGAACTGCCAAACACAGGGTTGCGGGTTCGATTCCTGCCTCAGGCAAGTATTTATGCTTAGATATTTATCTGTGGTCTGGTTGTTTCTATATATTATATGTATATATTTACAAAAGAAAAGTATAAAAGTAGTATATCCGTTGTCTAGCACCCATAACACAAGGCTAGTTACTTAGCTTGGGGCTAGATGTGCGATGTGTGGAATGTCCTGAAATATTTATTTATTTATTTATATCCTCTCTCGAAAAGAGCAGATGGTTCATCTGATGTCTTTGACAAGTACTGATTGACTTTCAAAGGCTTTAATAAAAGACTTGCAGCACTCCGCCGCGCTTTCACCCGCGTAACTCCCGATCCCGTGGAAATATCGGGATAAAAAGTGTTATACATTGAATCATTGTATCCCCAATTACCAAGTTTCATCAAAATCAGTCCAGTAGTTTCGTAACCTTTTCGTTACAAAAAAAAACCTTTCCCCTTTATTATATTAGTGTAGATGAAGCCGCCATGATTGCCAGACTTGAAGAGGATGCTGCTATTAACCCCAAATTTATGAATGAATCCATATCAAGACTTATTATTGGGTTCTAGGTAAGATCATGGATGGAAAATGCTCCTACTCACACCTGGTTGGATTTACAGTGTCCAGCGGTGAGGATGTACCACTCGCTGATGACGGAGCCACCGCACTGCCACTGAGCTAACTCCTGATCCTCGCCATAGCCTAGCAACGCCTGGAACAGCAGTTATAATTAGCTATAGCGATTAGTGATAGTGAAACAATGGCTGGGTTATAGTGCTAATTTATGTTCTTGTGCTTATAGCCGTAATAATATTACCAGGTTATTCCTAAATGTGCTGAAAATGAGTCCAGTAGGTCTATATTGTTCATATTGTAAATGTGAAAGTTTGTGTGGGTGTGTGTGTGTATGTTTGTTACTCCTTCACGCAAAAACTACTGAACCCATTGCGATAAAACTCGGTATCTAGATAGCTGGAGACCTGGATTAACACATAGGCTTTTTGCAGTAATTAAAAAATCTGATTTTTTCATATAAAAGCTATCTAGACTTAAGACAGTTGATCAAACTTAAAAAATAAATATAATTGTAAAGTTTTTTTCCCCCTTTTTTTCACTTTTTATCCCGATATTCCCACGGGATCAGGACTTACGCGGGTGAAACCGCGGGGCGCAGCTAGTTGTTCATATGTTAGAGTCCAGGGTTTAAGTAATTTTGGTCAATCATCAGGCAAACTGATATGTGGCACCGATTTATGGTGAAAATACCAGACGTCTGCACTAAACATTTTGCTTCGTCATTCCTTATTCGTACAACAAGGGAATGAAATCAGTTGCCTGCGTCTGTATTTCTTGACGTGTACAATTCGAAGGTCTTCAAGTCGCGAGTGAATAGGTATCTTCTAAACGCGGATGCTACATCTTAAAACGCATCGTCACCTACTAGTTACATAGTTAAATTGCTTAGCCTTGTTGTAACTTTACCATATGTGGATATTCAGCTCTCCTTGCATCTTTTCCTCCAATCCCATGACTTCCTTTTGGACTGTACGAAGTACAATGGTCTTCTTCTCTGTTTATTTTTACAAAATCTCCAACGCCATAAGCTCCGAAGTAGCACTCGTAGAATTTGCCGTATCGCTTTTTGTAGTCCAGGCAATCTGAGAATTATAAGTTTTAAAAGTTTTAGCCTATTCCGTCCCACTGCAGGGCAAAGGGCTCCCTCCCCTTCTTCAACTGTTCCCTGTCTAGTACCAGCTGGGTCCAGTCCCTACGATGCGAGTCTAACTCGTCCCGCCATCTCCTTCTGGGCCTGCCGCAGGGGCGCCTGCTGTTCGGGATCCAGTCCGTGGTTCCATTTAGGTTCCGCAGCAGTGTGGCCAACGTCCTTAATTTTGGTTTGGGAGCGCAGTTCCGTGTTTCTGATCTTGTCAGTAAATCACTTACTACTTTTAAAATTAGAACAACTGAAAATTTGCGCTCTAAAATTATGGAATTTACGATGTAGCACGCTTTCCTAGAAGATACCTATGCGCTCGTGATTGAAAAACCATCAAATAAACTGGAGCATTCGATGGCCGCGAGTAGGAAGACAGTAATGGAATAAAAACTTTTCCGACTCGAATAGTGTTGACAGCACTAGACTTATTTACCATGTGCGGATATTCAGCCCTTCCTGCATCTTCTCCAACACCAAGACTGCCCTTTGCACCGGTTCTAAAGCAATTGCCTTTCTCCTCATAATATTTTGAGACTTCTCCAACACCATATGCTTTGAAGTAGCAATCGTAGAGTTTGCCATAAAGCTTTAAATAGTCCAGACATTCTGGAAGAAGAGAAGAAAGAAGAAGAGGAAGAAGAAATGAAAAAAAATGAAGAAAAAAACTTGAGAGGTATCAAAGGACACCCGGATGGAACGAAGAAGGAATTTTAATAACTTTTTTTATTTTTTTTATTATTAACAAACATAATGTAATAAACTTAATCAGTAGATCAGTAGGTAATATTAGTAAACTGGCTTGCTTTCTATGAGAGAGAGAGAAAGAGAGAGACAGAGAAAGAGAGAACTCGCGGTCACCGCACTGCTTACAACTAGGTATAGCAAAAAGTGTCGTTACAACTTTTGGTCTTAATTTTTTCCGTCTAGCACCCTTTCGCAACGCGCGATAAGGAACTTCGTTCCAACACGGACAGGTTCGGTTAGTATTGGTTCTGGATGTTTACTCTATCCACACTCAAAAAGTACCCAACTAAACAGGTCTTGTTATGGGAAAACAGCCCCCGTATATAAATGCAAGACCACATAAAATTAGTGAAATACTTACTGTCGTGAGATTTCTTGTCATTCTTCTCATACGAGCGACCCTCAATAAGAACCGTTGTACTGAAAAGAGATTACCTAATTAGTGATATAAAAAATACAAAACCTTCATGGAGGACCGGTAACGTCATCAGCTGTTTTTGTGTGACAATATAAATTAATTCATAGTTTTGCCGGGAACGAGTTAACAACATGTCGTACTGCATTTTAATTTTCATGAAACTTAGTTGTAACCCGAGTGGAATTGTATAATTCTGGTGGAATGTTATTCAATTTAGTTCTGTGGAAGTGCACAAGTGTAGTGAAAGTAAAAATCAGTGTCAAACATGAAGTTTTCTCGTTGCCTCCAAATCTCCTATTAAGGTTATGGTAACTTGCCACCGCTTTACTATAGCCCCTGACTTGACGGACTACGACGACTTTGACTTTTTTGAAACACTTTAGGCTCGATTTATGTAAAATCGGGTCATAATTGGATGCAAAATATAACTTGACACTGGCTAAATGCACAAACCGTGCGAAGCCATAATTAATAGAAGAAACAATTAATGCATTTTTATTTCAATTACATAAGGGTTTTTCGGAAAAAAAATGGTTTTATAAAATTTTTTAAAATTTACTCAAAAAGGTACCAAAAGCGAAAGGGGGTGGTTATAATCCCGCCTTATGAGAACCGATTTTAATGATTCTTTTTATTAAAGTTAGTAACTTCAAAAAATATCTCTTAAAAATTCGTGAAGATCTGATGAGCGATGAGAGGAATGCTATTGCACATTTTTAGATTTCCACCAGTGGAATCTGCCCGTTCTTCTTCTTTTCGTGTCAGAGGTTCAGCTAAATCAAATTTTATCTGATTTTTATTCAATCCAATGTGCATCGAAGAATGTGCCCTTGGCCTCACAGTCACAATGCTCATCTGCCTTTCAACTACTAGATAGGAATTAATGAAGCATTATAAACTACCTTCTATATATTTTTTTTTTCTTTTGGTGACCGTGCCGTTTGTTGGGAGCGAAAAAGTCACACTTAGGATGCGGCTGGAAGACCAGCGTTGCATATGTGCCTGCGTATCTGCAGCATATGCTGAGGCTTTACCCATTCCACCAACACACGACTTCTCAGATACTTATTATTTATTGTCTTTTGTAATTACTATTCTCTATAACTATGTCCTATTGTTTTTTATTTATGTTTAAATAATGTCGTGTTTTGGTTTGAATAAACTATATTCTATTCTATTCTTTTCTATTCTTCTCATTACAAAACTCCTCAATGTACTGTCGGCTGCATAATTGCAGACCCACCGTAGAGCTCCAAAACGGCTGTTATAAGAATGTTTTCAACACTAGCAAGATTCTAGACACCTGCTTTAGTTGAAGTTTAAAGTCTTCTAACTCATCAATTTATCAGACAAAAATTATTAGAAGGAAAATATTCCATCAATACTAATTTTCGAACTCGGGGCTGCAACTATGCAGCTGACTGTATGTGCTGATAAGGTCAATCGTTCGCAGAACTACTGGTTATGCTTCTTACCTGATGTTAGCTACAATTGTACACGATGTGCAGCAGGACTTCATTTCATTCCCATCAAAAGAACATACCTGCAAATAAAAATGGTTGTCTGTAAAGTCGGTTTACGGACTATAATTTTACCTGATATCGTCATAAGACAAAAAAAAACTAAATCAAAATCGGTTCATCCGGGAGCTACGATGTCACAGACAGACACACACACATACAAACACGTCAAACCCCGTCGTTTTTGCGTCGGGGGTTGAAAACGATGAAAAATTTAAATGTTTTTTTGTTATTCCTTTATTTTTTTTTCCTTTTAATCTTTTTTTTCTATATATTTTTTTCTTTATACAAGTCTTCCATTCGTCACTCATCACACCATAACACAAGCCCAGATGATCGATATTATTATTAAATACTCTCGTTTCCTAAGTTATCATGACGCGTCTTTTCATGTTACCATGACGCATGACGTCACACAATATTACCGTGACACTTTTTTGTAAATGCAGGTGTTATATATTAGACGTTATCACGTCAAAAATTAAGCGGGACACAGCTACAGTGGAGTTCATGAAACGTGTCATCATACGCCCTATTCTATTTAGTTGTTGGTAATCTATCAGCAAGCGGTTGAGCGACACTTCTGTGTACCTAAACAATCAACTTTTGTTCTACGACTTTTGGAAATTAGATCATTTTTTTTTTCAAATATTTTGATTTTGACAATCATCCGTCTGTCTGCCCGCTGTCTGTCTGTCACCAAGTTGTATCTCATAAACTGTGATAGCTAGACAGTTGAAATCTATACTAATATTATAAATCTGAAGAGTTTGTTTGTTTGAACGCGCTAATCTCAGGAACTACCGGTTCGAATTGAAAAATTCTTTTCGTGTTGGATGGTCCATTAATCGAGGAAGGCTATAGGCTGCTTTTCATTTTGATATCCCCACGGGATCGGGACTTACGCGGGTGAAACCGCGGAGCACAGCTAGTTTTAACATAATATGATGTATTTCTGTTGCCGCTATAACAACAAATACTAAAAACAGAATGTAATGGTACAGAACCCTTCGTACGCACGTCCGACTCGCACTTGGCCGGTTTTTGGAACGTAGTTCCTTATCCCGTTGCGAAAGGAAGTTAAACGGAAAAAATTAAGACCAAAAGTTGTAACGACACTTTTTGCTATAGTTGTAAGCCGTGCGGCGTGCGCGTGTTTCTCTGTCTCTCTCTCTCTCTCTCTCATAGAAAACAATTACTAAAATTGAGCCTACTAATTAAGTTTATATTACATTATATTTCTTAATAATAAAAAAAAATATATAATAAGTTAAAAAAAAAGAAAATTTACTATTCCTTCACTAATTATTAATCGAAAGAAACTTTGCTCCATCCGGGTTTCCCTTGACACCTCTCAAGTTTTTTTATACATACCGGAGGATACTTCCCATGTAATGAATCGATGGCATTCGTCACACATGTCCAATAGTTAATACAATTTCCTATAACCCCCTCCCATATACAAAGTTCACCTGAAAAAAATGAGTAATTTTAGCTAGGCCCTGCGTATTTACTCACATAAGTCCCGATCCCGTGGGAATATCGGGATAAAAAATACTCCATATTACGTCTAGATGATGTAGCTTTCTTTTAATGAAAGAATTATATAAATTTGTCCAGTAGTTCCGGAGATACTTTCAAGCTCTTTCAAACATACTTCATCTATACTAATATTATAATCTATACTAATATTATAAAGCTGAAGAGTTTGTTTGTTTGAACGCGCTAATCTCAGGAACTACTGGTTCGAATTGAAAAAATATTTTTGTGTTGGATAGTTCATTTATCGAGGAAGGCTATAGGCTACTTTTTATCCCGATATTCCCACGGGATCGGGAGTTACGCGGGTAAAACCGCGGAGCGCTGCTAGTCTGATATAAAATTCAAAGTTTTTTACTGACTCACAACCAACAACGCACAGCTCAAACTAATGGACGGATCGGAATATTTGACATATAGATAGAGAGAGAGAGAGCTATTTTTCTCTACGTCATAGAATCCGAAATACGGAAATCCGTAGAAGAATCAAAGTCACGGACATAGCTCTCAGGATTAGTAAGCTGAAGTGGCAATGGGCAGGTCATATAGCTCGCAGAACTGACAACCGCTGGGGAGTAAAGGTTCCCGAGTGGCGGCCGCGATGCAACGCGAAACAGAGTGTTGGGAGACCAGCTGCCCGGTGGACCGACGACATTGTAGCGGTCGTGGGTAGTCGGTGGATGAAGCGGCTCAGGACCGCTGTTTGTAGGGTC
This sequence comes from Idaea straminata, assembly GCA_951213275.1. Taxonomy (NCBI): domain Eukaryota; kingdom Metazoa; phylum Arthropoda; class Insecta; order Lepidoptera; family Geometridae; genus Idaea; species Idaea straminata. Next base: position 607,156 of record OX577875.1, on the reverse strand, counting down.
GTATGTGTCCAGCAGTGGACGTGTATGGGCTGATGCTGATGATGATGGTGATGATGATGATGAGGTAGCTGTTATAACATGACCAGTCCCTAAGAATGATTTTGGAAAATTGAACTCCTATACACGAATTCAAATAATACTTTCAAATATTTGTAATATTGACCTTTGTGAGCGTGATCACATGAAAAAAAAACCCTCCAAGAGTTTCTTGTGCCTTCTTCTCATTGGTGGGCGCGTTCCGAACGCACACATCCTAACTTAGTTTTTAAGACGTAGGTATTAAGCATTCAAAGGAATAAAGAATTTTGGCTTTGACTTTGACCTCGAACAAAGTCGCGGGTAAACTATACTAATATTTTAAAGCGCTTTTTGACGTGATAACGTCTAATAAATCGTTGAACATCGTACTGCACTCACAAAAAAATGTCACGTTATTGACAAGGTAACCATAGCAACGTATTAAAGTATGTTTCATCAATGGTTTATGACGTTATCACGTAAAATTATCGTCCGTAAACCGACTTTATTTTGCATGTTTTAAAGTTTGTAACGAAAAGGAAACTACTGGACCGATTTCGATTAAATTTGGTATGAGGATACATTGATTCATTGACAGTAACATAGGATACTTTTTATCTCGATATTCCCACGGGATCGGGAGTTATATGGGTAAAACCGCGGAGTGTTGCTAGCACTTTATGTAGTAACTTTACAAACTTACCAACATGATGAGTATGAATGTAGAGGGATGGAGAGGAAGAGGACGACCTAAGAAAAGATGGATGGACTGCGTGAGACAAGACATGAGAGAGATGAATGTTAACGATGAGATGACGACTAATAGGAGTGAATGGAAGAAGAAGACATACCGCGCCGACCCCAAATAAATTGGGATAAGGGCAGGAAGATAAAATAATAATAAAATAAATATTTCAGGACATTCTACACATCGCCATCTAGCCCCAAGCTAAGTAACTAGACTTGTGTTATGGATGCTAGACAACGGATATACTACTTATATACTTTTCATTTGTAAATATATACTTTATATTGACGACCCAGTTGGCACAATGGTCACCATGCCGAACTGCCGAACACAGGGTTGCGGGTTCGTTTCCCGCCTTAGACAAATATTTATGCTTAGATATTTGTCTGTGGTCTGGTTGTTTCTAGCACACATAACACAAGTCTAGTTACTTAACTTGGGGCTAGAAGGCGATGTGTGGAATGTCCTGAAATATTTATTTATTTATTTATACTTATAATACATAGAAACAACTAGAGCACAGACTAATATCTAAGCAAAAATACATACATGTCTGAGGCGACAATCGAACCCGCAACCCAATGTTTGGCAGTCCGGCATGGTGGCCATTGTGCTAACTGGGTCGAGGAAGATGATGATGAGAAACTTACCAACATTTGCTGGTCGATCTTTCGTATTAACAAATTCATTTGATTCACTAAATAGCCAAATTATGAACACGCATAGTATTTTATACATATCCGACATTGAAAAAAGATGGCGGTGATCAATACTTGTCAAATCTATAAACATAATTGTGAGATGAGCGAAGTTACAGCATTAAATACCTAGTCGTTGGTATGAATCGTAGTATTAAAGTATAATTAAGTTTTTGTAACTTTTCATAAAAACCGGCCAAGTTCGAGTCGGAGTTGTGTACGAAGGGTTCCGTACCATTATGTTCTGTTATCTTATATCTTTAAATGAGCAATTCTTGTATATATATATAATTGGAATCTCGGAATCAGCTCCAACGATTTTCATGAAATTTGGAATATAGGGGGTTTCGGGGGCGATAAATCGATCTAGCTAGGAATCATTTTTAGAAAATGTCATTTTATTCGTGTTTTATCGAAACTTACTTTTTTTATCTGAAAAATATGACTCTTCCTGACATCTATTGGCGAACTACTAATACTATTTTTGTGAGCAATAAAGTTATTCCAGCAGATGGCGTTGTTAAGTAACACGAAGTCAATGAGTGTTTGCTTTGAGGTTAGACAAGTAAAAAAAAAAATACCGAGCAAAGCTCGGTCATCCAGGTACTTAGTATTTATAGCGACAACAGAAATACATCGTTTGTGAAATTTTCAACTGTCTAGCTATCACGGTTCATGAGATACAGCCTGGTTACAGACATACAGACCGACAGACAGTGGAATCTTGTAAAAGTGTCCCGTTTACCCTTTGGGTGTGGAACCCCAAAAATGTATTTCGTACCGGTTACCCGCCAAATTCAATTTTTTTTCATTCCCGCCAATTGTGTATAAATAATTCTATTACAATAATTAATGTTCTTATAGACATAAAAATGATTTGTCCTGACTAACTGACTGATCAAATCACAGCCTAAACCACTGATCGTAGAGACCTTAAACTTGGAGGGTGTGTTCTTTGTATGACGGAGGCATCTGATATGTAAGGATTTTAAAAAAATCAACTACTGCGCGGACGAAGCCGCGGGTAAAAGGTAGTTAAAATATAAAGTAATTTTCCATACTATTATTAATACTAGCAACGATCCGCGGTTTTACCCTTGTAACTCTCCATCCCGTGGGAATATCAGGATAAAAGTAACCTATATTAATGTCAATGAATCAATGTATCCTCATAAAAAGTTCCACTTAAATCAATTCAGTAGTTTCGGTACCAATTCTATGCAAGCAAAGAATCAAATCAAACAAATAATTAAAAATAAAATTTAAAAAAAACTTGAGAGGTGTCAAGGGACACCCAGATGGAACGAAGAAAAACGAAACGAAAATAACTGGCTTCCTTTCTATGAGAGAGAGAGAGAGAGACAGACGCCGCACGGCTTACAACTATAGCAAAAAGTGTCGTTACAACTTTTGGTCTTAATTTTTTCCGTCTAGCCCCCTTTGGCAACGCGCGATAAGAAACTTGGTTCCAATAACAGTGGAATAATAAATTAGCAATGACGGTTTATTCACTATGAAAGTTTTAGTAGTTAGAAAATTATATACCAGATGCTAAAAAAAATAATAATCTCGATATCTACCTTGATCATCATGACAAAAAAAAAAAACAAATTTAAAATTTGACGTGCCGTCAGATCAACATCACCTTTTTTACCCCAGATCCACGTCAATATTTTTTAACTAACGTAAGTAGGTACAGTCGGCTGCATAATTGCAGCCCCCGGTAGAGTTCAAAAATTACTATTATTGGCATGTTTGTATTCTAATATTTTTGTTTGATAAATTAATGAGTTAGAAGACTTTAAACTTCAACTAAAGCAGGTGCCTAGAATCTTGCATGTGTTGAAAACATTTATAGAACAGTCGTTTTGGAGCTCTACGGCGGGTCTGCAACTATGCAGCCGACCGTACTTACTGAAACATTTTGGTTCACTGTTGAATGTAGATTTCGATTTGTACCTGGGTCGTTTTAATAAAAAATATGAAGTTTGGCGGACCGTTGGTTCAACATCTCCTTTTTTTTTTTTTTTTCTGTGTCCAGTCAGCTCTGTGACCGAACTATTGGCCCCGGATTTACGGATAACATCTCCTTTTGTCACAGCAGATCGAGGGATCGGGGTTCCGTACCCAAAGGATAAAAACGCCCTATTACTAAGACTCCACTGTCCGATCGGTTTGTCTGTCTGTCATCAGGCTGTATCTCATAAACCGTGATAGCTAGACAGTTGAAATAAATAAATAAATAAATAATAAATACTGCAGGACATTCCACACATCGCCATCTAGCCAAGCTAAGTAACTAGACTTGTATTATGGGTGCTAGACAACGGATATACTACTTATATACTTTTATTTTGTAAATATATACTTACAATACATAGAAACAACCAGACCACAGACAAATATCTAAGCATAAATACTTGTCTGAGGCGTGAATCGAAATCGCAACCCTGTGTTTGGCAGTCCGGCATGGTGACCATTGTGCCAACTGGGTCGTCAAATTTTCACAGATTATGTATATCTGTTGCCACTATAACAAAAAACACAATAAATTAATATGGAACCTTTCGTTTGTGAGTCCGACTCGTGCTTGGCCGATTTTTTTCCTAAGGTTGGAAATTAAACGTTTTAATGCTTCACTGATAAAAACCGTCTTTATAGTAATACAATTAAAAATAAACTAAGATGTTTTGACCTGTTGGCATAAAAATTAATTTGTTTATATAACCTGAATGACCTGATGAACAGATAGCCTAATTATAATAAATAGGCATATACATAAATAAGTATACATTGCGATACAAGTGTGGTAAATTGATCAATGCATACAGGCGGTTTATGTCAAAAAGCTGTGATGCAATGGTCAAATTCACATGCATATCGTACGACGTTTTCTAACACAGTTGCGAATAAAAGAAAAGACTTGTTAAAATAGTAAAAAAAAAACAAAATATTTATAATTTATGTTTAAAAACAAAGGTTATGGTTACTATTTTTTAGGCAATTTTTGTTGTTAATTATACTCCCGAAAGGGCAGGCAAAAGACTTTTAACCTATACAGCCTCGTCTGACATTTTTGTTTGTTATACTTCCAAAAGGGCAGGCAAAATAAAAGAAAAAACATATAGGTAACGAAAAAACATAAAACTCAATTATTAATCGTTTTCCTAAGACGTTAACATGTAAAATTATCGTCCGTAAACCGACTTTACAGACAACCAATTTTTTTGTAAATAAGCATATTCTTGATATATATACAGAACCAGACCATTTTGCACCCCTTAGAAGTAAAATTTCGAAAAATCCTTTCTTATCGGATGCCTTCGTCATACAAAGAACACACCCTCCAAGTTTCAGGTCTCTCTGATCAGCGGTTGAGGCTGTGCGTTGATCCGTCAGTCAGTCATTCAGGACAAAGAATTGATATATAAAAATAGAATAAATACTTGTTTGAGGCGGGAATCGAACCCGCAACTATCTGCGTCGCAATGTTTGACGACCCAGTTGGCACAATGGTCACCATGCCGGACTGTCAAACACAGGGTTGAGGGATTAGTTACTTAGCTTGGGGTTAGATGGCGATGTGTGGAATGTCCTGCAATATTTATTTATTTATGTCGTCACTCCTCCTAAACGACTCCTGCTAGCGGCTTTGCCCGCTTTTGCTGTCTTTTTATCTTATTATTTTGTTTCTTATTTTTATACATGTCAGTCTTCTAATATTATGTTTTTTCAATAACTCTCAACTGTTCTAAATATGTTTTGCCGTGTGCAAATAAATGTTTTTCTATTCTATTTTTTCATAATTCATTTATTGCGAATAAGGGTACATACATGGTGTTACAGAAAAGTTAAAGAATCACCTTACTCAACCATAGGGCATGCAATTTAGGTTACGTTAACATTTAGCAAGATTATTTACACAATTTTATATAGATGTTAAATAAAAAATTATTATAATACTAGCTGTGCCCCGCGGTTTCACCTGCGTAAGTCCCGATCCCGTGGGAATATCGAAAAAAATATCCTATGTCCGTCTTCTGATTGTAAGCTACCTCCCCACCAATTTTCAGCCAAATCGGTTTAGCCGTTCCCGAGTTATAAATGGTGTAACTAACACGACTTTCTTTTATATTATAAATATGTAGTAACTCATGTCAGTTAATTCAGTAAATGTCAAGATTTAATTATGCGAATAGGTAATTATGATTCATATGATTCAATTCAACAATGTCAATATATAAAAATGTTAATAATTATGTTTTAATGTCACAATGCATTGATACATTTCAGCCTAATTAAAAGATTTTACCCTCTGGGTGGATTTTCGAAAAAACATTTTTTAGTGGATAAACATACACACACTTCATATATAATATAGTTGTTTTAACTGTGAGTTGAGTCAGTCATTTATACAGTCAGTCAGGAACTTGACTAACGATGGGTCGTGACGTGATCAAACTGGTTGATTTTCGAATAATATTAACTTGTATAATGTTCTATCAAAATTTATTCAGTATTTGTCTCTATCTCGAGTAAAGTGATTGTGTGTTTTTTTTCTTCAATAAATTAATAAAATTTATTCAAATAAATATGCAAAAATTCAATAAAAAATATTCCATGTAAAATTATTAAAAAAAATTGCTTACATTTTTATAAATTAATTACTAAGCAAAATTTTTGTATTTGTATTTTCTTACAATTTTTATTTTATTAAGTTACCAACTTAACGAAGGTTTTTTTCGGGATCGAAGAAAAAAATTAGATGTTTTGCTTATTTCTTATTTAATTAAAAAACCTAAAATGCTACATACAGTAATAATTTTAGTATTGTGTTTGTATTCTGCTGCGTTGGGTCAAGAAGAAGGTGAGATGTTTTTACAACTATCAGCGCCCCGTGGTTGCACCCGCGTAGCTCTCGATCCCGTAAGAATATCGGGATAAAAAGTACCTATGGTACTCTCACTAAATCAGTGTATCATCGTACCAAATTTCATCAAAATCGGTCCAGAAGTTTAGAAGTTATAATCATTTTTTTATTATCTCAGATTAATATTTAATTTACTAGCAGTACTCTGCGGTTTCACTCGCGTAGATGCCGATCCCGTGGTGAATATCGGGATAAAAAGTAGCCTATGTTACTGTCAATGAATCAATGTATTATCAAAATTGGTCCAGTAGTTTCTGAGTTTAATAATTGCAAATTGACACCTAAATTTTCATTTTATATTTTTATTAGCAGTGGTCCACGGTTTCCCACATAAGTCCCGATCCCGTGGAAATTTCAGAAATAAAAATACCTTATTTTATTTTCAAAAATTCAATGTATCATCGTACTAAGTATAATCAAAATCGATTTAGTAGTTTCAGAGTTTATTAATTGCAAAAAAAAAATTTACTAGCTTCGGTCTACGGTTTCACCCGTGTAAGTCCCGTTTTCTTGTGAATATCAGAATAAAAGTAGCCTAGAGTACTCTTACTGAACCAATATCCCAATATATCCTCATACCAAGTTTCATCGAAATATGTCCAGTAGTTTTAGAGTTTGTTTGTTGCAAGCCAATATCCAAAAAAAGAAATATCTTTTAAAATGTTCTTAAATTTTTAAGAAAATATCGCACATCGGGAGAAACAATGGCACATCTAGTAAGAATTGCGAAAAAAAATTTGTTTTTAGTGATTTGTCGTGTGACAAAACGGCACAACGATAGTTCGTATAGTTTTCGACAAAAGTTGCTAGTGTCGTTGTAATATTATTGGATTTACCCCCACTTCCCCGTGGAACAACAGCTCATTGGTCAATTGTGCCGGGTCGTCTAACTAATTTAATCAAAACGCAATAGAACTTAAAATAAACCTATTTCTATATTTACTATAGATATTGTAGTGATTTTAAAATTGTACGAATTGCTCATTGTAAGTACTGATAGTTACTGACGACCCAGTTGGTACAATGGTCACCATGCCGGACTGCCAAACACAGGGTTGCGGGTTCGATTCCCGCCTCAGACAAGTATTTATGCTTAGATATTTGTCTGTGGTCTGGTTGTTTCTATCTTAATATATATAAATCTCGTGTCACAATGTTTGTCCTCAATGGACTCCTAAACCACTTAACCGATTATAATAAAATTCGCACACCATGTGCAGTTCGATCCAACTTGAGAGATAGGATAGTTTAAATCTCAAATTATAGTCGCAAAATCTACTATTTCTACGCGGACGAAGTCGCGGGCAATAGCTAGTGTATTATAAGTATATATTTACAAAAGAAAAGTATTTAAGTAGTATATCCGTTGTCTAGCACCCATAACACAAGTCTAGTTACTTTGCTTGGGGCTAGATGGCGATGTGTGGAATGTCCTGCAATGTTTATTTATTTATAGTTTGTGTAAACTGAGAATTGTTCGAATTGCGATATTGCACTAATAGCGATGCTCCCATCCTTAAACCTTGCTCCTGTAAAATTCACTAAATGTAAGATGTTCCATTGTTTCTCCAGATGTGCGGTATGTTGTCTAGCCACCATATTACAAGCTTTGTTACTTAGTTCAGGGCCAGATGGCGCTGTACACAATGACTTGAAATATTAATTTTACAGGCAGCCCTTGCACCTTGAACGGGTTCCCGGGAAGATGTGTGGAAATGAAAAGATGCTTTTCAATCATCCAGACTCTTAAAGAAAATAAAAGTCCTCAGGTACTGACCAGCAGGTCTAAAATGTTTACTTCCGAAAACGAATCGTATTGCGAATTCGAGTAATTGTGTGTAATTTTAATCAACTTCAAAAAAAGACGAGGTTTGTTTTTCTATTAGTTATGGATTCGCACGGTTTGTGCATTTAGCCAGTGTCAAGTTAGCCATAATTAATAGAAAAAAAATGCTTGTATCTTTTTTCTACATCTGGTAAATGAAATACTAGCATTATAATCTGGAGAAACGGAGAATTTCATAATATTTTTTCTAGCTTAAGTATTGTCCTGACATCATTCTTTGTCGCGTATATTTTTTTTAAGAAACTTTTCAAGATGGCGCGGCGTCTACAAAGCAGAGCCTAAAATGCTGCCAGCCTAATTATTTTGCAAAGGAATATAATGAATAGTTTTATTTTGTTTTTAGATTTGTTCCTCTAAAGGGGAAACTCAATTAGTCTGCTGCACAGATTGCAACCTCGTAAAAGATATCAAGTAAGTCACTATTAGTTTTACTTTGTAACTTTTTATAGTCGGAGATCCCTTTAAGGACGACCTCCATCGATCTGTTTAATGGATGAAAAGTATTTTTCATTACTCATACTCCGAAAGCAGGTCTAAAGATTCCTGAAGAGCGTGTAGAAAGAAAAACTTTCAGCCCTAGGGAAAATCGCTTTCACTGACAGCTGTCATGTCAAATTATGGCTTTGCGCGGCTTGTGCAATGTGCTTGTAGCCAGTATCAGTATCATTACGCATTAGGAACTTCAAAAACCTAACCTCCTTGCTTTGGTTTTCACCAAAGAATAACAATTATGGCTTCACACGGCTCATGCATACTGCCAGAGGTAGTATGGAGTCTCCCATTCACTCTCGTTATTATGAAGAATTTTATGTATTATTCGTAATGAAAAGCACAGTGTTTACCTCGGGTAAAAGACTCAATAAGTCCCTCGAACTATTGGCGCCCTCGCTACGCTCGGGCGCCAAACTCCGTCTCGGGACTCAATGAGCAACTTTCACACCTAGGGTAACAATGTACTATTATATAATTGCAATTGCAACAATATATTGCAAATGGGTTGCCTAAAAAATTTCAATCCAGAACGATTAATATGTATATTTTTTGTTTTCATTGGTTTGGTCAATAGACAAAGTTCGTACCAATGAAATACATAATCTTTATTTTAACTTAACTATAATTCATTAACCAGATCAGTGCAAATGACTAATATCGGTGGGGAAAAATAGTCAACCTAATGTTGGCATATTCTATAGGCTTCATACTTACTATTGGTATGGAATTTGTCTCTTAAACAAGCCAGTTAAAGGTTTAAAAAACAAAACAAAAAATTAAATTGGTAATAAATCATATTCTGGACTGATTTTAGGCAACCTATTTGCAATATATTTATTGGCCTATTTAATTTGATATAAAATACTTTTCATCCATTAAACAGCTCGATGAAGGTCGTCCTTAAAGGGATCTCCGACTATTACTATTTTATTTTCCTAGCAAACAAGCAATAAAACATGATTAAATAATTCTTGTCATTTTTGTGGTTATTGAAATATTATTTAATTTTAGATTACCCGTCAAATGCATTTAGCTAGAATTTAGCTAAAAGGAGTGATATTAGCATTCTTAAGGTCATGGGTTCGAATCCCGCCCGTGCACCAGTAAATTAAAAAAAATATGTGCGTTATTGATCTTACGGTGCGAGGAAAACATCGTGTTGAACACCCACTGCTTAGTTGTCTCAAGAGTGCAGTGTCCGTGTTAATTCTTTCCTATGGACACGGTCGACTAAGCCGAGAGGGTGGTATAGGTGCTGGACATGACAACTAAAGAGGTCCACTTGCCGCCAAACCGCCCGAAACCACGTACAAATCTATACTAATCTATTTTATCTATATATATAAAAGAAAGTCGTGTTAGTTACACCATTTATAACTCGGGAACGGCTAAACTGATTTGGCTGAAAATTGGTGGGGAGGTAGCTTACAATCATAAGACGGACATAGGATATTTTTTTCGATATTCCCACGGGATCGGGACTTACGCAGGTGAAACCGCGGGGCACAGCTAGTATTATATAAAGCTGAAGAGTTTGTTTGTTTGAACGCGCTAATCTCAGGAACTACTGGTTCGATTTTAGAAATTCTTTTTGTGTTGGATAGTCGATTTATCGAGGAAGGCTATAGGCTACTTTTTATCCCGATATTCCCACGGGATAGGGAGTTACGCGGGTGAAACCGCGGATAACTGCTAGTCTCTAATATCCTGTATATTAGAGACGTGATTTTTTGTGATTTTTTTACGTTGGCCTTCAGAGCTATATCTTTAACTATAAGAGATAGCGAAAAATGCTGAAGGGAGTTGCGTGACCGATTTTGACCAAAACCAAAACTACATCATTCGATTTTTGGAAAATTCATTACCTTAGCCAGACATCGAACCTGTTGATTTCGCAAAAGAAATTGTTATAAAAATAACATCAATAAAGATCAATTCTTGGAAAAAAACAATTTGCTAAACAAACAAAGCATTTCTGTGCTACAAATTGCTAAATGCAAGCCGACCTAAGTAATTATATCATTGTAAGGGATGAACCGTTTTGTATTTTAATTGCGACAGAATAATAAAACACCGGTTTTTAGGTTAACAATATTAAAGAGAACGTTCAGCGTTGTGTCGTGTCGGCGTGCGCGATAGAGAGAAAAAAAAGGCAAAAAAGAGAGGGCACTATAGTCTATCCATAAACAAAAACAATGAGCGCCGCGCGACATCTCGCATTACGTTTTCTTCCATAAAAATAGATATAAAAGCGCGGGAAACCAAATACAAGCTCAAAAGACTTTCTATCGTCTACAATCATTTTGTTTTTTACAGTGACATAACAATTGATCCCCAACGAGGTGCTTTGTACAAAGATGAAAGAAAATCTTGGAATTGTAAGTATTATAAGTCGCCAAGCGGACTCGTACGTGTTCCCATACGTAAACCGGTGCAGCCACAGAAGGAGGACTATTTTCACTGTCGTCTTCCTACCTCCACTCGCGTCCTTCGAAGGTCCCCGTGTATTTGGTGGTGTTTGAGTGACGAGCGTATAGGTATCTTCTAGACACCGCGTGCTACATCTTACACCGCATCGTCACCTACCTCCACTCGCGTCCCTCGAAGGTCCCCGTGTATTTGGTGGTGTTTGAGTGACGAGCGTATAGGTATCTTCTAGACACCGCGTGCTACATCTTACACCGCATCGTCACCTACCTCCACTCGCGTCCCTCGAAGGTCCCCGTGTATTTGGTGGTGTTTGAGTGACGAGCGTATAGGTATCTTCTAGACACCGCGTGCTACATCTTACACCGCATCGTCACCTACCTCCACTCGCGTCCCTCGAAGTTTCCCGTGTATTTGGTGGTGTTCGAGTGACGAACGTATTGGTATCTTCTAGACACCGCGTGCTACATCTTACACCGCATCGTCACCTACCTCCACTCGCGTCCCTCGAAGGTCCCCGTGTATTTGGTGGTGTTTGAGTGACGAGCTTATAGGTATCTTCTAGACACCGCGTGCTACATCTTACACCGCATCGTCACCTACCTCCACTCGCGTCCCTCGAAGGTCCCCGTGTATTTGGTGGCGTTTGAGTGACGAGCGTATAGGTATCTTCTAGACACCGCGTGCTACATCTTACACCGCATCCTCACTTACCATCGTGTGACGATAGTGGGCAAACGATGACGCATAAATTAGTACAATGCGATACAAGTGTGGTAAATTGATCATTGTATAGAGGCAGTTTATGAGGCGCGAGCGAAACGCGAGCGCGTTTATAAAGCCGAGATGCATAATACGTTGGATTATGAACGTTTAATAAGATCCACTTTATGAGCAACTTTGATAAAAAAAAAGCTCCCATTATAATGAGTGCGTCGGACAAACACCCGCCTACGCAGAAAGTTAAGGGTTCGATTCCGCCTCTAACAAATATTTATATACAGGTTTGTTACTAAGGCTTTTTAAAACGTGAAATTTACCACGCTTTTTGTTTAATATTTGGAGGAGCTTAGAGCGCTTTGTCTGGAAATTATAGGTACAAAATACGCAAACAACACGTCATTTTTTTATTTCAAAATCAAAAAAGCTTTCAACTTTTTACTGCAAACTTTTGTATCTAAGTCAAAGAAAAAAGAATCGAACAAAAAGTAAAATAGAATTTGATTTGAAATTAGACAAAAAATATTATAAAAAATCTGTAGGTAGGTACTGGATTTTTTGTTATTAATATTATAAATCATAATAATGACAGGTCATTATTAATTATTACAAGTATGGTATTATTTTTTATAACGACGGGAAACCAAACCGGTTTGAAACAGGAAAAATGTTGCTTATTAAATTATTAGTTAAATAGTTACATAGGTTAAGATCACTTTATTAAACAAGGTTAAAACAGAATCAATAATAAATAAAAAAAACTTGTTGGATCTATCAAGGACGCGGCCGCAGTGGATACGCTAAATATGAACCAAAGAATTTAATGCAAATAACATGGTAACCAAAGATGTCGATTTATGTAATGTATGACTAGCAGCGCTCCGCAGTTTCACCCGCATAACTCCCGATCCCGTGGGAATATCGGGATAAAAAGTAGCCTATCTTACTGCCAATGAATCTATGTATCCTTTTACAAAGTAACATCAAAATCGGTCTAGTAGTTTCGGAGCCTATTCGTTACAAACAAAGAATAAAATCTTTCCTCTTTGTAATATTATTAGTGTAGATTACAGGATGAGTGGTGTTGGCATAGTGGTAGATACCTCGACTTTCATTCCGAAGGTGGGTTCGAATCCCGCCCGGCGTGCAACAATGGATTTTGTGGTAATTTGCACTGGTCTGGTTAATTAATTAAAGTTAAGCTGAAATAAATATTATATATTTAATTGGTATGGAACTTGTCTATTAACCATACCAGTGAAAAGACTATTTTTTTTAAAATTTAATAAATCATTCTGGACAAAAATTTCTAAGTCAATCCATTTGCAATTGACCTATTTAATCACTACATAGTATAAAACGAAGTTGCTTTCCGCTGTCTGTCCCTATGCAGGCCTAGGTTTTTAAAACTCGCAACGATAGCTAGATAGGTTTGACGACCCAGTTAGCACAATGGTCACCATGCCGGACTGCCAAACACAGGGTTGCGGGTTCGATTCCCGCCTCCGACAAGTATTTATGCTTAGATATTTGTCTGTGGTCTGGTTGTTTCTATGTATTATAAGTATGTATTTACAAAAGAAAAGTATATAAGTAGTATATCCGTTGTCTAGCACCCATAATACAAGTCTAGCTTGGGGCTAGATGGCGATGTGTGGAATGTCCTGCAAAATTTATTTTATTTATTTATTTATAGATAAATCATTTATTGCATCACACAAAGACATAAATATAACTATCATTAAAACGAATTAATTATTTAGAAAAAAACATAAGCCACTAAATAAATGGAAAGAAAAAAAAACATTCCAGATTGCCTGGACAACATCAAAACACTACCATACCCATGTAAGCAGCATTTCTTCTGGGATTACATGCTGGATTGGGATGAGAAGAAGAAGTGCCACAATCCAAGGTTTACAGCAGTTGGAGCCGCTGGTGGTGAAGACGCTAAGCGAGGGGAGTTCCCTTTCATGGTAAGAGTTATAGCCTTTTAGGGTTCCGCAACTCAAAAGGTAAAAAAGGAATCCTTATAAGATCACTGTCTTGTCCGTCTGTTTTACATCTAATCTAAATTATGTTAGCCATGCTATTTGCTGCAGTGCTTGGGACATGTTTTAGATGGATTAGGCCTGCCCAGCATGTATTAGATGGGGTGGCCTAGTCGACCGTGTCCAGAGGAAAGAACGTCAATGCGTCTGGAGCCAACTAAGCCGCGGGTTTCAGCACGATGTTTTCCTTCACCGTAGGAGTAATATTAATTAGCGCACATACAATGCAATGTAGTTTTATGGAGATGTTATGATGAATAGAAAATTCAATTCAAATACAAACCAAAGAAAGGCAAAGATAAACGTCACACGATGGTAAGTGAGGATGCGGTGTAAGATGCATGTCTAGAAGAAGCCAGGAAATGTGGAGGTGGGGCATGCTTTTCTTTCCACAGAAGGACTCGAGCATCTTCGGCCCTTTCAGTGAGGGGTATCGTGGACTTCTGGAACCTATTGCGGCTTTTTAATCGGTAGTTTGGTGGAGACGGGTTGGTGTCGAACATGGGGTGTCTGGGGTCAAACTCCTGTTTAAATTTCTCGATAGCACAAAATATTTCCCTGCGCACAGATGGGGGGGGCTACCCCCGCTAGCGGGTACAGTTGGTTCAAGGGCGTTGGTCTGAGGCATCCAGTTATAGCTCGGCAAGTGTCGTTGAGCGCTACATCCACATCCCTTGCATGCGAAGAGCGATGCCACACCGGGCATGCATACTCGCTCGCAGAGTAACATAACGCCAAGGCCGTTTTGTGGAGGACTTGTGGAGCGGCTCCCCAGGTCGAAATTGTCAGTCGGCGGATAAGGTTGTTACGTGCATCAACTTTTAATCTCGTATTCCGACAGTGCTTTTTAAAAGTCAGTGACCGGTCCAAAGACACCCCGAGGTAATATTCATATAAAATATATATAAGATCCGTGATAATATTCAGGAAGTTAATAGGGGCATTTGTATGAAGAAACCGCTTTTCGATATTAAACAGTCTAAAGGCAGTGTATCTGTTCAACAGGCTCTCCTGGGTTACGGAGACGATCTTAACCAGATCCAATGGCTCTGCGGCGGCTCCATCATCAGTGACAAGTTTGTGCTCACTGCTGGACATTGCTCCGCTAGTGAAAATTTGTAAGTAAATAAATATTGTAGGACGTTTTATACAGCGTCACCTAGCCCCAAGTTATAAAATTCAAGCTAACAATGGATAGAATATTGTAAATAAATACGTAATCTATACATATAAAATGCTTTGTCCTGACTGACTGACTGACTGACGGATCAACGCACAGCCTAAACCGATTGTAGAGACCTGAAACTTGGAAGGTCTGTTCTTTGTATGACGTAGGCATCCGATAAGAAAGGATTTTCCGTAATTCTACCCCTAAGTTCGCCCCCTTAGAGGTAGAATTCCCCTTGTGACAGAGACAGGGCGGGCAAAAGCTACTATATAAAAACACCGACCGTGAACAAATACTGTACATAAACACTTGTTTGATGCGAGAATCGAACCCGCATCCTTCTGAGTCGCAGTTGAAGCTGGAATGCAAAGACATTAGAAGCTCATTGAATAATTCCATCCCACTTTCTCAGCTTAGTCGACCGTGTCCAGAGGAACAAACTCGTCAATACGTCTGGAGACAACTAACCCGCGGGTTTCATCACGATGTTTCTCTTCAACGTAAAAGCAATGTTAATCAGCGCATAATCATTAGAAAAACCCATTGGTGATTTGCAAGTTTTAGAACTTTACAATGAAAATCGAGGGTTCGATGTCGAAGGTAATGTCATAATTATATCCTTTACTCTGCAGTGGACCAGTAACCTACGTGGCTGTGGGCATCCTGAAGAGATCAGACCCTGAAGACTTGTGGAAAAGGCACGAGGTCCAGGACATCATTCGCCATCCTGAGTATAAGCCGCCATCGAAGTACCATGATATAGCTCTGTTGAGGCTGGTGAAAAAGTAAGTGCTTTAATTGTACAACGCATCATGTGATATTGCGAAGTTTTTCTGAAGATAAATTCCAACGAAACATTGTTGGTGGGCGGCTTACCGGGTATAATACCTGCCCGGTGGAAGATCTTCCCTGTGGAGGTACATACCACCAACTACCTCCAAACTTACCATGTTCAAAAATTTCGTATAGATGATATCATTAAGCAAGCTCTGTCTGGTTTCTTCAGGATTCAGTTCTTCGACCTGGCGTTACCAGCCTGCCTGCCTTCCAAGGAATCCAAACTCCACTTGTACAGTTGGGGTGTTGCTGTCGGTTGGGGTGCTTTAGGACATAGGAAGCAGTTGGCCGACACTCTTCAGAAGGTGAGAAGGTCTAAACGTAAATCCGAGATCCTATGTCCGTCTCCAAGGTACCGTCCTATTAAGTGGTGAACAGAATCAGGGCAAGAGAAATGATACTAGAATGCTTACTTTTAAAATAATTTTCGTAATGAATTTTGACTAGACATATATTTTTTATGGACACAATCAAACTACTTGTTTTTAATAAGCCCAATTAATCTATCTATCTTCTGTATCTTCAATACATATAAAATGCTTTGTCCTGACTGACTGACGGATCAACCCACGGCGTAAACCGCTGATCGTAGAGACCCGAAACTTGGAGGGTGTGTTCTTTGTATGACATAGGAATTCGATAAGTAAGGATTTTCAGAAATTCAACCCCTTAGGGAGCAAAACAGGGGGGCACAGTTTGTATGGGATAACGGGATCCTGTTAGAACCATTTTTGACCTCAACGCGTACAAAGTCGCGGGCAAAAACTAGTAGGAGCATACAAATTTACAAAAAGAGTCTGGACATTTTTATCCGAAAAGTATATTGACGACCCAGTTGGAACAATGGTCACCATGCCGGACTGCCAAACACAGGGTTGCGGGTTCGATTCCCGCCTCAGACAAGTATTTATGCTTAGATATTTGTCTGTGGTCTGGTTGTTTCTATGTATTATAAGTATATATTTACAAAAAAAAGTATATAAGTAGTATATCCGTTATCTAGCACCCATAGCACAAGTCTAGTTAGCTTGGGGCTAGATGGCGATGTGTGGAATGTCCTGAAATATTGATTATTATTATTTATATTTATATTTTTCTAAAAGGTGGTAGTACAGCAATACGAGGAGGAAGACTGCAGCGCCCTCTATCGTCCCCACAGACATTTGAAGCAAGGCTTCAACTCAACCACCCAGCTGTGTTACGGTGACAAGTTCCAGTCCAAGGATACGTGCCCGGTAAGTGATGGTAATATGGTGATGATGGAGTGACGGGATGATGATGAGGCGGTGATGAGATGATGACAAAATTATGACGAGATAGTGATGAGTCGATGATAAATTAATGATAAACCAAGTGATGAAATGATGATAAGGTAGTGAGGAGATGATGACAAGGTGATGATGAGGTAGCAATGAGGTGATGACAAGGTTATCACGAGATAGTGACGAGTCGATGATAAATAAATGATAAACCAAGTGATGAAATGATGATAAGGTAGTGAGGAGATGATGACAAGGTGATGATGAGGTAGCAATGAGGTGATGACAAGGTTTTCACGAGATAGTGACGAGTCGATGATAAATTAATGATAAACCAAGTGATGAAATGATGATAAGGTAGTGAGGTGATGATGACAAGGAGATGATGAGGTAGCAATGAGGTGATGACAAGGTTATCACGAGATAGTGACGAGTCGATGATAAATTAATGATAAACCAAGTGATGAAATGATGATAAGGTAGTGAGGAGATGATGACAAGGTGATGATGAGGTAGCAATGAGGTGATGACAAGGTTATCACGAGATAGTGATGAGTCGATGATAAATTAATGATAAACCAAGTGATGAAATGATGATAAGGTAGTGAGGAGATGATGACAAGGTGATGATGAGGTAGCAATGAGGTGATGACAAGGTTATCACGAGATAGTGATGAGTCGATGATAAATTAATGATAAACCAACTGATGAAATGATGATAAGGTAGTGAGGTGATGATGACAAGGAGATGATGAGGTAGCAATGAGGTGATGACAAGGTTATCACGAGATAGTTATGAGATGATGATAAATTAATGATAAACCAAGTGATGAAATGATGATAAGGTAGTGAGGAGATGATGACAAGGTGATGATGAGGTAGCAAAAAGGTGATGACAAGGTTATCACGAGATAGTGATGAGGTGATGATAAATTAATGATAAACCAACTGATGAAATGATGATAAGGTAGTGAGGAGATGATGACAAGGTGATGATGAGGTAGTGACGAGATGATGATAAGGTTGTGATGAGATCAAACAAGGTGATGATGGGGTGGTGACGATGAACCGTTGATCCATAGTAATGTTCATGACACTGGTGTCCATATGTGTTTGACAACTATAATGTTTATGTTCTTCCCCCCTCCTTCTCAGGGTGACAGCGGCGGTCCCCTCCACTTGACTAACGGGTGCGCGTTCGACGTGATCGGCGTGACGTCATACGGGCACCCGTGCGGGTTCGCCGGCAACGCGGGTATATACACGCGTGTCATACACTACGTGCCGTGGATTGAGAGTGTCGTCTGGCCCTAGTGGCTACCTACTACGTGACGTGACGTCGTGACGTCATCATGATCAGCGTGACGTTGTGACGTCGTTATAATCAGCGTGACGTCATGTCGTCGATTTGATCAGCGTGACTACTGGTTACGTCATCATGATCAGCGTGCCTTTGTCATGATCAGTGTGACGTCGTGACGTTGTCATGATCAGCGTGACGTCGTGACGTCATCACCATGACGTCAAAGTGACGTATCGTATTAAGTGTTACGTCATCAACTAAGAATTAAGATTAATTAAGTAATAAACACTTTTTAATATATAGGTACTGTTTTTATTTTTTTGATAGTATTTAAGAGATAAATATAGAATAACTAGCTAGTAGCATTTCTGCCTGCGGTTTCACGCGCTTAGATCCCGATCCCGTGGGAATATCGGGATAAAAAGTAGCCTATATGTTAATCCAGGTCTCCAGCTATCTTCATACAGAGTTTTACTGCAATCTCTCCAGTAGGTTTTGCATGTAGGAGTAACAAACACACAAATACGTACACTAACACACACACACTTATACATTTGATAAAACAAAATTATAAACAAACGAACATCGACATGGATTTCTATGGTTAATTTAAAAAAAAATAGGTCTAAAAATTCATTTTTTGGGTTTTACAGGCAGCTCTGGTACCTTTTTCGGTTTTTTATAAATTACAGATCAATCGTTTGACCACTATCAAACCTGTCTGATGGTAGGTGACGATGCGGTCTAAGATGTTTAGAATCAAACATTCCAATAATAGTAATTTTGGAACTCTACGGTGGGTCTGCAATACTGACTCCGACCGTATATCGGACCTGAAAATTTTTAACGGCAATGCGCCAAAGCCGACTTCATTCTCTTTCATAAAATATATTTTCTACGGAAAAAACTACAATAATAGCTTATATATTTTTGCGCGAAAACCGTTTGACAGTGACAGCTGTATGTCACTGTCAAATGCAGGAGTCATTAATGGTGAGAAATAGCGGGAAAAAACATGGCCTGTTTGACTGGAGAGAGGTTTTATTCGATATTTTAAAGGAGTTAGTGTTACTGGCCGTGGTCCGCGGTTTCTCTCGCGTAAGTCCCGATTCCGTTGACATTTGAAGACAAAAATTGCCAATGTTACTAGATTTGACGACCCAGTTGGCACAATGGTCACCATGCCGGACTGCCAAACACAGGGTTGCGGGTTCGATTCCCGCCTCAGACAAGTATTTGCAGTATATGCTTAGATATTTGTCTGTGGTGTGGTTGTTTCTATGTATTATAAATATATATTTACAAAAAGAAAAGTATATTATAAGTAGTATATGAGTTGTCTAGCACCCATAAGACAAGTCTAGTTACTTAGCTTGGGGCTAGATGGCGATGTGTGGAATGTCCTGCAATATTTATTTATTTAATATTTCTTCATACTAAGTTTCATCAAAATCGGTTCAGTTTAGTTACAAATAAACAAAAACCTACTTAGATCTTAGAGGGTTGACTTAACATCAAAAAAATATTCAATTAGCTAGAATGCAGCTTTCTTGTTATTTTTAGGGTTCCGCACCTTAAAAGGAAAGGAACCCTTATAAGATCACTCTCTTGACCGCCTTTTGTTTATTAAGATGGTAGGAAATAAGAAGAAATAAAACACTCAAATTAATGCAAAATATTTATTAGGTACTTACATAATAAGCATATTTCATGCGAATTCAATAAAAAAGAAAATAATTAATAAAATAACAGATATGTTAGGGTTTCTTCTACAAGTAGATTCATTGAACATTTTTTCCGACGAATCGATTGTGTCTGCCATGTTGTCAGATAAACTGACATAATGTTCTGTCGTCAGATCTGATGATACACTATCTGATGTAGTGTCTAAACTGACATATTGTTCTGTCGTCAGATCTGATGATACACCATCTGAAGAAGTGTCTGCCATGTTGTCAGATAAACTGACATATCGTTCTGTCGTCTGATCTGATGTTACACCATCTGATGAAGTGTCTGCCACGTTGTCAGATAAACTGACATATTGTTCTGTCGTCAGATCTGATGATACACTATCTGATGTAGTGTCTAAACTGACATATTGTTCTGTCGTCAGATCTGATGATACACCATCTGAAGAAGTGTCTGCCATGTTGTCAGATAAACTGACATATCGTTCTGTCGTCTGATCTGATGTTACACCATCTGATGAAGTGTCTACCACGTTGTCAGATAAACTGACATATTGTTCTGTCGTCAGATCTGATGATACACTATCTGATGTAGTGTCTAAACTGACATATTGTTCTGTCGTCAGATCTAATGATACTCCATCTGATGGAGTATCTGCTACATTGTTAGATAAACTGACATATCGTTCCGTTGTCTGATCTGATATTACACTACCTGATGGAGTGTCTGCCACGTTGTCCGATAAACTTACATATTGTTCTGTTGTTGGATGTGATGATACACCATCCAATGAAGTGTCTGTCAAGTTGTCAGATAAACTGGCATATTGTTCCGTCGTTAGATCTGATGATACATTATCTGATGTAGTATCTGTCAAGGTGTCAGATAAACTGACATATTGATCTATCGTTGGATCTGATGACACACCATCTAATGGAGTGTCTGTCAAGTTGTCAGTTAAACTGACATATAGTTTCGTCGTTAGATCTGATGATACATTATCTGATGGAGTATCTGCCACGTAGTCAGATAAACTGACATATTGTTCCGGCGTCAGATCTGATAATACATCATCTGAAGTAGTGTCTGTTACTTTGTCAGATAAACTGACATATTGTTCCGTCGTCAGATCTGATAATATATCATCTGAAATAGTGTCTGCTATCTTGTCAGATAAACTGACATATTGTTCTGTCATCTGATCTAATGACACGTCATTTGAAGATACATCAACTGACGTAGTACCTGTCAAGTTGTCAGATAAACTGGTATATTGTTTCGTTGACATATCTGATGATATACCATCTGATGAAATGTCTGGTACATTGTCAGATAAACTGACATATTGTTCCGTTGTCAGATGTTTTTCTGACGCTAATTCAAAAACTTGATCTAGAACGGCTCGTTCAATGGAATCACTGGGTAATTGTGGTACTGAATCGGACGTCCGATGTTGATTACTGACAGGATCAGGTTGTTCTGTAGATGTCAGATTAATCGCGTCACTTATGTTAAATAAATGTCTTACTCGGTTTTGTATTTTCATTAATATTAACTTTGAATTAATTATTGGTGTTTTTGACGAATATACTTCAGGAAAGCTGTCAGATTTGTCAAAAGTTGGCCCTTCGGGCAATAACGTAGGACTAAGTGGTAATGTTGATGATCTGACAGGCGATTTTGAATTTCCATCTTTATCAGATAAGCTGGCAGATTTATATGGAACATTGGCAGATTTATCTGACAAGCTGACAGATTTTGTTGACATATTGGCAGATTCATCTGACAAGCTGACAGATTCATATGGAACATTGGCAGATTTATCTGACAAGCTGACAGATTTTGTTGACATATTGGCAGATTCATATGACAAGCTGACAGATTCATATGGAACATTGGCAGATTTATTTGACATTTTGGCAGAGGTATTTGACAAACTCGCAGATTTATCTGACAAGCTGGCAGATCTATAAGTCACGTTGGCAGATTTATATGGCACATTGGCAGATTTGAAAACAATTTCAGTGTATTTCGGATTTCTCCCATGTAATCTGCGTATTTGCTGTTCCCAATTTCGTCGTTTGTTTGCGGAGCTGGAGTCATCAGGCCAGACCGTCTCCACGATCCAGGGTACGTAGTGCAGGACCCTGGAGTAGAGACCAGCTTGGTCTGGTACACCGCAGGAACGGCCTGACGATGTCACCCCAAGGATCTTGTACATGCAGTTTACGTTGATCTGGAGTGGGCCACCGCTGTCTCCCTGTAAAAAAAGGTAAATATAGTATTTTCTAAGGTTTTCGCGACTTGTGAACCTATATTGAAACTAATTTAACGGATATAATCGTGTCTATTGACGACCCAGTACGCACAATAGTCACCATGCCGAACTGCCAAGCACAGCGTAGAAGTTGAAAAATTTTTAAACAATTTTTTTTACTTAGAAATTAGATTGAGTTTTCAAACATGTATCAAAATACATTGTAATTAAAATCAAAAGGACTCAGGAGTAGTCAGGAGTATCGGTATCAACCTCGAAGCAAATCACCCATAAAATAAGTTTCTATAAATTTCAAAAATATACGAAGCACCTTTTCCTTTAATTCTGTTAAAGAACGTTTACGCAAAATTTTAAGTATATTGGACCAAGAAATCACTTTGTCCCAAACAAACCTTATACCTCTTTTTCACCCCCTAAAGGGTAGAATTTCGGAAAATCCTTTCTTATCGAATGCTTAGATCATACAAAGAACATACTCTCCAAGTTTCTGGTCTCTACATTCAGCAGTTTAGGCTGTGCTAAAAATTTATGAATTTCTAAAATATACGAAGCACGTTTTCCATCAATTCTGTTAAAGAATGTTTACGCAAAATTTTAAGCATATTGGACCAAGGAAAGACTTTGTCCCATACAAACTTTATACATCTTTTTCACCCCCTAAGGGGTAGAATTTCGGAAAATCCTTTCTTATCGGATACCTACGTCACACAAAGAACACACCCTCCAAGTTTCAGGTCTGTACTATCAGCGGTTTAGACTGTGCGTTGATCCGTCAGTCAGTCAGTCAGTAGTTCAGGACAAAGCATTTTATATGTATAGATTATTAAATTAGTAAACAAATACCTGTTTAAATTAGACCTATTACCTCGCATGTATCGATAGGTTTGTCGTGACTTCCGTAACACATCTGCAAGGTATGATCGTAGCCAAAAGTGAGGTGTCTCTTGAACTTCTCTCTGCTGTATTGTCTTTTACATTGTTCTTCGCCGAAATCTTTAATTGTCACCTGAAACAAACAATTAATATTAAAAAATATTGTTCAAAACCATTTTACAGTGTAAACTATTGAGTTTAAAACAAAATAAAAACAAATCAAAATCGTTTCACACACAGATACAGACACGTCAAACTTATAACACCGCGTCGTTTTTGCGTCGGGGTTTGAGAGGTCAAGGGGAAAAATTTAAAAATAAATATAGTCCCGTTTATTTTTTTAATGTTCCTTCTCCGACTCTTGTATTGAAAATTAATATGACAACAGAAAGCTAAATTGCATAGATGGGCGGCTTTACCACTTTAATTGAAGGGATTATTTCTAGGCAACCCTCTATTAAAATCACCAAGGGCTTACCACTTGTAAAGTATCAGCTAACTCAGCCTTGTATCCGAGGGTCCCCCAACCTGTCGCTGTCACTGGCAAGATATTCTCATACGTATGGTCTTCAGGTGTTGGCAAACATGCTGGGATAACATTGCGGTTCAGTTCCACACTGGTAAGTGAAGAAGAAATATAAGATTATGATGATAAAGGAGAGAGTAATAAGGAATGAGATAAAGAAAATATAGAAGAAGATGATTAAGAAAAATAAGAAGAAAAGTTAGAATGACGAGAAGAAATAGATGAAGATGATGAACGTTTAAAAGAAAAAATAGAAATGTTAGAAGAAATAGATATAGATGATGATCAAAAAGAAGAGTAAAAATAAAGAAAAATAAGGAGTAACGGAAGTAGATGCTGAAGAAAAAGAAGAAAAGATTAAAACCTGAGAAGACATAGAAGACTAGGAAGAAATAGATATAGATGATGATCAAATAGAAGAGTAAAAAAAAGAAGTAACGGATGCAGATGATGATGATGATATATTTCTGAAGAGATGAAGATCATAAAGAAAAACAAGAGGAAACAATCGAAGATGATGAGGAAATAAAGAAAAATAGGCAAAAATGATATGAGTAAAAAGTAGAAGAGATAGAAAAGTATACAGACATAAAAGAATAGATAGAAATAGATGAAGATGATACACAATCAGAAAAAATAAGCGAAGATAGTAAAGAAAAAGAGGAAGAAATAGACACAGATAATTAAGAAGAATAAAAAGAGATCATAGAGTAAGAGGACATAGAAGCAATGAACGAAATTAATAAAGATAAACAAAAGAAAAATGAGACTAAGAAGAAATAAACTAAAATGATTACTAAATAGACGAATATAATGAATATAATAGACGGACAAGAGAGTGATCTTATTAGGGTTCCTTTTTTACCTTATCAGTTACGGAACCCTAAAAGAGAAATAGAAGAGTTAAGATATTAAAATAATCTTACGGCCCATCAATTTCCAGCAGTGCAATGTCGTTATATATTGATGGAGGTCTATAATTTGGGTGTTTGATTATTTTCTTGATAAGACGCCTCTGGATGCTCCCGCGTTGGTCACGACTGCGCCACTCGCGCCTTCGCCACTCACCCCTCTCTTGCCTTGTGAATGATAAATCATGTAATTTTTTTTTTAATTTTTTTTTGGACATTCCGCACGTCGTCGTCTATCCCTAAGCTAAGTAACTACACTTGTGTTATGGGTGCTAGACAACTCATATACTACTTATATAGTTTTCTTTTATCAATATATACTTATAACACATAGAAACAACCAGACCACAGACAAATATCTAAGCATAAATACATGTCTGTGGCGGAAATCGAACCCGTAACCCTGTGTCTGGCAGTCCGGCATGGTGACCATTGTGCCAACTGGGTCGTCAAAATTACCATGTTATTACAGTAATATTGACGACCCAGTTGGCATAATGGGTTCGATTCCCGCCTCAGACATGTATTTATGTTTAGGTATTTGTCTGTGGTCTGGTTGTTTCTATGTATTATAAGTATATATTTACAAAAGAAAAGTATATAAGTAGTATATGAGTTGTCTAGCACCCATAACACAAGTGTGGTTACTTAGGTTGGGGCTAGATGGCGATGTGTGGAATGTCCAGCAATATTTATTATTATACTGTACCTCGGCTTAGTGGTAGATACCTCGACTTTCATTCTGAAGGTCGTGGGTTCGAATCCCGGCCGGCCGTGCACCAATGTATTTTTCTTAAGAAAAAATTATGTGCGCTAATTGACATTGCTCTTACGGTGAAGAAAAACATCGTGATGAAACCCGCGGCTTAGTATGCTCCAGAAGTATTGACAAGTTCTCTCCTCTGGACATGGTCGACTAGGCTGAGAGGGTAGTAGGTGCTGGGCAAGCCTACTCCATCCTCACGCAAAAAGGGCCCAATTAAAAAGGGTCTAATCGCGGAAAACAGTCCGTTCAAGTACAAGTTCAAGTATTCTGTACTTCATTTGTTTCTGTTGCCTTTCTAGCAACTTGCTTAACCTGGACCACTCGGGGCGCTCCCGCCACTCGCCCCAGTCATGCCGATCAAGCTCTTCCTCAGATCTTCGCAATAATCCCACCGACGCATACATCACTGGGCCACTGAAGACAAAAATAAACAAATAAATACCGCAGCGCCATCTTTTTGAAACGAAATTCCCGAATAGCCAAAAAAAATTTAAAGGTATCAAGGGACACCCGGATGGAACGAAGTTCCTTTCGATTAATTAGTGAGCAGGAACGAGTTAACAACACGTCGTGCTGCAGTTTTATTTTCATGAAACTTAGTTGTAACCCGAGTTGAATTGTATAATTCTGGTGGAATGTTATTCAATTTAGTTCTGTGAAAGTGCACAAGTGTAGTGAAAGTATAAATCGGTGTCAAACATGAAGTTTTCTCGTTGCCTCCAAATCTCCTATTAAGGCTATGGTAAACTTGCCACCGCTTTACTATAGCCCCTGACTTGACGGACTATGACGACTTTTTTTGAAACACTTTAGGCCCGTTTTATGAAAAATCGGATCATAATTTGATGCAAAATATAACTTGACACTGGCTAAATGCACAAGCCGTGCAAAGCCAGAATTAATAGAAAAAAAAACTTATGCGTGCATGTAAAACCACGGGGCAAACTAAGGTATAGCGAACTCACTCTTCTTTGGTAGAAATACAACAATGTGCTGCAGTAAGGATGAATTTCTCACTGATTAGCGTTCCTCCACAGTGCCATTTTATTCTTTCGGCATTTCCATAACCAAGGAGTGCCTGAAAAAAAACGAATTATTATAAACAAGCTGCGCCCCGCGGTTTCACCCGCGTAAGTCCCGATCCCGTATTGGGATAAAAAGTATCCTATGTCCGTCTCCTGGCTCTAAGCTACACGCAGAGAAATCGGAGCCAACCAGAAGTACAAAACAGTGTAGTTAAATTATTTCACGACAATTTTAGTCTGAAATACTGTTTTCTTGTATCCTCTACGATTTTATTTTAAACATCACTAAATGTTTAATAAGGTACACTAGAAAAATATTTTAAATCACATGTACAATAATTTTGTATTTCAAACAATCATTCTTGCTTATAATAGGAAATGATTTGTATTCTTTACTAGAATAAAATGTACAGTTGACCAAGTTAAGTGTTCTGATTAATGATCGTCATGTTAGTAATGCACTACGAAGTTGTCTGTACCCACAACAACATTATTTTAATTACCACAAGAATATATGATTATCCTTACTTTTTTGTTTGTTTCTAAAAATAACTAAACAAAGTTCTTTTTGTAACAAAATAATTAAGTTGTCATAGATAAATATCATGTTCATGTTATTGAACACTGTGTTCTTTTATTTATACAAATGACGATTTGTTAATGCAAGAGGTTAGTCTAGTTAAATAATTAGATTTATGTGTACCTTCTAATTTTTTTAGTTTTATGAATCGCAACTAGATGGCGCCATTAGTAATTTTAGATCGCGCTATCGTTGTGTTTTATCAAGTTACCTTGGTCGAGACGACAATTTTGTTTGGTATCGAGAGTGCGTGCGGATTATGGACTCCGCACTTAAAGCTATATGTGAGTTTAATCCACAATAGCCATAAGTGCTGCATTTCTCGTAGAGCGTACAGACGCGTAGTCTACGAGAAAATGTAGTCTAACTTTAATATCCCTTTTTGCTGTCTAGGATTACTATATTTAATTTTTTACATCAAACGCAATGATTGTAGAGCGATCAAATATTATTAGTTAAACTGTACAATAATTACTGTAATGGGAACTAGAATATTTAGTTACATTTACAAGAACCTAGTAAACGTAACTAGATTTTTTCTTCGTGTATACTAGTAGCCTAGTAGTGTGTACAATAATTTCTAGTTGGTCCAGAATAAAAAACATTTGGTAAAGACGACTACTGGGTACTGCTGTCACGGATCCAATCAGAAATTCTCGTTGCACTTACGAGATTTCTCGTACGTCTTACAACATTTTTCTCTGTGTGTACCTCCCTATCAACTTTCACCCAAATCTGTTCTGCCGTTCTTGAGTTATAAGTGGTGTAACTAACACGACTTTCTTTTATATATAAAGATATAGATTTGCAAAACCACCGACACAAAAAAATAAAAATAGTATGAACGTAAAAAGCCTAAAACAAGCAAAAAACAACTATGAAAAAAAAACGATATTATGACCCCTAGGTAAGTAGGTAGTACACCTGATTTTTTTTGATTAAATATTGTCGCGTCGGGGGACCGCTCTTTACCTATAAAAACACCGATCCGATCTCGATCAAACATAGCTGAGAACATTCTCGACTTTCAAACAAAAAAAACTAAATTAAAATCGGTTCATCCGTTCGGGAGCTACGATGCCACAGACAGACACACACACACTCACACACAGACACGTTAAATTTATAACACCCCGTCGTTTTTGCGTCGGGGGTTAAAAATCAGAATTACCACCCTTTCTGCCCAATCGACCAATTACTATTAATAAATAAATAAATATTGCATGACATTTCACACATCGCCATCTAGCCCCAAGCTAAGTAACTACACTTGTGTTATGGGTGCTACACAACTCATATACTACTTATATACTTTTCTTTTGTAAATATTTACTTATAATACATAGAAACAACCAGACCACAGACAAATATCTAAGTATATGTCCCCTTCTTTAATTCTTGTCCATCCAAAGGTTGCCTGGAAGAGATCGCTTATACCGATAAGGTCGCCCGTTGTGCCATATTGTTAGGTTCAATATTGTTTTTGTAACAGGAATTTATGTTAGAATTAAAGTTTAATGTAGTCCAATAAAGAGTTTTTATCACAGTTCATAAAGTGGATCTTATTCAACCGCTTTTAGGCTCATAATCCAACGTATTACGCACGCGTGCGTTTTACATTACCTTGACGCCACTAGTGTGTGAAAAGTTATCCGGATAAGTTAAATTGGTATCTTCCTGCTAATTACATGTTAGGTAGATGAAACATTCTTAATTTATATAGGTTATACTGTTTTGATGGATAAAAAAAATTAAGGTACCAACAAAGAGTTTCTACTCCAGCAAAAATGGTTGTCTATAAAGTCGGGTTAACGTCGTAAAAATTACGTTCGTTTTTTTCTTGTTGGTTCTTTAATTTTTTCCGTACCATTATATTCTGTTTTTAACCCCCGACGCAAAAACGAATGGAAAAATCCATTGTATGTCAGACAAGTTTTTTTTTTCATTCGCAACTGTGATAAAAACGTTGTACGATACACGTGTGGAATTGATCGTTGCATCTTAGCTTCTAAACACGCTCGCATTCCGCTCGCGCGTCATAAACCGCATCTATGCAAAGATCAATTTACCACACTTATATCGTAAAGTACTATTTTATCACAGTTGCTCATAAAGTGGATCTTATTCAACGGCTTTTAGGCTCATAATCCAACATATTATGCCCGCGTGCGTTTTACATTACCAACCTAGTGCTATAAAAAGTTATCCCGATAAATTAAATACGTATCTTGTTGCTAATTACATGTTAGGTAGGTGAAACATTCTTAATTTATCTGGGTTATACTGTTTTGATGTATAAAAAAGGTAGGTACTAAAGAGTATTTTAGCTAGCAAAAATGGTTGTCTCTAAAGTCGGTTTACGAACGATAATTTTACGTGAATTTTACGTTTTAGAAAACGATTAAAAATTGAGTTATGTTTATTTTTTGTTTTTTCTTTACTTAAATATATTGTTTTTCCGTACCATTGTATTTTGTTTGTAACCCCCGGCGCAAAAACAAATAGAAAAAACCCTAAAAAATATTGTATGTCAGACGAGGCTGTATAGGTTAAAAGCCTGGCCTTTCTGGAGCATAATTAACAAAAAAATATTGCCTTAAAAAAATGTAAACATAGACTTATCACAAATATTTTGTTAATTATTATTTTGTTTTTTTTTCAAGTCTTTTCTTTTATTCGCAACTGTGATAAAAAACGTCGTACGATATACGTGTGGAATTGATCTTTGCATCTTGGCTTCTTAACACGCTCGCTACCGCTCGCGCGTCATAAACCACCTCTATGCAAAGATCAATTTACCACACTTATATCGTAATGTACTATTAGAAAATCGTTGTGAATACATATAAAATGCACAGCCTAATCCGCTGATCGTAGAGGCCCGAAACTTGAAGGGTGTGTTCTTTGTATGACGTAGGCATCCGATAAGGATTTTCCGAAATTGTACCCCTAAGGGGGTGAAAAGGGGGGCAAAGTTCGTATGGGACAACGTGATTCTTTAGTCCATTTTCGCGGGCAAAAGCTATATGGGATATTTGTGTACCATGTGGGGATACTCCGCTGGATCAGCATTCCTTCCTCCGCCAGCCGTATGGTAAAAGTAGCTAACCCTATCGCAATCCTCCTCCTGACCCCAGCTCCTGCCGTAACTGACCATGGGGTCGGAACCAAAGCAGCTCGTACTTTCCATATGAACCGAGAATTCGTCACATTCTGTGGGTGAAAACGTGGAATTAAAAAAAACATCCAAACTAAACCAAAAGACGCAAATTAACTTTATACACCACTCGGGCATATCTGCTTACATCGGGTTTTTTTTTCTATTAATTATGGCTTCACACGGCTTGTGCATTTAGCCAGTGTCAAGTTATATTTTGCATCAAATTATGGCCTAAAGTCTTTCAAAACAGTCAAAGTCGTCATAGTCCGTCAAGTCTAGGGGCTATAATAAAGCGGTGGCAAGTTTACCATAACCTATAATAGGAGATTTGGAGGCAACGAGAAAACTTCATGTTTGACACTGATTTTTACTTTCACTACACTTGTGCACTTTCACAAAACTAAATTGAATAACATTTCACCAGAATTATACAATTCAACTCGGGTTACAACTAAGTTTCATGAAAATAAAACTGCAGCACGACATGTTGTTAACTCGTTCCTGCCAAAACTCCTTACATCGGGTT
This sequence comes from Idaea straminata, assembly GCA_951213275.1. NCBI lineage: Eukaryota > Metazoa > Arthropoda > Insecta > Lepidoptera > Geometridae > Idaea > Idaea straminata. The sequence goes on along the minus strand of OX577875.1, from coordinate 576,322 downwards.
AATCTTGACAATCGTCAGGTTCCTTTGTTCATCATCCGTTTGAAAGTAATGGGGGATAAAAATCCCCCGTTTGAAAGTTATGGGGATAAAAATCCTCATAACTTTCATAGCTTTCACTCGATACCCCACTCGAGCATATCTACTTACATTCGGTTTTAAATCCTGACCTTTATCCCTAATAACTTTCAGACTGATAAACCGATTTCGATCAAACATAGCTAAGAACACTCCCGACTAATTCACCTTTCAAACAAAAAAACTAAATCAAAATCGGTTCATCCGTTCGGGAGCTACGATGCCACAGACAGACACACACACGTCAAACTTATAACACCCCGTCGTTTTTGCGTCGGGGTTATAAACGGTTAGTTTGTTTATTACTCCTTCATGAAAAAACTACTGGACCGATTGCAATAAAACTCGGTATGTAGATAGCTGGAGAACTGGATTAACATATAGGCTACTTTTTATCCCGATATTCAAACGGGATCGGTACTTACGCGGGTGATTCGTGGGGCGCAGCTGGTAATCAAATAAAAGGATTTATATACCTTAATTTTCGTGTAAGATTAAAGAAACTAAAAAATAACTGACCAGTAGATATCAACGTTTGTAACTAGACTGTGTGTACTAATTTACCTTTTGCCTTCCCTGAAAAGGCAGAAAAGAAAAACAAACGTATGGCACTCGGGGACTGCCGCGGTAAAGCTATTGCATCGTGCGAGCTTCGTACAGTCGTACCATATACATACACGTTAAGCGATCGCTCGGCCGAGCTACATGGTAGGCGGAGTGGGGGGTGTTAGGTTTGATTTTCGTTACGGAATTTCTTGACTCGGTCGCCGCGCTCAAAGCCCACGATAAAAGCTATGCAATAGCTTAAAAAACTACCAAACTCGGGTCCACTTTCATCAGTGAAATCTATAAAACTTACTATCTTTTACTTTGTTTCCGGTTTCCCAATGGAGGTAGCCTGCTGTAGATATGTAGGAGGTTCTGAAATGATTAAATACCACACCATTATTGAAATGAAGTTCCTTAAGAGGAACTGGCGGAGACCGGCGCTCTCTCCATACAAACGTAGTCGACTCTTTCCTCCCTGGATAATAACACTAGCACAAATATTTTTGCAGCAAAAAACTTTAACTGAATTTTTTAGGCAATCCATTTGCAATACATATTTATTGATCTATTTAATTTGATATAAAATATGTTTCATACATTAAACAGCTCGATGAAGGTCGTCCATAAAGGGATCTCCGACTATGATTTGTGTTTTGTTTTTATAGTGCAATAATCTGTTTATCTATTGGGTTAGTAGCGGCTATCTCTCTAACTATACGTTGTTGGTCTCAAATATATATTTTTTCTATTTATTTTTGCTTCGCACGGCTTGTGCATTTAGCCAGTGTCAAGTTATATTTTGCATCAAATTATGACCCGATTTTTCATAAATCGGGCCTAAAGTGTTTCAAAACAGTCAAAGTCGTCATAGTCCGTCAAGTCAGGAGCTAAAGCGGTGGCAAGTTTACCATAACCTTAATAGGAGATTTGAAGGCAACGAGAAAACTTCATGTTTGGCACTGATTTTTACTTTCACTACACTTGTGCACTTTCACAGAACTAAATTGAATAACATTCCACCAGAATTATACAATTCAACTCGGGTTACAACTAAGTTTCATGAAAATAAAACTGCAGCACGACATGTTGTTAACTCGTTCCCTCCAAAAGTACTCAAATAAATTTGTTAATCATTTCTTTCTAATTTGGCGGGTATTTGATGCGACTCTTACCGAATGTCAGGGATCCGGTCACATCCAGGACAGCAGATTATAGGTAGATCGCCATCAAAACTGCAAATCTGGAATTCAAAAATTGCATATAGTCACTAAGTACCTAAACCGCAGTCTGCCAATTTCACGTTTTGCATGATGATATTTTTTTAAGACGTTTCCATGTGGTCTCCAAAGGAATATTTTTTTTTACTTTTGACTTTTTTGACTTTTTAATAAGTTACCGGTGACTAACAACATCAAACATTATCCTAGAAATCACTCTATTATCAGCTTTTTTAACTCACTCATTCACTCATGGACAATAAATAAATAATAATAATAAATAAATAAATATTGCAGGACATTCCACACATCGCCATCTAGCCCTAAGCTAAGTAACTAGCCTTGTGTTATAGGTACTAGACAACGGATATACTACTTATATACTTTTCTTTTGTAAATTTATACTTACAATACATAGAATTAACCAAATCACAGACAAATATCTAAGCATAAATATACTTGTCTGAGGCGGGAATCGAACCCGCAACCCTGTGTTTGGCAGTCCGGTATGGTGACCATTGTGCCAACTGGGTCGTCGATTATAGAGTAGCATTTGAAAAGCTAACATAATTAAAAATAAATTAACTAATTTATATTCAGATTGGTAATAAATCAAATCTTCTATACATATAAAATGCGAAGGCATTTTATATGACAAGACAAGAAGTTAAGGAAGGTGAAGACCTTCCTTAACTTCTTGTCCATCCAAATGTTGCCTGGAATAGATCGCTATGAGCGATAAGGCCGCCCTTTGTAACACTTAGACTTAAGCTTTGTTTTTTTATTATTAATGTTGTTTGAAATTGGTGTTTACAATAAAGAATTTATCTATGTATCTATCTATGCTTTGTCCTGACTGACTGACTGACTGACTTACGGATCAACGCACAGCCTAAACCTCTGATCGTAGAGACCTGAAACTTGGAGGTGTGTTCGTTGTGTGACGTAGGCATTCGATAAGATTTATCAAAATTTTATTCCGCTGGGGAGTAAAGGGTCTCGAGTGGCGGCCGCGATGGAACGCGAAACGGAGTGTTTGGAGACCAGCTGCCCGGTGGACCGACGACATTGTAGCGGTGGTAGGTAGTCGGTGGATGGAGGCGGCTCAGGACCGCTGTTTGTGGCGTCGTATGGGGGAGGCCTATGTCCAGCAGTGGACGTGTATGGGCTGATATGATGAAAGCGTAGGTACTTTGATACTTCGTCGTACCTTAATGATAAGAATCCATGGCCATGACTTTAAAGACCATACGCCAACGACCTTGGTACACAGCCTACTAAATAGTTACTACCGGCACCGGTCGCCTTCGTCGGTGAACATTGTTGATTGTTACGTATGTGTATCGTTTCTCTCAAAAGCGCTGAGATGGAATTGTAGCTGAGATTTTTACAGACATTTTGGTGTGACTTTGGGCCAAATTCCCTGTAGTTTTGAAGCTATCCTAAATCTTATATCTTTAAATGAGCAATTCTTGTATATATATATATATAATTGGAATCTCGGAATCGGCTACAACGATTTTCATGAAATTTGGTATTTAGGGGGTTTCGGGTACGATAAATCGATCTAGCTAGGAATTTTTTTTAGAAAATGTCATTTTATTCGTGTTTTATCGAAACTTACTTTTTTTATCTGAAAAATATGACTGTTCCTGACATCTATTGGCGAACTACTAATACTATTTTTTGTGAGCAATAAAGTTATTCCAGCAGATGGCGTTGTTAAGTAACACGAAGTCAATGAGTGTTTGCTTTGAGGTTAGACTAAGTAAAAAAAAAATACCGAGCAAAGCTCGGTCATCCAGGTACTGAATAATTAAAACTAGTATAACTTTGAAATGACAAGGAATTTTCGTCTCAAATTACCCTAAAATATCGGTAAAGATCTCCTAATTACCTAGAATTTACTGCGATTATAAGGAAAATGAATGTACCTAGGGTTCGCCCTTTAAAAAAACGCCCGGTGGACCGACGACATTGTGGCGGTCGTGGGTAGTCGATAGATGGAGGCGGCTCAGCCTCCTTAGACAAGATTGCTTTCTATTAGCGATATCGCTAATCGACAGACTTTTTATTTTATTTTTTGTATGAAATTGACACAAGCCAACAAAAAGTCGCGTAGTCTTGCGTTAGAGAAAAAAAAATGGTGAAAAAAATATCGATTGGCGACACCGCTAATAGAAAGCAATCTTGCCTAAAGGGGCAGGACCGCTGTTTGTGGCGTCGTATGGGGTAGGCCTATGACCAGCAGTGGACGTGTATGGGCTGAGATGATGATGATGATGATGAGTCCCAAAAGCAAGCATATTATCTGAATGTAGCAAGTAAGAAAGGGTTATTAATTCCTGAAAACTCTACCAACCTCAGGGAGCGGTATTGGCTTAGTGGTAGATACCTCGACTTTCATTCTGAAAGTCGTGGGTTCGAATCCGGGCCGGCCGTGCACCGATGAAGAAAAATGTTCTTAAGAAAAATTTATCTGCGCTTATTGACATTGCTCTTACGGTGAAGGAAAACATCGTGATGAAACCAGCTTAGTTGGCTCCAGAAGTATTGACAAGTTCTCTCCTCTAGACATGGTCGACTAAACTAAGAGTGTAGTAGGTGCTGGGCAAGCCTACTCCATCCTCACGCAAAAAAGACCCAATTAAAATGGGTCTAATTGTGGAAAACAGCCCGTTCAAGTACAAGTACAAGTACTACCAACCTCAGGATCACGATTGCGGTGGAAGTCGATGGCCGTTGTAAGGCAGGTGTGGTATTTGACGCATTCGCCGCTACGATTGTATGATTTGCCGATCACTTCACATTTACTGCCTGGAAAATATAATAAATAAATAAATATTGCAGGACATTCCACACATCGCCATTTAGCCCCAAGCTAAGTAATTACACTTGTGTTATGGGTGCTAGTCAACTGAAGATCGTGCGAAGTGGAGGCGTAAAAGCAGGAAAGCGGACCCTGGGCTCCCGAGAGGGATGCAACCGGGAACAACGCTCGGATGATGATGATGATATGGGTGCTAGACAACTCATATACTACTTATATACTTTTCTTTATAAATATACTAGCTTTTGCCCGCGACTTCATCCGCGTAGAAGTCGAAAATGGACCAAGGAATCACGTTGTCCCATACAACATTTTGCCCCCCTTTTTCACCCCCTTAGAGATAGAATTTCGGAAAATCCTTTCTTATCCGATCCGTCACACAAAAAAACAAACCCTCCAAGTTTCAGGTCTCTACGATCAGCGAATCGAACCCGCAACCCTGTGTTTGGCAGTCCGGCATGGTAACCATTGTGCCAACTGGGTCGTCAAATGGAGAATTAATGAGGAATTATAAATCAAGCCCCTCTGGTTGACATTGGTCAAGCCTCAGATATTTTTTGGGCCACAGAAACCAACCAATGATTTAACAATAATTGGCCTTATTTAAGAACCTAGCCAAGAAAAAATGTTACCCGTTTCGACATTTTAAACGAAAAACCGTGAGGAAACCTATTAAGAGAAAAGGGTACCGGCGCTCTCTCCATAAAAACGTAGTCGACTGTTTTCTCCCTGGATAATGACTCTAGAGCAAATATTTTTGTTGAATAAAATTTATAACTGCCATGACCATGCCCTTATGTTTTGTTTTAATATTTTGAAATTTTCCCAGACTATCTATATTAATAACTAGTAGTTCGTGAGATTAGCGCGTTCAAACAAACAAACAAACTCTTCAGCTTTACAATAATAGTATAGATAAAAATTTCACTCTCGCAGCTTCGACCTGTTTTACTTTTGAGTTACGCAGCTGCAACATGTGACTTTTGCACGCGCATCCTAAAATTTCATTCTCATATTTTTCATAACGCGCTTTAAGAAGTATATTTTGAAAAAACTTGCCTTCAGGTAAATTCAGAATTCCATTTGTGAACAAAAAGAGAAAACATAATAAAAACACTGAAATTTTTATGATTTTAAAAAACATTTTTTATTATTTTATTGTTTTAATTTAATCATTAAACACTGATAATTAATATTTTTATTTTCATTATCATTTTTTTTAATTACACATCAATATTCTTTTTAGATTACAAGTTTTTGATGGTTCTTCAAGTGCCTCGTGAAATAAAGCACCCTTATTTAATATTTTAATCGTTTTTGTTTTTCAACTAAAAACCGTCCGTTCACAGAAAAAATTCAAAACAAATAATTATAATTAACGTAAAATATAAAATGTTTACAAGCAACTAAGAAAAACAACATTTTTTAAAAGTATTGATACAGGATGTTTAAATAAACCGAAAGCTCGGAAAAGCTCTACAAAATAGCGACCGATGATATACGCTCAAACAAATAATGTTAAAGTTATCTATTATATCTATTATGCCAAAAATAATTATGCAAAATGAAATTATGCCAAAACAGTTTATGTCAAATGTTTATGGCTTGAAATTATGCTAAAACCGTTATAACCGTTTGTGACTTTATGACATTAGAGTTCATGCGAAACGTAAAAAAAATAACAATTAATTACTAATTATTAATTACGTTTGTATGGATAATTAGAGTTTCTGCGAAATGACGTAAGGCTGCGTAAAAATATTTCTGCTTAAATTAAAAACATTAAACATAACAGTAAAATACAAAAGGCAATCGAAACTAAAAACAAAAGACGATCGAAATTTAAAACAAAAAAGACGATCGAAATTAAACAGAAAAGACGATCGAAATTTAAAACAAAAAAGACGATCGAATTTATAACAAAAATACGATCGAAATTTAAAAACAAAAGACGATCGAATTTAAAACCAAAAGACGATCTAAATTTAAAACAAAAGACGATCGAAATAAATAGAACAGAATCGGACTACGAAGCCAGTTCTAGTAGGTAATATACATAAGTAAATAGGCTTATTTTTAAATATGGCTAAGCTTTCATCCGCGACTTCGTCCGCGTAGAAGTTGAATTTTCAAAAATCCTTTCTTTCATCCTTCAATATTGGTAAAATCTGATTGTTATTGGTCTTCTTCTTCTTTTCGAGTCAGTGACGTTCGACCAGGCAAATTTTTACAGCCAAGAAGCTAGCCACTGCAACTGCAGCAGCGTTTGCCTCTACCAGGTCCTCCAATGTGCAGGTGTTAGGGCATTGGGCATTGGAGTAGGTGCACCATGGACTGCGATGGGGCTCCACAATCGCATTGCTCCTCAGACGGTGCAATATACCCCCATTTGCTCAAGTTTTGTCTGCAACGGCCTACTTGAGTCCGGAGTCGGTTAATGGCAGGTGCTAATAAAGCTACCAAAATCGACCTTTGTTTTAAGCAACTCTAAGTAATCAAATACTCTTTTTTTGTTGGATATAAATGGATATTGTAGTTTAATAACCATAATTTTGTTTATTGTAGTTGAAAACATGATATGAACAAGTTCGTTCGATAAAAAAAATGTTAGAAAACAGAGAATTATTAGATCGTTTATCGGGTTTCATTCAAAACTAGTTAACGTTTGTTTCTTAAAATGAATCAAATGATAGGATTTGACCTCTAGGAACTATATTTGTGGATAATAATGCTAAAATGTTTTGCATATCGATCAAATATAACAGTTAGCACGCAGCACGCTACGTCTTTGAGACTAAGGGCTAAGGTAATGTGAATACCTACACACGGTACTGGAAGAGCGCCTTAAGTGACTGTCACGTAAGCCATTGCAAATCGGGACCCGGAGGGAGCCTCTCTCGCGTACAAAAGCTGGAGGTGAGGTTTGTGTTGGTGCGGTTATTTCTCCCTATTTTTTTTTTTCGGAAATCCTTTTTTATTTATTTATAACACCTTGTATATAATCAGACCGTTATCAGGAGATGACGTCACTATGCGATAGCCAACAGACGTAATTCCCAGAATCTTGGTCAAGTTTAACTTAGGTATTTAGGTTTTAGGTAATGTTGTTGGGGGCTGAAAACAAGAGTTTTCATGAGAGTTTTATGAATAAATTCAATTCAATTCATTTATTTCAGATAATCAAATCCATACATTACAATAATTTAAAATAAATAATCGAAAATACTAAAAATGAACAAAAAATCAAAACTAATAATAAATTAAGTACGAGTATCTAACCATACGCAATACACTCACAGCCAAATTAGAAAGTTTCGCACCAAAAACGTGACACGATTTTCGTTACTTGTTAGTAGGTTTTACCCCTCGGATTTTTCTCATACCGGGCGCCTTATATATGAAAATCGATTCTTAAGGAGTAAACTCCAATAAACTCCAAAAACGAATCAAAATGTAAAAAGAAAAATGTCAATTTTAAATGTCAAATTAAATGAGTATTTGCGTATTCTATCCGTTTTCTGGTCACCATAACACTAGCCTAGTTGCTTAGCTTGGACACTAGATGGCGCTGTGTAAATTGTCCTGCTAGGTTTATATAAATTTAATATGTCGATTTTTATTTATTTATTTTAATTATACTAATGACGTATAATTAAAATTATGAATTAAATAAATAAATAAATATTACACGACATTCCACACATCGCCATCTAGCCCCAAGCTAAGTAACTACACTTGTGTTATGGGTGCTAGACAACTCATATACTACTTATATACTTTTTGTTTTGTAAATATATACTTATAATACATAGAAACAACCAGACAACAAGACAAATATCTAAGCATAAATACATGTCTGAGGCGGGAATCGAACCCGCAATCTTGTGTTTGGCAGTCCAGCGTGGTAACCATTGTGCTAACTGGGTCGTTATGTTTTTAGAAGTAATCATTATTAGAGTATTCTATCCGTTGTCTGGTCACCATATCTCAAGCCTAGTTGTTTAACTTGGACGCTAGATGGCGCTGTTTAAATTGTCCTGCTATCATTATTTATTACTAGCTGCGCCCCGCGGTTTCACCCGCGTAATAATTTTCTGCGCAACTTTTTTATTTCATAAGAACCTTCTCCTGATAATAACAAACAGACCAAAAAAAGAATTGGCCAAATTGGTCCAGGCGTTGTTGAGTTATGCGCTTACCAACACATTTTGCGACTCATTTTTATATTACAGATTTACTAGCGGTGGTCCGCGATAAAAAGTAGCCTATGTTACTGTCAATGAATCAATCTATCCTCATACCAAGTTTTACCAAAATCGGTACAGTAATTTCTGAGCCTAGTATATGAATGTATAGTTGGATTAATAGTAATGGAAGTATATTATGCTCTCCACGCCGGACTGCCAAACATTAGGTTGCGGGTTCGATTCCCGCCTCAGACATGTATTTATGCTTAGATATTTGTCTGTGGTCTGGTTGTTTCTATGTATTATAAGTATATATTTACAAAAGAAAAGGTATATAAGTAGTATATAAGTTGTCTAGTACCCATAACACAAGTCTAGTTACTTAGCTTGGGGCTAGATGGCGATGTGTGGAATGTCCTGTAATATTTATTTATTACTAGCTGCGCCCCGCGGTTTCACCCGCGTAAGTCCCGATCCCTTAGGAATTGACTCTAGAAAACGTTTGTATGGGAAATAGAAAAGGGCTGTTTTTAGGGTTTTCCCGGAAATTATTCGATTTTTTCTCGACTTTTAAACCTTCCCTAGACCTCCACGAACATTTTAAGACTAAGATCAGGTAGATCCGTTCAGCCGTTCTCGAGTTTTAGTGAGACTAACGAACAGCAATTCATTTTTATATATATAGATGGATATAGATAATTAGTATGTTTTTACATAAAAAGTATCTTAATTTAAAATAGTATTTCTAATCTTTATCTGGTCACCATAACACAAGCCTAGTTGCTTAGCTCGGACACTAGATGGCGCTGTGTAAATTGTCCTGATATAAATTATTTATTTCTTCTATCGATTTTTATTTATTTGTTTTATTTATACTAATGACGTACAATTAAAATTATAAATTAATCATTATTTGAGTATTCTATCCGTTGTCTGGTCACCATAACACAAGCCTAGTTGCTTAGCTCGGACGCTAGATGGCCCTGTTTAAATTGTCCTACAATTATTTAGTTCATATATTATCCGCACTAACAAGTAAGTTTGTAGGATTGTGGATGTGTGAGTGCGCCCTTTCATGTAATATGAGACGGTGTGAAAGGTTGTACGTATGTGTGCGTAGACAGGTATACGAGTTGGGGTGGTCAGGTTGGGAGACTTGCCGAATTTTGGGGTAATTTAATAAATCAACTTGTTAGGTTCACCCGTTCCTGAGAAAATCGGTGATTCACACAGACAGACGGACAAGAAAGTGATCTTAGAAGGGTACATTTTTTAACTTTTGAGGTGCGGAACCCTAAAAAACTGGTCAAGTGCGAGTCGGACTCGCGCTCGAAGGATTCCGTACCATTATGTTTTTAGTATTTGTTGTTATAGCGGCAACAGTACGTAATTTGTGAAAATGTCAACTGTCTAGCTATCACGGTTCATAAGATACAGCCTGGTGACATACAGACGAACGGAGTCTTAGTAATCCCCATTTTCACCTTTTGGATACTGAACCCTAAAAATAAATAAATGAATATAAAATTAAGTTACTCCCAAAGATCAATGTTTCGTTCATACTAAATATTTAAATCGATTCAACATTTTCAGAACCTATTTGTTTTAAGCTACACTACTTTCCTCTAAACTCCTAAACAAACAAATAGACGGACATGAATTTTGAAACTTTTGAAAGAATTTTTGTTCTACTACGTTTTCTAAGTCTACTAGACTAGACTTATTTTTTAAATTTGCTCCCAAGTATACTTTGTATCCTTTCTTACTTTTAAAAAGTATAGATAATTAATTACTGAACATCATAAATTACAAAAAAGATTTTTTTAAATATTTTCTACACAATGTTAAGGTAAAACGATTTAGATTGTCTTTACTCTCTCTTTCTGTCTATTTACAAAAAACACAGCATAAAGTTTCACTTTTCTGATTTGCACATTCGCAAAGCACACTTTTAAACACATTTTCTTCAAACACAGTTATTATTCACCAGCAAAATATATAACGAAATAAAAATACATTTTAGGGTAAATTTTCGGGTAATTTTCTCGGGTAATAATTCTCCCGCCATTACAACCCAGGGGACAACGACTGAACTCCAAAGCCGAAAACCAGTCAGTCCGGGTTAACCCTCCGAGCGGAACACACGCGTGTGCTGTGCAGTGATTTTATATTCTGTGGTCTTCTTATTGAAACTACTGTGTGTTATTTTTTGAAAAAGGAACAGTGTTTTTGTGTTTGTATTCGTTAAAGGTAAGTGTTTTTGGTATATTAGGGTGGTAGTGTATTATTTTACCCGATTTTTAGGGTAAAACGTGAAGGCTTGATTGGATGTTAGTTTGGTATGATGGAATTTTTTTGTATGTGTGTTTGTTTGTTTTTATATATAGAAACTCTAGCAACCTTTCGCGACTTAGTTCGCGTAATGTTTTCTATACTAAGTATTGTAAAGAGGAAAGATTTTTTGTTTGTAACGAATAAGCTCTGAAACTACTGGACCGATTTAGATGAAACTCGGTATGAGGATACATTGATTCATTGACACTAACATAGGGTACTTTTTATACCGATATTCCCACGGGATCTGGAGTTACGCGGGTGAAACCGCGGAGCGCTGATAGTATCAAATATTCAGCTATGAAAGAGCTTTTTTGTAAAAGCTATTGCCAACAAATTACCTAGCATGAAATTGCTGTTGAAAATTTGAAAAAATATTGCTCGATCCCTTTTCTTTCAAAGTTAAACATTATTTGATCCCGGGATATCAACAGGATCGGGAGTTACGCGGGTGAAACTGCATACCGCTGCTAGTCTACACAAATATTATAACGCGGAAATATTTTCTTGTTTGTTTTTATGTTCGTAACGAAAAGGGTCCGAAACTACTGGACCGATTTTGATGAAACTTGGTTTGAGAATGCCTTGATTCATGGACTGTAACATAGGCTACTTTTTATCCCGATATTCTCACGGGATCGGGAGTTACGCGGGTGAAACCGCGAAGCGCTATGAAAGGGCTTTTTTGTGAAAGCTATTGCCAAAAAATCAGTTGCCTGAAATTGGTGTTGATACCCTCCTTTTTCTTTTAAAGTTAAACATTGTTTTTATCCCGATATTCCCACGGGATCGGGACTGACGCAATGTAAAAGCGAGATGGGGCTACTATTATACAAATCGGTTTAGGCGTTTTCGAGTAATCGGTGAACATTCATTAAAAAAAATACAAACGACGAATTGAGAACCTCCTTATTTGAAGTCGGTTAAAAATGTCAAAAAAACTAACCTATATCCTTCTCAAAGATCCCATCTATCTCCATACTAAATATCATCAAAATGTGTTTAGCGGTAACCGCTAAACACATTTTGATGATATTTAGTAGGTCGTGAAAACTATGAAAACCCAAGAGTTTGTTAATATTAAGTCGTCGAAAATTCAACCCTTTCTTAAAAGGGTTCCTTCCCTTAGGGATAGTGTAATTTAATACCAAAGAACAAATCCCAAGACAGCTCTTATTTCAAGTTTTTTATACTTATAACTAGCAACCCGCCCCGGCTTCGCACGACTATATTATGCCTGTATTAAGGTGAAAGGGTACCGGCGCTCTCTCCATACAAACGTAGTCGACTGTTTCCTCCCTGGATAATGACACTAGAGCAAATATTTTTGTTGCCTAAAACTTATAACTGCCATGACCATGCCCCTATGTTTTGCTTTTTTTTAGTTTTTTAAATCCTAATTTCTAAACAACCAAGACATAGGGACTGTAGTATTTTTAATACTACACCCTAAAAATATATCATTATTTTCATTTTCTTACCTAACTTTACCTTCCTATCCTTATATTTAGTGATTTACTTACGGTGTACAAATATATGATGTAACGGAAGGGACGTGGATGTAGCTAATCTAACCGATTTGTTAGAAACTTGAAGCAAACTTTCGTCATGTAGCCAATTCTTTAGATCGAATATTTTATTATTTTAGTAACGAAACCTTCCGTTTCGTTATAGTCTCTTCTAAATTTTCTTAAACTGGTAACGGAACCTTCCGTTTCGTTATAGGGCATAGTCATGGCAGTTATAGGTTTTATGCAACAAAAATATTTGCTCTAGTGTCATTATCCAGGGAGGAAACAGTCGACTACGTTTGTATGGAGAGAGCACCGGGACCCTTTCACCTTAACATATTCGTTCAAAGACCATATTTTATCGAATTATAACTTTTTAGGGTTCTATGCCCAAAGGGTAAAAACGGAACTCTAATTTTAAGACTCCGTAGTCCGTCCGTCTGTCTGTCACCAGGCTGTATCTCATGAACCGTGATAGCTAGACAGTTGACATTTTCACAGATTATGTATTTCTGTTGCCGCTATAACAACATAATTATTGGTACGAGACCCTTTGTCTTCGAGTCCGACTCGCACTTGGCCGATTTTTTTTTAGAAATCGTTGAAAAAGCGTGAGAAAGCTAATATTTACTTAAAAATTTGATATGAAAATAATTTTTGATAGCTGTTACTTCTTATCATTATGATGACTCTTATGATAAGACCAGATAGATTTAAATTACAATGACAGTTGGACGTTTTAACTAAGGTACCTACCTTCGGAGGGCCAAACGCGAGTGTGTCAAAACGCCGAGATGCAATGGTCAATTTACCACACGTGTATCGTACGACGTTTTTTATCACAGTTGCGAATAAAACAAAAGACTTGTTAAAATAATAAAAAGTTAACAAAATATTTGTGTGTTTACTTTTTAGGCAATATTTTTTTGTTAATTATACCCTCGAAAGGGCAGGCAAAAGACTTTAAACCTATACAGCGTCGTCTGACATACAATGTTTTTAGGGCTTTTTCCATTTGTTTTTGCGTCGGGGGTTAAAAACAGAATATAATGGTACGGAAAAAAATATTTATGTTTTTTGTTTTTTAAATCTTAATTTCATGTCATTACCAGGGAGGAAAAAGTCGACTACGTTTGTATGGAGAGAGCGCCGGTACTCTTTCACCTTAACCATAGCCAGGAATCGAACCTGTTAATTCTGCAAAAAAATGTATATTTTATATCAATCGACAGATAAGTTGATAGAATACTAAAATACTATTTTTGGGTGCCGTAGGTACAGTCGGCTGCATAATTGCAGCCCCCGCTAGAGTTCAAAAATTACTATTACAAAAATAATAGACTAACAAAAAATGTATAAATAAATAAATATAAATATTGCAGGACATTCCACACATCGCCACCTAGCCCTAAGCTAAGTAACTACACTTGTGTTATGGGTGCTAGACAACTCATATACTACTTATATACTTTTCTTTAGTAAATATATACTTATAATACATAGAAACAACCAGACCACAGACAAATATCTAAGCATAAATACTTGTCTGAGGCGGGAATCGAACCCGCAACACTGTGTTTGGCGGTCCGGCGTGGTGACCATTGTGCTAACTGGGTCGATAAAAGTATAAGAGTGAAAATTTTTATTTTGAGAAAATCTGTGGTGACATGGTGGTGACATACAGACAGACAGACAAAGTGATCTTATAAGGGTTCCTTTTTTACCTTTTGAGGTTCGGAACCCTAAGATCACTTTCTTGTCCGTCTGTCTGTCTATTTTTTTTAAAAGACCAATGATAAATATTGTACACTAGGTTTTGCACGCGACTTCGTCCGTGTAAAAGACGAAAACTTGAAGTACATTGGACGAAGGAATCACGTTAAATAAAAACATTTCCCCCATTTTCACCCCCTAAGGGGTTGAATTTCGAAAACTCCTTTCTTATCGGATGCCTACGTCATACAAAGAACACACCCTCCAAGTTTCAGGTCTCTACGATCAGAGGTTTAGGCTGTGCGTTGATCCGTCAGTCAGTCATTCAGGACAAAGCATTTTATATGCATAGATAAATACATGTTTGAGGCGGGAATCGAACCCGCACCCTTTTGCGATTCAAGCGGTTGCTCGCCCGAGACGTCACAGAGGCTGTCTTTATGCGGTAATTTTTAAAAGTCGACATAAAAAAGAAAAAGTAAAAAACAAAAAAACGCTGACACACAACTTTCAAATGCGATTTCTTTCGTCTGAGCTGTTAAATTTAATCCTCTTAAAGAAAGATTAAAATTCTTAATAAAAATCTTATTTCAAATAATAAGTGAATAAATATTTAGTCTAGTTGCGCTCTGCGGTTTCACCCGCGGATGTAGGTCAAAAGTCGTCGACAATTTTGACGGTTGTAGCTAATCCAAACTCTTTGATAGAAGCTTGAAGCGTAAACAATAATAAAAAATGTTTTTTTTTTCAGGCATAAAATTCCAAATCAAAAATATAACATAAGCTAAATAAAAATTAAATATACTTAGGTATAATAAAAAAATTGTATAAAATCAAAAACTTTAGTCTTAACATTGTCACTTATTTTAGAGATTAGCTACATCCACTTTCCTTTTATTGCGTTCCAACTTCCACCTTATTTTTATACCAAAATATCGAGCTAATGAACTAGTCAATGAATTAGGTTAGATTAGCTACATCCACTTCCTTTCCGTTACATCATATTTTTGTACCAAAATATTCGATCTAAAGAATTGGCTACATGACGAAAGTTTTGCTTCAAGTTTCTAACAAATAGGTTAGATTAGCTACATCCACGTCCCTTCCGTTACATCATATATTTGTACCAAAATATTCGATCTAAAGAATTGGCTACATGACGAAAGTTTGCTTCAAGTTTCTAACAAATAGGTTAGATTAGCTACATCCACGTCCCTTCCGTTACATCCTATTTTTGTACCAAAATATTCGATCTAAAAAATTGGCTACCTGACGAAAGTTTTGCTTCAAGTTTCTAACAAATATTTAGATTAGCTACATCCACTTTCCTTCACTTCACTTTACATGTAGGTGATGCAGGACGTACCTTTTACATGTAGCTAATATGTAAAGGGTGCGAAATTTTCAAACTAAGAGGTTTGATTAGCTACATCCACTTTCATTTCAATCTGTTACATCTTATATTTGTACCAAAATATTCGATTTAAAGAACTACGTACTTACAGCCCGCTAATCTTAGCTACATTTAGGTAATGTAGGAGGATGAACGCAGAGGTTTGATTAGCTACATCCACTTTCCTTCCGATACATCATATTTGAACTTATAAACTAGCTACAGTTCGCTAAGCTTAGCTGCATGTAGGATGGATAAGTTACATGTAAAAGGTACGCGATTTTCTTATGAAGAGGTTTGATTAGCTACATCCACTTTCATTTTAATCCGTTATATCATATTTTTGTATCAAAATATTATTTTTTGTTTGTTTTTGGTTTGTGCACTTAGCCAGTGTCAAGTTATATTTTGCATCAAATTGTGACCTGATTCTTAATAAATCGGGCCTAAGTTTGACGTACGTGTACCGTCTATTACAGACGTCACCGGAACGGCCTCAACGGAAGACCAGCGCTAGTGGAATGACTAGCATTTCGCTGAGTTGGGGTCCGTTTTGCAACAATTATTAGTAAATAGTTTTTAAGACTTTGTGATTTCTTATTTTGTTGCAAATAAATAATATTCTATTCTATTCTATTCTATTCGAACTAGCTAGAGAGCCCCCATTGCCACTCGTTATACAATGCAATTAGCTATGTCAATACAAACAACGTTGATTATACAGTTTCTAAGCTTAGGGATGGGACACGATCGATACAATCACCTTATCGATATCGATAAATCTATCCTATCCTACTAATATTATAAACTAGCTGCGCCCCGCGGTTTCACCCGCGTAAGTCCCGATCCCGTGGACATATTGGGATAAAAAGTATCTTATGTCCGTCTCCTGGCTCTAAGCTACCTCCCTACCAATTTTCACCCAAATCTGTTCTGCCGTTCTTGAGTTATAAGTGGTGTAACTAACACGACTTTCTTTTATATATATAGATGTGAAAGTTTGTCTTTTTGTATGTTTGTTACTTCTTCACTAAAACTACTGGACCGATCGTAATAAAACTCGGTATGTAGATAGCTAGAGACCTGGATTAGCATATTATAGGCTTTTTATTGGTAAAACCGGGGGGCGCAGCTAGTAAAATTATAAAGAAAGAATTTTTTGTTTTTACGTTTGTTAGGAATAGGCTCTGAAACTACTGGACCGATTTTGATGAAACTCGGTATGAGGATACATTGATTCATTGACCGTAACATAGGTTACTTTTTATCCTGATATTCCCACGGGATCGGGAGTTACCTGGGTAAATTATACTTTACTTTTTTTTATTGGCTTATACAAGGTTAAATTAAATAAATAAAAAAATTATAAAAAATTAAATTTATGAGAAAGTTATTTTGGGCTTCTTCTGTGTTCCTTAACAATCGAATTTTGTTCTACGTTCTACTTTTTTCGGAAATTTTGAGGTTATGTGAAGTCTTAGTAATAGGGTTTTACTATTTTGTTACGGTACCCTAAAACTTTTATGTAAATTAATTGTTAATGGTTGTAATTTATCGAAAAACAAGCGCAGCAGGGTGCAAATCAATAATCATTACCTTGAATGTTTTTAGTAATTTGTTAATAAAGTTCTATTTAATATAAATATTAAGTATTTAGGTTATGAGTTTTGTATGCAATAATCAATGATTCTAGCACCTCTTGCTGTGATTATTATGATTTATATTATGTTTATATTTGTATGTTTTAAGTGGTAATTATCTTTACTAATATTATAAGAGGAAAGATCTGTTTGTTTGTTTGTTACGAATAATCTCCGAAACTACTGGACAGATTAAGATGAAACTTTGTGTATGGATATATTGATTAATTGTCAGTAAAAACATTGTGAAACGAAGTTTCTTATCGCGCGTTGCGAAATAGGGCTAGACGGAAAGAATTAAGACCAAAAGCTGTAACGACACTTTTTGCTATAGTTGTAAGCCGTGCGGCGTGCGCGTGTTTCTCTGTCTCTCTCTCTCTCTCTCTCATAGAAAGCAAGCCAGTTTACTAAAATTGAGGCTACTGATTAAGTTTATATTACATTATATTTGTTAATAATAAAAAAAAATTATTATAACCTAAAAAAAATTACAATTCCTTCACTAATTAATCGAAAGGAACTTCGTTCCATCCGGGTGTCCCTTGACACCTCTCAAGTATTTTTTTTATATTTTAACCGTACGAAGAAGTATCATAGTATTCCTCGAACGCATCTTCGTTTCCCATCAGGTGAGATGACTTCAAAAACCAAGTTTGTGTAAAAAAAATGGGGACAACAGGGATAAATTTTAATTAATTTAATTGAGGTCCACTGTCCCCATAACAGGTACACCGTTAATGGTGTCCCCATTAACGGTGTACCTGTTAGGGATCAATTGTATTTATTTTTATTGAGTTCTTAAAGTTTTCTTAGAGTTTTTTTTAAATTACACTAAAACACTAAAAACATACACTAAAAAAATCCTTACCGCACAATTTATGCTCTATAAAAATTACTAGCTATTGCCCGCGACTTCACACGCGCTTCATAGTTTATTTTAGATACTAAAATCTTCTTCTTGAGCGTTCCTTTATTAAAAAACCGCATCATAATCCTTTGCGTAGTTTTAAAGATCTAAGCATACATAGGGACAGACAGCGGGAAGCGACTTTGTTTTATACTATGTAGTGATGAACCTGTGAATTTTTAAACAAAAGTATTTATTACATAAATAGGAATTCATCATTATAAATAGAAAAAGACACATATTTAACATTAATATTTTATTATTAATAATTTTTTTCATTTGTTTTTAATTTTTTTTATTTTTGTTGATGATTATGTAGTTTAAGACATGTTCTTATGTACTTTAAGTTAATAATTATTGTCTATGTTTTTAATGGATTGATTTAATTGAATAAATTTTATTTGTACATTTAACATTATAAATACAAATAAATGAAGTGACCAGTTAGTCAAATAACCCGCCCCTTATCGTACCCGGCGTAAAGGTTCCCATAATGCTAGAAGCATTGCCACGCTGAATGGCGATGGCTAACCTCTGCGCCAGAAACGAGCCGGAGCGGGACCTGTGAATTATATCGATAAAATATATCGACTCTATGTCCCATCCCTAATGCAATCGGTAAACTCCTGCACGAAGTAGATAATACGTTTAAATAGTGTTGCGATGCATCCAATCTGCATAATAATCGACTTTACAGACAAACATACACATTCATCTTTTTTAGTATAGTTACATTATTGGTTCTGTATGTATATTTTTAGGGTTCCATACTTCAAAAGGTAAAAAAGACCCCTTATAAGATCACTCTCTTATCTGTCTGTCTGTCCGGGAGCTCTCTCCATACCAACGTAGTCGACTGTTTTCTCCCTGGGACACTAGAGCTAATATTTTTATTCATATCCCCAAGCTAAGTAACTACACTTGTGTTATGGGTGCAAGACAACTCATATACTAATTATATACTTTTCTTTTGTAAATATATACTTATAATACACAGAAACAACCAGACCACAGACAAATATCTAAGCATAAATACGTGTCTGAGGCGGGAATCGAACCCGCAACCCTGTGTTTGGCGGTCCGGCGTGGTAACCATTGTGCCAACTGGGTCGTCGAATCGTCCAAATTCGTACGATTTGAGAACTAACTTCTTCTTAAAATAATATCAATTCGTATGGTTCCAATTTGTCACCATGCTGCAACGATAATAGTACATTACGATATAAGTGTGGTAAATTGATCTTTGCATAGAGGCGGTTTATGACGCGCGAGCGGCAGCGAGCGTGTTATAGAAGCCAAGATGCAAAGATCAATTCCACACGTGTATCGTACGACGTTTTTTATCACAGTTGCGAATAAAAGAAAAGACTTGAAAAGAAAACAAAATAATAATTAACAAAACATTTGTGATAACTCTATGTTTACATTTTTTTAAGGCAATATTTTTTTGTTAATTATGCTCCGGAAAGCCCAGGCTAAAGACTTTTAACCTATACATCCTCGTGTGACATACATTATTTTTTAGGGTTTTTCTATTTGTTTTTGCGTCGGGGGTTAAGAACAAAATACAATGGTACGGAAAAACAATATATTTAAGTAAAGAAAAAACAAAAAAAAACAACTCAGTTTTTAATCGTTTTCTAAGTCATTATCACGTAAAATTTTCGTTCGTAAACCGACTTTAGAGACAACCATTTTTGCTAGCTAAAAAACTCTTTGGTACCTACCTTTTCGGGATAACTTTATAGCACTAGGTTGGTAATGTAAAACGCACGCGTGCATAAAATGTTGGATTGTGAGCCTAAAAGCCGTTGAATAAGATCCACTTTATGAGCAACTGTGATAAAAAATATTTAATATTGTAATAGTTTATACTTAACTATTATTTTTTGCAAATATCTTGCACATGTTTTTTTTAAGCTTTTCTTTAAGGGCCATACGCCAAAGACCTTGGTACACAGTCTACTAAATAGTTACTACAGGCACCGGTCGCCTTCGTTGGTGAAAATTGTTGATTGTTAAGAATGTGTCTTGTTTTTCTCAAAAGTGCTGAGATGGAATCGTAGGTGAGATCTTTACCGACATTATGGTGTGACTTTGAGCCAAAACTTCCCTATAGTTTTTAAGCTATCCTAAAATCTATATATATAAAAGAAAGTCGTGTTAGTTACACCACTTATAACTCAAGAACGGCAGAACAGGTTTGGGTGAAAATTGGTAGGGAGGTAGCTTAGAGCCAGGAGACGGACATAAGATACTTTTTATCCCAATATGCCCACGGGATCGGGACTTACGCAGGTGAAACCGCGGGGCACAGCTAGTTAAGAATAAAACTAGTCTACCTTTGAAATGACAAGGAATTTTCGTCTCAAATTACCCCAAAACATCGATAAAGATCTCACCTACAACTCCATCTCAGCACTTTTGAGAAAAACAAAGCACATTCGTTACAATCAACAATGTTAGTTGTAAGCGACGGGTATTTCTGGCGCGTTGGGTTTGGCAGTATAAGCAGCCATAACTTGCAATGTAGGTACATATACAGGGTGTGGCGTAATGAGTGGACAATAGGGTACAAGAAAAAACCTGCGGGTAGGGGCCATTGTGGCGGTTCAGAAAAATATTTGTTATGCTCAGTAAAAGTGCCTCGGTTTTCGAGATATTCGACATTTTCGAAATTTAAGAAATATTTCACCCTTCGTCACTATTTTTGGCGCCAAGACTGCAAATGATTTTTTTTTTGTGATTTGTGTGTATGTTCGGGTGGAATCTTGCAACATAATTTTGATCCACTTCCCAATTACTAATTGATCTGAAATTTTCCATACATGTGTAAATCGGGTGACAATGCAATATTATGATGACTTGGTGCTGATCTGATGATGGACCTGGAAGGTGGCCATAGGAACTTCGCAATGAAACGACACAACCTCATCGAGTTTGGACTCGTTAGAATCGTCTTGACGAGTAATTTGTTTTTCAATGGTAACCAGGGTCTGATGGTTGGAGATGGAATAAAGATTATAGAAGATTATTACGATAATAGTCGGAAGTGTTCTAAGCTATGTTTGATCAAAATCGGTTAAGCCGTTCAAAAGTTATATGCAATATTCCTTTTCGGGGGTTGTATAATTTGTTTGACAAGTCTTTTAAAAGTCTTTTGCCTGCCCTTTCGGGAGCACAATAAAAAAAACAACAAATATTTTGTGAACTTTTTATTATTTCAAGTCTTGTCTTTTATTCGCAACTGAGATAAAAAACATCGTACGATACACGTGTGGTTTGATCATTCCATCTCGGCTTGATAAACGTCATAAACCGCCTCTATGCAATGATCAATTTACCACACTTATATCGTAATGTACTATTATTTAGTTGCACGGTCACTTTTTGAACTTCAATTTCGCCTCTACTATTGTTGCCTAGTTATGGGGGTGGAGTCGTGTGCTGAACATAATGGTCGTTAAATATTGGTATTATGATGTAAATGTTGTTAAATATTTTATTACAACGATTCGCTTTTAAAAAGACATTTATTGGATTTTAGTTACGTCTCTATTGGCTTTGTTATTCACGTGGAATTAGATTTCGAAGGATCCTGATCCCTGAGGCACCTGTTATCAGAACTCCCAATTTTTGACGAGATATCATCCATTAAATTGATGGAACACCTGCATTTACAAAAAAGTGTCATGTTCCGGCACCATGACGTATCATAGTATACGTCACGCGTTTCGTTTGTTTAATAATAGTATCGCTCATCTGGGCTTGTGTTATGGTGACAAGTGACGAATAAAAGACTTTAAAGTAGGAACAAACAAAAAAATCTAATTTTTTTTATAGTTTTCTTATGACGTTATCACGTAAAATTTTCGTCCGTAAACTGACTTTACAGACAACCATTTTTTTTATTAAATTAACATTTTAGATTTCGTAAAATAAAACAAAACCAATCATCAACCAACATCAATCATTGTGTCTTTGCATTTAAGTTTTTGCAATGTGTTGTTATAGTGGTAACAGAAATACATAATCTGTGAAAATTTCAACTGTCTAGCTATCACGGTTCATGAGATACAGCCTGGTGACAGGCAGACGGACGGACAGCCAAGTCTTAGTAATAGGTTCCCGTTTTTACCCTACGGAACCCAAAAAAATAGTTTTCGAATTATAATTTCTTGGAGTTTTGGCGGGAAGGAGTTAACAACACGTCATGCTGCAGTTTTATTTTCATGAAACTTAGTTGTAACCCGAGTTGAATTGTATAATTCTGGTGGTATGTTATTCAATTTAGTTCTGTGAAAGTGCACAAGTGTAGTGAAAGTAAAAATCAGTGTCAAACATGAAGTTTTCTCGTTGCCTCCAAATCTCCTATTAAGGTTATGGTAAACTTGCCACCGCTTTACTATAGCCCCTGACTTGACGGACTATGACGACTTTGACTGTTTTGAAACACTGTAGGCCCGATTTATGAACAATCGGGTCATAATTTAATGCAAAATATAACTTGACACTGGCTAAATGCACAAGCCGTGCGAAACCATAATTAGTACAAAAAAAATTCTTATTTAGTACAATAAAGCTTATTTATATCTTTCTTAAACTCCAAGGTGTGGATTGAAAACTATTACCAGTTATGGAAACAATCAATTTAGTTTTTTTATGTTTTCTCTAATTTGAAACGTTTATACAGACACACAGTACATACGTATCACTTGTTTATGTAAATTTTATTAGTGTTCTCTATACATAATATTGGATGGGTGTTAGATAGGTGACTAGCTGTTTCAATTGTGTTTGCTTGAGATTTGAAAAAATTAAATTATCTTATATCTTTAAATGAGCAATTCTTGTATATATATATATATATAATTGGAATCTCGGAATCAGCTCCAACGATTTTCATGAAATTTGGTATATAGGGGGTTCGGGGGCGATAAATCGATCTAGCTAGGAATCATTTTTAGAAAATGTCATTTTATTCGTGTTTTATCGAAACTTACTTTTTTTTATCTGAAAAATATGACTCTTCCTGACATCTATTGGCGAACTACTAATACTATTTTTTGTGAGCAATAAAGTTATACCAGCAGATGGCGTTGTTAAGTAACACGAAGTCAATGAGTGTTTGCTTTGAGGTTAGACTAAGTAAAAAAAAAAGTACCGAGCAAAGTTCGGTCATCCAGGTACTGGTTATTTAACTAAAAAAAGTACACATTTTCTTACAAATTAATTTCCCGCCAAACTGCAAAGTGCAGTTTGTTGGCGGGCTAATTGCTTTGGTTACCTTGTCAATAACATGACGCACTACGGGAACGTGAGCGATAACGTCACACTTTTTTGTGAGTGTGTTCATCGATTAATAAGACGTTATCACGTCAAAAAAAATAGATGTTTCTTCCTCTTAAAAGGTAATTATTGTAATTAATCACATAAATTCAAAAGTTTGTTTATTTTATTTTGTTCCAACTAACTTTATCGATTTTGATGAAAATCGGCATGATGGTAGTTTAGGGTATGAAGAAGGACATAAGATGCTTTGGATCCCGAAGTTCCCGCGGGATCGGGACTCGAGAGAAACCACAGGGTGCAGCTAGTCGGACAATATTAAGTTGAGAAATGAGCTATTTTTAATAAGTAACTTGTAACTTAATAACTTGTCTTCATGTTAAAACAATTCAAAATGGACGCTCGGACTCCATTCTGAGAAAAAAAAGAAGAAAAAAAGACGTGTCACAAGCGTTAATGCCAGTGTCACGTTTGGGCTTATTGGCTCTTCACTAGTGATGGGGTGTTTGTCGATAAATTGAGATATTGATGTCGATAAAACAATGTCATTATTTGATAGACAAAAAGCGTTCAGGGGCAAATATGATTTAAACACCTTTTTTATCACAGTTGCTCATAAAGTGGATCTTATTCAACGGCTTTTAGGCTCATAATGTCATAATCCAACATATTATGCACGCGTGCGTTTTACATTTGCCAACTAGTGCTATAAAGTTATCCCGATAAGTTAAATACGTATCTTACTGCTAATTACATGTTAGGTAGGTGAAACATTATTAATTTATCTGGGTTATACTGTTTTGATGTATGAAAAAGGTAGATACCAAAGAGTTTTTTAGCTAGCAAAAATGGTTGTCTCTAAAGTCGGTTTACGAACGAAAATTTTACGTGATAATGACTTAGAAAACGATTAAAAATTGAGTTGTTTATTTTTTGTTTTTTCTTTACTTAAATATATTGTTTTTCCGTACCATTGTATTTTGTTCTTAACCCCCGACGCAAAAACAAATAGAAAAAACCCTAAAAAATATTGTATGTCAGACGAGGCTGTATAGGTTAAAAGTACCCCGTAAATAACCCGGTATATTAAACATGCAGCACGGACGGTCTCCACTCTGGATTCAGCCCGCCCGGTCTAAGGTAAATGATCCCTAGGGTATCGATAGTGCGTGTCCCATCACTAGTTCTAGTTCTAATATTGACATATCGATTCGGAAAGGGTCAACAGCTCACAATTTGTAATGTATGTGTGGAGGGACCTTAATTTAGGCGGTGAAGCTCTTGTCTTCGGTGAAGTAGAGGGCACGATTCTCTTGTACAAAGACAAAGACTACCGAGTGTGGTAAATTGATCAATTGATCACAGAACGCAACCCTCCGTGCGCTAGTCCGACTCGCACTTGGCCGGTTTTATTATGTTTTTATTTCATAAACTAGGCTAAGGAGTTTTGGCGGGAACGAGTTAACAGCATGTCGTTCTGCAATTTTATTTTCATGAAACTTATTTGTAACCCGAGTTGAATTGTATAATTCTGGTGGAATGTTATTCAATTTAGTTCTGTGGAAGTGCACAAGTGTAGGGAAAGTAAAAATCAGTGTCAAACATGAAGTTTTCTCGTTGCCTCCAAATCTCCTATTATAGGTTATGGTAAACTTGCCACCGCTTTACTATAGCCCCTGACTTGACGGACTATGACGACTTTGACTGTTTTGAAACACTTTAGGCCCGATTTATAAAAAATCGGGTCATAATTTGATGCAAAATATAACTTGACACTGGCTAAATGCACAAGCCGTGCGAAGCTGCAATCAATAGAAAAAAAAACTGGGCTTATATAGCTCTCATTACAAGACGTAGAACTCCAGAATCGTGCCCCTGGAGTACTTTCATTAAAGACCGGTTCCGGACTCACACTATTGAAACCATCACATTTAGTTAATGACGTTGTTTTGGGATGTTTTAACCGACATGAGAAGAGAAAGGTCATGTGTTTTGGTCAAATTATAAAATAAAAATAAATATTACAGGACATTCCGCACATCGCCATCTAGCCCCAAGCTAAGTATCTACACTTGTGTTATGGGTGCTAGACAACTCATATACTACTTATATACTTTTCTTTTGTAAATATATACTTATAATACATAGAAACCACCAGACCACAGACAAATATCTAAGCATAAATACATGTCTGAAGCGGGAATCGAACACGCAACCCTGTGTTTGGCAGTCCGGCATGGTGACCATTGTGCCAACTGGGTCGTCAAATTAAAACATAGAAACCCGATGGTACTTGAAAAGAACCTTTTCAAATGGAAAATTAAACAAATTCTACTCAAGGTTTTCAAATGTTTGAGTAGTTTTTCATAAGGTGAAAATTTGATAGCGTTAACTTCTCCCGATAGATTTTTTTTGTAAATTGAGCATACATAGTTATTTTTTTTTTATTTTTTTTTTATTTTTTTTTTTATTTTATTTTTTTTACTTTTCATTTGTAAACTTTATTTCGTTATTAATAATATAAAAAGACATACACATTTAATATTATAAATACAAAAATTAATTACCAGTTAGTCAAATAACCCGCCCCTTATCGTACCCGGCGTAAAAGTTTCCCATAATGCTAGAAGCATTGCCACGCTGAATTTATTATTATATGTATATGTTTCTTACACCACACGACCTACCAGTTAAGCTAAACAGACCTTCTCCATCCTAAGGTTGCCTGGAAGAAATCGCTTTAAGCGATAAGGTCGCCTGTTTGTACAATTTCGTAGACAATAAAGCTTTCTCGTCCTTTTTGTTATTTCCAATGTTTTGTGTGTTGTACAAATAAAGTGTTTATCTATCTATCTTTTTAAAATTATTTTACGGTAGGTTTATCGTAAAAACTATAATGACTAGCAACACGAAACTTTTGTCAATCATTGACGTATTTCATTTATGAATCATCAATTTAATTAAAAAACGGGCATCGTGCAGCGCCCGTGGAAACGGAAGATAGCGCTGAACCTATACAGGATTATTGGTAATTATACTAGCAATCCGTTGTGGGCTACTTTGAAGTCGGTTCAAAAAACCCCTATGCGTAAAAGCCCAAACAATAATTAATATTCGAAAATCACAGGTAGGTAAATTAGAGAAAACAAAACTTAAAATAAAAACACAGGAAACAGAGGGAACATAAATCGTTCGTCACCTGCGTACGC
Source organism: Idaea straminata (assembly GCA_951213275.1). Classification (NCBI taxonomy): domain Eukaryota; kingdom Metazoa; phylum Arthropoda; class Insecta; order Lepidoptera; family Geometridae; genus Idaea; species Idaea straminata. Next base: position 549,468 of record OX577875.1, on the reverse strand, counting down.
GCATCACTGACGACTGATTTATATCTCTTTCTATCTATTTATAGATGAGAGAATAATGATAAGTAAATACTTTGACGGCCCAGTTGGCACATTGATCACCATGCCGGACTGCCAGACACAGGGTTGCGGGTTCGATTCCCGCCTCAGACATGTATTTATGCTTAGATATTTTTCTGTGGTCTAGTTGTTTTTATGTATTATAAGTATATATTTACAAAAGAAAAGTATATAAGTAGTATATGAGTTGTCTAGCACCCATAACACAAGTGTAGTTACTTAACTTGGGGCTAGATGGCGATGTGTGGAATGCAGCATTTATTTATTTACTAGCTTTTGCCTGCGACCTCGTTCGTAGAAGTCGAAAATAAACCAAATAATCACGTTGTCCATACAAACTTTAAACCCCTTTTACACCTCCTATGGGGTAGAATTTCGAAAAATCTTTTCTTATCGGATGCCTACGTCATACAATAAACACCCTCCAAGTTTCAGGTCTCTATGATCAGCGGTTTAGGCTGTGCGTTGATACGTCAGTCAGTCATTCGGGACAAAGCATTTTATATGTATATATTTTCTTATTCTTTTAGTTGTTCTATTAGTTTTTAAAAACCTTTTAGTGACCCTTTTTACCCGCTTGTACCTTAAATACTGATACACGATAAATATTTTGTGGAGGTAGTTGGTGGTGTGTACCTCCAAAGGGAAGATCTTCCACCGGGCAGGTGTTATACCCGGTAGGCCGCCCACCAACGATGTCTCGTTGGAACTTGTATATGAGCTAATGAAAACTTCGCTTACGCGATCTAGGAACTTCGATCGGCTTAGTGGCTCCATCTGTTGGTGGCGATGTGAAGTGTCACAAATTGAATAGTGTCTCAATGTTTTTGTAATGTTTTTATTTGAATAGTGTTTACTTTAAATTATTAACTCTATTATCCTTGTTACTGATAATTACACAAAATATTTTAAATTTCAATGTTTCGGAACGAAAATAATTATGGCTGACTAGAGAGATTTAAATGTTAATAGAGGTGACATTAATACATTTTTCATTCAAAAATATTGGAAAAGGGAAAATTTAGAATTGGTAACATTAATTTACCTAATTTTGATCATTTACCTTTTTGTGAAATTTAATTTTGATTTTATTTCTTCTATTTATTATTATTTTATTTGATATTTAATATTGACAGATTTTATTTTACATTTTGATTGGTTTTTTATTATTAGTTTTGATTTAAATTTGTTGATTTTAGTATTTTTGATTATTTATTTTAAATTATTGTAATGGTTTGATTATCTGAAATAAATTAATTGAATTAAGACTTTTCTTAAAAAAGAATTCGTTCCAATAACCTATATTTATATCTATATACTAATATTATAAATTGGAAAGATTTTTTTTGTTTATAACGAATAGGCTCTGCAGCTACTAGTCCGATTTTGATGAAACTTGGTATGAAGATACATTGATTCATTAGGAATAACATAGGGTATTTTTTATCCCGATAGTCCCACGGGATCGGGAGTTACCCGGGTGAAATACTGGTAGTGTAATTTAAAATGAGAAGGTTTATTTAGAACAAAATTAAAATTCTCCCGGTCATGGACAGGTTAACCCCATGAGTTTCTTGTGCCTTCTTCTCATTGGTGGGCGCGTTCCGAAGGCACACATCTTAACTTAGTTTTTAAGACGTCGCTAAGTGATCTTGGACCTAGGTATTAAGTATCCAAAAGAAATAAAGAATTTTGACTTTGACTTTCCTTTAGACGCAAAACACCACCTTTACGAAAAATGTCGAACTCGCAAAATACTACTTACACAAAATACCAACTACGCATAACACCAACTTCGATTTAAGCAAAATACCAACTACGTATAACACCAAGTTTAATTTAGAAACAACTTAAGTGGGTAAATCCGTGGGGCGTAGCTAGCATATAGAAATATGATGATAGCTAAATTTATGTGTGAAATAATCGATATATCTCATAAAAACTCTAGTGAAACGTGTTTGTAAATGTTTATGTCGGTGATAAAAGCTCGAATCGCTTTTTAAATTGGTATATTCTATATCGCTTGCATAGATAATACGTATCTGATAACAGGCCTTTTGATGCATATAGGGCCAAATACGCAAAAGGCTAATACATACATTTTTGGCGTATCGCGTATTTAGATTCGACAATTTGTGAATAATGTCATTAAATAGCCAAATACGCAAAAGGCTAATACATACATTTTTGGCGTATCGCGTATTTAGATTCGTCCATTCGTGAATCATGTTATTAAATAGCCAAATACGCAAAAGGCTAATACATATATTTTTGGCATATCGCGTAAAGGTTCGTTCACAAAAACCTTACCTCCTCCACCCTACCCTTCACCTTCCTAAACTTCTTGTCCATCCAAAGGTTGCCTGGAAAAGATTGCTTTGAACGATAAGGCCGCCCTTTGTTTAATGTTATTTGAAAATGGTGTTTACAATAAAGAATTTATCTATCTATCTAAACCTTGATATTTTTCGCAAAAATAACGATATTTATAATTTTAACTTAAGAAATAAGGATGATTTGACCGTGCCCGGTAGTAGGCTCCGGAAAATAAATGGGTCGTTTGAATGAATAAATTACCTAAAGATGTAAATGACATATCCATTAATAGATTTAAAAAAATTATAAAGCATAAATTGTGCAGTAAGACGTACTATGATACTTGATAAGCACACATGGACGTGATTTCGACCTTTGTGAGCATGCTCACAAAAGACCCCATGAGTTTCTTGTGCCTTCTTCTCATTGGTGGGCGCGTTCCGAAGGCACACATCCTAACTTAGTTTTTAAGACTATTCAAAGTGAACCTATGTACTGTACATGATTTTAAAAAATGATTCGTGAATGACCATGTTAGTAAATAGCCAAATACGCAAAAGATCAATACAAACTTTTTTTTTGGCGCCTTACTACCGATGAATCAATAAATTAAGTTTCATTTAAATCGGTCCAATAATTTCCAAACCTATTCCTTACAAACAAAAACATCTTTCCTATTTATTATGAGTGTAGATGTAGACTGAGGCTCATAGATGAAAATGCGGTTTAAAATTTTGTAGAAAACCCTAAAACCTTCCCAAATCTTGTAATAAATTACCTCCCTTATGATTTACAACGGTGTGCCACAAGGTAGTACCCTAAGACCCATGCCTTTCTAATTATACGTTTACGACTTGCGTCCCGCAGTTTTAACTTAAACGGAATATTTCGAATACCAGTGAAGATCTGTTGGACTCTGGGAAAAATAATGGGAAAACTTCGAACAAAAAAGCCATGTTTGCAAGGAGGTTAGGTTCTTGAAGTTCCTATATGTGTAATGGCGTCATATGCTGATGTAGAAAATGTAAAACACGTGACTTTAAGCTTATACCTTTTTTCCACATCTAGTTCATAAAATACTATCATTTTTATTGTAATCTATAAAAATTAAGAATTTTATTATATTTTTTTAAGTTATTCTTTTTTACGCACGTTATGAAAAACTGATAGGAGTAAAATTTTAAGGTGCGCAACACAAAAGTCATTATGTTGCAGCTGCGCAACCCAAAAGTAAAACAGATGGAAGCTCTCCGCAAAATGAACATCAGACGGACGGACAGACGGCCGTATAACTTCTAGAAGTATAACTTCTCACGCGCGTACACGCACCCACTTTTTGTAAAATAACGGATTTTAAACTACCATACCAACTTATACTTTTGTTGGCATCTGTCATATTTTCATTATAAAAATACTGGCATTCAAAATATAAACAGATAGAGCCGGATTTCTAAAAACCAGACCATAATATAATGCAAAATAAAACTTGACACTGGCCATATGCACGACCCATACTAAGCCACTAATGTTGTAAAATAAGACAAAAGGAAGCACGTCAAAGTGGTATAAAGCTTGAATACCACCTAAGCAGTAAGTTGTTTAACTTTTTGTTTGTCTGTTGAACGATATGAAGTTGTTAATATTGCAGAGAACGGCAGATGTGTTAAGGGGAAAAGGTATTTAATAGGGAAATAATTAATAAAAAATATATTGCAGGACAATCCTCACAGCGCCATATAGCCCTAAATTAAGCAATGAAGCTTATGTTTTTTGTTTATTAATTATGGCTTCGCACGACTTGTGCATTTAGCCAGTATCAAGTTATATTTTGCATCAAATTATGACCCGATTTTTCATAAATCGAGCTCAAAGTGTTTCAAACAGTCAAAGTCGTCATAGTCCGTCAGTCATCTAGCAAGCAAAGTCGGCTATAGTAAAGCGGTGGCAAGTTTACCATAACCTTAATAGGAGATTTGGAGGCAACGAGAAAACTACATGTTTGACACTGATTTTTACTTTCACTACACTTGTGCACTTTCACAGAACTAAATTGAATAACATTCCACCAGAATTATACAATTCAACTCGGGTTACAACTAAGTTTCATGAAAATAAAACTGCAGCACGACATGTTGTTGACTCGTTCCCGCCAAAACTCCGAAGCTTACGTTATGGTGGTCTGAGAACGGATACACAATTATACAGGGTTATTGGTAATTATACGGGCAAGCCGCTGAGGGCTACTTCTCTGCCATTAACAAACAAATTTTGTACCACGACTTTTGGAAATACGAAAAAAATTGAGGTTAGGTTTACCTGAAAATCAGCTGTTCCATACACGGAGATGTCATTAACCTTAAAATTTTACTTATTTTTTAAGTTTTATCTACTGTTCTTAGTCTGAATGAGCTTTGTTTTGAAAAATCTGGTGTTTTTCGAATTTACCTGTTTGTTTTATAGTTACACCCAGACCAAAAACAAATACTTTACGTGAATACCTTCTTGTTTGAGGCGGGAATCGAACCCGCCACCTCGTGCCTCGCCGAGAGGTCGTCGATACGACCAAATTATACTTCTTTGGCACCATTAAAAAATAGTTTTTAATTGCAAGCTAATAATTACAATAAAATAATAAAAGGACTGAAAAAGGAGTCAACTAAGTCAATAAAGTTCAGTTTAATTTGAAAAATTAAATAAGCTGTTTAGCGGGCAGCTTCAACCTGTTATTTTTGAATAATAAAATTTCTGCAATGGAATGTTTGATACGTTTGACCAAAGTTAATAAAACGAATTAAATAACTTTAAAAAAATATTGTGTCTTCTGTGTGTATCTGTACTTCTGCCTTTATGCTAATCTGTCCTTCTGCTAATCTGGGATTTTGCTATTCCGGGATTTTGCGAATCTGTCCTTCTGCTACAGAGACACTTTTGTGTTACGCAGCTTCAACATTTCACTTTAGTGTTACAGTGATGCGAGCTCATCTTAAAATTTTACACTCGTATTTTTTTTCGCGCCTAAAGAAATATAACTTCAAAAATGGTAAATAAAGAAAAAATAATTTGGTGTAAGAATATGTTCCCCTTAACAAGTCATTATCGCCCACGCGCAGCTCGTAAACATTTTGCTGCGCGCGCGCATCCGACACAACCGTTGATTGTATTACGAGATTATATTATAAGAAAGGGAACAAACAAATATGGTGAATTTTTTACATGGGCCAGGGCTATTTCCTAAAAAGAAAGCGTAAAATTCTGAAAAGAGTTGCGTGCCCGATTTTGACAAAAATTAAGGTGAATGGGTACCGGCGCTCTCTCCATACAAACGTAGTCGACTGTTTCCTCCCTAGATAATGATTAATGACACTTGCACAAATATTTTTATGCAATAAAACCATTTTTTTTGTTTGTTTTTGAAATCTTAATTTCTATGATAGTTAGAAAATGAAAAAACCAAAACATAGTCATGGCAGTTATATGTTTTATGCCACAAAAATATTTGCTCTAGTGTCATTATCCAGGGAAAAACAGTCGACTACGTTTGTACGGAGAGAGCCCCCGGTACCCTTTCCTCTTAAAAGTGCATCATTAGATTTTTGAAAAGTTCATTACCCTAGCCTGGAATCGAAACTGTTCATTTTTTTAAGAATTGTGACCCTATATTTTTGGACCAATAGTGTCGCTAATAGAGATCAATTCCTGGAAACATGCAGGTAGTATGACAAATTAAAAGAATTAGCTTATTTTGTCTCTTATGGTTTAGGATGTAAAAAAAATCACGTTTCATAACTCATACTCCGAAAGTAGGTCTAAAGATGCCTAAACAGCGTGTAGAAAGAAAAACTTTCAGCCCTAGGGAAAATCGCTTTCACTGACAGCTGTCATGTCAAATTATGGCTTCGCGCGGCTTGTGCAATGTGCTTGTAGCCAGTATCAGTATCATTACGCATTAGGAACTTCAAAAACCTAACCTCCTTGCTTTAGGTAACACCAAAGAATAACAATTATGGCTTCACACGGCTCATGCATACTGCCAGAGGTAGTATGGAGTATGGAGTCTCTCATTCACTCTCGTTATTATGAAGAATTTTATGTATTATTCGTAATGAAAATCACAGTGTTTACCTCGGGTAAAAGACTCATTAAGTACCTCGAACTATTAGCCTCGCCAAACTCCGTCTCGGGACTCAATGAGTGACTTTCACACCTAGGGTAACAATACTATTGTATAAACAAACTTACAAACTCACAATCTATACACAACAACACTTTAACAACGAAACAACATAAATTTCAACAATTTAAAATAAATAAATAAATATTACAGGACATTCCACACATCGCCATCTAGCCCCAAGCTAAGTAACTACACTTGTGTTATGGGTGCTAGACAACTCATATACTACTTATATACTTTTTCTTTTGTAAATATATACTTATAATACATAGAAACAACCAGACCACAGACAAATATCTAAGCATAAATACATGTCTGAGGAGGGGATCGAACCCACAACCCTGTGTTTGGCAGTCCGGCGTGGCAATAGGTGAAATACATTTTACTTATTGCTTATATTTACGCCTTAAAGATGTTAAAAATAAAATACCACTTCTGAACTGAGTTGATTGACAGACAGACGGAAATACTTTTGTTTGTCTTCATATTACAGACTAGCTTACGCACACGGCTTTATCCGAGTAGGGTTTGAATTTTTCAAAATCCTTTCTTATCGGATGCCTACGTCATACAAAGAACACAACCTCCAAGTTTCAGGTCTCTACGATCAGCGGTTTAGGCTGTGTGTTGATCCGTCAGTCAGTCAGGACAAAGGATTTTATATGTATAGAAGAACATGCAGCGAAGACCATCAAAAATCATTAAAGCTATTAGCATCACCCTACGGTTTCGCCCGCGTAAGTCCCGATCCCGCGGGAATTTCCGGATCAAAAGTATCATATGTCCTTCTCCATCCTAAACTATCACTATGCCGATTTTCATCCAAATCGATACAGTCGTTTGACCGTGAGAAACTCAATTGTCATTAAAAATCGCGAATTCAAAGCTCGCGGCACAATTTTTGAAAATGCATTTTGAAAACAAACAACGACTGAAAGTAGCGCCATCTAGACTAGCGTATTATACGTCCCAACTGTAAGAACTCCCTTTGATAAATTGGCGGACAGACAGACAGCAAGTCTGATTTATGTGCAAGGGGCGCTTGCATAGCGGTATCGGTTAAGCCATTATTAAAAGGATTTTCTAATATTGGACAACATGGTTGGACGTTGCTGTCCCGATTAGATCGGGTCCGACGTCCAATTTTGAATAAAGGCGAGTTGGACTCCCGCACGAAGGGTTCCCCCGGATCTACGATAGCAATGGGGGTTCCTCAAGGATCCCTATTAGGACCTTTCCTGTTCTTAGTTTATATAAATGACTTACCTTACCTTGTAAGGGACAACCATGGGATAGTGTTGTTCGCAGATGACACCTCCTTGGTGTTCAAGGTTAAAAGGCGTCAGTCGAACGTTGACGATGTGAACAATGCTCTCTCTAGAATAGTTGATTGGTTCAATTCCAATCATTTATTACTGAATGGATCCAAAACTAAATAAATTCGGTTCACACTTCCAAATGTAAAACAAGTCAAGCTGTAAAAATTAATGATGAGGAAGTTGAATTAGTCAGTAACGCTGTCTTTCTAGGTATAACTTTAGATCCTAAATTGATTCTTGGAAATCCTTGAAAATTTTCAATTTTACGGCGATTGTAAATAAAAATCAAGTACAAAATTTATATTTTCATAAACCTTACATCAAATCCCATAAGGTAGTACAGATGGTTTTTGACTAAAATAGATGTTAGTCTTTTAATTACATAAAACAGTTAAAAATTCCATTTCGCGGCGCGCGGGGGAAAGAGATAGAGTCATGGCGCGGCGCGCGCGTGGGACAGGGATAGGGGTTTTCAGGTACTTCACCCTAAGTAGTTTTCCATACTTTACGAAATATTGAAACGAAGTACCTTATGGCGCGTTGCGAAAGGGGGCTAGACGGAAAAAATTAAGACCAAAAGTTGTAACGACACTTTTTGACGATCCAGTTGGCACAATGGCACCATGCCGGACTGCCAAACACAGGGTTGCGGGTTCGATTCCCGCCTCAGACAAGTATTTATGCTTAGATATTTGTCTGTGGTCGTATTATAAGTATATATTTACAAAAGAAAAGTATATAAGTAGTATATGAGTTGTCTAGCACCCATAACACAAGTCTAGTTACTTAGCTTGGGGCTAGATGGCGATGTGGGGAATGTCCTGTAATATTTATTTATTTACTTGTTATTTAATTACCTGTACTTATTGAAGTAGTTTTCCCTATTTCCCTATTTTGATTTTATTACAATTCCTTCACTAATGAATCGAAAGAAACTTCGTTCCATCCGGGTGTCCCTTGACACCTCTCAAGTTTCTTATTTTCTTAAGGCGCGTGGTACTTACTCTATGTAAGTACCCCGCGCCTTAAAACATTATGTCACATACATAACACTGCAATTTCTAAGTCGGGTTTAGATTTATCAACTGCGCAATATTGTTAAAAGATATTTGAGCGGTGTTGGTCAAGTGGTTGATACTTCGACTTTCATTCTGAAGGTCGTGGGTTCGAATCCCGGCCGTGCACCAATGGATTTTTCTATAAGATCATGTTGATTATTATTTTACACTAGCTGCGCCCCGCGGTTTCACCTGCGTAATCATTTTCTGCGCAACTTTCTTAATTTTTTCTTTCACAAAAACCTTCTCTTGACAATATCAAAGTCAACAAAAAAAGAATTGGCCAAATTGGTCCAGGCGTTGTTGAGTTATGCGCTTACCAACACATTTTGCGATTAATTTTTATATTATAGAAGAAGATTACTAGCTGCGCCCCGCGGTTTCACCCGCGTAAGTCCCGATCCCTTGGGAATATCGGGATAAAAAGTAGCCTATATGTAAATCCAGGTCTCCAGCTATCTATATACCGAATTTCATTGCAATCGGTTCAGTAGTTTTAGCGTGAAGGAGTAACAAACACACACACACACACACACAAACTTTCACATTTATAATATTAGTAGGATTTTGTTCGTAGTGTCAAAATAGATATAGACCAAGATCCCACCTACCGCTAAACCTTCGTGATTTTATAAATGCTACTCCATAGTGGCTTGGAGAGTTATTAGGTAGCGAAGTTCGAAACCGTTTTTACAAAAAAAAGCCAATCGTACCAATCGATAATCATGCTAATAGCCAGACAGTTTCAATAGTTCCAACACCTGCCCGACCACAGAAAGATGATCGGCAAAGTTGTATAAAAAATATATAAATTAGCAATTTCCTTTCATTTTCAGGAATTGACGACCCAGTTGGCACAATGGTCACCATGCCGGACTGCCAAACACAGATTTGCGGGTTCGATTCCCGCCTCAGACAAGAATTTATGCTTAGATATTTGTCTGTGGTCGTATTATAAGTATATATTTACAAAAGAAAAGTATATAAGTAGATGAGTTGTCTAGCACCCATAACACAAGTCTAGTTACTTAACTTGGGGCTAGATGGCGATGTGTGGAATGTCCTGCAATATTTATTTATTTAATGTAGCATTATCGATTGGTACAAAAATATGGTTGTTTTTTTTTTTCAACATTAACAGGTTCGATTCTTGGCTTTGCTACCTGATAAGTCTCCAAGCCACTATTGTCTGAACTTCATAACTGCATAACCGTGTTGGAGGCATACCCTGAGTAGATCTCAGCTTTATAAAATCACGAAGGTCTTACGGTAGGTGGGATCTTGGTCTATTAGATCAAGGAGTCTGGTTGTACGGACTCCCTCGCTACTGACAAGTACAAGGGCGAAGGTACAGTCGGCTGCATAATTGCAGCCCCCGGTAGAGTTCTAAAATTACTATTATTGGAATATTTGTTTGATTAATTGATGAGTTAGAAGACTTTAAACTTCATCTATAGCAGGTGTCTAGAATCTTGCTCGTGTTGAAAACATTCTTATAACAGCCGTTTTGGAGCTCTACGGTGGGTCCGCAATTATGCAGCCGACCGTACCTAACGTATTGCCAAACACCTCGTTCACACGGGAACTAACAAGATTCAACTAACGAGATTAGCAAACATTGAATTAACACCTTTCTATTACATATTTACATTGATATCTTACTTTAAACAAGTGGGTGTTTTACTTAATATACCTACAGACCAACTGCGATAGGTCATTTATCGCCTTCCTCGATAAATGGTCTATCTAACACAAAAATATTTTTTCAAATTGAACCAGTAGTTCCTGAGATTAGCGCGTTCAAACAAACTCTTCAGCTTTATAAATTTTACTAGCTGCGCTCCGCGGTTTCACCCGCGTAAGTCCCGATCCCGTGGGAATATCCACATAAAAGTAGCCTAAAGCCTTACTCGATAAATGGACTATCCAACACAAAAATATTTTTTCAATTTGAACCAGTAGTTCCTGAGATTAGCGCGTTCAAACTAACAAACATCCTATTCTGCTTTAAGCGTGTACTAGCAGCGCTCCGCGGTTTCACCCGCGTAAGTTCCGATCCCGTGGGAATATCCACATAAAAGTAGCCTAAAGCCTTGCTCGATAAATAGACTATCCAACACAAAAAGAGTTTTTTAATTCGAACCAGTAGTTCCTGAGATTAGCGCGTACAAACAAAATCATCAGCTTTATAATAAAAGTATAGATTAGATAAATATTATTAGACCTAGCTTTTGCCCGCGTAGAAGTAGATTGGACCAAGGAATCACGTTGTCCCATACAAAATTTGCCCCTTCTTTTTCACCCCCTAAAGGGTAGAATTTCGAAAAATCCTCCAAGTTTCAGGTCTCTACGATCAGCGGTTTAGGCTGTGCGTTGATCTGTCAGTCAGGCAGATAAAAACATTACAATAATAGTCATTTTAGAACTGCTACGGTGGGTCTGCAATTCTGACTCCGACCGTACCTGCGGATAATAAGGGCCACCTTTTCACATTAATTAAAGAAATTAATCGAGTAGTTTCGAAGATATGAGGAACTTGTACTTGTATACGGGCTGTTTTCCGCAATTAGACCCTTTTTAATTGGGTCCTTTTTGCGTGAGGATGGAGTAGGCTTGCCCAACACCTACTACCCTCTCAGCTTAGTCGACCGTGTCCAGAGGAGAGAACTTGTCAATACTTCTGGAGTCAACTAAGCCGCGGGTTTCATCACGATGTTTTCCTTCACCGTAAGCGTCAATTAGCGAACATAAATTTTTCTGTAAGAAAAATCCATCGGTGCACGGCAGGCCGCGATTCGAAACCACGACCTTCAGAATGAAAGTCGAGGTATCTACCACTAAGCCAACACCGCTCTTAAGATATGAGGAAATAAAGAACATTACAAACAAACATACAAAGGTAGGCGCGAAAAACATAACCTGTTCTTTACCATCGGGTCTTCTTCTTCTTCTCGTATAGTGGTGTGGCTCACCTATTGTTAGAGTTTTCAGATCGCCTTAAGGCCTCTAACTTGACCTAACGACTGCTACTAGTGGTAGCAACCGGGACCAACAGCTTAATGTGCCTTCCGAAGCACGAAGTGGCTCACGAAAATATATTTTTGCCACACTACCAATTGGCCCCATCGAAGTAATGACCGCGCCAGGTGTCGCTTAACCCGCACGACCGTAAACGATCAGTGAGCGTCGCTTAGCTGTGAGCCTCCTCAAAAACTCGCCGGGTAAAAAGTGGTCGAAAATCCCTAATCTGTCTTCAAATAATAAACATCAAAATCCTATATCGTATTTCATGTTGTTGGATCGAAAAAATAGCACAAAAACTCGGGTAACCATCTTGACCCTTTTTGTGTGGCGCCTAGCAGTTGGGGGTCCAATCGGTAACCGCATATGGACCATAAAAATACCGATACGTTTTTTTTTCCTCAATAATGGCTTTGTACGAATTGTGTATTATTCAGTAAATATTGCAGGACATTCCACACATCGCCACCTAGCCCCAAGCTAAGTAACTACACTTGTGTTATGGGTGCTAGACAACTCATATACTACATAAATACTTATCTTTAGTAAATATATACTTATAATACATAGAAACAACCAGACCACAGACAAATATCTAAGCATAAATACATGTCTGAGGCGACATTCGAACCTGCAACTTTGTGTTTGGCAGTCCGGCGTGGTGACCATTGTACCAACTAGGTCGTCAGATTATTTTATGCATTATGACGTGATAACGTCTAACGTTAACTAACGATAACATTCGAGTTATATATAATGAAAACTCATACTAACAGATGTCGCTAACGAAACTTAATTCGAAAAGAGGTTAATGCGATTCTTAAATTCAACTATGACGGTACTTGACTGAGTGGCGTAATTGGTAAGCGCACTTGAACGGTATTCAAGGGATGCTAGTTCGAGTCTCGTCTCACTTGCAATTTTTGAAGGCGCATTTTTTCCTTAAAATATAGGTATTAAATATAGGTGTTTAAGTATTTCGTTTATAATATCTATTTTACGTAGGTATTTATTGTTATATGTGTTCCTTACACCACACGACCTACCAGTTAAGCTGAACAGACCTTCTCTATCCTAAGGTTGCCTGGAAGAAATCGCTTTAAGCGATAAGGTCGCCTGTTTGTACAATTTCGTAGTTAATAAGCTTTCTCGTCTTTTCTTTCATATTCTATGTTTCGTGTGTTGTACAAATAAAGTGTTATAAAGTGTGTAAATCTATCTATCTATTTAATTTTTTATGGCTATACTCATTTGTCTATGGGTAACGACGCGGACTTTCCTATTTTTGCGAGTAACGCCGGGTGCAAGAGCTTAGTATAATAATAAATGCACACAGCCGCGGGAAGCACTTTGCTGGAACTATTGACCCTCGATTTTGCATCCCTTGTGTTTAAAGTGGGGTGACCATGCGTTATGCATAATTTAGAACCATTTTTCATACCTTAAATAATAGTACATTACGATATAAGTGTGGTAAATTGATCTTTGCATAGAGGCGGTTTATGACGTGCGAGCGGTAGCGAGCGTGTTAAAGAAGCCAAGATGCAAAGATCAATTCCACACGTATATCGTACGACGTTTTTTATCACAGTTGCGAATAAAAGAAAAGACTTGAAAAGAAAACAAAATAATAATTAACAAAATATTTGTGATAAGTCTATGTTTACATTTGTTTAAGGCAATATTTTTTGTTAATTATGCTCCGAACAGCCTTGTCTGACATACAATATTTTTTAGGGTTTTTCTATTTGTTTTTTCGTCGGGGGTTAAGAACAAAATACAATGGTACGGAAAAACAATATATTTAAGTAAAGAAAAAACAAAAAATAAACAACTCAATTTTTATCGTTTTCTAAGTCATTATCACGTAAAATTTTCGTTCGTAAACCGACTTTAGAGACAACCATTTTTGCTAGCTAAAAAACTCTTTGGTACCTACCTTTTTTATACATCAAAACAGTATGTAATTAGCAGTATGATACGTATTTAACCTATCGGGATAACTTTACAGCACTAGGTTGGCAATGTAAAACGCACGCGTGCATAATATGTTGGATTATGAGCCTAAAAGCCGTTGAATAAGATCCACTTTATGAGCAACTGTGATAAAAAACTTTATAATGTATATTGAATGAATGAAAAATTTTGTTTGAATCAAAATAAAAATTTAACGACAAATCTTAAATTAGTCAAATAAATAAAACTATACCTACTTATTTTTGTTGGTTTGTGATGTTTTTTTCTGCCATTTTTAACACCCCTCCCCCTTATTACGTAACGCCTCTTTTCGGCTGAGAAAAAAATACACGTGATTAGTACATTACGATATAAGTGTGGTAAATTGATCTTTGCATAGAGGCGGTTTATGACGCGCGAGCGGTAGCGAGCGTGTCATAAGAAGCCAAGATGCAACGATCAATTCCACACGTGTATCGTACGACGTTTTTTATCACAGTTGCGAATAAAAGAAAAAACTTGAAAAGATAACAAAATAATAATTAACAAAATATTTGTGATAAGTCTATGTTTACATTTTTTAAGGCAATATTTTTTTGTTAATTATGCTCCGGAAAGGCCAGGCTAAAGGCTTTTAACCTATACAGCCTCGTCTGACATACAATATTTTTTAAGGGTTTTTTCTATTTGTTTTTGCGTCGGAGGTTAAGAACAAAACACAATGGTACGGAAAAACAATATTTAGTTTAGTAAAGAAAAAATAAAAAATAAACATAACTCCATTTTTAATCGTTTTCTAAGTCATTATCACGTAAAAAACATTCGTTCGTAAACCGACTTTAGAGACAACCTTTTTTGCTAGCTAAAAACTCTTTAGTACCTACCTTTTTTACACATCAAAACAGTATAACCCATCGAGATAACTTTACAGCACTAGTTAACAAATCTAAAACGCACGCGTGCATAATATGTTGGATTATGAGCCTAAAAGCCGTTGAATAAGATCCACTTTATGAGCAACTGTGATAAAAATTATATTACTACACCCCCCTAACAAAAATCACTAAATATCACAAGGTCCCACCAAGGGGGGACCTTGTGATATTTTATAACACCCCCCCCCCCCTTTCAAACCTCACGTTTTCCTTACATTTCATTTCAAATTCATTTCATATATGTGATAAATGGACAGCCCTTAATACCAATTTAATATTTCTTTCACGGTCTCGCCAAAATAAGTATTTGTGTGTACATTTTTCTATTTTAACATTTTTCTAACGTTTTTGTGACTTGAAGTGGATTATATCCGTTAAAATAGTTTCATTATAGATATATTTTTCATTTTATCCTACAAAAGTCTAAACGCATGGTCACCACAATATTATGCAAAGTTCACGCCCCGTCCCTTGGGGCGTAGATGGACACCCTATCGGAATGTCATACCATCATTACACTCGATCTATCCAATCGTTTGAACATTATCGGAAATTGTCGAGCTTAAGCGACTTCAATAAAGGAGGTTTTCAATTCGTCGCGTGTTATTAAGACAAAAAAGTATAAAAGTTAATTAAAAAAAAAAAATTAATGTTCTGGAAAATTAAATTACCATGAATTATATGTATAGGTACTGAATTAAAAAAAAAACCGGCCAAGTGCGAGTCGGCCTTGCGTAGGAAGGGTTCTGTACCATATTATGTATGCGATAGTGAAGCACAAAAATTACAAAATTAATTTACTAATATTCAATTACATTACATTAAATTATAACTTATGTTTGTATGTATACGGGCTTTTTTTCCGCAATTAGACTCTTTTTAATTGGGTCCTTTTTGCGTGAGGATGGAATAGGCTTTCCCAGTACCTACTACCCTCTCAGCGTAGTCGATCTGGAGCCAACTAAGCCGAGGGTTTCATCACGATGTTTTCCTTCACCGTAAGAGCAATGTCAATTTGCGTACATAAATTTTTCTTAAGAAAAATACATTGTTGCACGGCCGGCTGGGATTCGAACTTTCAGATTGAAAGCCAAGGCATATCACAAAGCCAACACCGCTCTTTAATGAAGTATAGGTATGTGAAACCACGTGACGTAGCTAGTCAATATAATAAATCCGATGACAATCATACCATATCTCCTGGGTACGTATTATGTTGTCCCCCCATATGCTGGTACGTGGATTATTGGGGGCAATGACCCTCAGGTCACTTTGTACGGACTCTACCGGGTAAAACGATTATTATTGATCCCTTTTAAGGTGATTTTTAACCGACTTCAAAAAAGGATGAGGTTCTCAATTCGTCGCGTATATATATTTTTTGTTGATTATTTTAAGTAGACGGTAGTTCGACAGCATTTCATATAATATTTTTTGTGAGACGAATGTCATCTCAGCCTGCCTGTGACCATGGGATCTGCAAAGTTCCCGAAACGTCAGGTTTAAAACAAAAATAAAAAACGCGAATATATCCGTTCAAATCCTACTAATATTATAAATGTGAAAGTTTGTGTGTGCGTGTGTGTGTTTGTTACTCTTTCACGCTAAAACTACTGGACCGATTGCGATGAAACTCGGTATCTAGATAGCTGGAGACCTAGATTAACACATAGGCTACTTTTTATCCCGATATTCCCACGGGATCGAGATTCACGTGGGTAAAACCGCGGGGCGCAGCTAGTATAATTATAATTATGAGTTCAAGTCGCGAAAACCTTACAAAATACTATAGTTTTTGTCGATTTAAATAAGAAAAATGGTAAGGAACCCTTCGTACGCGAGGCCGACTCGCACTTGGTCGGTTATTTGAGAAGCTTCTAAAAAAAACGTGTGGCACTCGGGGACTGCCGCGGTAAAGCTATTGCATCGTGCGAGCTTCGTAAAGTCGTACCATATACATACACGTTAAGCGAACGCTCGGCCGTGCTACATGGTAGGCGGAATAGGGGGTGTTAGGTTTTATTTTCGTTACGGAATTTCTTGATTCGGTCGCCGCGCTCAAAGCCCGCGATAAAAGCTATAGCTTAAAACCGGGCAGTGGAAAATTTCAACTGTCACGGTTCATGAGATACAGCCTGGTGACAGAAAGTGGAATCTTAGTAATACGGTTTTTACTCTTTGTTTACGGAACCCTAAACAGAGCCAGGATATCCTCTAGAAGTGGTTATCATCGTTGTCACGTTGAAGATTAAGAGATCTAAATGCCTTCATCTTGCTTGATGGATTACTTGCAATATTTACTGTTTTAACTGGGACGCGTGCCTTTGCATAATGAGTTACTACAAGAACGGTGTTGGCTTAGTGGTAGATACCTCGAGTTTCATTCTGAAGGTCGTGGGTTCGGACCCTCGTGTACCGATGTGTTTTTCTCTTTGGCTCTAATTGACATTGCTCTTACGGTGAAGGAAAACATCGTGATGACACCCGCGGCTTAGTTGGCTCCAGAAGTATTGACAAGTTCTCTCCTCTGGACATGGTCGACTAAGCGAAGGTACTGGGCAAGCCTATTCCATCCTCACGCAAAAAGGACCGAACAAGTTCGATTGCAGTGACCCACAGCTCTATTGCAACACAAAACGCGATGACTTATTAGAAATTATCTGGGTTAATCAGCACCCCCTAAAAATGGGTGACCGAATTCAGTTTTCGGTACGGATTTTCGACAGCAGTTCCGAGGAAAAAATATAAAAACGTGTGGCACTCGGGGACTGCTGCGGTAAAGCTATTGCATCGTGCGAGCTTCGTACAGTCGTACGGTATATATACACGTTAAACGAACGCTCAACAGAGCTACATTTTATTTTCGTTACGGAATATCTTGCCGCGCTCAAAGCCCGATATAAAAGCCATGCAATAACTTAAAAAATTCATCAGAAATCAAAGAAACTAGAGTTTAAGATCAAATATTAAAATGATATTATTATGTTACAGTGGGCATCGACCTTAAATGAACCCTTTTAAATTAATAAAAATTCAACAGCACTTGAAAACATTTTCAATTAGAAAGAGTTTTTCAAAAGTATTTAAATGAATTGACTGATTCTCCATTGAGCTCAATAGCTATGTTCATTTGAACGGAAAATTATTTGGGAATACCGCTTTTAAAGCAGGGCAAGTATGTTTTATGACTACTAGCTTTTGCCCGCGATTTCGTCCGCGTAGAAGTCGAAAATGGTTCTAATAGGTCTTTTTTTAGGTATTTTTCTTACTTATAATCCGATTGTGTTTGAAAACCTGTGTCAAAATAAAAATGTAATTTAAAGTTCACCCCCAAAATAAATTATTACTTAAGGAATTGTACCAACCAGTAAAAAAGGCTCCTTTTTTGACCCCGTTAGAGTCTGTTCTAATAGGTCCTTTTTAGGATTGTTTTTTTGACCTTAAATCGGATTGAGTTTCTAAACATGTGTCAAAAAATGGTATTTCAATTTCGAAGCAAATCACACCCAAAATAACTTTTTACTACTTTTTAACCCCGTTAGGGGATGAATTTCAATAAAACAAAATACGAAAGCATAGAGAAAGGATTTTTAGAAATTTCACCTATAAAAGTATATAAAGTTCTGTTGATTAAAGCATCTGTTTAGAAAGAATTTGATAAATTCGATTCTTGTTTGCCTCCATTTGGGGACAGGTAGGAATTGCCCATTTTACATGCTTTTATTTAGCTTCACCTGTCCCGATGTCTAACATGGAATCTTGCAAATAAAATTTGATACACTTCCCGGTTACCGATTGAGCTGAAATTTTGCAATCATATGTAATTTTTTTAAACCTTTTTTTCTTGTTTATGATTGTTTTTGTGTTGACTTAAAATCGGATTGAGTTTTCAAACATGTGTCAAAATAAAAATGTAATTTAAACTTCGAAGCAAATCACCCCTAAAATAACTTTTTAATTTACTCCTTTTTGACCCCGTTATGATGAGGGGATGAATTTCAATAAACTAAGAAAGGAATTTTATAAATTTCACCTGTAAAGGTGTTTGAAGTTCTGTTAAATAAAGCATCCGTTTAGAAAGAATTTGATAAAATCAATTCTTGTTTGTCCCCTTTTTTGGACAGCAATTAGGGACAGGTAGGAATTGCCCATTTCATACATACACGGTACATTCAGCGTCGACTTTTAGAGTAGAAATTCTACCGATTCGGTCGCGTCCCTTCTAGTTAGAGTAACGAAACTCATGCGCATTCCGTCATGATTTGAACTCAGAGGTGCGCAACTATTATCACTTATATTCAATTATTACTTATACTTTCTAGCTTTTACTTTGCTTTGTGTACGTTGTTTCAGCGAAGGGGTTTTAATACGAAAGGGGGTCGTTCTAGACGTCTAGGCGAACAACTTTTGTTCTACGACTTTTGGATGTTACTTCGTCAGATAGGCGATGCTTATCCGCTGTCCGAGGTAGGAGCCAATCCTTTGGTCACCCAAAGCTAAAACTTGTAATTAACACGAAAAACCCAGTAAATACACATGAAAAATGAGTGAAAAATCGTTTCTTAATTTTTTTTAAAGAATAATGGCAAAACTTCGAATAAAAATGCCATGTTTCCAAGGAGGTTAGGTTCTTGAAGTTCCTATATGTGTAATGGCGTCATATGCTGATGTAGAAATGAAAAACACGTCACTTTAAATGCTTATATTCTTTTTTATCACAGTTGCTCATAAAGTGGATCTTATTCAACGGCTTTTAGGCTCGTAATCCAACATATTATGCACGCGTGCGTTTTAGATTTGTTAACTAGTGCTGTAAAGTTATCCCGAAAAGGTAGGTACCAAAGAGTTTTTTAGCTAGCAAAAATGGTTGTCTCTAAAGTCGGTTTACGAACGAAAATTTTACGTGATAATGACTTAGAAAACGATTAAAAATTGAGTTGTTTATTTTTTGTTTTTTCTTTACTTAAATATATTGTTTTTCCGTACCATTGTATTTTGTTCTTAACCCCCGACGCAAAAACAAATAGAAAAACCCTAAAAAATAATGTATGTCACACGAGGATGTATAGGTTAAAAGTCTTTAGCCTGGCCTTTCCGGAGCATAATTAACAAAAAAATATTGCCTTAAAAAAATGTAAACATAGAGTTATCACAAATATTTTGTTAATTATTATTTTGTTTTCTTTTCAAGTCTTTTCTTTTATTCGCAACTGTGATAAAAAACGTCGTACGATATACGTGTGGAATTGATATTTATATCGTAATGTACTATTTCCAAACCTAGTTCACGAAATACTATTATTTTCATTGTGATCTAGAAAAACGGAGAATTTTTATCATATTTTTTATATTTGTGTATTGAGTAAGTAATGTTGTCTTGCCATCGTTATTAAATTTTTTATTTCTATATCTATAATAATCAATGCCACTTTTCGTTGTAATTTTATAACTTAAGAACGGGCTCACCTATCCAAAACAAATGTTTAAACTTTGTTCGGACCACTAAGTAGATGGTTTATGGGAAGTTTGCACAAAATCGGTCGAGCGATTCTTCATTTATCACATTTTTTGTAACACATAAATTCAATAAATGGCAGATCATTTTGTTGATAGGAATTTTGCTGTCAAATTTTTATACGTAGCAAAGCACGTACCGAGCCGCTTGTTTTCTATAATAGTACATTACGATTTACGATATATGTGTGGTAAATTGATCTTTGCATACAGGCGGTGTGTTAAGAAGCCAAGATGCAAAGATCAATTTCACACGTGTATTGTACGAAGTTTTTTTTTATCACAGTTGCGAATAAAAGAAAAGACTTGAAAAGAAAAGAAAATAATAAAAAACAAAATACGTCTATGTAAAAAGTAAAAAAACAACACTAAATTTTTAATCACGTTATCACGTAAAATTATCGTTCGTAAACCGACTTTATAGACAACCTTTATTGCTGGAGTAAAACGTCTTTTTTTGGTACCTACCTTAATTTAACTATCAAAACAGTATAACCCAGATAAATTAAGAATGTTTCATCTACCTAACATGTAATTATCAGTAAGATACCAATTTAACTTATCAGGATAACTTATAACACATTAGTGGCGTCGAGGTAATGCATAACGCACGCGTGCGTAATACGTTGTATTATGAGCCTAAAAGAGGTAGAATAAGATCCACTTTATGAGCAACTGTGATAAAAAATGTGTTGCACCCCTGTCCCGTAATCCGAGCCCATACAATCTTACCATCTCATCAGACAGCGTCGACATTTTTATATTTTATAACATATTTTTTATCATTCCTCATTTGTTTGTTTATATTATTACCATTAATGATCCTAATACTTAGTTTTTTAAAACGTATTACTAAGACTCCACTGTCTGTCTGTCACCAGGCTGTATCTCATGAACCGTGATAGCTAGACAGTTGAAATTTTTCACAGATTATGTATTTCTGTTGCCGCTATAACAACAAATACTAAAAGCAGAAAAAAAATGTAGGGTTCTCATTCTCATTGGCCTTTTTTAGTATTTTTTTTTCTATTAATTAGGGCTGCGCACGGCTTGTGCATTTAGTCAGTGTCAAGTTATATTTAGCATCAAATTATGACCCGATTTTTCATAAATCGGGTCTAAAGTGTTTCAAAACAGTCAAAGTCGTCATAGTCCGTCAAGTCAGGGGCTATAGTAAAGCGGTGGCAAGTTTACCATAACCTTAATAGGAGATTTGGAGGCAACGAGTAAACTTCATGTTTGACACTGATTTTTACTTTCACTACACTTGTGCACTTTCACAGAACTAAATTGAATAACATTCCACCAGAATAATACAATTCAACTCGGGTTACAACTAAGTTTCATGAAAATAAAAGTGCAGCACGACATGTTGTTAACTCGTTCCCGCCAAAACTCCTTTTAGTATTTGTTGTTATAGCGACGACAGAAATACATAATCTGAGAAAATTTCAACTGTCTAGCTATCACGGTTCATGAGATACAGCCTGGTGACAGACAGACAGATGGACAGTGAAGTTGGTGTATTAGTAAAAGGGTCCCGTTTTTACCCTTTAGGTACGGAATAGCTCATTATTTCCTATTTTTTCCCGCCAAAATTGTTTCTAAAACACAGTACCTACGCTTAATATACGGTATATACAGACAGTAATAACGTAATTTGTGGTTAGAGGGGAGCTTAAGTGAGAGGGACGGGCGACACGCGTCCGAGTACAGTCGGGGGCAGTACACTAGTCTAATATAAATAAATAAAATAAATAAATATTGCAGGAAATTCCACACATCACCATCTAGCCCCAAGCTAAGTAACTAGACTTGTGTTATGGGTGCTAGACAACTCATATACTACTTATATACTTTTCTTTTGTAAACATATACTTATAATACATAGAAACAACCAGGTCACAGACAAATAACTAAGCATATATACATGTCTGAGGCGGGAATCGAACCCGCAACCCTGTGTTTGACAGTCCGGCATGGTGACCATTGTGCCAACTGGGTCGTCAAATACTTGTCATAAACTAGCAGCGCTCTCCGATTTCACCCCCGTAACTCCCGATCCCGTGGGAATATCGGGATAAAAAGTACTCTATGTTACTGTCAATGAATCAATGTATCCTCATACCATGTTTCATCTTAATCGGCTTAGTCGATCGTGTCGTCTAAGCTGAGAAGATAATACGTCAAAAAATATATAAAAATATAGGAGAAAAGAAAAACCCGCCCGTCTGTCCGTCTGTCTGTCTGTCACCAGGCTGTATCTCATGAACCGTGATAGCTAGACAGTTGAAATTTTCACAGATTATGTATTTCTGTTGCCGCTATTACAACAAACTAGCTTTTGCCCGTGACTTCGTTCGCGTAGAAGTCGAAAGCTTGAAGTAGATTGGACCAAAAAATCATTTTGTCCCATACAAACTTTGGCCTCCTTTTTCACCCCCTAAGGGGTAGAATTTCGGAAAATCCTTTCTTATCGGATGCCTACGTCACACAAAGAACACACCCTTCAAGTTTCAGGTCTCTACAATCAGAGGTTTAGGCTGTGCGTTGATCCGTCAGTCAGTCAGTAGTTCAGGACAAAGAATTTTATATGTATAGATAACTAAAAAAATAATAATTGATATTAAGCCTTGTCCGCCCGACAGTACCTTAACACAATTTGTGTGGACTGGTATTGGCTGTACATTGTACTTTGTACCTTACTGTACATACCTAGGGACATAGCTGCTGTGGAGTTCGTAAAACGTTTCCTTCTTACGTCAAGGCGACTATTCTGATGAATTTAGTAACAAAGATGTAAATTAGAAAGACATAAATAGCGCACCGCGGTTTCACCCGCGTAAATCCCGATCCCGTGGGAATATCAAAATAAAAGTAGCCTATAGCCCTTCTCGATAAATGGACTATCCAATACAAAAATAATTTTTCAATTCGAACCAGTAGTTCCTGAGATTAACGCGTTCAAACAATTAATCAGACTCTTCTGCTTTATAATATTACTAGCTGCGCTTCGCGGTTCCACCCGCGTAACTCCCGATCCCGTGGGAATATCGGGATAAAAAGTAGCCTATAGCCTTCCTCGATAAATGGACTATCCAACACAAAAATAATTTTACAATTCGAATCAGTAGTTCCAGAGATCAGCGCGTATAAACAAACAACGGAAGCCTTCAAAGATGAATAATTTCCCACGTTTTTCCACATTTCCCACTGATTCTTCGCTCCTATTGGTCGCAGCGTGATGTTATATAGCCTAAAGCCTTCCTCGATAAATGGACTATCCAACACGAAAATACTTTTTAAAATCGGACCAGTAGTTCTTGAGATTAGCGCGTTCAAATAAACAAACTCTTCAGCTTTATAAGTAGGCATTTGCAGACAAAACTTGAGCAAATGGGGGTATATTGCACCGTCTGAGGAGCAATGCGAGTGTGGAGCCCCATCGCAGTCCATGGTGCACCTACTCCAATGCCCATTGTGCCCTAACACCTGCACGTTGGAGGACCTGGTAGAGACCAACGCTGCTGCAGTTGCAGTGGCTAGCTACTGAGCTGTGAAAATTTGACTGGTCGAACGTCACTGATTCGAAAAGTAGAAGAAGCTTTATAATATTAAGTATAGATTAGAGTTTTGGCGGGAACGAGTTAACAACATGTCGTGCTGCAGTTTTATTTTCATGAAACTTAGTTGTAACCCGAGTTGAATTGTATAATTCTGGTGGAATGTTATTCAATTTAGTTCTGTGAAAGTGCACAAGTGTAGTGAAAGTAAAAATCAGTGTGGTTTCACATCACATGAATTTTTCTCGTTCCCTCCAAATCTTCTATTAAGGTTATGGTAAACGTGCCACCGCTTTACTATAGCCCCTGACTTGACGGACTATGACGACTTTGACTGTTCCGAAACACTTTATGAAAAATCGGGTCATAATTTGATGCAAAATATAACTTGACACTGGCTAAATGCACAAGCTGTGCGAAGCCATAATTTAATAAAAAAAAAGTACAGATTAACCTTTCAGTACGGAACCCAAGAACTACAGAGCAGTTAAGTGAGACTTTATTTTGAGCAAGCTTTCACCAAGTTCACTGAATAGTTAGTATTAAAACACCAAAGATGGAAGATATCTTTTGTGTTTATAATTAAACTGTCAGGTTTTCTAATCCTGTTGTAGTGAACCACGGTCCGTGCCGCAGTGGGTAGCCATTGCTTGCCACTGTTTTGGCTAGGGTTGCCACTACTGAATGAAGCCATTATTAGCTGAGCTTGAGCATCTTGTGGCAGAATTGTATACAGGGTTATTATTAACACCCGCGTAACTCCCGATCCCGTGGGAATATCAGGATAAAAAATAGTCTAAGTTACTGTCAATGAATCAATATATCCTCATACCAAGTTTCATTAAAATCGGGCCAGTAGTTTCGGAGCGTAATCAATGCAAACAAAAAAACAATCAAATCTTTACTCCCTTTACAATCAACTTTTGGAACAAAGTTCCTTATGGCACGTTGCGAAAGGAGGGTAGACGGAAAAAATGAAGACCAAAAGTTGTAACGACACTTTTTGATTTTATTACAATTCCTTCACTAATTAATCAAAAGAAACTTTGTTCCATCCGGGTGTCCCTTGACACCTCTCAAGATTTTTTTTAAGTTTTATCAACTGCTCTAAGTCTAAATAACCTCTATTTTAAAAAAAAGACGGATTGCACTCCGGGAGTGCCGGCAGAAGTGAAAACTTGATTATTAACGTTGAGCATGTTTGATATTTTGGAATGGTTAGGGAATAATTTTGCACCAATTGCTTTATCAGTATAAAAGTACTATCATTTATGTGGTAGAATACAATATTCATTTATTGCGCTATCGTACACAAACATGACAATTTATATTACATTAAAAATTTAACACTTTAAAACTATAGCTGTCTACTCTCCATCCGTCTTACGCTTTTTCGATCAGGTCACGTGTCCTGACGCGAGTTTAAGATTTTATACCCATTACAGAAAAAGTGCTCAACGCCGCTAAATAAGTTTTCACTTCAAAAATACATACAACCAAATTGAGAACCTCCTCCTTTTTTTGAAGTTAAGAAGGCAGCTGATTTTCGAATTAACATAACCTCAAAATTTTCCTAAGAGTAATCAAAAAGTTGTAGAACAAAATTTGATTGGGTGCCTAGAATTAGCTTATTCGCTTTCTTATACAGCAGTTATAAATAAGTATAGTTAACTATTTTTACTAGATTAAATAAAATTCATAAATATATAAAATAATTAATCAATTTTATTTATTTAAGGCATTTTGGCGATTAGTAATTGTATAATATTGGTGGAAAACAATAAAATACCATGTAACAAAACCAATCGATCTCGTCAAGTAGATTGCCTGTTACGAGGTGGGTATTGAACCCGCGTTCTGCGTCGTAAGCAGATGTTCGACCGCCGCGTCATAGAAGTCATCAAGTAAACTGAAGTGGCAACCCTATGCCAACTAAACACAAAAGCACACAAGGTGTGAATTCATTTTGACAGTCCAACAATGACAGACAATGACGTTTGACAGTTCAATAGTTTTTTTTCTAAACTCGTTGAGTTACCAAGGAGTTTTAATTTGTATAGAATTTCACGCTTGGCCGGACTCTTTTGTTTTTCTTTTTTCTTTTTCAAACGTGAGATTTCGAGCGTTCTTTATTTAAAAATACTATGTAGGTAGTTTGTTTTCTGTTTTTATTTTTTTAAGGAGTGTTTCGGCCTGTGTGACGATAAATTGGTTCATTTTTTTTTAGTGAAAGCGTGATAGAAATTTGAAAGATTATGTGTTACTTTGTCACCTCTTCACGCAAAAACTACAAAACCGATTTTGATGAAATTCGTTATTTATATAGCTGGTGATCTGGATTAATACGTACATAATTTTTTATTCCGATATTCCTACGGGATATCGGAAAAAAAGAGTGGTGTGTGGTTCAATTATATTCGCATAACCACCTAAATGGAATCCTTTGGGATATAATTAGAAAACTCAATTTCCGACCACCTAACTCGGAAGATTACAGAGTTTTCTTTACACACTGTATAAAACCGCTAAAAAAAAAACAAAAAATACTAGCTGTTGCCCGCGACTTCGTACGCATTGTGGGTTTTTTTTATATAATATATTAAAAACTTCCATTTGAATCACTCTATCTTATAAAAAACCGCATCAAAATCAGTTGCGTACTTTTAAAGATCTAAGCATACATAGGCACAGACAGACAGCGGGAAGCGACTTTGTTTTATACTATGTAGTGATGTTGTGATACGCGAAACGTAATATTCCTTTTTTTAAATCGTTTAAAAATTCCTTTGAAATCGAGACTTACCTATATGTATAAAAGAGAAAAAGTCTCATCATGAAATCTGTGAAACTACGCGAGCTACAAGTCTGAAACTTCGCAATGGGGTTCTTTTCAGGACGTAGGGGAGCACTGAGAAAGGATTTTTGGAAATTCCACCCCTAAAGGGGTAAAAAGGGCTGTTAAAGTTTGTAATTCGTAGTAGCTATTATATATTCTGTGTTTGTAGGACATAATATTGCAGGACATTCCACACATCGCCACCTAGCCCTAAGCTAAGTAACTACACTTGTGTTATGGGTGCTAGACAACTCATATACTACTTATATATATTTCTTTTGTAAATATATACTTATAATACATAGAAACAACCAGACCACAGACAAATATCTAAGCATAAATACATGTCTGAGGATGGGATCAAACCCACAACCCTGAGTTTGGCAGTCCGGCATAATGACCATTGTGCCAACTGGGTCGTCAATAAAGACACTAACATGGGTGAAACCGCTTGGCGCAGCTAGTTCTGATGTCAATTTCTCCAAACACCCATCTCGATCCAATGTTCCCATATTACGAATTGATTTGATAAAAAACATTCACCACTTAAACATTAAGCTACTTATTTTGTACAGTTGTGTACAAAAGTGTTTATAAAGTCTACAAAAAAACTTTATGGGAAAATAAATACACGACCCTTACCCAAAAAAAATTATAAAATAAGAAAAAATAAATATTTTTTGAGAAATATACCGTAATTTTCGTAGTGTTTAAGAAATTTTCAAAATGTGACCACACTATTATTTCCCCAAAGGCTCGCTGTCAATAGTTTTGTTGCAACATCTTTGAAATTATTTAGGTTTTCAGTTAATTTGAATAATTATCTCGCACTAAATTACAATTTGAAAAGTATAAAATTTTGTAGTAATAATTTATCTCATGTCAACAATATAAAATAATTTTATTATTTTTATTATAATAGATATTAAAAATATCAAAATAGTTTAATAAGCTACATCTTCCACTCTGTTTTCGCCAAACTACTATATTTACCCACTATTTTTACGAAACTAATATTTTTACCCACTATTTTCGCCAAACTACTATATTTACCCACTATTTTTACGAAACTAATATTTTTACCCACTATTTTCGCCAAACTACTATAATTACCCACTATTTTTACGAAACTAATATTTTTACCCACTATTTTCGCCAAACTACTATATTTACCCACTATTTTTACGAAACTAATATTTTTACCCACTATTTTCGCCAAACTACTATATTTACCCACTATTTTTACGAAACTAATATTTTAACCCACAATTTTTGCCAAACTAAAATTTGACAACTCAGTTGGCACAATAGTCACCATGCCCGACTGCCAAAAACAGGGTTTCGGGTTCGATTCCCGCCTCAGACAAATATTTATGTTTAGATATTTATTGTCTGTGGTCTGGTTGTTTCTTTGTATTATAAGTATATACATATTTACAAAATAAAAGTATATAAGTAGTACTTATATCCGTTGTCTAGCACCCATAACACAAGTCTAGTTACTTAGCTTGGAGCTAGATGGCGATGTGTGGAAAGTCCTGCAATATTTATTTATTAAACTACATTTTTTACCGACTATATTCGGCACACAATTTTTCGGCTAGTACTCTGTCAACCAACTACAAATTTTTTGGCCTACTATTTCTTCGGTCCATATTTTTTCGGCCTACAATTTTTCGGTATTTAGTTAATTAATTAAATTAAGAGTTTAGTTCGCAACAGTACAGATAGCCAGTAGCATTTATTGCTTATCTCCGCTAGTAATGGAAGACAGATTTAGAATCGTCTTGCATATGGTGGCTCATATTTATATAGCAAAGACATTCAATGTACAGTCGCCTGCATAATTGCAGCCCTCGCGGCAGAGTTCAAAAATTACTATTATTTGAATGTTTTCATTCTGATAATTTTTGTTTGATTAATTGATGAGATAGAATGCTTTAAACTTCAACTACAGAAGGGGTCTAGAATCTTGCTCGTGTTGAAAACATTCTTATAGCAGCCGTTTTGGAGCTCTACGTTGGGTCTGCAATTATGCAGCCTACCGTACATTGTACATTGCGATACAAGTGTGGTAAATTGATAATTGCATAGAGGCGGTTTATGACGCGCGAGTGGAACGCGAGTGCGTTTATAGAGCCGAGATGGAATGATCAAACCACACGTGTATATAGTAAACATAGACTTATCATAAATATTTTGTTATTAATTCCTTACCTTTCTTTTTAAGTCTTTTCTTTTATTCGCAACTGTGATAAAAAAGTATTTATTTATAAATGAAAAGTATATATAAGTACTGCGGGGGAACGTCGGGATTCTATTTTTTTCTATAAGTATTTCCATTAATTTTTCTTATATATTTTTTCTATATTTTCTTACCATTTGTTTCTCTGGACTATTTAAAAACTAAAATTAGCCAAATTGGTTCAGCTGTTTTCGAGTTTTACTGAGACTAAAAGGGTATTTCATTTTTATTGTCAGGGTGTATTTTTAAACGGGCTTCAAGGCTGTTTTCTAAACTAAAAGAAGTAGCGAAAAATGCTGAAACGATTGGTGTGCCCGATTTCGACCCAAACTAATAATGCATGAATATACAGGGCAATCGGTAATTTTACTAGCAAGCCTTCAGTGCACCTAAACAAACAACTTTTGTTCACAGACTTATGGAAATGCAAACTTTTTTGAAAATTTTGTGGTTAGTTTTATCTGAAAATCAGCTGTTCGGAGCGGAGAGGTCAATAACCTTAAAATTTTACTAATTTTTTAAGTTCGAAAAAAAAAACAGGGTAAGAACAGTAGATAATACTGTTCTTACCCTGTTTTTTTCTTCGAATTTACTTAACCTCAAAATCTTCATTTTATTTTCGAATTTCCAAAAGTCGTAGCACATAAATGATTTGTTACGATGCACAGAAGTAGCCCTCAACGGCTTGCTAGTATAATTACCAATAATTCTGTATTTTTGGAACAGTCGTTACCGTTGCTAGAAAAAACAGCCTATATTTTTGTACAATCGATAGTGTTGCTGATAGAGATCGATTCCTGGAAACAAACATAGTATGACCAATTTATAGGAAACAGTTTATTTTTGTAGTTTTCAGCTATTTTCATACAATTATCCCCGAAAAAAATGACGAATGACATCTCTATTATTTGTAATTTCAATCTCTTTGATTAATATAGATGTGGTTTTAGAACCTTAATTACATACTAGTGATTGGATATTTCATATTATGCAATAGTTATACAGTGTGTTACGAAAACCCCCTTAGGTACTTGTAGGTACCAAAACTTTACTAAAAAAATATATAAAAAAAACGCTGCTTGTATATTGTCCAGCTTTGCACCGGGAACACTGGGGAGGGGTTTGTTTGAATAGGTTTAGTTTTAATTTTTAAATTTTATTTGTTTATATCTCTTATTTACTTCGTAGTTAATTCCTTGTATTTGTATTTTTAAGATTTTTGACAAATAAAATTTTTAATGTAAAAAAATAACGAATGTAAGAGCATTATTTTCGATAATTATACTGATAATATCAAAGTTTTTCAAGATGTGGACTCACAAATAAAATAGTTATTTTGATTTTAAAGTTCTGGAAATCAATATTATTAAATAAATAAAAAATCTTATTATACTGAAAAATTTGAAATACTTTAACAAATTAAATTTTATCACAGTATTAATTATTTAATTCCATAAGTATAGATTAAATTAAATTAATCATGCAATATCACATTTTGAAAATTGCTCAAACTG
The DNA here is from genome assembly GCA_951213275.1 of Idaea straminata. Lineage (NCBI taxonomy): Eukaryota > Metazoa > Arthropoda > Insecta > Lepidoptera > Geometridae > Idaea > Idaea straminata. The sequence goes on along the minus strand of OX577875.1, from coordinate 518,960 downwards.
TAGGCAAACTTAGTGCAATAAACTTTTTAAACTCACACGATTTGTATTCATAGTAATTATTTTTCTGGGGTTAATCGCGTATTTTTATTTTTATTTATCTTATCTCGACGCTTCGTTTTACAATAGTTATGGTCGCGAGGAGACTGGCCTGGGTCGAGGTAAGAGAAATAAAAATAAAAAAAGCGATTAAGACGCGGGATAATAATTACTATGGAAACTTAGGGTAAGTACTTTTTTTTTTAAAAAAAAAATTTCCCCATATTTATTTTCGCTCTGGACCAACTGTCCACCAAATCTCAGCACCAGTGGTTCTATTATTCCTATTATGCCCCAAACGAAATCCTGTGGGGTATAATTAGAATACTTATTACTCAGAAGATTACAGAGTTTTCTTAACACATTGTATAACACTGTAGTTTTTTTTATATGTTAAATACTTCCACTTGAATCACTCTATCTATTAAAACAAACCGCATCAAAATCCGTTGCGTAGTTTTAAAGATCTAAGCACACATAGGGACAGACAGACAGCGGGAAGCGACTTCGTTTTATACTATGAACTCCTCATTTTTTAAATCGGTTAAAAAGAAACAAAAAATCAAATCACCCAATCGTAGATGAGTCAGTGCTAGCCATCAGCGACACGACTCATAAAAAATCAATTGCTCAGTTCATAATGTCGACATGACAATTGTTGACCGAATTGAGTTATGAGTGCGTTGAGCCGCGAGGTCAAATTATTTACTTCAGACACATTGACTGCCAGTTGTGACGTTAGAGAGATAAAAGCATTGATTGGTCCATTCGTCTAGCCACATTTTTATCCATTTCAAATAATACCTTTAAAAATAATGGAAAAATTTCGAAAAAAAATTACTTGTTTGCAAGGATATTAGGTTCTTGAAGTTCCTATAGCTCCTGATTATATATGTATGTATAACAACAAATACTAAAAACTGAAAAATAGTGGGCCTCCCATACAACATGGTACGGGGGAGTTTTGGCGGGAACGAGTTAACGACATGTCGTGCTGCAGTTTTATTTTCATGAAACTTAGTTGTAACCCGAGTTGAATTGTATAATTCTGGTGGAATGTTATTCAATTTTGTTCTGTGAAAGTGCACAAGTGTAGTGAAAGTAAAAATCAGTGTCAAACATAAAGTTTTCTCGTTGCCTCCAAATCTCCTATTAAGGTTATGGTAAATTTGCCACCGCTTTACTATAGCCCCTGACTTGACGGACTATGACGACTTTGACTGTTTTGAAACACTCATAATTTAATGAATATAACTTGACACTGGCTAAATTATTCACAAGCCGTGCGAATCCATAATTAATAGCAAAAAAAAACATGGTACGGAATCCTACGTGCGCGAGTCCGACTCACACTTGTTTTTAAGAGGAAAGGCTCTCTCCATACAAACGTAGTCGACTGTTTCGTCCCTGGATACTAGAGCAAATATTTTTGTTGCATAAAACTTATAACTGCCTTGACCATGCCTATTTTGATTTTTTAACTCTCACTTTCTATGATAATTAGAAAAAAAAATCAAGACATAGAGGTATAGTCATGGCAGTTATAGGTTTTATGCAACAAAAATATTTGCTCTAGTGTCAGTATCCAGGGAGGAAACAGTCGACTACGTTTGTATGGAGAGAGCGTTCGGTACCCTTTCCTCGTAATACTACTAGTTATTTACCTGAAGTTTCGATCGGTTGCAGAGCCGGGTACCTTTCCTATGAAATGCATTTTATATTTGCTTCCGGAACAAAGCCTTAGGAGCAATCATTGTTTTTTCATAAAACCAAGGTTTTCTAATCACTGTGTTTTACTTTTAATTTTTAAAGTTTTTAGAGAGTTTCCTTTAATAATCTAATCTGGTTTTGTTTCAGGCAACCATGACCTAACCAGTTGGTTATCAAAACCATGTGGTTACGGATCCTGCTGCTGTGCGCGGCGCTGGGCGCGTCGAGCGCGTGTCCCTGGGCGTGCTCGTGCCGGGCTTCTGCAGCCGACTGCGCGCATAGGGGGCTACTGCACGCGCCGAAACGACTGCCAGGGGATACGCATCGATTGTAAGTTTAAATAATCATGATTGACTTAATCATATGGTTATGAATCTTGCTGATAAATACATTAAATGAATAAATATTGCAAGACATTCCACACATCGTAATCTAACCCCAAGCCAAGTAACTAGACTTGTGTTATGGGTGCTAGACAACTCATATACTATATACATCAATACTTTTCATTTGTAAATATATACTTATAATACGTAGAAACAACCAGACCACAGACAAATATCTGAGCATAAATACTTGTCTGAGGCGGAAATCGAACCCGCAACCCTGTATTGGCTGTCCGGCATTTATAACCATATGGTTATGAGTGTTATTGATGTAGGCATATTTTGTATGTAGGTATGACTATAATAGGGAGTTAGCACTTGTCTCATACATTTTTAAAGTAGTCAGAGGAAAGTGTTACAACACTGATATCCTATCAAAAGTAGGTTTGTGTGTACCAGACAAGTATGTGTGGAGGCGCATATTGCCAGACCTGCTGTCCATACCGCATGCTCGCACTAAACTGCTGAAGGAGGCTCCTCTGACGCGGGCACTTCGCACTCTCAACCTCATAGCGAGAGATCTAGATTTATTTGTATGTTCTCTGAGTGAATTCACAAAGATTGCCCTGTTCATTATTAGTTATAAAAATAACTAGAATTTCAATTGGCTAGGAATAGTTAAGTTAAGGCTAAGTTATATATAATTTAATGTCATTGAATATTTGTAAGTTAATGTTGTGCTTCACTATCGCATTGGGTATTACCTGTCAAGATAGTTATAAGTTGGTAAATAAATAAATAAATAAATAAATTTATGTATATAACCATGGTTTTTCATGGGCTAACTTTGTGGTTACGACTATTGATTATGTGGGTCTAATAAAACCATGATTGACCTGGTTAAAACCACGTGGTTATTGGACCATAATATTAATCTTTTACATATAAACTTTTATTCATGCTATTTAGGACGCTGTAATACATTTGACATGTAGTATTAGATGGGATATACTTTGCTCAGCACGTTTATCACCCTCGCAGCTTAGTCGATCGTTTAGAGGAAAGAACTCAATACGGGGCCACCTAAGCCGCGGATTTCATCACGATGTTTTCCTTCACCGTAAGAGCAATGTCAATTAGCGCACCCCATTGGTGGACGGCCGGGTTTCGAACCCACGACCTTAGGAATGAAAGTCCCGGTTTCTACCATTAAGCCAAGAGTGCTCTCTTTTCTTAACCGAAATTGATAAATTACTCTGCAATGCAGTTTTTGGAGATCAGCCAAAGATAGTTCTATCGATTTTATACTTTATTATTTTTAAAATAAGATCTATAATAACTTGGCAGTGAATTTATAGAATTATTTTTAAGTGTCAAAAATGTAATTTGTCAGCGTTTCGTGCAGAACTCAATATGATTTAGAATCACTTGGTAATGTGGCCATCGTTTTACTGAAACTGTTAATGTGACTGAATATTATACTTCGTCATAAAGTAGGTACTTCAGAATGACATTTATTTATTTTTTATCACAGTTGCTCCTAAAGTGGATCTTATTCAACGGCTTTTAGGCTCATAATCTAACATATTATGCACGCGTGCGTTTTACATTGCCAACCTAGTGCTATAAAGTTATCCCGATAAGTTAAATACGTATCTTACTGCTAATTATATGTTAGGTAGGGGAAACATTCTTAATTTATCTGGGTTATACTGTTTTGATGTATAAAAAAGGTAGGTACTAAACAGTTTTTTAGCTAGCAAAAATGGTTGTCTCTAAAGTCGGTTTACGAACGAAAATTTTACGTGATAATGACTTAGAAAACGATTAAAAATTGAGTTATGTTTGTTTTTTGTTTACATAAATATATTGTTTTTCCGTACCATTGTATTTTGTTCTTAACCCCCGACGCAAAAACAAATAGAAAAAACTCTAAAAAATATTGTATGTCAGACGAGGCTGTATAGGTTAAAAGCCTTTAGCCTGGCTTTTCCGGAGCATAATTAACAAAAAAATATTGCCTTAAAAAAATGTAAACATAGACTTATCACAAATATTTTGTTAATTATTATTTTGTTTTCTTTTCAAGTCTTTTCTTTTATTTGCAACTGTGATAAAAAACGTCGTACAATATACGTGTGGAATTGATCTTTGCATCTTGGCTTCTTAACACACTCGCTGCCGCTCGCGCGTCATAAACCGCCTCTATGCAAAGATCAATTTACCACACTTATGTCGTAATGTACTATTAAAATTGAGTGTTGTATTTTTTACTTAAATATAGTTTTTCCGTACCATTATATTCTGTTTTTAACCCCCGACAAATGGAAAAAACCCTAAAAAATATTGTGTGTCAGACGAGGCTGTATCAGTTAAAAGTCTTTTGCCTGGCCTTTCGGGAGTATAATTAACAAAAAAATATTGCTCAAAAAAATTGTAACCATAGACTTATCGCCAAATATTTTGTTATTTATTATTTTCTTTTCTTTTCAAGTCTTTTCTTTTATTCACAACTGTGATAAAAAACGTTTTTTTGTTAATTATGCTCCGGGGAGGCCAGGCTAAAGACTTTTAACCTATACAGCCTCGTCTGACATACAATATTTTTTAGGGTTTTTTCTATTTGTTTTTGCGTCGGGGGTTAAGAACAAAATACAATGGTACGGAAAAACAATATATTTAAGTAAAGAAAAAACAAAAAATAAACAACTCAATTTTTAATCGTTTTCTAAGTCATTATCACGTAAAATTTTCGTTCGTAAACCGACTTTAGAGACAACCATTTTTGCTAGCTAAAAAACTCTTTGGTATCTACCTTTTTCATACATTAAAACAGTATAACCCAGATAAATTAAGAATGTTTCACCTACCTGACATGTAATTAGCAGTAAGATACGTATTTTACATTGCCAACCTAGTGCTGTAAAGTTATCCCGACGGATAACTTTACAGCACTAGGTTGGCAATGTAAAACGCACGCGTGCATAATATGTTGGATTATGAGCCTAAAAGCCGTTGAATAAGATCCACTTTATGAGCAACTGTGATAAAAAAATACATAAACATAGATGGTTACAATCTACACTACTAAAATAAAGAGGTTTTTTTTTGTTTTTATGTTTGTAACGAATGGGCTTCGAAAGAACTGGACTGATTTTGATGAAACTTTGTACGAGTATACATTGATTCTCTAGAAGTAATATTTTTTATCCCAATATTTCCACGGGATCGGGAGTTACGCGAGTAAAACCGCGGAGCGCTGCTAGTATCTAATATTAATAAAGAGGAAAGATTTTTTGCTTTTACGTTTGTAACGTATAGGCTCCAAAACTACTAGACCGATTTTGATGAAACTTTGTATGAGGATACATTGATTCATTGGAAATAACATAGGCTACTTTTTATCCCACGGGATCGGATATTACCCGGGTAAAAAAGCTAGTTGTTTATATTTTACTAGATTTCTTGCCATTTTGGCGCACAAAACCACTTCACACTGGCTGTATGTTAGTCGTGTGAAGCCATCGCATGAAAAAAAGTTCACGTGTGTTTTCATATTGGGGTGTGGCATAATTTCTAATAGATAGAACGGGGGTGTGTATAGAAAATTGACTTTTATTTCTCTACAGGGGCTCATTTTAAGGGATCTTTTGGAATTTTCCGTTTCCGTGCAAATGTATTAAATGTCGTATTTTCTTTTCCGTAATCGCATTTCGTTGGTCTATTACGTGGCGGTTTTTAAATTGAGAGGGGTGGCGATCTGAAATATTTATCACTACGCTTATTAAAAGGAAATATCTTTTTTGTTTGTAACGAATAGGCTCCGAAACTACTGGATCGATTTTGATGAAATTTGGTATGAGAATACATAGATTCATTGGAAATAGCATAGGGTACTTTTTATTTCGATATTCCTACAGGATCGGGAGTTACGCGGGTGAAACCTCGAGGTAATGCTAGTCTATACTTAAAATTACAAAAGCTTTGATTGTTTGTTTAAATTGGATAGGCTCTGAAACTTCTAGATCGATTTTGACGAAACTTGAAATGAAGGTACATTCATTGGGAATGACATATGCTACTTTTTATTCCTATATTCTTATTACAGGATCGGTTGTTATGCGGGTGAACCTAATATTATAAAGAGGAAAGATTTGATTGTTTTTTTTTTTGATACGAAGGTACATTGATTTACAATTGCTTACCTAGTAACCTCAAAGCGCTGGAGGGTAATCTTTTTAAAAACAAATTATGTATCTGGCTTCTTGAACACTGTTTTTATGACCTTGACGAATTCAAATCATTTAGTAATAAGAAAATACAATAGAATTTTTATCTTTTGACATTATTATTTATTAATTTGATTATTGACATTATGTAATTGATATTATTTTTAACATTCGCACGTCTGCTTGCGGACCGAATACATGTTCTAATATGTTTTGTAAGACCTTTATGCTATGTATTCCGGCGAATAAATGATCTTATCTTATCTTATCTTATCTTATCTTTGTAATGAATAGGCTCCGAAACTACTGGACCGATTTAGATGAAACTTGATATGAAGGTACATTGATTTATTGGGAATAACATAGGTTAGTTTTATTCCGATATTTCCACAGAATAGGGACATAATCATGTGAAATCGCAGAGCGCTGCTAGTACTATTATAAGAAGACTTTTTGTTTGTAACGAATTGGCTCCGAAACTACTGGACCGATTTTGATGAAACATGGTATGAGGATACATTGATTCATTGACAGTAACATAGGGTACTTTTTATCTCGATATTCCCACGGGATCGCGAGTTACGCGGGTGAAACCGCGGCACCTACCTAGTCGGAAATACAAACACAGAGAAACATCAAAATCAGCACAAAAACCCCTGAAAAAACCTTTAATCGCTAAATGATTCGTGAAATTCAGTACATTTTGGTTCTACCCTCGTTAATTTTATGATTATTCCACCCTTTGACGAGGGTGATTTGTTTAAATGAAGGGTTAATTATACATTTGACTAGCTGCGTACCGCGATTTCACACGCCTTTGTGTTTTTGAAGTGAAAACTTCTTTTAGCGCGGTACGCATATTTTTAGATGAGATAATATCTCTGAACTCGCGACACCGTTACGAGACGTAGCTATAGTGTGTGCATATATTTTGTAGTTATTTAGTTAATTTTTTTAGTTTAATTTTTCTTTTGCCTGCCCTTTCTGGAGGTATAATTTAATTTTAATAGGCTTTTAGTAGACTTGACAGTATAATTAACAAAAAAATATTGCCTAAAAAAATAGTAAGTAAACATGAAAAAATACATACAACCGAATTGAGATCTCCTACTTTTTGTGAAGTCGGTTCAAAATAACCTAAAATTCTTAAAATCATAGTCAAAATAAATTTACTTTTTTTCTGTTTTTAGTATTTGTTGTCATAGCGGCAACATAAATACATAATCTGTGAAAATTTCAACTGTCTAACTATCACGGTTCATGAGATACAGCCTGGTGACAGACAGACGGACACCGAAATCTTAGTAATAGGGTTCCTAAAAATACCCTCGAACCCTAAAAATACCCTCAAAGTAGCTCGAAATCAGCTAAACACCATAACACAAGACTAGTTGCTTAGCTTGGGTACTAGATGGCGCTGTGTTTTATGTCCTACAATTTATTTATTTATTTCCGCCAAAAAAAATGAAAAGCGAGACATAGAGAACAATTTTCCATAAATATTTGTCTATCTACCCGCAAAATTGTTCGTTTATCGGGACACCGTCGCAACATAAAGGATGTTCAATATAACCGGAAGTAAGAGACGGTAATGGCGGACGGCACTTCCGGTTTGGGGTGACCATCATTTCAGTCGTTCGGGAAAAAATCAAGTAAATATTATTAATGTATGGGTTCGATTCCCGCCTCAGACAAGTATTTATGCTTAGATATTTGTCTGTGGTCTGGGTGTTTTTATGTATTATAACTATAAATTTACAAAAGAAAAGTATTTATGTAGTATATTGTCTAGTACCCATAACACAAGTCTAGTTACTTAACTTGGTGCTAGATGGCGATGTGTGGAATGTCCTGTAATATATATATTAATATTAAATGTGAAATTTTTTGTGTTAGTATGTTTGTTAGTCCTTCACGCAAAAACTACTGAACCGATTGCAATGAAATTCGCAGATAGATGCTAGATACCTGGATTAACACATAGGATACTTTTTATCCCGATATTCCAACGGGATCGAAACTTACGCAGGGCGTAGCTAGAAAGATGACGACTAATCCAACCTTACCTTAGTAACCTTCTCTAAAATAGATTGGATCAGCTACATCCGTCACATTGTGTGTAAGACGTTGCACAAAATCCACTGCGGCTGCGACAGATTAACCAATTTTTTCGCGGAAATCCCATCTCTTTAAATACATATTAGCTCAGGATTCTACAGAGCGGTGTTGGCCTAGTGGTAGATACCTCAACTTTTATTCCGAAGGTCGTGGGTTCGAATCCCGACCGGCCGTGCACCGATGGATTTTAATCTTAATTGGTTCAGTAGTGTTTTCATGAAGAGGTTGCAAACTAACTCTTTTGTACTTTCATACTTCATAACTTTCAAATTTATATTTCCTTTTATGGCTGTTCGGGCATGACTTCATTAAATAAGAACTAATTTAAAAGATCCTTTTTTTAATGAGTAGCATATATCTTTAAAATCGTCGTTTTTTTTAACAAACTAAAAACCTTCGGGAAATATCCTCGTAACTAAAAAAAATCATGGCGACACTAGCAATTTATCGTTTCTTTCCACGATGCCTGAGGCACCCTATTTTAATAAAATGCAGTTTTTCTTTGCTATATGGGTACCCTATTATACTTGCCTTGCTTCTATTTGGTGAAGGAAACCTTGGAAAAACCCGTGACTTCGCTCGCGTAGAAATTGAAGGAAAATAAATTATAATAGAGTCATTTAAAATACACAAATGGTTGTCTGTAAAGTCGGTTTACGGACGATAATTTTACGTGATAACGCTATAAGAATACGATGAAAATTGAGTTTTTTTTGTTTTTCCTTTATACTCTAAGCCTTCTATTCGTCACTCGTCACCATAACACAAGCCAAGTCACGCACACACGCGCGCGTCAAGCTTGTCACTACTTATCACAGAGCGTTGTATGAAACCTTACAATCTGATCCTTGTTAAATCATGTGGGAACAGCAACGATAATACTTTGCCATGGTTACCTTGTCAATAACATGACGCGTTCCCGGAACATGACGCATGACGTCATGTTTTTTGTGAATGCAGGTGTTTCATCAATTTATTAGACGTTATCACGTCAAAAATACTTATACAGGGTTTTTGCTAATCATACTAGCATGCCTTTGAGGGCTACTTCTGTGCACCTTTTGTTCTACGAATTTTAGAAACGCGAAGTACGTAAATCAGCTGATTTTTTAAAACAAAGGTCAGTCAAACTTAGAACAGTAGATAAATAAAAAAAATAAGTATAATCTTAAGGTTAATGACCTCTCCGTGTAAGGAACAGCTGATTTTACGTTAGACATAACCTTAAAATTATCAAAAAAATTGTTGAAATTCTAAAAGTCTGTGAACAAAAGTTGTTTGTTTAGGTGCCCAGATGTGGCCCTCAGCCGCTTTCAAATATATGTAGTTACCAATAACCTTGTATATTATTTATTTAATTCTTAATTTGCGTATTTTACATCACGCTGTAAAGAAAGTTGGAATATTGTTCAATAGAAATGCGATAATTGTTTTTTTTTATAATTTGACAGCTGTCCTTTGAAAACGATTCTCCCTCGGGCTGAAAAGTATTACTTTCAACCCGCTTCTCAGGCAATTTCAAACCTACTTTTCGAGTTTGAATAATAAGAAATACTTTCTTAACTAATACCTACCTACGTCATAAAAGAAACAACATTTTTACGAAAAAAATTTGTGCTAACTAGTACAAATTTGTTTAATCGATTGAGCTTTGCGCTTTGCGCAATATTAAAAACCGGCCAAGTGCGAGTCGCACTCGCGCACGAAGGGTTCCGTATCAAGTTGTATTCGAGCCCCACATTTTTTGACGTGATAACGTCTGATAAATTGATGGAACATCTGCATTCACAGAAAAAGTGTCACGGTAATATTCTGTGACGTCATGCGTCATGGTAATATGACCAGACGCATCATGGTAACTTAGGAAACAGAGTATTTAATAATAATACCGCTCATCTGGGCTTGTGTTATGGTGACGAGTGACGTATAAAAGAATAGTATAAAAGAAAAAATATGTAAAGGAAAAAAATAATTAAAATAATAATAATAAAGGAATAACAAAAAAATCTCAATGTTTCATCGTTTTCTTATGACGTTATCACGAAAAATTATTGTCCGTAAACCAACTTTACGGACAACCATTTTTGTTTTTTTTTTCTGTTTTTAATTTTTGTTATAGCGGCAACAGAAATACATCATCTGTGAAAAATTTCAACTGTCTAGCTATCACGGTTCATGAGATACAGCCTGTTGACAGACGAACAGTGAAGTCTTAGTAATAGTATTCCGTTTTAACCCTTTGGGTGCGGAACCCTAAAAACATCCTATATGTCACTTCTATTAATTATGTCTGGACGAAACGGAGGTGCGTTTTGCTAGAGTGATATCATGTTATCTTTACACTTTGACTATTGTTTGATAACATTTTTTTTACAATGTCTTTGTTATATCACTGGTACATAATATTTACATGACACTGGCTGTATGCGAAAATCGACCGAAGCCATTACGTAATAAAAGTAGGTTAAGTGTGATTCGTACTGGAAGCACACCAAATTCAAAAAAATGTATTATACAGAAGCAATTCATTATTTTGTTAATCGCGCTTCTGGAATATAATTTTAAGAAGGTTACAAACATAAACACACAAACTTACACATCCACACCAATATTATAAAGAGGAAAAGATTTTTTATTTTTATGTTTGTAACGGCTCCGAAAGTACTGGACTAATTTTGGTGAAACTTCGTATGAGAATACAAAGAAAGAAAGAAAGAAAGAAAGAAAGAAAACATTTATTTGGACAAGCACATGACACAGACAATCAGAAAAGAAGTAACAAACATAAAAGCACTGACATAAAACAAAAGTATAAAATAAAAAATAAAAAACAATACACTGATTCATTGACGGCAACATAGGCTACTTTTTATCCCGATATTCCCACGGGATCAGGAGTTACGCGGGTGAAACCGCGGAGCATCTGCTAGCTTTGAATAAAAAATACCGTCAGAAAGAAAGTACAAAACAAAAAATTATCAAAACTCTGAACAAAAATGCCATGTTTGCAAGGAGGTTAGGTTCTTAAAGTTCCTATATGTGTAATGGCCTCAGATGCTGATAGAAGAAAATGAAAATACAAATTGTAATCTGAAAACATAGCTAAGAACACTCCCGACTAATTCACCTTTCAAACAAAAAAAAACTAAATCAAAATCAGTTCATCAGTTCGGGAGCTACGATGCCACAGACAGACACACACAGAGAGAGAGAGACACACGCCAAACTTATAACACCCCGTCGTTTTTGCGTCGGGGGTTAAAAAACGTAGAATTATATCAAATTTTTTCTATTTGTGTAAAAGCTCAAATATTATCATGCCATTATTATTTATTAATTGATTATTATTGTTTACAATTGCTTTAAATTTCGCTTGCTCCCGGTACTTATTCCCTTTTATAACCATCAGTTCTTCAATTCCCAACTACTCGAACACTGAGCGAAACAATTTCCCATAACAATTTTCTCATTAAACTTGTCTAAAGTTGGGAAACTCATTAAACAGACGGACGGAGTTCTCAAACTTTGCTCAAATATTGCGGTTTCAGTCTCTCGTAGTGTTGAGATGGTATCGTAGAGAAAGGAGCATTTTAGATCGCAATAAAGTCACAAGCAATGTCATTTTAACCTTCAATAAGGAGGCTCACAGCTAAGCGACGCTCGCTGATCGTATACAATCGTGCGGGTTAAGCGACGTCTGTCGCGGTCTTTACTTCGATCGGTGACCAATTAGTAGTGTGGCAAAATGTGTTTTCGTGAGCTCGGATGGCACATTAAGCCATTGGTCTTGGTTGCTGCCTCTAGTAGCAGTCGTTAGGTCAAGGGCGATCTGAAAACTCTAACAATAGGTGAGCCACACCACTATACGAGAAGGACAAAACCTTCAATAAAACCGGATAAGCGCGAGTCGGACGAAGGATTAGACATTCTTTATTGCAGTACTATTTTTAAATTACATAAAATATAAAAAATGGTTATCTGTAAAGTCGGTTTACGGACGATAATTTTACGTGATAACGTCGTAAAAAAACATTTATGGTTACTATAGCACGTTGCTATGGTTACCATCAATGGGTATGGGTGCTAGACCTATCATATACCTACTACTTATACACTTTTTTTTGTTAATATATACTTATAAGACATAGAAACAACCAGACCACAGACAAATATCTTCATAAATACATGTCTGAGGCGGGAATCGAATCCGCAACCCTGTGTTTGGCAGTCCGGCATGGTGACCATTGTGCAAACTGGGTCGTCAAACCGTCATGGGTCCGTTGGCAACACTGCTCTTCTGTCTGATCCATTTCAAAGGCATAGAAACTAGGCGGTAAAAACAGACGTTCCAAAATGAATGTTAATTGGTTAATTGTCAGATTAGAGACAAATATGGCCGCCCGCCCCGTAGAGATGGGAAAGTATCGATAATTGACTAATTTAATCGATAACGAATTGTGTTAATTACTATCGAATTACAATTAATGATTATTTGATGGGAGGAGCTTTTTATATTTCGTTTTAAACGTGCCTATTGCCTCAATTAAAAAAGTTTTAAATTAATATTATAAAAACTTTAAAGAGTTATAAAAAAATATATATTTGTTTCAAATAAGTGTGGTTACTTTGTGACTCTTTCATGCAGAAACTACTTTATCGATTGCGATGAAACTGGGTATGTAGATAGCTGGTATCCTGGAATAACACAAAGGTTATGTTTTATCCTATGGTACGAGGATACATTGATTAATTGACAGTAACATAGGATACTTTTTATCCCGATATTCAATCAAGACCTGAAACTACCCGAGCTACGAGTCTGAAACTACGCAAATTGCTTTTTATCACAGTTGCTTATAAAGTGGATCTTATTCAACCGCTTTTAGACTCATAATCCAACGTATTACACACGCGTGCGTTATGCATTACCTCGACGCCACTAGTGTGTTATAAGTTATCCGGATAAGTTAAATTGGTATCTTACTGCTAATTACATGTTAGGTAGATAAAACATTCTTAATATATCTGGGTTATACTGTTCTGATGGATAAATAAAAGTAGGTACCAAAAAAGAGGTTTTACTCCAGCAATAAAGGTTGTCTATAAAGTCGGTTTACGAACGATAATTTTACGTGATAACGTCTTAAAATATGATTAAAAATTTAGTGTTGTTTTTTCCTTACTTAAATATAGTTTTTTCCGTACCATTATCACATGCCATTATATTCTGTTTTTAACCCCCGATAAATGGAAAAAACCCAAAAAAATATTGTATGTCAGACGAGGCTGTATAGGTTAAAAGTCTTTTGCCTGGCCTTTCGGGAATATAATTAACAAAAAAAATATTACCAAATAATTTATTATTTTCTTTTCAAGTCTTTTTTTTATTCACAACTGTGATAAAAAACGTCGTACGATACACGTGTGGATTGATCATATAATCTCGGCGCTCTGTAGACGCATTCCGCTCGCGCGTCATAAACCGCCTCGATGAAATGATCAATTTACCACACTTGTAATGCAATGTACTATTAAAACATAGAGGAGCACTGAGAAAGATTTTTAAAAGTTCCGCCTTTTAATGGGGTAAAAATGACTGATAAAGTTTATATTTCATAGTTGTACTTCTACTTGAACGGGCTGTTTTCCGCAATTAGACCCTTTTTAATTTTGTATTTTATGCGTGAGGATGGAGTAGGCTTGCCCAGCCCCTACTACCCTCTCAGCCTAGTCGACTATTACCAGAGGAGAGAACTTGTCAATACTTCTGGAGCCAGCTAAGCAAGTATTTCGTAGTTACTATTATTCTATGTTTGTAAATTTAAAAAGACACTTAAACGGGTAAAACCAGAGGGCACAGTTAGTATGAAGTATAAGTTAAGCAAAGCTTTTGAAGTTGAAAGCTTGCGGCGGCACTTCATTACGAAGCTCTTAGTGCTTTGAGTAATTAACATTTACACTTAGTGCTGACGGTAATTAACGTAAAGGGGTAATTAACGCAATTTAATTCACTTACCCTGCTTTTTTCGAATGTGGCTTCGTACTGCGTGTTCATAAAGCCAGTGTCAAGTAATAAGCGTAGGAAAACATCGCGATGAAACCCGCTGCTTACCGGCTTACCATATTGACGACCTTGTTGGCACAATGGTCATCAAGCCGGACTGTGAAACACGGGGTTGCGGGTTCAATTCCCGCCTCAGACATGTATTTATGCTTAGGATATTTGTCTATTGTGTATATATGTATTTACAAAAGAAAAGTATATAAGTAGTATATGAGTTGTCTAGCACCCATAACACAAGTGTAGTTACTTAGCTTGGGGCTAGATGGCGATGTGTGGAATGTACTGCAATATTTATATTTATTATTATTATTATATTCTATTTTTAGTATTTGTTGTTATAGCGGCAACAGAAATACATCATCTGTGAAAATTTCAACTGTCTAATTCACGAGCCTGGTATCTCAGACAGACAGACAGTCTTAGTGAAATGGTTCCGTTTTTAACCTTTATATACGGAACCTTATCAAAGATTTTTTATTGTTTCAGGGATCTTCAAGGGAACAATATCACGGTGATTTTTCAGAGTGATTTTCAAAATCTCAAGGATTTGAAATCTTTGTAAGTATATAATTCAATTCTACTCAACTCAAAATTTCAACTCAAATTTTTTTATTCAATAGCTGTCATGCAGTGCATTATCGAACTTGTAGAACGTCTTAAAAAATAAGTTAGGATGTGTGGCTTCGGAACGCGCCCACCAATGAGAAGAAGGCACAAGAAAGTCATAGGGTTTTTTTTTCTTTTTTGTGATCATCACAATGGTCAAGATAACAAATATATTTGAAGATATTTTTGAAATGGAACAATTAAAGTTATGGTACGACGAAGTATCATAGTACTTCTTGCCGCACAATTTCTGATTTATCAAAAATTTGAATTTGTTATTGGATATCTTATATACATACATTTACATACAATTATGCAATGTGTCTCAAAATATTATAGACCAAGATCCCGCCTACTACCGAACTACCGTGATCATTTTCCATACTATATTTTATTTAAGAAATGATCTTTATTAACAACATTATCGATTAGTACAACAATATAGACGATATCATTTTTTGCACAATTAACTGGTTCGATTCTTGGCTTTGCTAATACCTCTCCAAGCCACTATGGTATGAACTTCATAATTGCGCATCGTTCATTACTGTGTTAGGAGCATGCGCTAAGAAATTCTCAGCTTTTATAAAATCACGAAAGTTCGGTGGTAGGTTGGATCTTACTCTATTAAGATGAAAGGAATAATTTAATAGTGGATTTTTTATAATTTCTCTTTTCTATTTTGCTTTTCTTAGAACAGCGCCATCTACAAATTTTAAACCGAACTAAACATTTCAGGCAATTATCAGAGAACCACATCCACACGATCGAGAGAGACGCGTTCTCCGATTTGAACAACTTGGAGCGTCTGTAAGTACCTTTAGTCTTAACTAAATCTTAGTCTATGGCTTACCATAGAATATTTTATATTTTTTATTTAGAAGTGCTGGTCTTAAATTTCCAATAAACGAATCGTACCGATTCAACTGGTTTGTATGAGGTTTGACATTCGAGAGCACCATTTTTTCCATAAACTTACAAAATTACTTAAGAGGAAATGGTACCGGGGGCTTTCTCCATACAAACGTAGTCGACTGTTTTCTCCCTGTATAATGACACTATAGCAAATATTTTTGTTGCATAAAACTTATAACTGCCATGACCATACGACCCTATATTTTTTTATCTCAACTTCTATGTTACTATGAAAATGAAAAAAATCAAGACATAGGGGCATAGTCATGGCAGTTATCGGTTTTATGGCACAAAAATATTTGTGCTAGTGTCATTATCCAGGGTGGAAACAGTCGACTACGTTTGTATGGAGAGAGCGCCGGTACCCTTTCACCTTAAGGCATAATATGGCATAACGTTTTTAGCATAATTTCCTATAGTCCTTTTGCACAGGTTAAAGACAGATTCTTCTTATGGCAGATTCTTTATAAAGCAGATTCGTGTTAGGGCACAGAAGGACAGTCATGTTCACAATATAAGTTGTAATCCGTGATAAAGATCTTAAAAACAAATAAAGATCGAAAATAGCGCCTAATGGCAGATGACTGAAATATCTTAATTATATAGTGTACAAATTATTATGCCAAAGTAGTTTATGTCAAATTTATTAATTTATTTTACATAATAATTGACTTGGAGTTTTGGCGGGAACGAGTTAACAACATGTCGTGCTGCAGTTTTATTTTCATGTAACTTATTTGTAACCCGAGTTGAATTGTATAATTCTGGTGGAATGTTATTCAGTTTAGTTCTGTGAAAGTGCACAAGTGTAGTGAAAGTAAAAATCAGTGTCAAACATGAAGTTTTCTCGTTGCCTCCAAATCTCCTATTAAGGTTATGGTAAACTTGCCACCGCTTTACTATAGCCCCTGACTTGACGGACTATGACGACTTTGACTGTTTTGAAACACTTTAGGCCCGATTTATGAAAAATCAGGTCATAATTTGATGCAAAATATAACTTGACACTGGCTAAATGAACAAGCCGTGCGAAGCCATAATTAATAAAAAAAAATTGACTTAGAAAAAAAAACAGTTATGCCTCATGAAATTATGCTCAAAACGTTATGCCTTGTAAGTTTAGAACATTTGAGTTTATGCGAAAAATAGTGTACTTCTTACATTTCTATACTATACTGCAATCGATGTGCGACTTCTTTTATGTGATTTGCGATGCATCTCCTCCATTTTATTATGAGTCGCAGAAAAATCAAAGAAAAACTTCAATAAATGCTGCAGTTTTAAAGGAAAATACTTTGAATTTTCAGGAAATTAAGCAATAATCGTTTATCTCACTTGGCCGACGGTCTGTTTGTCCGTCTGAGGCATCTGCAGCGGCTGTGAGTTTCGTAATGTTATGTAATTAACCAGTCGGTGTGGTCCTTTATCTTAATCAATGTACCCCAAGCGCTAATTCTTAGGGTTTTGTGAGCAATAAATCAGATTATACTTTCATATCGTGATTTAATTTAGGTGGTTTGTTGAAAATTTTATTTCAAAGTTAAACAAACATGGGGGACAATAAATTATTTTTAAATTAAAAAAAATGTCGGTAAATGGCAGAAACAAAGAAAGAAATAAAGGTCAAAATTTAAAGTTAGTATTGTGTGACTTTTTTAGAATTCTGAGTAGGTCAGATACTTAAGAGGAAAGGGTACCAGCGCTCTCTCCATACAAACGTAGTCGACTGTTTTCTCCCTGAATAATGACACTAGAGCGAATATTTTTGTGGCATAAAACCTGTAACTGCCATGACTATGCTTTGTTTTTTATTTTTTAAATCTTAATTTCTATCATAACTAGATCATGAAATAATAACAAGCCATAGGGGCATAGTCGACTACATTTGTATGGAGAGAGCGCTGGTACCTACCCTTTCCTCTTAAGATTGCCAGACTTATTCCAAAAAAAAAAAATTGCACTCCGGGAGTGCCGGCAGAAGTGAAAACTTGATTATTAACGTTGAGCATGTTTGATATTTTGGAATAATTTTGCACCAATTGCTTTATCAGTATAAAAGTACTATCATTTATGTGGTAGAATACAATATTCATTTATTGCGCTATCGTACACAAACATGACAATTTATATTACATTAAAAATTTAACACTTTAAAACTATAGCTGTCTACTCTCCATCCGTCTTACGCTTTTTCGATCAGGTCACGTGTCCTGACGCGAGTTTAAGATTTTATACCCATTACAGAAAAAGTGCTCAACGCCGCTAAAGAAGTTTTCACTTCAAAAATAGGGGGTAATGTAATAGAAGGTAAAATCATTTAACGCCAAAACAAAAATGAAATAAAGTTCTGCCCCCTCACAAACCGTCGGAAAGCAACCGAAACAAAAAAAACGCTTCCGCGACTTTGGACCTGTTGCATCCTTTTCTTTTCAGTTTTATTCGTTTTGGTAGCTTTCCGATGGTTTGTGAATCAGCCTGCTGACTACGTAAAGCGCGAAACCAGCCAGTAATCGGCCAATAAAATAAAAAAGCACAAAAAGAAAAGATTTTTTTTTTATTTTTTTCCAAAAAATAAAATGTAAGTACTAGATAGACAGTTATTTTGAAGGAAATCAAGTTTTTTAAACGTAGTTCCAAAAAAGTTTAAATTAAAAAAAATTAGAATATTGCTCACAAAACTACCCCCATAAAATAACAAATCCCGGTGGCTAACCCCGAACTGCTTACTGGGTTCCTTTAGCCCCTGTGGCTTTACCCCGCTTACTGGGCTACCCTTGGGGAAACCAAGCCCAGGATCCTGTCAACCGGGATCGTGGGATGCCGGCCCTTTTACAACTCTGAGGATCCGGGACCAATATACTTAAAAAAACTCGGGATTTTTGAGATAGGATTTCGGGATTTTTGGGATTTTCAAGCAAATGTCAAAAAGTTATTTCAAAAGACTGATTTATGAAAGAAAGGGTTATTCTGATTTTTTGCTTAAAAATGCTTAAATATTAACTATAAATAAATATTTGTTTGCCATATGTGTGTGATATACGATAAAATACAAGATTTTTATTTAAACAGATATTTTTAAAATATGTACCTAGTTTTTGGATTCAAAAGAGTCTTAATATTTTGGCCCTTTTTCCAAATATTATTTACTTTGGAGTGAAATTAATTAAACTTTTAGTCAATCCAACATCGAAACTATAAAAAGATAGCACATTTAATTGGCACTCTTACATCCCGAAATTTCGAAACAATCCCAGAATCCCGAATTTTTATACAATACCGAAATCCTGAAATTGTAAATTGGGCCGAAATTGAGTACCCTTTACCTAGTTACCCTGTAATTTCAAATTAATCAGTTTCAAGTTACCACTTATTTAAAATTTTGGATGGTCTTCCCCTGGACTATGGTGTTCTCCATATACGTTAGTAGCTTCGAAGGTTTTTTTGTATATACCTAATCATTCCCCCGCTGGTGCTAGGTGTTAATAACTTCATCAAACCCGCTTTAGTCAACAGAAAAAAAACATTTGTTAAAGCAATAAATAATTATCTTCATAAAGACGCTAGATAAAGTTTCTTGTTGAAAAATTCTTGAAAATAATAAGCAGGAAGATTCTTAATTTAAGAATATTGCTTTTTAAGGACGCATTTACGGAAAGTGTCAAAATGTTAGCAAAGTATAGAATAGTTCCGGTTAATTTTCCGGTTTATCCGTCAATTCGATGTTTAAAGTAACGGCCATTTTGAATGAAAAGTCATTCTAGATACTTCAGGCGCGTCAAATAGTAAATGCGTCTTTAAGAATGTTGCTTATCGTTTTAAGATTTTTTACTAATACAAAGAAATTATTCTCTTACTCTTTCTTCAAAGAAACCTTTTTTCTGTGTATAATCTATATTTATAAAAGAGAAATATACTCATCATGAAATCTCTGAAACTACAAGAGGCTACGAGTCTGAAGTTTCAATATCCACAAAGGTGAATAAAAAATATAAAAACCTGTAAAAACAATGTTTGCCATATACAAAAAAGACAAAAAAATTCATACAAATGGCTTCAGCCGTTTAGGTGGAGTTTGGCAATTAACACCGCGACACGATATCAATATTTATACGATACAACTAACATCACTCAATTGTTTTGCCTTCCCGGAACCTCTCCATTAAAACTTGAACTTTATACTATGGCATTAAAGTTCAAATTGACTTTACGAATCGTTTGTATGGGAATTGGGAGTATAGAAAAGTGTTGTTTTTAGACATTTTCAGGCAATTTTTTGAATTTTTCTCTTTGTAAAAACCATCCTCGTACTTAAAGGAATATTCTAAAAAAAAATTAGCGAAATCGGTTCAGCCGTTCTCGAGATATGCGCTTAGGAACATTTCAGCGATTCATTTTTGTATTATTATAATGAGTGATCCTTTCATTTGCCATACTATATTTGTTTCCAGGAATTAATCGCTATTAGCAACATTATCACTACATAGTATAAAACAAAGTCGCTTTCTCTGTCTCTATGTCCCTTTGTATGCTTAAATCTTTAAAACTACGCAACGGATTTTGATGCGGTTTTTAATAGATAGAGTGATTCAAGAGGAAGGTTTATATGTATAATAACATCCATTAAATAGTGGAGAAGTACTGTTATTTTTGAGGTTTCTAATGTGATGTCGTAAATAATTACATTTTTTCCGCTTACATTGCAAACGCAGGCTGAACCCTACGAGTTTTATCAAAATAATGTACTAAGTATTGTACACATTGAAAAGGTCTACAGAAAAGTCCGTGATGGTATATGTCTATCTCTTATGGATAACCCACAATAACTTTTTTTGTCATTTACTTTTTACGACAAATAATGGCTAATTTTCGAAGCGATTTTAACCAATACAGCATTAATCCTTAACCAATTAAATACCTTGAATACATTGTTCATTTAATATAGATCTATATGGCCCTTTACACCGTATGATTTAAGTGAATATTTTCGAAGATATTACAGATTTAAAAATTGCGGGACGTAGCGTTTGCGGCGGTACCGGCCGGCCGGCCGGTGCGGCAAAAAAATGTAAAAAGTAAATAAGTAAAAATGTAGTGTATGAATTTAGATATTCCAAAGATAGCAGGAAATCTCCATGGTATAGGGAAAGGGGGATTGTTTTACTCCAAATTTAACGCGTGCGGGCCACGGGCAGTAATGAATAAATCAAAACTACTGAATCGATTTTAATCACATAGTCTATATATTTTATACCCGTGCGAAGCCGGAGCGGGCCGCTATATTTTTATATACAACGTTCACAGTTTTTCTGTAGTGTATTTAGTATCAGCATTGCACCCGTGCGAAGCCGGGGCGGGTCGCTAGTTAAAAATAAAGGCGTCTTTTCTGGCAAAAAAAAACTGTCTATCTGTCTGTCCGTCCGTCTGATATTTATTTTGCAGGCAGCTTCAACTTATTACTTTAAATTCCACTGTCATCATTATTTCATAACGCGCCTAAAGAAGTAGTACCTGGATGACCGAGCTTTGCTCGGTTTTTTTTTTTTACTTAGTCTAACCTCAAAGCACTCATTGACTTCGTGTTACTTAACAACGCCATCTGCTGGAATAACTTTATTGCTCACAAAAAATAGTATTAGTAGTTCGCCAATAGATGTCAGGAAGAGTCATATTTTTCAGATAAAAAAAAGTAAGTTTCGATAAAACACGAATAAAATGACATTTTCTAAAAATGATTCCTAGCTAGATCGATTTATCGCCCCCGTAACCCCCTATATACCAAATTTCATGAAAATCGTTGGAGCCGATTCCGAGATTCCAATTATATATATACAAGAATTGCTCATTTAAAGATATAAGATAATTTAAAAAAGGGCTTATGCGAGTGAAACCACGTTGCGCAGCTAGTCAACTAACGTGTAGTTACACTTAGAAATATCTAAACAAACAAACTCCGGAAGTCTTTTAAATCGATTACAATTTTTATTGAAGAAACGTGACCACGCAACTAGTGATGGGATAATGTCGATAGTCCTACGCTTTGTTCTATCGATATATTATATCGAGCATACGTGATTGTTTGTATAGAGTTGGGCATTTGATCGTTGATGTTTTGTGAATGGTTTAAATAGGATTTCGCTTGAATGAATGTATTGTATTTATTTTAATTTTTGATGGCGAATACGAGGTGATATTTCTTTAAATGATTTTCAAGGTTCCGTACCCTAAAAGATCAAAAAGGAAACCTTATAAGATCACTCTCTTGTCTGTCTGTCCGTGTGTCACCACTGATGATAAATAGATAGATATATATATCTTTATTTGGCCAACAAAAAAACTAAAACTTAGATATACCTTATTTTTGATATGATTAAAAATAACAGACTTAATTAAATATTATGTTATTTATAACACAGTAACAGTGTCGCCGCTAAACAGTGTCCCGCTCAGCTATGTGTTGCATAAATGTAACGCTGATTTTCAGCAGAGACCCTGTGATCGGAGAGAGTAGGACGATGCTGTAATTTGGTTATAGTAGGCAGGAAACACTGACACTAACTTTATAACTTAATATTCTAAATTGTCTTAATAACCATAAATATAAACTGAATATATATTCCTATTACGTTATGTACAACCCACCCATCCCCTTCTTTAATTCTTGTCCATCCAAAGGTTGCCTGGAAGAGATCGCTTTTAGCGATAAGGCCGCCCATTGTGCCATATTGTTAGGTTTAATATTGTTTTAAAAACAGGAGTTTATGTTAGAATTAAGGTTTAATGTGGTACAATAAAGAGTTTATCTAGCTATCTATCAGAAGATAATATCTGTTGAGCAAGTTATACCAGATACTGAGGTCTATAGTCTCTATTAGGTGTATAAATGAAGGTCCTGAGTCAACACGATACAAAGATTGGACAGATTTTGATTTTCGCGCGGGGCTCCCATACAACATATACGGTTTTTTCAATACGTAAAAAAAATATATACAACATTCCACACATCACCATCTAGCCCCAAACTAAGTAACTAGACTTGTGTCATGGGTGCTAGACAACTCATATACTACTTATATACTTTTCTTTTGTAAATATATACATATAAACAACCAGACCACAGATAAATATCTATGCATAAATACTTGTCTGAGGCAGGAATCGAACCCGCAACCCTGTTCTTGGCAGTCCGGCATGGTGACTATTGTGCCAACTGGGTCGTCAATCAATAGTATTCTCTATGAAATCTTGATATCATGGCAGTTAAAGAAAACTCAGTTTTGTGTAATTTTTCAAATTCAACAGTTTTAATTCCTGGCTAGCTATTAGAAATCAGATGCAGTTCTGGTTTTTGTCAAAATCATCACGATATTTTTCTTCACCGAAATAGCAACACAGATCGAAAACTATCGAATTCAAACATCAAACTAAGTAATATCGATATCAAAACTATCGACTCATCAACGTGCCTATTAGATGCGTACGCGCCGAATCTTGGCCCTAGAACGTTGACAGGCAATGATATATATCCATGTGAAGAGCTACAGGATATTGCGTTAGAGGTAGATCATTAGATCATCAGCATCATGACGTTGTACAATCGGAGCTCAAAAGTCCACTAGTAGCGTAATGCCCGGTTTAAGTACATTATTCCATTTAAATTAAAGATAAACAAAAAAAACCTGAAACAAAATGTCTACTATACAAAAATATGTTTTTAAATTAAAAAAAAAACCACAAAAATAGCCCAAAATCAAAAAATAAAAAACTTGAGAGGTGTCAAGGGACCCCCGGATGGAACGAAGAAAGACGAAACGAAAATAACTGGCTTGCTTTCTATGAAAAAGAGAAAGACAGAGAGACCGACAGAGAAACACGCGCATGCGGCTTACAACTATAGCAAAAAGTGTCGTTACAACTTTTGGTTTTAATTTTGTCCGTCTAGCCCCCTTTCGAAACGCGCGATAAGGAACTTCGTTTCAAAACTTCGAAACTATTGGGGGCGAATGAGATTCCCCTCGGTATAAGGTACCTAATTTTTACTTTATGGCGTCACTTCTCAAACCACCTGTATTTTTCATGACATATTTTTAATATTAATTTTTGCAAAGTTTGCAGTGACAAGATGTCGATTAAACAAGTCTTCGCAGTATGGTATTTTCGCAGTAAAAGCCTTGGCAGTATAGTTTTTCGATGTAACGTTACATCGCAGTAGCAAAACGTCGATTTAATAAGGCGTTGCAGTAGTGAGATATCGATGAAAAGTGTTCGAAGAAAATAAATAGATAAACACTTTATTGCACCATAAAAACAAGACGCAAAATGATTACATAAAACAAAATAAATTCTATCTTAAGTAACTACCTATAAAATAAAATTTAAAAAAAACAGTAATAAAATTTGATGGAAAGTTTTTCGCAGTGACGTAGGTATCCCAAGTCTGCCGTCGGGTGCCGCGGTAGAATCGCACCCGTTCCCGCAGCCCCGGCATCACGGCGAGAGAGGAACCGGTGGAGTTTTAGTGGGTAAACCTCTGCCCACCCACCACCTTCAGGCCAGTAGGGAGCCCCACATACCCTCGCTACTCCCCCTCCCGAGGGGAGTGGCGGGATGATGCATAAGGCGCATTTCTCCACCTTAAAAAAAAGGTATCCCAAGTCTAATACTGGTTCATAGTATCATTGACTGGCAGTGTACTTATGACGCATACTATACATCTTTAGGTCCGGTCCTTACAGTATAGATTACTTATACAGGGTGTACCCAACAAATAACTGGCCAAGTGCGAGTGGGACTTGGGAAGGGTTCCGTTCCATATTATATGAGAGCCCCCCTTAAATATTATTGTTTTTAATATTTGTTGTTATAAATGGTGAAAATTAAATAAATAAATTGCGCGAACTTTTACGAGTCAACTCTATAGAGGTCGAATTCCCAAAAATACGCCGCCTTTGTTGTGCAAGTCAAACTAAGTTCTGAAATTAAAAAAAAAAATTTCATACTTGATTATTTTTACGGAAAAAAATGCAAATCTTTAGAATCTGACGGGTATCCGGTAAGAAATGCCGTCGAAATACGTGAATAAAACAGTATAATAGCTACTTTGGGAGGTTCTCAAAGATTCGCCTTTGAAAGGCAGTCGCGCGTGCTCTCTGAAACGGTGCTTGCGATGCAGGAGCTTTTATTTGGATCGTCGCCGTCGGATTTGTATCCGCGGATATCGTGATCAGATGGTTACTGATCATGCCTAGTTGTATCCACTGATCACGTTATCCGTAGCTACAACGACTCCACTGTCCGTCTGTCTGTCACCAGGCTGTATCACATCAACCGTGATAGGGAGACAGTTGAAATTTTCACAGATTATGTATTTCTGTTGCCGCTATAACAGCAAATGATAAATAATGATTCGGAACCCTTCGTGCGCGAGTTCGACTCGCATTTTGTTTTTAGATTTCTACCGCTTCGACCGTCTATAGAACCAAAGTTTTTAGATTTCTACCGCTTCGGCCGTCTATAGAAACAAAGTTTTTAGATTTCTACCGCTTCGGCCGTCTATAGAACCAAAGTTTTTAGATTTCTACCGCTTCGGCCGTCTATAGAACCAAAGTTTTTAGATTTCTACCGCTTCGGCCGTCTATAGAACCAAAGTTTTTAGATTTCTACCGCTTCGGCCGTCTATAGAACCAAAGTTTTGGAACTGGTTCCGTATGAGGCTTTTAATTTCCTTGTATTGAACTGGGTTCCGATCAAATAATCATCTAAAATAGAACTAGATTTGGAAGAGTCGAAATGGAAACAAAAGGCGACCGTAAAAATCAACAAATAAATTAAAAATTTTAAAAACCCCCAACACAAAATAATAAAAGTAATATGACCGTAAAAAGCTTAATCATTTAATTCATTTTTAGAAACAAACGTTAACTATTTTTAAATGAAATCCGATAAACGATCTAATAACTCACTGTTTTCTAACATTTTTTTTATCGAACGAATTGTTCATATCATGTTTTCAACCACAATAAACAAAAATATGGTTATTAAACTACAATATCCATTTATTTCCAAATAACAAAAAAAGAGTATTTGATTACTTAGAGTTGCTTAAAACAAAGGTCGATTTTGGTAGCTTTATTAGCACCTGGCCTTAAGATTTATGAGTGGTGTCCTAAATGAAATGTCCCGCAGTGTATCAGCTTAGTATTGGAGTGTAACCGTGCGTGCACTCAGTCTCCGTTGCTTGTACAAAGTTGAAAACTTTTGCCTCAACTATTTTGAATAGAGCTTTTACCAAAGGATAACAGTTAACAAGATGAAAAGGTCTTTTTGAGACCTAATTTCTAAGTTTTAATAAATCAATAAAGTACTAGCGGATAATAAGGACCACCTGCCTTAAGGGCAGGTGCTAATAAAGCTACCAAAATCGACCTTTGTTTTAAGCAACTCTAAGTAATCAAATACTCTTTTTTTGTTATTTGGATATAAATGGATATTGTAGTTTAATAACTATTTTTTTGTTTATTGTGGTTGAAAACATGATATGAACAACTTCGTTCGATAAAAAAAATGTTAGAAAACAGAGAATTATTAGATCGTTTATCGGGTTTTATTCAAAAATAGTTAACGTTTGTTTCTAAAAATGAATCAAATGATAGGTTTTGACCTCTAGGAACTATATTTGTGGATAATAATGCTAAAATGTTTTGCATATCGATCAAATATAACAGTTAGCATGCAGCACGCTACGTCTTTGAGAGCGGGGGATAAGGTAATGTGAATACCTACACACGGTACTAGAAGAGCGCCTTAAGAGGGAAGGGTACCGGCGCACGGTGGGCTGAAAATCGGCTTCCATAGACTTAGGAATTTCAATTTTCAAGTGCCGGTTTTGTTACCGGATATTGCTTCTATTAGTTATTACTATATACAAAAATGACACCCGAGTTAATTATTCACAAAAACGACGGAATTATAATTTTTAACGAAAAATTTGTATGGAAATTGTATGAAAAACCTAATTATCTCTTAAACGGTAAGGAAAACCGTAATATCCTTACAGGCGGTTATAGTACTAAACTCTACATTGAGTCTGCGCTGTTGTCCCCCGATTGTGCCTACAATGGTCTAAAGCCTCTACCCTACGTTTCTTAAGAAAACACTCTTCGAGACAAAAACTTCATATATTATGCAGATAGGACATTTAATTTTCAAAGAATGCCTACACTTTGAAGGGTGAATGGACTGAAGTTTTATAGGGCTGTCTCTCACATCTTTATTTATTTATAAACTAGCAGCGCACACGGTTTCACCCGTGTAAGTTCCGATCCCATGGGAATATTGGGATACAAACTAGCCTATGTTATTTTCAATGAATTAATGTATCCTTATATCAAATTTCATCATAATCGGTCCAATCGTTTCGGAGCGTATTCGTTACAAACAAAATAAAAAAAATTCTTTGCTCTATATTATATTTATTTTTAATTATCGTAGGATAGTTAAGTCAAAAAGAATCCTCTTTTCTCTATATTATTTATTTTTCATTATTTACCAATCACTTCAAAAGTTAAATAATAAAACATGTTGCGTCTAGAACACAAACTATTCAAGCGATTGACATCAATAACATACTTCAAAGAACATAACATTTTATTGCAATCGGAACGAAAATAAGGCACCCGCTGATAATAAGGGCCACCTACCATAAACTACTAAATATTTCGTAAAAAAATAGGCTAACTATTTTGAAACAGGTCATTAGATAAATATTTATTTTATCATCAATCTGAAAATAAATAAATATTACAGGACATTCTACACGTCGCTATCTAGTCCCAAGCTAAGTAGCGAGACTTGTGTTATGGGTGCTAGACAATGGATATACTACTTGTATACTTTTTTTTGTAAATATATACTTATAATACATAGAAACAACCAGACCCCAGATAAATATCTAAGCATAAATACTTGTCTGAGGCGGGAATCGAACCCGCAACCCTCTGTTTGGCAGTCCGGCACGGTAACCATTGTGCCAACTGGGTCGTCAAAAAAACAATTAACAAAAAACGAAAAACAATTCCTTTGTTTATTTTCTTGTTATTTGGCACTAATATCAAGGTTTAAAAACCTTTTAATGATCCTTATTACCCGCAGCTAGGTAACAAAATTTTTTTTTTAAAGTTTCTCACCGTGCCAACCCTACGAATCCCCATACTTTCGCGTACTCTCTAGGGAATTCCTAAACATTTGCATATCTATGAACAGACAAGACGTTCCTTACGTCGAAGAAATTTAATTTCAATGATTGAATGTGTAATGAATGAACTTAGGAATGAATGAACTGTTTTTCTTTGGGTTCTTTTTCTTAGTAATAGCTTTTTAAAACTTTTGCATAACTTACATTTTTTTTTACTATCGTCACGTATTTTTAAATAATTCAGAATTTGTTTTTAAATGGAATGAACTGAGACAGTGGGATGAATTGAGACAGTGGGATGAATTGAGACAGTGGGATAAGTTGAGACAGTGGGATCAATTGAAACATTGGGAATGAATTGAGACAGTGGGATGAATTGAGACAATGGGATATTGGGACTAAATAACAAAGCAAGTAACGTTCTGTAACGAAACCTCGGTGTGGAGTTTTCTTTTCATTAAAGATATAATGTTAAATATTACTTCAAAATTATTAAATTTGCTAAATCACGAAACAAGTGACGCTTTATAACGAAACCATAATACCCTAATACAAGAGTGGTGTTGCCTTAGTGGTAGATACCTCGACTTTCATTCTGAAGGTCGTAGATTTGAATCCCAGCCAGCCGTGCACGAATAGATTTTTCTTTCAATTATGTGCGCTAACTGACATTGGTCTTACGGTGAAGGAAAACGTGATGAAACCCGCGGCTTAGTTGGCTCCAGAAATATTGAAAAGACTAAGCCGAGAGTAGATGCTGGGCAAGCCTACTCCATCCTCACGCAAAAAGGACCCAATTAAAACAAGTTCCATAATATAAGCCTGGTTGCTTAGCTTTGGAGTAGATGGCGCTGTATAAAGTGTCCTCCAATATTTATTTTATTCCTTTTTGTATGGAAATGTAGGCGGTATGTCTCAAAAACCATCAAAGTTATCCAAAATACCAAACTACCGCTACTATTCCATTCATTCATTTATTCATTCGTTTATTCCAAAGTAAACGGGTCGCCAGTGCAGCTTCTGTGACATAAATTCTCTTTGACAGAGTAATTAATTTGACTAATTATCGTTGAGTGGCTTTCCGGAAGCGCCGCCATCTTGTCGACGCCGAAACGGAAGTGAATAATTGACATGATCTTTATTAAATTACGATAGAGGGTAGTTTAAATTGTTTGTTACGAGAATCATATCGACGGTTAAAAGGAAATAGGGCATAAGCGACATTTTTTGTCAAAAATGACTTTTGAATGCCATTCTACTCTTATAAATAAAAAAACCAATTAATGCTTTCATTTTTCTCGATTTTAAAGCTGTTTTCATTTTTACGTTACGATAATAAATAAGAAAGTTGTGATCATTTTTCTGCAATTTCAAACTATAAACAGCTGTCCTGAACAATTTGGTTTTTGGCGGTTATACCCTATTACCTTTTAACCGTCGATATTGTGATTCAGTTTTAATTTATTATTCTTTTTTGGAGATACAAGACGTATTTCTAGTTTGAGATGCGTTTGTAATGCTTATTTTTTTGTAAAATAAACTACTATTTATTCATTTGTAGATACGTAGGTACAAACTTTCTATACTTTTTTTTAATATTTTTATCCAATATTTGTAGAAATTAACTTTTTTGACGTGTTAACGTCTAATAAATTGATGAACACCTACATTCATAAAAAGTGTGATGACATTGTCACGTTCCGGTGACGTCATTTGTAGTAAAAAACAATGAATAAAAACAAATTCAAAAAATCACATGAAATTAATTATTATTGTTTTTTGTGGGGTTAAGAATTTAAACTTGATGTAAAAATTAATCACTTAAGACTGGCTAAATGCACAAATCGTGCTAAGCCAAACCTTACCTATTTTTTTTTACTAAGATGAAAAATCAAAATGGCGCCCAAAAAGACTGGAAATGCTTCAGTTTCAAGTGAAAGAGTGCTACTTATGTAACTACAATAGTCTGGTTCAAGACGAACCGCAGTTTCGAACAAAAAGTGTACATAAAACTGAAAAGAATAGCTTCAGAATGCTGGGTTTTACCCGCGTAAGTCCCGATTCCGTGGGAAAATCGGGATCTTAAGTAACCTATGTGTTATTCTAGGTATTCTAGGTATTCTAGGTATTCTAGGTATTCTAGATATTCAATACTTCTGGAGCCAACTAAGCCTTACCTAGACTTTCGTTCTGAAGGTCGTGGGTTTGAATCCCAACCGGCCGTGCTCCAATGTAAAAATTATGTACGCTAATTGACATTGCTCTTACGGTGAAGGAAAACATCGTGATGAAACCCGCGGCTTAGTTGACTCCAGAAGTATTGACAAGTTCTCTCCTCTGGACATGGTCGACCAAGGTGAGAGGGTAGTAGGTGCTGGGAAAGCCTACTCCATCCTCACGCAAAATGGACCCAATTAAAAAGAGTCTAATTGCTGAAAACAGCTTGTATACAAGTACAAGGATATTTCAAAGCGATACCGAATCATACTAATGAGTCATAATATATTAGTGTGTCAAGGTTTTATACAAAATATTGAACGTTCTAAGTTAATTTACCTTTGTGTTGTGTTACAAAAGAAAAGTATACAATTTTTTTCATCAAAGGGGTTTTAATACGAAAGGGGGTTGTTCTAGACGTCTAGGCGAACAACTTTTGTTCTACGACTTTTCGTTCGAAGTTTTTGTATGAAACAGCTGATTTTCAAGTAAAAATTCCTTTAGAATTATCGAAAAAAGTTCGAAATTCCAAATGTTGTAGCAAAAGTTGTTCGCCTAGACGTCTAGAACAACCCTCTTTCGTATTAAAGCCCCGTCGCTAAAACACATTGTATAAGTAGTATATGAGTTGTCTAGTACCCATAACACAAGTGTAGTTACTTAGCTTGGGGCTAGATGGCGATGTGTGGAATATCCTGTAATATTTATTTTATTAATTATACCTCTTCTACATCTACACTTTAATATTATAAGGACGAAAACTTTTTTTTGTAACAAATAGGCTCCGAAAGTAACGATTAAAAAAAAATAGAAAGAAACATTATTATCAGAGAGTAACAAGAATTTAGAATTTAGAATTTATTTATTTTCGTGAATCACATGTTTCTTAGGTCTAGTTACAATTATAATGTCCATTGTGATCTGCATTGAATGCGTACGAAATACATTTACATAAATAATCAATTGTATTTTTAAGTGGCAATAATAATTATGAATTGGTTAAATTAACATTTTCTCTTAGGTCGTCCCATTACATTATTTAATTTAATTAGTTAACACACAATTTTGCACTTTCGATTGTCAGTAATATTTATAATAATGAAATTAGAATGTCTTTATTGTCAAAAAATTCGCTAATTGAATAATATGGTCTGATTACCAGGAAATTAAATAGTGAAGTTTTAAATGTCATAATGTTAGTACATTTCCTAATGTCAATGGGTAGTTCATTATAGATTTTAGCTGACATTACCATAATACTCTTACTGAAGTGTTTAGTTTTTACATTGGTTCTGTGACTTTGTATATAATCTCGCCGCTTGGTGCTTATGACATTCGGATATAAATTCGGGTTGCGTCGGACATGAATTGCAATTTCATAAATATATAAAGAGGGTAAAGTAAGCAGCTTCAGTTCTTTAACATTATAGTTTTTAGGGCTATATCATAAATAGCGAAAAATCATTTAAAGTCATTTAGGGTAATGAAAATATTTTTGATAGAATAAAATAATTCAATTAAATTAAAATTCTTTTATTTCGAGCTTCATTGGCTCATATGTGTTAGTAACAAATAACTTACAAAAATTCAAAGATGTAGGTACATCGCAATTATAGGTCTACAAAAAAGTCCAAGACGTGATAAATCTAGGTGTTTTTAAATTACCGAATGAAATGATTGTAAGACGTAAAAATATAACTTTCCTCCCTTATGGTACAATCTACTAACCTATTCGTCACTTTTCTCTTTAATACAGCAATCTGGGACTCCATTTTCTTTTATTGTTCGTCTAACAAGAGAAACCTTTTTGTTTCACATTCGATAATAATAAAGCCTTCCCCCACACTGCTGTCGTCTCGCGGTTTATGTACAGTCGACAACAGAATTGCAGACCCACTGTAGAGGTCTAAAATACTGTTGTACTTTATCCAGGCTGTTTTTCCGCCATTAGACCCTTTTTAATTGGGTCCTTTTTGCGTGAGGATGGAGTAGGCTTGCCCAGCACCTACTACACTCTCAGCTTAGTCGACCGTGTCAAGAGAAGAGAACTTGTCAATACTTCTGGAGCCAACTAAGCCGCGGGTTTCATCACGATGTTTTTCCTTCACCGTAAGAGCAATGTCAATTAGCGTACATAAATTTTTGCTTAAGAAAAAATTTAAACCACGACCTTCAGAATGAAAATCGAGGTATCTACCACTAAGCCAACACCGCTCTAATATACTGTTTTTGTTTTCATGTTGTTTTCATTCTAATAATAAATACCATAGTTATATTTTAAAATCCAGTGAGGCTTCTCCATCCTTCAGCCGCTGATAGCCAGTCTGAGAGTTGGCGAGTCTCCGCCTGCCATTTTTACGTGTTTATTGAAAATTGTTACGTCAGGCGCCATAGTAAAAAATAAATATTGCAAGACATTCCACACATCGCCATCTAGCCCCAAGCTAAGTAACTACACTTGTGTTACGGGTGCTAGACAACTCATATACTACTTATATACTTTTCTTTTGTAAATATATACTTGTAATAACATAGAAACGACCAGAGCACAGACAAATATCTAAGCATAAATACATGTCTGAGGCGACAATCGAACCTGCAACCCTGTGTTTGGCAGTCCGGCATGATGACCATTGTGCCATAGTTCTCCAGTATCCAGTCCACTACCATCCCATCATAATAATCCAAGTAGATTTCTCCTGTAGTTTATCAATCTATCGAAACCGGAGGTTGTCCTTGGGTGCATTTTATAGTGAAGACAGGGATAATCGCCGGTTCGGTGTCCACATCATAATTTGCTATTCAACGCTTGTATTGTATAGGGTCTCTACGTGTTGGCTTCAGCTCCACGCACGCCTTCCAAAGGGCTCCATAGCTCCGTGAATTGGAAGACTTCGCACGGGGATTCCTTTTAGGACGTAGGGGAGCTAAAACGTCATTATTACATAGTATAAAACATGCTCACGTCGATCATTTACGGTCGTGCGGGCTAAGCGACGCCTAGCTCGGTCATTACTTCGATGGGTGGCCAATTAGTAGTGTGGCAAAAATGTATTTTCGTGAGCACCTCCGTGCTTCGGGAGGCACGTTAAGCCATTGGTCCCGGTTGCTACCTCTAGTAGCAGTCGTTAGGTCAAGTTAGGGGCCTTAAGGCGATCTGAAAACTCGAACAATAGGTGAGCCACACCACTATACGAGAAGAAGTATAAAACAAAGTTGCTTTCCGCTATCTGTCCCTATGTATGCTTATATCTTTAAAACTACGCAACGGATTTTGATGCGGTTTTCTTTAATAGATAGAGTGATTCAAGAGGAAGGTTTGTATGTATAATACATTCATAATATAGCCGTGCGAAGCCGGGGCGGGTTGCTAGTTTATTATATAACAATATATTTAAGAATACTTTGTATTTAGAAGAGCTATTTACGGGTTTTGTCTTTTGGTAGGTGTGTTCTTTGCAAAATGGTGGTATCAACTAAGAAAGGGTTTTTCGAAATTCACCCCCAAGAGGGTTAAATGGGGGGTTGAATTCTACAGCAAATCTAGCTCATAACTCGATATAAGCTAACCGGAAGTGAGACAGACGACGGCGGAACCGGAAGTACCCTCGAACGGAAGCCGTTACAGTAACGAGCTCGCATCTTCCAAGTTTAAAAGCTCTTTGTTGTTAAATGACGGGGTTTTCTTGTTAGAAATATTAACTAGCTTTTTACTGTGGTTTTCCTCGTAAGTCTCTGTTCCGTGGAAATCTGACAGGGTGAAGTTTTAAACAGGCTTTCTTGGCTAAATCCTTGCGATAGTGAAAAGTGCTGAATGCGTGCCCCATTTTGAAGCATCATTCGATTTTTGGAAAAGTCATTACCCTAGGAATCGAACCTGTTAGTTTTCCAAAAAAAAATCATGCCTATAAATTTGTACTTATAGGGGTAAAAAGGGCTGATTTGAAGTTTCTAATAGGTATTCTGCCTAACGCGGGTATACCAGGCCGCAGTTATTATTATAAAGTTAAAATCTTCTTCTTTGCGAGTGGATTCCGAGTATTTTTTTTAAGATTTTATTTATTTTTAAGCTATTGCATAGCTTTTATCGCGGGCTTTGAGCACGGCGACGGAATCACGAAAATAAAACCTAACACCCCCCACTCCGCCTATGTAGCTCGGCCGAGCGTTCGCTTAACGTGTATGTATATGGTACGACTGTACGAAGCTCGCACGATGCAATAGCTTTACCGCGGCAGTCCTCGAGTACCACACGTTTTTTTTATTTGGTTTTTTATACATTTTATAGTTATGTATTCTTATTATATTTTTTAAATAACCTTACATATTTACATGGCAAATCCAGTCCAATAAGTTGCCACAGTTACGGCATCGTCATTTGCTTCGTACAGATTCTTTAAGGTGCAGGAGAAAGTTAAAAGTCGGATATCGAACCCGCAAACCCTGCGTTACACAGACTTCCCTAAAACAGTTCAACATCGAAGACAAATTGGAACATTCACCCCCTCCCTCCCCTCACGGCTCTCGGCGCCCACCCTGGGAGAAGCCCCATCAATAATTCAGACAACCGTTGTATAGGTGGGGAAATAATAAGGTGGATACGCAGAGATATTTATCTTACAATGTCGGCACAATGGTCGATGCCGGACTGTCAACACAGGGTTGCTGGTTCGATTCCACGTCTCAGACATGTATTTATGCTTAGATATTTGTCTGTGGTCTGGTTGTTTCTATATATTATAAGTATATAAGTATATACATGTCCTGTAATAAAAAATAAAAAATATATAAGTAGTATATGAGTTGTCTAGCACCCATAACACAAGTGTAGTTACTTAGCTTGGGGCTAGATGGCGATGTGTGGAATGTCCTGTAATATTTATTTATTTACTAGCTGCGCCCCGCGGTTTCACCTGCATAATCATTTTCTGCGCAACTTTCTTAATATTTTCTTTCATAAAAACCTTCTCTTGACAATATCAAAGACAACAAAAAAAGAATTGGCCAAATTGGTCCAGGCGTTGTTGAGTTATGCGCTTACCAACACATTTTGCGATTCATTTTTATATATAAAGATTTATTTACCTACTGAATTTCAAGCCGTGGCTATAGTCAGTACAATTAATAAATTGCGGCTTATCCACACTAACCTATCATCAAAAAACAGGGCCGAATGTACTTGTATTCATTAAATTGTAATATTTAATATTGCGTTGCGTGCGAAACGCGATACTTAGCACTAGTGATGTCACCGATATTCGGCTACTGTTCGGTATTCGGCCGAATATTTGCGTACTATTCGGCCGAAAACCTCTATCAGCTAAATGGTTGCTTCCAGCTGAATGGTTGTGTGTGTGTGTGTGAGGTTGTGTTTGGATATATAATAGAATTTATAACATCTATAATAATAATAAATATGGCAGGACACACATCGCCATCTAGCCCCAAGCTAAGTAACTACACTTGTGTTATGGGTGCTAGATAACTCATATACTACTTATGTACTTTTCTTTTGTAACTATATATTTATAATACATAGAAACAACCAGACCACAGACAAATATCTAAGCATAAATACATGTCTGAGGCGGGAATCGAAGCCGCAACCCTGTGTTTGGCAGTCCGGCATGGTAACCATTGTGCCAACTGGGTCGTCAATACTTTCATTATAGTACAATGGGCAAAACTAAAGAAAAACTTAACGTGTCAAAATATAGACTTAGATCTATATAAATATAACGAATTGAAAAGGAAAACTATCACGGCTAGTAGATTTTAATAGTTAGTGAGTATAAATGACTTACTAATAACTAAAATCTAAAAAGAGTCCCTTTGAAATTTTAATATTGTGATGGACAACTACGGAACCCTACATTGCGCATGGCCCGACACTGACTTGGCCGGTTTTTTTTAATGAAAAACGTTTTTTTTTTTTTCAAAAATTCCGTATAAATAAACACGATAGAAACGGAAGTGGTCCCGACGGAGTGGTCGTAAGTGGATTGCGATTATAATTAAAACAAACGGCCAAATTCAATTAATTTTTTCAAAAGTAAAGAAAAACTTCGAAATTTTTCAAAAAATGTTTGAATTTCCAAAAGTCGTAGAACAAAAGTTTTGTTTTTGGATCTTGTAGAGATTTTCTTCAGAAATTCTTCGTTGGCGTTAGATCGGTCTAATATTCGGCGGCCGAAGATTCACCACTTCGGCCGGGAGCCTTGCGGAATATTCGGTATTCGGCAATCACCATTCTTGACATCTCTAGTCATAGCTACTAACATAAAATACCTTTGCTTTGAATTAGCTAATAAAACTTGTAAAATACTTGTACTTAGATAAGATTTAAATTTTTATTTTGGGCATAAAATCCAGACCTAGAAACCCCGTAACCTATTTTGTTAGAAAAATCTAAATCAATTCCCAGGGAGGCTTGTAGAGATTGTGCTTAAACAAATTTAGCTCAATCCTTGCTAAATCCATTTAATTAATGTATAATATAAAATTAAATTCTATGTCAATAAACACAAGGTTGATGTTATTTAATCAAGTTAATTCTTTGACAGTTGGGTAATCATGTTTATGGTCTTAAACGAATTTACTTTTTTTTGTGCAAGTCAAGTTTTTAGCGCCCTAACTCACCAAATTTTCTGTTTGAATGTAGCCACGTAGAGCGATTGCGTGGTTTGATCAATCGCACCACGTTAACTACTGAACTTTAGGCCAAATGGTTTGACTCTATTATTTTAGCGCCCCAGTTCACCCGCTAACTTAAATCTTTTGTATCCTAAATGTTTAGTTATAACTCGTATCCCATTTAAATGCTTGGACCCCAAACCACTTGCTTTTCCTTTTGTCAAATAATAAAAATAATCTATTTGTGGTTTAGTATCCTATTACTCTTAATACCTTATAAATCTCAAAAATGAGAGCTCTAAACTATAATGAAGGTAATATAAATCTCAGCATTTCATTTCACCGACTTTCTGTCTAAGCCCCCCAATTCACCCTTTATATCTTTAATGTCCTAAGGTTGAGGGCTTCAAACTACATGTAATTTAAATTTTAGTCTCTTAATTCATCAGCTTTCTATATATCAGCACCCTAACTCTCCATCTGCTAAAAAACCGTGTCACAACTCACTAACACCACATATTTTTGCGCCCCAACTCACTTGCAATCTATGTTCTAGGGATCTGAGCCGTAATGAGTTGACGGCCATCAGCCGGCGCACTTTCCGAGGGTTAACGGCACTGAAGAGCCTCCACCTTGATGGAAACCAGCTCAAGTGTATTGATGAGAAAGCCTTGGAGAACCTGAAGAGTTTAGAAGTATTGTAAGTATGAAAAACTACCTGCCATTAGAATATGAGAATAAAGAGAAGCCTATGTAATGTGATGAAAAAACTACTGAACTTATTGCAATGAAACTAAATTAACTCATAAACTTTTTTTATCTCGTTATTCCCACGGGATCGGGACTTACGCGGGTGAAACCACGGGGTGCAGCTACTTTAATATAAGTAGGATTCGTTACTGATCTACAAATATACAAAAGATGCAAATATATTAATGTTAGTTTATACGTTTCCAGAACTCTGAACAACAATAATCTGACATACCTGTCAGTTGAGCCCGCTACATTCACAAGGCTGAGCACCCTTAGGCTGACTGACAACCCAATCGTGTGTGACTGCAGGCTGACACAGCTTGCTGCTGCTGTCAAGGCGGCCGGGATTGTGAGCGTCGGGGCCAGGTGAGTCTGACACATGACTTTACACCCTCACAATGATTTAGCAAAATAAATTTCAATTTTTAGCTGCTTGGGCAATAATATTCACAACCTACATCTGAGCGCCCCAACTCACCAGCTAACTATATTATTATTTCTTAAGCTTTCGCTGGGAATCAGTTGAGCTCTTTCAAAATTATGACCATATATCTTGTCATCATTTCAGATGTCAAGCCCCAGCAGCACTGAGAGGTGCTCTGTTGAGTGACCTTGAAATCCATGAGCTGATGTGCAGCGGTAAGTAAGCGGAGCTAGACATAGTCTTTTCCATGTAATCCATATCCTACGTACTACAGCGTCCTAATTAGCAAGGATTCAAATTGCTGGCGCTGTATAATCATCTAAATTAGATATAAGACGCGTCGTACCCTGGAGAATGTAAAGCCAAAACCTGGTGCATCACGCCTTAGAGATGGTACGGTAGACTATATGTAACAGCTGCTACTGCTGCTGATCAATATGACCATGTTCCTCAGGCCCCCTCTCAGCGTCCACTGGAGAATGCTCAGCGGAACCCCGATGCCCTCCGCCATGTAGATGCACCCCCGAAGGTACAGTTGACTGTCGGGAGAAGCTGCTGTCAGAACTGCCTGCGACCATACCTCATAGAGCAACTGAGATGTAAGTTACTGATAAAAACTCACTCTTAACCTCAATCTTCTAATTTACCCCCATTTAAAAGAAATAACACAGTGTCGAAATATCGAGCTCCAGAAAGTAAAAGAGGTGCGAGTCGGATTGGGCGCGAATGGTTCCGTACCATTATATTCTGTTTTTATAGTGGCAACAGAAATACATCATCTGTGAAAATTTCAACTGTCTAGCTATCACGGCTCATGAGATACAGCCTGGTGACAGACAGGCAGTGGAGTCTTAGTAATAGGGTCCCGTTTTACCCTTTGGATACGGAACCCTAAAAAGGTTTCTTAAAGCATGTAATGATACGCTAGAGAATAAATTGTTGTTTTTAGTTAAATGTTCTTAAAAATAATAGGCTTATTCTTACTTTAAGAATATTGCTTATCCATTTTAAGATTTTTTACAAAAACTAAGAAATTCTTTTCTAGCGTCTATAGGGAGAGGATTATTTCTCACTTCGAAAAACCCTTTTTTTCTGCATACCCCTAATTTGTTTGTTATTCATGTTTTTGAATTCCGCAGTCGGCTAGAACAAAATGAATTGAGTGAAGTTGGACCGGGCGCGTTCTCCGCTGTGAAGCGAGTCGCTCGCATCGATCTGTCAAACAATAAGATCATGAAGTTAGCTGCGGATGCCTTCACTGGACTTAACCATTTGACAAGTTTGTAAGTGGATTTTACTTTTGAGAAATCAGAAATCAAGACGTTTATTGCGACGTTGGCGACCCAGTTAGCACAATGGTAACCATGCCGGACTGCCAAACACAGGGTTGCGGGTTCGATTCCCGCCTCAGACATGTATTTTTGCTTAGATATTTGTCTGTGGTCTGGTTGTTTCTATGTATTATACGTATATATTTACAAATAAAAAGTATACAAGTAGTATATCCGTTACCTAGCACCCATAACACAAGTCTTGTTACTTAGCTTGGGGCTAGATGGTGATGTGTGGAATGTCTTGCTTTATTTATTTGTTCAATTTCGGATATCAACGTAGAGCTGGTTACTTAATCTCAAGGGAAATAATGTTGTATGAAACTCCCAAAGGATATAATGTTGAATGAAACTCCCAAGGGATATAATGTTGTATGAAACTCCCAAAGGATATAATGTTGAATGAAACTCCCAAGGGATATAATGTTGTATGAAAATTTCCAATAGGCTACTCGTGACGTAAGACATTGCTTGATTCTCTTGATATAAAAAATACTATCTTTAAAGAAAAATACTGTTTTATTTTTTTCTTTATTTAGGAATTCCTAATTTAGATTCACTTTTATTTGGAGCAGCGCCGCCTTTCAATACATATTAGAACTAATCTTTCATATTGTTTTTTTTTTCTAGAGTTTTATATGGCAACAAAATCAAGGAACTACCTTCTGGAATATTCCATGGACTATCATCTCTGCAACTGCTGTAAGTTATCTATCTATAGGTACTAATATTCACAGGAAAAATTTATTGT
This sequence comes from Idaea straminata, assembly GCA_951213275.1. Taxonomy (NCBI): domain Eukaryota; kingdom Metazoa; phylum Arthropoda; class Insecta; order Lepidoptera; family Geometridae; genus Idaea; species Idaea straminata. The sequence continues at coordinate 478,657 of OX577875.1, read as the reverse complement.
TTAAGGTGAAAGAGTACCGGCGCTCTCTCCATACAAACGTAGTCGACTGTTTCCTCCCTGGATAATGACACTAGCACAAATATTTTTGTGGCATAAAACCTATAACTGCCATGACTATGCCCCCTATGTTTTGGTTTTTTTCATTTTCTAATTATCATAGAAATTGAGATTTAAAAAATAAAAACAAAGTCATGGCAGTTATAAGTTTTATGTAACCAAAATATTTGCTCTAGTGTCATTATCCAGGGAGAAAACAGTCGACTACGTTTGTATGGAGAAGTCGCCCGGTACCCTCTCCTCTTAATTATTTTTTTCTATAAACTAGTTTTTACCCGCAACTTCATCCGCATTGAGTTTGAATCATTTCGTACCCGATGGCTACGTCATAACTACTATCTGTATATTGATTGAATCCGGCGTTACTTTTCGGAACTCCATATCTGTAATGGAAGTATTAATATTTCGTTTTTAGTTCCGAGCCTAGTGCCGAACTTGAAGAGGCATGCAATGAGGACAACTCATTGCATGCCTCTTCAAGTGGGCGGGAGGGCGGTGCACATTGCATTTTGTGTTTTGACACTAGGTTCGGAACTAAAAACTAAATATTAATACTTCCATTACTATCTGTATGTCAAATATCCCGATATGTCCATTGGTTTAAGCTGTAATCAGGACTTTGAATTTTATATGTATAAGTATTCACAAACTATATTTTAGCGCCCCAGCTCACCTATTCACTATAGGTGAGCTGGGGCGCTGAAATATAGTTCTAACAACATAATAATATCACTATTGCCAGTGAAAGAAAAAAGGTGTTTGAGTTGGGGCGCTGAAATATAGTGATATTCCAGCGCCCCAACTCAAACACTTTTTTTTCATAGTATAAAACAAAGTCACTTCCCGCTGTCTATCCCTATGTATGCTTACATCTTTGGAACTACGCAACGGATTTTGATGCGGTTTTTTTAAATAGATAGAGTGATTCAAGAGGAAGGTTTATATGTATAATACATGCATAATATAGCCGTGCGAAGCCGGGGCGGGTCGCTAGTTTATAGATAAAACGGCGGAATCTGGTTCTTTCACTAGCAATAGTGATATTATTATGTTGTTAAAACCGTTTAGCTTTTGAATTTTTGGATCGAAGTTCATTATCGCGCGTAGCGAAAGGGCGCTAGCCGGAAAAAATTAAGAACAAAAGTTGTAACGACACCTTTTAATTTTATTACAATTTCTTCACTAATTAATCGAAAGAAACTTCGTTCCATCCGGGTGTCCATTGACACCTCTCAGTTTTTTTGGAACGAAGTTCCTTATCGCGGAATTGCGAAAGGGGGCTAGACGGAAAAAATTAAGACCAAAAGTTTTAACGACACTTTTTCCTATAGTTGTAAGCCGTGCGGCGTGCGCGTGTTTCTCTCTCTCTCTCTCTCTCTCTCTCTCATAGAAAGCAATACTAAAATTAAGCCTACTGATTAAGTTTATATTTTTTTTTTTTTCAGTTTATTGAATTCAAATGAAATAACTTGTGTGAGGAAAGACACTTTTCGTGATCTGGAGAATTTGAAATTACTGTAAGTATCTTGTTTATTCTACCGGTTATTCTAACTTAATCTATACTTATATTATAAAGCTGAAGAGTTTGTTTGTTTGAACGCGCTAATCTCAGGAACTACTGGTTCGAATTGAAAAATTCTATTTGTGTTGGATAGTCCATTTATCGAGGAAGGCTATAGGCTACTTTTTATCCTGATATTCCCACGGGATCGGGAGTTACGCGGGTGAAACTGCGGAGCGCTGCTAGTTTTTAACACGTGTCAAGTCAACGTTATTTCATGCAAATTGTATGATTTCCAAATGGATAAATAATTTTTAATTTCACCTTTGACTATTCTACTAATATTATAAATGTGAAAGTTTGTGTGATTGTTACTCTTTCACGCAAAAACTTCTGAACCGATTACAATGAAACTCGATATGTAGATAGCTAGAGACTTGGATTAAGAAGAAAGGGTACCGACGCTCTCTCCATTTATTTCTTTTGTTTTTTAATCTTTATTTAAATCTTAATTTCTATGATAATTAGAAAATGAAAAAAAGCCAAGACATAAGGGCATAGTCATGGCAGTTATAGGTTTTATGCAACAAAAATATTTGCTCTAGTGTCATTATCCAGGGAGGAAACAGTCGACTACGTTTGTATGGAGAGAGCGCCCGGTACTCTTTCCACTAAACACATAGACCACTTTTTATCCCGATACTTTTTATATCGATGTCTGAGTTACTTTCAAGTGTAGTTGCTCAGTTTGGCCGCTAGATGGCGCTGTGTGAAATGTCTTATAATATTTTATAATATTTTTTCAGATCTCTCTACGACAATAACATTAGATCAATACCAAATGGAACGTTCGATGCTTTAACTGGAATACAAACTTTGTAAGTTGTAACAATACAGCCTGGTGACAGACAGACAGACAGACGGATGGACAGACGAGTCCTAATAGTATTGGGACCCTATTACGCTTAAAGTTAAAAAAGAAACCTTTATACTGTTCAAGTGCGCTTACCAATTACGCCACTCAGTCAAGTAAGGAAAAATGCGTCTTCGAACATTGCAAATGATACGAGACTCGAATTCGCATCCCTTGAATAACGTTCAAGTGCACTTACCAATTACGCCACTCAGTCGAGTACCGTCAGAGTTGAATTTAATCGCATTTAGGCGGTACTTGACTGAGTGGCGTAATTGGTAAGCGCACTTGAACGTTATTCAAGGGATACGAATTCGAGTCTCGTATCAGTTGCAATTTTCGAAGACGCATTTTTCCTTAAAAATATTTTCAAATTCTCAGTTTACTTTATAAGTAGTATTTTCCATTGTATGGTTGCCTAGAAGATATCGCTTTCAGCGATAAGGCCGCCCATTTGTGTATTAAAATAATACAACACATCCTAACTTAATTTTTAAGACGTTTTAAAGTGATGTAATGCACTGCATGACACCTATTAAATAAAACATTTTGAGTTTGAGTTCATCATGTTATATACTTGCGAAAATATATTTTTATCAGTTTTTTTAGTACCTACAAATAAAATAAGTACAAAAAAGTTACACATTGAAGTGTAAACATAAATTAAAACTAAAAAACCCGACTTCAAAAAAAAAATACGCGACGAATTGAGATTTTTCTCCTTCTCCTTTATTGAAGTCGATTAAAAATGTTTTGCATGAAAAAAACCGGTCAAGTGCGAATCGGACTTGCCCACAAAGGGTTCCTTACCATTGTATTCTGTTTTTAGTATTTGTTGTTATATCGGCAACATAAATACATAATCTGTGAACATTTCAACTATCTAGCTATCACGGTTCATGAGATACAGCCTGGTGACAGACAGACAGTGGAGTCTTAGTAAAAGTGATTCTTTACAAAAATATTTATGTATTAGAATATAATAGAATAGAATATAATTTATTTGACATAGTATAGAATAGATACAAATAAGAAACAGCGAGAGATAGTTACAAATAAAAGAAATTACAAAAAAACAGACAATAAAAATAAATGAACTGTATTCCCCAGGCATTTAGGTAGGAATCCGTTCGCCTGCGACTGTTCCCTGCGCTGGTTGGCTGCGTACCTTCGCAAGAACCCCATTGAGACGTCTGGAGCCAAGTGCGACTCGCCTAAACGTATGAGCAGGAAGCGAATCGACGCGCTAAGGGAGGAAAACTTCAAATGCAAACGTTAGTAAATCAAATAAATAAATACATATTGCAGAATAATCAACACATCACCATCTAGCCCCAAGCTAAGTAACTACACTTGTGTTATGGGTGCTAGACAACTCATATACTACATTCATATTGTAAATATATGTAATACAAAGAAACAACCAGACCACAGACAAATATCTAATCATAAATACTTGTCTGAGGCGGGAATGTAACCCGCAACCCTGTATTTGGCAGTCCGGCATGGTGAACATTGTGCCAACTGAGACTTAGTTGGGACGTTTACCGGCAGATGGCGTTGTTTTCAAGGTTCATGAGATACAGCCAGGTGACAGACAGACGGACGGACATTATAGTTTTAGTAAAATAGGGTCCCGTTTTTACCCTTTGGGTAGGTACGGAACTGGCGACGCAGCAGCCGTTTCGATTCATTTCGAGCTATTTTCAACTAAAGCTTTTTAGCTTATCTAGAACTGCGCCTTAAGGTGGGAATATCAAACTGAAAAGTAGCCTATAAGTCTTCTTCGATAAATGGACTATCCAACATAAAAATATTTTTTCAATTAGAACCAGTAGTTCCTGAGATTAGTGCGTTCAAACAAACAAACAAACAAACAAACTTACCTCCAGCTTTATAATCTATATATATAAAAGAAAGTCGTGTTAGTTACACCATTTATAACTCGGGAACGGCTAAACCGATTTGGTAGGCAGGTAGCTTAGAGCCAGGAGACGGACATAAGATACTTTTTATCCCAATATGCCCACGGGATCGGGACTTACGCGGGTGAAACCGCGGGGCGCAGCTAGTATTAGTATAAATACAAAAATTCATAAATATAGCTCAATCAGTTATTGATATTGATAGGTATAATAAAATAATAAAAAATGTCATTTTTATGACTGACTCACTCACTGACTTATAGATCAAAAACCTAACCAACTTCTTTTTTGGGTTAGAGATCATTGACCTTGGAGCTTTCTTTGGTTATTGATTCTAAACTATTATTTTAAACTTTAATGATCTTTTTTTCCTGACAGCTGATTTTCCCGGAAACGTCACCTCAAAATTTGCAAAAGAAACTTTCGAATCTACGAAAGTCGTAGAACAAAAGTTGCTTTACTTAAAATCATGCTTATTTTGGATGTTGTTTTTTCCAGCCGGTGAAGAGTCACCAAATGCTTGTGGTGAAGCAGCGTTCTGCCCGGCAGCGTGTAGCTGCGGTTACGGCGGGCGAGCGGTCAGCGTAGCGTGCCCTCGCGCTGCGCTCACGCATCTACCTAGAGACTTGCCTCTCAATACTGGAGCACTGTAAGCTATATTTTATCAAATAGTCATGCGAATCGGTTTAGCCAATTTTAAGATATACAGTGGAATGACAAACCTCTCATCTTTTTGGATACAGGTGGTCTCGAACTTTACCCAAAAAATATTGGAAAATATAGAAATGTGAAAAAAAACACATTAATTAGGACAAAGTTCCTTATCGCGCGTTGCGAAAGGGGGCTAGACGCAAAAAATTAAGACCAAAAGTTGTAACGACACTTTTTCCTATAGTTGTAAGCCGTGCGGCGTGCGCGTGTTTTTCTGTCTATCTCTCTCTCTCTCTCCTATAGAAAGCAATTACTAAAATTGAGCCTACTGATTAAGTTTATATTACATTATATTTGTTAATAAAAAAAATATTACAATTCCTTCACTAATTAATTGAAAGAAACTTCGTTCCATCCGGATGTCCCTTGACACCTCTCAAGTTCTATTTTTGTTTACAGATTACTTGTACTTGTATACAGGCTGTTTTCCGCCATTGGACCCTTTTTAATTGGGTCCTTTTTGCGTGAGGATGGAGTAGGCTTGCCCAGCACCTACTACCCTCTCAGCTTAGTCGACCATGTCCAGAGGAGAGAACTTGTCAATACTTCTGGAGCCAACTAAGCCGCGGGTTTCATCACGATGTTTTCCTTCACCGTAAGAGCAATGTCAATTAGCGCACATACATTTTTCTTAAGAAAAATGCATCGGTGCACGGCCGGCCGGGATTCGAACCCACGACCTTCAGAATGAAAGTCGAGGTATCTACCACTAAGCCAACACCGCTCTCTGTTTACAGATTAATGCCAGACAACAATCTCGGTCAGATAAAGTCTGACGGTCTGTTCGGAAGATTGCCTGACATCACTAAACTGGACTTCAGGAATAATGGTCAGTGCTCAGTTATATATAATACTTTTGAAGGTACGAGGTGGTGTGTACCACCAAAGGGAAGATCTTCCACCAGGTGTTATACCCGGTAGGCCGCCCACCAACGATGTCTCGTTGGAACTTGTATATGAGCTTATCTTCAGAAAAACTTCACTTGCGCGATCTAGGATCTCCGATCGGCTTAGTGGCGCCATCTGTTGGTGGCGATGTGAAGCGTCGTCACAACTTCTTTGATGGCATCTGTGGCCTGATGGGGTTACATTTGGAGCAAGGGGGCTGTAGGAATACGAGCGGCTTAAGAATGTAGAGAGAGTTTTGGCGGGAACGAGTTAACAACATGTCGTGCTGCAGTTTTATTTTCATGAAACTTAGATGTAACCCGAGTTGAATTGTATAATTCTGGTGGAATGTTATTCAATTTAGTTCTGTGAAAGTGCACAAGTGTAGTGAAAGTAAAAATCAGTGTCAAACATGAAGTTTTCTCGTTGCCTCCAAATCTCCTATTAAGGTTATGGTAAACGTGCCACCGCTTTACTATAACCCCTGACTTGACGGACTATGACGACTTTGACTTTTTTGAAACACTTTAGGCCCAATTTATGAAAAATCGGGTCATAATTTGATGCAAAATATAACTTGACACTAGCTAAATGCACAAGCCATGCGAAGCCATAATTAATAGAAAAAAAAAGGAAGGAGAGGTTTATAATAACAGCGTTTTATGACAAAGTATGATGTGGACACCAAACCGGCGATTATCCCTGTCTGCACTATAAAATGAAGCCAAGGACAATCTCCGGTTTGGATTACTTGATAAACTATAGGAGTAAACTACTTGGGCTACTGCGATGGGATGGCAGTGGGCTGGATACTGGGATACTATGGCGCCTGCCTGCCGTAACAACGTCCAACAAACACGTAATTGGCTAGCAGAGACTCGCCAACTCTCAGACTGAGCCACCTAACAGCAAGGGGGCAACAGGAACGTGAGTGACTAAAGGATGGAGAGGCCTCATTTTAAACCATCACTGGTAGTCCAAGCGAGCGGGCCAACTCATCACTGACGTTCGGCATCCATCCTTCGAGCTCTCATGACTTCACTCTGGTCGGGGGGTGAAGGCAAGCCAGAGGCGGGGGACCGCTTTCTCGTCAGGTTTCACTCCGACCAACCAACTAAGGCAATCCGGAGGTGAGGAACGGTGACTTTCCCCTCGAGAACTCGGGACGGCGGGATCCCCCCGACACCTCGCCTCAAGGTGCTCTGTGCTACGGGCAAATATTTGACGACCCAGTTGGCACAATGGTCACCATGCCGGACTGCTAAACACAGGGTTGCGGGTTCGGCCCACCGGTCGGACAGCCTCCTCGTGGCGTGGTTGGAAACAGTGTCGATCAATCGAAGGGATTTTTTCTTCTCTTCCATTGATCGGCGCTGGCCAATGGTCCGGCATACATTTCACATGCACGCGCGCCCCTTGGGACGCAGGACACATACATTCATACACATTCTCATACATTCACATGGTTCGACCTCGTTGATGGGCTTTTACCATCAGCGTGGCCGAACCATACACACACACATACACATACACTACACAAACTAGAGTGGGAGAAGACGAAGCTGTGGATCAGCAAAAAAAAAAAAAAAAAAAAACATGAAGGCGAGTTGTAAAACTACTACCCAGGTGGGTCCTGACTGCAACGCGGTTGGGGAATCCCACCCCGCTTCGGCGGGCAGCCCCCATCGTATTCTGGGGGGGGCAACAAACCGCGTGATTGTTGGGGGAGTTGTGGAAGATATTGGGGGGGAAGGGAATAGCAGGGGGAGGGGAGTGAAAAAAACTGGGAGGGAGATCGATAGCAAGGGGGGAGACCAAAGGAACTTAGATAAGGAGAGGACGAGAAGTCCTATAAGGACGAGAGGTCGGATGACGGTGAGAAGCAGGAGTGGAGGGAGAAGCTCTGAAAGGGAGTGGTCAGCGAGTGGGGCCGAAGGTCTTGAATGGGATGACGCTGGTGCCCTTTGGACTCGTCCCATATCGGCGAGTGGCAGCTCACGTACTGTGTCTCCGGCTCCATCCGTCGCTAGTAAAACGTATCTTAAAGATACAGAAGCGAGTCTGAAAGACAGCAGAAATAGCAAGGGCAAGGGAAAAGGGAAAGGGAAAGGAAGAACAAACCAACCTAGTTCTCCTACCTCAACGAATGCAAGCTTGTTAGACAGCTTCTTTGCCGGCATTAGAACACCCAGGGCAGTGCTGGACAAGTACATAAGCGACGGAGATCCGGACGCACTGCGAGATCCTGAGCCGGAGGTGACAGTTACCCCATCGGTTGGCAGTGACGGGCGCCTAGCTACTGACGGCGGGCAATCCACGTCTGCCGATGGTGACAAGCGCACTAATAAGAGGCCATATACCCCGGACCCATTCACTGTACCGGAGGATACTGCCTCAGCCCCGAAAATAACAACGGCGAGACGGGGTAAAGGCCGTGCATCGAGCTCAAGTAAAGGTGGTAGCAGCCGTAGTGCTTATGTGTTTGGATTGCCCAATGGGGGCTGCAGCGGTGAGGGCGTGACCGCTGCTAGTTTTATCAGGCCAAGTAAGACCACGCGCATGGTGGACTTTAAACGCCTGGCCGACATAGCGGGGGACGCTTTCATAGCTACTGAGGACGACCAGTTGCCAGCTGAAGACAAGCCTGTCGCTGCTCTGGACAGACAGGCAACGATCTGTCTCGCGGCTGTGAAACAGGTGGCTACTCGGTCAAAGAACCTTAATGGTGGGTGGCAAAGGGGCCTGCAAGATGCGGTCGTCTACATGTCGGAAGTTGTTGATGAGCTTGGCCGACGCTCTGTTAATGACGAGACGCGCAAACTCCAAGCAGAAAATGCGCGGTTGCAGTCTCAGTTGACGGTGCTGAAAGGAGAGGTAGAACAGCTAAGAACGGAGCTGCGATCATCGGTGCGAAGCACATCTATGGATGTAGAGGAGCTCCCCGCTGTAAATATTGGCAGCCGAAGTGGAGGACCCTCGCAAGAGGAAACCAACAAAACCATTTTGAGCCAGATGGCAATGCTAAATGCACGCCTAGTGGCTCTAGAACCAACCAGATCGCGACCACCTCTAGCTGCAGACCGAAGAAGGGACGTACGGGTAACAACGGCTCCACCATCTCAGCCAGCTGCTGCCTCTCAGGCTCCTCCTGCTGAGCCCAAGAAGAAGAAGCGAGGCAAGAAGAAGACCCTTGCCGCTCAAGAGGCGTCTCAAAGAGCTGGGGCATCCTCCTCCTCTAGGCAACCTGCTGTTGCTACCGTAGGTGCAGGCGTAACCTGGTCGACTGTGGTGGGGAGAACAGCCAAGGAGACACAGGCCCGGGCCCCTACACAGCGGTTGTTACCGAAACTGCAGGCACCAAAATCAGCAGCCGTAGTTCTTACACTACGTCAGGGTGCAGAAGAGCGTGGGATCTCATACGGTAAAGTGATTGCTGAGGTGAAGGCCAAGATTCCGTTGCAGAGTCTGGACATACCGGAGGTCAAGTTTCGAAGGGCTCAGACAGGAGCTGCCATTTTGGAAATCGCTTGTGACAACAGTACCTCAAAGGCAGATGCTCTGGCACAGGGCATAAAGGAGGTACTTCTTTCCTATGGAGAGGACGTGGTAGTCTCCAGGCCGACAAAGACCGTAGAAATGCGGGTGTCCGGCCTGGATGACTCCGTCACAGAGTCAGAGGTAGCAGCGGCATTGGCTAGAGCAGGAGAGGTATCGCTTGAGTCCATCAAGACTGGCGAAGTCCGCCGTGGCCCTTCTGGCACCGGAATGATTTGGGCGCGTTGTCCGGTCTTGGCGGCTAAAAAGATAGCTGTTACTGGAAAAGTTGTCGTGGGGTGGGTAGCGGCTCGAGTAAAGATCCTTGATCCTAGGCCGATGCGCTGCTTCCGGTGTTTGGAGCTGGGGCACGTAGGACGCACGTGCTCTTCGGAGGTGGACCGGAGTGGCTTATGCTTCCGATGCAGCATGCCCGGGCACAAGGCTGCCAATTGTTCAGCGGAGCCACACTGCGCCGGATGTGCTTTAGCAGGGAGACCGGCTGGCCACATTGTGGGAGGTACCTCCTGCAAGCTGGGCAATGAGAAGAGAGGTCGAGGTAGAGGTCAAGGTCGAGGGGGCCGGGGCGTGAGGAGCACAGCACTATAAATAACATAATGGATACAACCATTAAGGTGCTGCAAATCAATCTAAACCACTGTGCTATTGCACAAGATCTCATGGTTGCGACAGCAGCGCAGTGGTCGATATCGGTGGTGGTTGCTAGTGAGCCTTACTCAGTTCAGCACCTGCCGAATTGGGTTGCAGACTTGACCGGCTCCGTGGCCATGACATCCCGAAGTGCCGTTGGCTCCCCGCCTTTTGACGCAATTACCAAAGGTAGGGGATGCGTCTCCGGGCTGATAAGGGGTGTCCTTTTTGTAGGTGTATATTTCTCACCTAGTCGGACACTCGCGGAATTTGAGCAGTTTCTGCAAGAAGTGGAGGCTCTGATCGGACTCAACCGATCCCACCCTGTGGTCATTCTGGGAGACTTCAATGCGCATTCTACTGCGTGGGGGTCATCCGAAACTGACGCATGGGGCCGTGAGTTGGAACTTTGGGCAGCAATGGTGGGTGTGACGGTGATTAACCGTGGGTCAGTGCACACGTGTTGGCGGCTGCAAGGTAGCTCAATTGTTGACCTAACATTTGCAAGCTCAGGCGCCGCATCACGCATTCGGGGCTGGAGGGTCCTTGAGGGGGTAGAGACGGGTTCGGACCATCGATATATTCGATTCGACGTCTTAGCCCGCACCTCGTACTCGGCACCTCGGACCCCTGTGTCGTCTCGCGTCATAGGCCCTAAGTGGGCTCTCACGCGTCTAGACCGTACTGCAGTGGAGGAAGCGTCCCTGGTTGAGGCCTGGAACCCAACTCCAGAGGGACCAGTGGACGTGGACAGAGAGGCGGTATGGTTCCGGGAGGCTATGACACGTATCTGCGATGCGTCAATGCCTCGGTTTGGACCTAGACCACCAAAGCGCCCGGTGTACTGGTGGAACGCAAACATCGCACAGCTGCGCGTTGCATGCGTAGTGGCGAGTCGCCGGTACACGAGGCATCGAAGGGGACGTCGCCAAATTTTTTATGATTTGGAGCGGGAAGCTGTGTTCGCTGAAGCCTACAGAGCTGCCAAAAAAGCTTTGAAGATGGCCATTAGAGATGCTAAAGCGCGAGCAAGGGAGGAAATGCTTAGTTCTCTGAACAACGACCCGTGGGGGCGGCCTTTCCGCATGGCGCGGGGCAAGCTGCGCTCGTATGCCCCTCCGTTGACAGAGACCATGCAGCCTCAGCTTGTGGAAAGAGTGGTGGGAACCCTGTTTCCTGATTGTGGGGACTTTGAGCCACCGTTGATGTCGGAAGAGACGGAGTATGTCGGAGACACGGATGCTGAGGTGACTGAAGTGGAGCTGAGAATAGCGGTGCTTAAGATGCGGGCGAAAAAGACTGCCCCTGGCCCTGATGGGATTCCCGGTAGTGTTTTGGCGCTCGCTCTTAAAGCTTTAGGCCCTCACTTCCTTCGATTCCTCAGTGTGTGCATGGAAGATGGTAAATTTCCCGTCGTTTGGAAGACTGGGAAACTTGTCCTCTTGAAGAAAGAAGGTCGCCCAGCTGAGTCGCCGTCTGCGTACCGCCCTATTGTGTTGCTTGACGAGATGTGCAAGCTCTTCGAGCGAATTGTAGCTGCACGTCTCGTCGCACACCTGGGGAGGGAAGGACCAGACCTATCTGAGAGTCAGTTTGGTTTTCGAAGATATCACTCCACGGTTCATGCCATCCTGAAGGTAAAAGCGCTGGTGGAGGAGACAGTTGCCCAGGGAGAAGTCGTTTTGGCGGTGTCTTTAGACATCGCTAACGCCTTTAACTCTCTCCCCTGGAATGTCATCAGGGAGGCTCTCAATTACCACCGCGTGCCTCTCTACCTCCGCCAGGTCGTCGAGGCATACCTCAGCGATCGCTGCGTAGTATATCCTAAATGTACGGGAGTTGGAAGGCAGAGGATGTCGTGCGGTGTTCCACAGGGGTCGGTTCTTGGACCGCTCCTGTGGAATATAGGCTATGACTGGACTTTGAGAGGGCAACATCCCCTGGGTGTGAGTGTCGTCTGCTATGCAGATGACACCTTAGTCACTGCCAGAGGAAGATCCTTTGAGGCAGCGTCATCTCTTGCTTCAACTGGAGTAGAGGCTGTAGTAGCTCGAATCAGGAGGCTCGGCCTACGAGTGGCCTTAAATAAGTCGGAGGCCCTTTTTTTCCGGGGGCCTCGAAAAACTATGCCACGTGGGGCTCATATTGTTGTGGACGGTGAGCGGATCGATGTCGGGACGACGATGAGATACCTCGGACTCCTCCTTGACGGTCGACTAACCTTCGACGCTCATTTCGAGCAACTAGCTCCGAAGCTTAAACAAGCTGCTGTAGGATTGAGCGGACTGCTTCCCAACATTGGCGGTCCTACAGCCTCCGTTCGAAGACTGTATCTCGGAATTGTGAGATCCATGGCTCTTTATGGGGCACCAGTGTGGGCGGACATCCTAACGCGCAACAGTAGGGCCCTCTTGCGTCAATCGCAGAGGATCCTAGCGGTTAGGGTGATACGTGGATACCGCACGGTGTCGGTAGAGGCTGCATGTGTTCTGGCAGGCAGTGTGCCATGGGACCTGGAGGCGAGAGCCCTTGCGTCGATGTTTAGTTGGCGTGAGGAGGCGCATCAACGGGGCGACCGACCGGCGTTGCGGGAGATAGATGCACGCCGGTTGGAGTTCCGCCGGGTCTCATTGGCCAGATGGGGTGAGCGACTGGAAAGCCCGGAGTATGGTCGCAACACAGTGGAGGCGGTGCGTCCTGTGCTGGTAGAGTGGACGGACAGGAACCATGGTCCCATGACCTTCCATTTGACGCAGATACTTACAGGGCATGGATGCTTTGGAAAGTATCTGTGTCAGATTGCGAGGAGAGAGCCGGACACGCGGTGTCACCATTGTGCCTGCAGTGTGGACACAGCGAGTCACACTCTACAGGAGTGCCCTGCCTGGGATGCCCCAAGGGAAGCTCTCATGGCTGTTGTGGGGAGGGACCTGTCGCTGCCACAAGTTGTGAGCGGCATGGTGGCGAGCGAAAGCGCCTGGACAGCCGTCCTTCGCTTTTGCGAGGCGGTGATAGGTGCCAAAGAGGCAGCGGAGAGGGATCGAGAGATGACCACTACTCTCCCATGTCGCTCCCGTAGGACAGGTCGTAGAAGGCCACGTCGTAACGACCTGATGCCTCCATAACAGGGCTCATAGGCGGCAGACTCGGGGGGGTCTGTCGCTGTTTTAGGGCCCGAGCGGGGTGCGCGTGGTTCCCGTGCACCTCCTGAGGAGATATGGAGCTTTAACTCCGTATGAAGATGGGGTCTTGTCGAGACCAGCGCTGTTGGGGCCGTAGAAGAATGTTCACGCCTCCCTGCGTCCCCAACATCAAAGCGCGAGAGGAACCGGTGGAGTTTTAGTGGGTAAACCCCTGGCTGCCCAACATCTGAAGCCAGGGGGAGCCCCACACATCCCCGCTACCCCTCCCCCGGGAGTAACGGGACGGTGCATAAGGCTGCATTTCTCCACCAAAAAAAAAAAAAAAAAAAAGGGTTGCGGGTTCGATTCCCGCCTCAGACATGTATTTATGCTTAGATATATGTCTGTGCTCTGGTTGTTTCTACGTATTATAAGTAGTATATGAGTTGTCTAGCACTCATAACACAAGTGTAGTTACTTAGCTTGGGGCTAGATGGCGATGTGTGGAATGTCCTGCAATATTGATTTATTATTTATATATGTTTCCAGGTATAACAATAATAGAAGACAACGCGTTCGATGGCGCCGCAAACATCCAGGAGTTGTTGTTGGATGGAAACCAGCTCAGGACAGTCACAGATAAGATGTTCTTCGGGTTACATAGCTTGGGTGTACTGTAAGTACCTTACCACAAGCAAAGCCTAACTTCTAACTTCTAACAAAATTCTAACTTAAGTAACTACTTATATGCTAAAAGAAAATTGATATCTAGTACCTAACAATATGACACAATGGGCGGCCTTATCGCTAAAAGCGATCTTAGAATTAAGAATTAATAGGGGCTATATGTAAGTAGTCTGAACAAAGTTTTCGTCATCAATCTCAGCTGTTTCGTTTCAACATTAAACAAAAAAAACGAGGGAAACAAAGCACGATCGAAATCACTTTGGCAGATTTGTGTTAAAATGACAGATGTCAAAGTGACAGCTGTCAAAATTAGAATGGCTATATCTCAGAAACCATTGATCCTAGATAGTATCTTTACAGAAGTTCAGATCAACACAAATACGCCATCATGTTTATTGTTTCAGATCACTGAATAAGAATCAAATAAAATGCATAACTCCTGGAGCCTTCGATCATCTGACTATGTTGTCAACACTGTAAGTACCTATACTTTGGAGGTACGAGGTGGTGTGTACCTCCAAAGGAAAGATCTTCCACCAGGTGTTTTACCCGGTAGGCCGCCCACCAACGATGTTACCTTGGAACTTGTATATGAGCTTATCTTCAGAAAAACTTCGCTTGCGCGATCTAGGATCTTCGATCGGCCTGGTGACGCCATCTGTTGTGGCGATGTGAAGTGTCGCCACAGGGTTATTGGAAATTATATAAGAAAGTGGTTCAAGTGTACTTCAGTGCATCCTAACAATCGACTTTTGTTCTACGACTTTTGAAAATTCAAACTTTTGGAACGTAGTTCCTTATCGTGGTTTGCGAAAGGGGGCTAGACGGAAAAAATTAAGACCAAAAGTTGTAACGACACTTTTTGATTTTATTACAATTCCTTCACTGATTAATCGAAAGGAACTTCGTTCCATCCGAGTGTCTCTTGACTCCTCTCAAGTTTTTTTTGTAATTTTTGAGGTTATATTTACCGAATAATCCGCTTTTTGGAATAAGAGGTCATTGACTTTGGGGTCTTATTAGTTTATTGAGTTTAGGCTTCTATTCTAATACGATCTTTATTTTCAAAAACAGCTGTTCCATAACTTAACTTTAAACTTCCAAAAAAAAACTTGAGAGGTGTCAAGGGACACCCGGATGGAACGAAGTTCCTTTCGATTAATCAGTGAAGGAATTGTAATAAAATCAAAAAGTGTCGTTACAACTTTTGGTCTTAATTTTTTCCGTCTAGCCCCCTTTCGCAACGCGCGATAAGGAACTTTGTTCCAAAAATTGTGGAATTCATTTTATTCGCCTGTTATTAACACAACCCCCTTTCTTATTACATTACTCATTGCAACACATTGTATATATTTTTTTCAATTTCCAGTAACCTGGAGTCGAACCCGCTATCGTGCACGTGCCACCTCTCCTGGCTCGGCGGCTGGCTGTCGTCCCACGGTCTGGCGCCCACGGCCACGTGTGGGACCCCCACCACCCTCGCGGGGAGGAGATTGACACAACTTGAGACCCATCAGTTTAAATGCAACTGTGAGTATTTCACTAAAATCATAGGCACAATGACGACCCAGTTGGCACAATGGTCACCATGCCAGACTGCCAAACACAGGGTTGCGGGTTCGATTCCCGCCTCAGATTTATGCTTAGATATTTGTCTGTGGTCTGGGTGTTTCTATGTATTATAAGTATATATTTTCAAAAGAAAGTATAAAAGTAGTATATGAGTTATCTAGCACCCATAACACAAGTCTAGTTACTTAGCTTGGGGCTAGATGGCGATGTGTGGAATGTCCTGCAATATTTATTTATTTATTTTTATATATTTATTATTGGTTAAGGCAGCTGTAGACTGCAGATCTGCCAAGGCGCCTTTGGTTAGCAAATCCCTCGGTTGTGTTGTGGTTAAGGATATTACCCTGTAGGCTCATGAAATAAAACCATCCTGTATATTTATCTACTATTTTATTTATTTTATTTATTAAGGCGCTCTTCCAGTACCGTGTGTAGGTATTCACATTACCTTAGCCCCCGCTCTCAAAAACGTAGCGTGCTGCGTGCTAACTGTTATATTTGATCGATATGCAAAACATTTTAGCATTATTATCCACAAATATAGTTCCTAGAGGTCAAAACCTATCAATTTATTCATTTATAGAAACAAACGTTAACTATTTTTGAATAAAAACCGATTAACGATCTAATAATTCTTTGTTTTCTAACATTTTTTTTATCGAACGAAGTTGTTCATATCATGTTTTCAACCACAATAAACAAAAATATGGTTATTAAACTACAATATCCATTTATATCCAAATAACAAAAAAAGAGTATTTGATTACTCAGAGTTGCTTAAAACAAAGGTCGATTTTGGTAGCTTTATTAGAACCTGGCCTTAAGGAAGACAAACAGTGACACTTTACTAGATTATAAAAATAAACGTAAAAGTAAATACCATTTAAACGCAAATGGCTTGCTAGACGCTTGATTCTACACTACACATAATGAAGAGAATAAATATAACCGACTAGCTGCGCCCCGCGGTTTCACCCGCGTAAGTCCCGATCCCGTAGGAATTGACTCTAGAAAACGTTTGTATGGAAAATAGAAAAGGGCTGTTTTTAGGGTTTTCACGGAAATTATTCGATTTTTTCTCGCCTTTTAAACCTTCCCTAGACCTCCACGAACATTTCAAGACTAAGATAAGATGAATCCGTTCAGCCGTTCTCGAGTTTTAGTGAGACTAACGAACAGCAATTCATTTTTATATATATAACCGACTAGCTGCGCCCCGCGGTTTCACCCGCGTAAGTCCCGATCCCGTAGGAATTGATAGGGTTTTCCCGGAAATTATTCGATTTTTTTCTCGCCTTTTAAACCTTCCCTAGACCTCTACGAACATTTCAAGACTAAGATAAGATAAATCCGTTCAGCCGTTCTCGAGTTTTAGTGAGACTAACGAACAGCAATTCATTTTTATATATAAGAATATAAATGTGAAAAAAAGAAAAGAAAATTTAACAAATTTAGACTAAAAGTTCCGCATTCAACCACTGACTTGTCAGAGTATTGTTGATTGTGTAAGAAGAAGTGTTGAACAGATCAAATTCAGGAAAGTCAACAATGTTGTTATAGTACATTACGATATAAGTGTGGTAAATTGATCTTTGCATAGAGGCGGTATATGACGCGCGAGCGGCAGCGAGTGTGTTAAGAAGCCAAGATGCAAAGATCAATTCCACACGTATATCGTAGTTACGACGTTTTTTATCACAGTTGCGAATAAAAGAAAAGACTTGAAAAGAAAATAAAATAATAATTAACAAAATGTTTGTGATAAGTTTACATTTTTTAAGGCAATATTTTTTTGTTAATTATGCTCCGGAAAGGCCAGGCTAAAGGCTTTTAACCTATACAGCCTCGTCTGACATACAATATTTTTTTAGGGTTTTTTCTATTTGTTTTTGCGTCGGGGGTTAAGAACAAAATACAATGGTACGGAAAAACAATATATTTAAGTAAAGAAAAAACAAAAAATAAACAAAACTCAATTTTTAATCGTTTTCTAAGTCATTATCACGTAAAATTTTCGTTCGTAAACAGACTTTAGAGACAACCATTTTTGCTAGCTAAAAAACTCTTTAGTACCTACCTTTTTTTATACATCAAAACAGTATAACCCAGATAAATTAAGAATGTTTCACCTACCTAACATGTAATTAGCAGTAAGATACGTATTTAACGTATCGGGATAACTTTATAGCACTAGGTTGGTAATGTAAAACGCACGCGTGCATAATATGTTGGATTATGAGCCTAAAAGCCGTTGAATAAGATCCACTTTATGAGCAACTGTGATACAAAAATTGTTTCTACTATATATCTATTTGTATTATTATAGCGGAGGACCGCGGCTGCCTGTCCCGCGAGTACTGCCCCCCGCCGTGCTCCTGCGCCGGCACGGTGGTGCGCTGCGCACGCGCACAGCTCACACAGCTACCACATAACATACCGAAACAGACCACAGAGTTGTAAGTATTCACTATTTTTATGATTTATTAATAACTGGCTTGTTTTTTACATATGTATAAGTATAAAAGTATAAAAGTAATCGGTTCGAACAACAGGAAGCAACTGGTGGTGGAATGATATGACTTAAAAAAATGTGTTTTTTTTTTCTATAAATTATAGCTTCGCACGCCTTGTGCATTTAGCCAGTGTCAAGTTATATTTTGCATCAAACTATGAGCCGATTTTTCATAAATCGGGCCTAAAGTGTTTCAAAACAGTCAAAGTCGTCATAGTCCGTCAAGTCAGGGGCTATAGTAAAGCGGTGGCAAGTTTACCATAACCTTAATAGGAGATTTGGAGGCAACGAGAAAACTTCATGTTTGACACTGATTTTTACTTTCACTACACTTGTGCACTTTCACAGAACTAAATTGAATAACATTCCACCAGAATTATACAATTCAACTCGGGTTACAACTGAGTTTCATGAAAATAAAACTGCAGCACGACATGTTGTTAACTCGTTCCCGCCAAAACTCAAATGTGTTTTGTATATTATTGCAATAAAATAATTAAATACATACCTGCGGGTAATAGGGATCACCTGCCACATTAATTAAAAACTAAATACTTCGTAATAAAAAAGAGTAAACTACTTAAAAACAGGTCATTAGATAAATATTAATATTATTTACTTTATTGTCAATCTGAAAAACAGTTCATTTGTTTATTTTCTTGTTATTTTGTCTGTAATATCAAGGTTATTAAAAAAATATTTTAGTCGCCCTTATAACCCGCAGGTACCTTATTATACCCAAAGGATGCCCAAAAGCCTGGCTACATTGCCACTTTGGATAGAAATGCTGATCCGTTGGCCAAATTATCTGCCAGGTCTCTAATGACTTAAAGAAGTCAAAAGTCGATATTAAAAGTCATTTTAAGGGTTACATATCTCAAAAGGAAAAAACAGGAACCCTCATAAGATCACTCTTTTGTCAGTCAGTCTATCTGTCTGTCCGTGGTGAGGTCTATAGCCCCTATTAGGTGTGTAAAAATCAAGATCCTGAGTCAACATGATAAAAGAAATGGGCAAATATAGATTTTCGTTAAAAACTTGGTAGTACCTGAATTTACCTAAATTTTTTCCACAGGTACCTGGAATCAAACGACATTACCACAATATTACCGGAACAAATCCGACATCTAACTCAACTGACCCGGCTCGATCTATCCAACAACAAGATCACAGTGCTCGGTAACAACACGTTCGAGGGACTGAGCAAGCTGTCTACTCTGATCGTTAGCTATAACAGGCTCAGATGTGTCCAGGTAAGCTATATGACATCTGACTCAACTGACCCGGCTCGATCTATCCAACAACAAGATCACAGTGCTCGGTAACAACACGTTCGAGGGACTGAGCAAGCTGTCTACTCTGATCGTTAGCTATAACAGGCTCAGATGTGTCCAGGTAAGCTATATGACATCTGACTCAACTGACCCGGCTCGATCTATCCAACAACAAGATCACAGTGCTCGGTAACAACACGTTCGAGGGACTGAGCAAGCTGTCTACTCTGATCGTTAGCTATAACAGGCTCAGATGTGTCCAGGTAAGCTATATGACATCTGACTCAACTGACCCGGCTCGATCTATCCAACAACAAGATCACAGTGCTCGGTAACAACACGTTCGAGGGACTGAGCAAGCTGTCTACTCTGATCGTTAGCTATAACAGGCTCAGATGTGTCCAGGTAAGCTATATGACATCTGACTCAACTGACCCGGCTCGATCTATCCAACAACAAGATCACAGTGCTCGGTAACAACACGTTCGACGGACTGAGCAAGCTGTCTACTCTGATCGTTAGCTATAACAGGCTCAGATGTGTCCAGGTAAGCTATATGACATCTGACTCAACTGACCCGGCTCGATCTATCCAACAACAAGATCACAGTGCTCGGTAACAACACGTTCGAGGGACTGAGCAAGCTGTCTACTCTGATCGTTAGCTATAACAGGCTCAGATGTGTCCAGGTAAGCTATATGACATCTGACTCAACTGACCCGGCTCGATCTATCCAACAACAAGATCACAGTGCTCGGTAACAACACGTTCGAGGGACTGAGCAAGCTGTCTACTCTGATCGTTAGCTATAACAGGCTCAGATGTGTCCAGGTAAGCTATATGACATCTGACTCAACTGACCCGGCTCGATCTATCCAACAACAAGATCACGATGCTTGGTTACTCCCAAGAATTCAATGTGTCTTTAAATCCATCAAAATCCATTTTGGAGCGGCTAAACAAAAATCTAATTCCTTTTTATACATATTAATTTAGGTAGTTCATTAATGGTGAAATTGTTCAGTTTAGGTTAACCGTTTAGGTTATCTCCCTTCGAATTTAATAATTTTTAACATTTTAGCAAAGCACCTTGTGCAACTTATACTTTCTAGCTATTACTTTACTTTGTGTATATAGTGATCTGTTTCTTACTGTGTTGTACAAATAAAGTTATCTATCTATCTTGTTTGAATTTTAGCGCGATGCACTGAAAGGTCTGTCCCAGCTCCGCGTGCTGTCTTTACACGGGAACAACATCTCGATGCTGGCTGATGGAGTGTTCAGAGATTTGGTCTCCATATCGCATGTGTAAGTTATATCATTGACTAGCATTACCTTGTGGTTTCACCCGATCCCGTGGGAATATCGGGATAAAAAAATGAATCAAGTTAATGAATCAATGTATCCTCATACCAAGTTTCATCAAGATCGGTCCAGTAGTCTCGGAGCCTATTCAATGCAAACAAACAATCAAATGTTTCCTCTTTATAATATTAGTAAGATATAAGATATTTTAAAGTTGGTTTTTAAAACCTTAATTTCTATGATAATTAGAAAATGAAAAAACCAAGACACAGTTATAGGTTTTATGGCACAAAAATATTTGTGCTAGTGTCATTATCCAGGGAGGAAAAAGTCGACTACGTTTGTATGGAGAGAGCGCCGGTACCCTTTCACCTTAACACAAATACGCCAATTCAGCGTGAGTGGTCAAGATCACTTTTTACGCAGTAAGTTTTTTTATTGCTATTTTATCCCCAGCGCCCTCGGGTCGAACCCCCTATACTGCGACTGCAGCGCCCGCTGGCTCTCCGAGTGGGTGAAGTCAGCAGGGGAGTACGTAGAAGCTGGGATCGCTAAGTGTGCAGCCCCCTTCAATATGAGAGACAAACTTATTCTAAGCACACATTCCAACGCTTTCGTTTGTTCTGGTAAGTTTCATTCTGAAGATACTCAAATTTTTGGTGTAAATGAGATTGACCTGCGGTAAATAAAATAATAATAAATAATAAATCATTTATTTCAGGCTACAAAGGCCCATAGATACATACCTTATAGACTAACATACATCTATATATATAAAAGAAAGTTGTGTTAGTTACACCATTTATAACTCGGGAACGGCTAAACCGATTTGGCTGAAAATTGGTGGGGAGGTAGCTTACAATCAGAAGACGGACATAGGATATTTTTTTCGATATTCCCACGGGATCGGGACTTACGCGGGTGAAACCGCGGGACGCAGCTAGTATTTTATAATAATAATTGAATGTGTTGAAGGAGATAGCTTAGAACTATGTTAGTAGCACTTCCATGACACTACACTTTCGTCAAATAAAGGCCACCTGCCATAATTAAAACTTAAACTTCGTAAAAATAGGAAAAACTACTTAAAAACAACAGTCATTAGTTAATCTTTGATTTATTGTCGATCTGAACAACAATTCATCTGTTTTTTTTTTCTTGTTATTTTGTCACTATTAACAAGTTTTTAATAGTACATTGCGATACAAGTGTGGTAAATTGATCATTTCATCGAGGCGGTTTATGACGCGCGAACGGAACGCGAGTGCGTCTATAGCTCGCCGAGATTAAATCGATCAAGCCACACTTGTATCGTACGACGTTTTTTATCACAGTTGTGAATAAAAGACAAGACTTGAAAAGTAAAGAAACCAATAAATAACAAAATATTTGTGATACGTCTATGTTTACAATTTATTTAGTCAATATTTTTTTGTTAAAATATACCTCCGAAAGGCCAGGCAAAATACTTTTAAAATATGCAGCCTCATCTGACATACAATATGTTTTAGGGTTTTTTCCATTTGTTGTTTTACTTTTTTGTGAACTTTTTTTTTAGTTGCCCTTATTACCCGCATGTACCTTACTACCGTAATTCTAATATTCCCCCTAGTTATCTTATTATTTACGATTTTCTTCCAGAACCCCCACCGTCCGAGATAATATCAAAATGCGACCGTTGCTACAGCAACCCGTGCCTGAACGCGGGCGTGTGCGCGGCCACGGTGTCCGGCTTCACGTGCGTCTGCGCACGCGGCTTTCACGGCGAGACGTGCCAACATCAGATAGGTACGTATTCCATGTTTAAGGCGCTGTCCCGATTGTGTTGGGTCCCATTCACTTTACATTTGGGCCCCATTCGCTTTAAGTCCCATTCGTATTTAGTACTAATCGTATTGGGTTCCATTCGCCTTAAGGTTCATTCGTATTTGGTACAAATCGCATTGGGTCCCATTTGCTTTGGCTCCCATTCGCTTTAGTGTCCTAACTGCGCATCATCGGTTGACCGATGTGTCCGATGCGATGCGATTTTCATAGAACAATTTGGTCGCATCGCAATTCTTCTATAGCAATCGCATCGCATCGGACGCATCGCTCGCGCTATGATGCGCAATCAAGACGGTAAAGCGAATGGGACCCAAAGCGATTTGTACCAAATATGAATGGGACTTAAACTGAATAGGGGCCAATGCGATTAGAACTTAAAGCCAATGGGACCCAATTCCATTAGTACCTACCACATACAAATTGGACTAAAAGCCAATGGGACCCAATGTGAATGGGACCTAAAGCGGATGGGACTAAGGTTTTTTTAGCGGATCCAAATCCGAATAGAACCAAATGCATCAAACTCGTACGCTAATGTGGTTGTATATATTTACAGATGCGTGTTACGGATCGCCCTGTGCGCATGGTGTTTGTAGTGTATTGGAGGAGGGGAGGTTCCAGTAAGTTTCATTATTGTACCTACATTGTGACACTAGGGTGGAAACATGCGTTTTACAGACAAGTACTTATTTTGCGAAAAAAAAAATATGAATTTGATGGACTGGATGACTCATATTTCTTCCGCTAATTTCGAAAAACAATTATGTATCAAGGTCTATTAAAAGATAAAAAAGTAGTTCCTGGTACTTATTACCACAATTGCTTCATATTGCTTGACCCGTGCACTCTTCTTCTTATTTATCCTAATCCTAAGTATTCTACTAACGTGTATGTAAATGATACGATTGTACGAAGCTCGCACGGTGCAACAGCTTTACCGAGGCAGTCCCCGAGTGACACATGTTTTTTTTTTCAGTTGTTCGTGCGTCCCCGGCTACACGGGCGTACGTTGCGAAGTCAACATCGACGACTGCCAGAACAACAAGTGTCAGAACAACGCGTCTTGTATCGACAAGTTAGAAGGATACACATGTAAATGTGCTCCGGGTTATATGGGTGAGTTATGCTAACTTTCTACCCGCGGGATTGCAATAAATTCCACCCTTTTTAGGTTGAAACTAGCAGCGCTCCGCAGTTTCACACGCGCAACTCCCGATCCCGTAGGAATATCGGGATTAAAAGTAGCCTATAGCCTTCCTCGATAAATGGACTATCCAACACAAAAAGATTTTTTCAATTCGAACCAGTAGTTCCTGAGATTAGCGCGTTCAAACAAACAAACAAACTCTTCAGCTTTATAATATTAGTATAGATTAAAATAAAACTGTTTCTTAGTGGATTACGAGTATATCATTACATAGTATAAAACAAAGTCACTTTCCGCTGTCAGTCCTTATGTATGCTTAGATCTTTGAAACTACGGAACGGATTTTGATGCGGTTTTTTTAAATAGATAGTGATTCAAGAGGAAGGTTTTTATGTATAATACATGCATAATATAGTCGTGCAAAGCCGAAGTAAATAATAAATATGTTTATTGAGTTCTCCACAATAATAATAACAACCGTATAGGATACTTAATAGTAATATATAAGTGAGTCGCTAGTACTATAATCTATACTAATATTATAAAGCTGAAGAGTTTGTTTGTTTGTTTGAACGCACTAATCTCAGGAACTACTGGTTCGAATTGAAAAATTCGTTTTGTGTTGGATAGTCCATTTATCGAGGAAGGCTATAGGCTACTTTTTATCCCGATATTCCCACGGGATCGGGAGTTACGCGGGTAAAACCGCGGAGCGCTCCTAGTATATTTTGTATACTTAATATTATAAAGAGAAAGATTTTTTTGTTTGTTTGTAATGAATACGCTCCGAAACTACTGGACCGATTTAGATGAAACTTGGTATGAGGATACATTGATTCATTAACAGTAACATAGGGTACTTTTTAACCCAATATTCGATGCAATTTGAGATCCTTACCTATCGATAGAGGGCATTTTGCAAATAAATAATGCCCTCACACTGAACCTCTAACGTGTTTCAGTTGGGATGCGGTTCGGTGTAAAGGCATTATGTGTTTGTAAAAATACCCATAAATAATCGATGGGTAAGGGTCTCAAAATGCACCGCGGCATTTTAGGTTACAATGCCTGTTGTCACTTAAGGCGCTCTTCCAGTACAGTGTGTAGGTATTCACATTACCTTAGCCCCCGCTCTCAAAGACGTAGCGTGCTGCGTGCTAACTGTTATATTTGATCGATATGCAAAACATTTTAGCATTATCATCCACAAATATAGTTCCTAGAGGTATCATCATTTTATTCATTTTTAGAAACAAACGTTAACTATTTTGAATAAAACCCGATAAACCATCTAATAATTCTCTGTTTTCTAACATATTTTTTTTATCGAACGAAGTTTTTCATATGATGTTTTCAACCAAAATATGGTTATTAAACTACAATATCCATTTATATCCAAATAACAAAAAAAGAGTATTTGATTACTTAGAGTTGATTAAAACAAAGGTCGATTTTGGTAGTTTTATTAGCACCTGCCCTTAAAGTGTGTCTAGAAGCTGCTTCAATTGTGCTTTAAAAATTATTTATAGCAAAATTTGTTTTCAGGAGAGTATTGCGAGAAGAAAATTCCGTTCTGCACATCGGAGTTCAACCCGTGCGCGAACGGAGCCGCGTGCATCGACCATACTAGCCACTACACCTGCTCCTGCCCCAAGGGTTACTCGGGACAGAACTGCACCGTTAACGCTGATGACTGCATTAATAACATGTGCCAGGTAATACCCTGATGGCGCCTCTACAGCTTGAATTCTTCTTCTTCTTCTCGTATAGTGGTGTGGCTCACCTATTGTTAGAGTTTTCACATCGCCTTAAGGCCTCTAACTTGACCTAACGACTGCTACTAGAGGTAGCAACCGGGACCAACGGCTTAACGTGTCTTCCGAAGCACGGAGGGGCTCTTGGAAACACACTTTTGCCACACTGTTAATTGGTCACCCATCAAAGTAATGACCGCGCTTGGCGTCACTTAACCCGCACGATTAAACAATCAAGGAGCGTCGCTTAGCTGTGAGCCTCCTCAGCTTGAATTGACGACCCAGTTGGCACAATGGACACCATGCCGGACTGCCAAACACAGGGTTGCGGGTTCGATTCCCGCCTCGGACATGTATTTATGCTTAAACATTTGTCTGTGGTCTGGTTGTTTCTATGTATATACTAGCTGCGCCCCGCGGTTTCACCCGCGTAAGTCCCGATCCCGTTATTCGTTTTTTTCTCACCTTTTAAACCTTCCCTAGACCTCCACGAATAATTCAAGACCAAGATAAGATAAATCCGTTCAGCCGTTCTCGAGTTTTAGCGAGACTAACGAACAGCAATTGATTTTTATATATAAGATTTAGAAAAGTATATAAGTAGTATATG
The DNA here is from genome assembly GCA_951213275.1 of Idaea straminata. NCBI lineage: Eukaryota > Metazoa > Arthropoda > Insecta > Lepidoptera > Geometridae > Idaea > Idaea straminata. The sequence continues at coordinate 452,667 of OX577875.1, read as the reverse complement.
AGTTGTCTAGCAAGTATAGTTACTTAGCTTAGGGCTAGATGGCGATGTGTGGAATGTACAGCAATATATATTACTAGCTCCGCCCCGCGGTTTCACCCGCGTAAGACCATATTTCGTGGGAATATCGGGATAAAAAGTAGCCTATGTGTGAATACAGGTCTCCAGCTATATAGATATCGTGTTTCATCGCAATCGGTCCAGTAGTTTTTGCGTAAAGGAGTAACAAACATACACACACACACACAACCACAAACATTCACATTTATAATATTAGAATAGAATAGAATATAATATATTCGAACAATCACACGACATAGTATAGAATAGACACAAATAAGAAACAGAGATAGTTACAAATAAAAGAAATTACAAAAAAACAGACAATAAAAATAAAAAAGTATCTGAGAAGTCGTGTGTTGGTGGAATGGGTAAAGCCTCAGCATATGCTGCAGATACGCAGGCGCATCTGCAGCGCTGGTCTTCCAGACCATTATATTAGTAAGATTATGTATCATTGTGACATTTAATTTTGATTTTATTTCTTCTAATTATTATTATTTATTTTTTTATTTGACATTTAATATTGACATTTTTCTTTTTACATTTTGACTCGTTTTTTAGTTTTGATTTATTAGTATTTTCGATTATATATTTTAATTTATGTATATTGTATGGATTTGATTATCTGAAATAATTGAATTGAATTGTGTATAGAACGGTGCGTCGTGCGTGGACGGGCTGGACGAGTATAGATGCGCGTGCGCAGCCGGGTACGCGGGCCGGTACTGCGAGGCGGCGCCGCACGCCGCGCTCGGCACCTCCCCCTGTGCGCACCACGACTGCGTGCACGGAGTCTGCTACCTGCCGCCGCCTGCGCCTCTTCCTCCGCCAGCTACCTTACACGTATGTATAAAATCTATGTATTGATAAGCGCTCTACACGATCCCATCTCTATCCGATTTCATTCTTTCATACTTATAGAAAAAATTAAGAGTTCAGTCATACAAATGACTACACAACATAATGATATTTTTAGGTACTCCTTTATAGTTCGTATTTTATAAACGATCTTATACAGGTCGCGGGTTCGATTCCCGCCTCAGACAAGTATTTATGCTTAGATATTTGTCTGTGGTCTGGTTGTTTCTATGTATTACAAGTATATATTTACAAAATAAAAGTATATAAGTAGTATATGAGTTGTCTAGCACCAATAACACAAGTGTAGTTACTTACCTTGGGGCTAGATGGCGATGTGTGGAATGTCCTGCAATATATATTTATTTATTATAGAATGAGATTCGATTTCGATGACTCTCTTTTTGGGTCTCGTACTTAAAAGGCAAAAACGGAACCATATTACTAAGATGTCTGTCTGTCCGTTCCACTTCAATTTTTTTGTATGCCTGATTGCTGACGTTAGGACGTAATTCAGCCAATGTGAAGTGAGTCGAAGAAAAAAACTATAGCAATGAAAGTGGACTCGTGTGTCCATCTCTCTATCACCATGCGCTGTATCTCATGAACCGTGATAGCTAGACAGTTGAAATTTTCACAGATTATGTATTTCTGTTGCCGCTATAACAACTGTGGGGTGCCCAGATAGAGTAATGAAACTAGTCGTCCATTTCGATGGTAGGATTCATTCTCCTAGTAATAATCTGACTCCGTATAACATATTACAGCTTATATATACTACACAGATATCTAGATAGGAAAGGGTAACAGTAGGTAGCGCATCTGATATACAAACTATCACGTATACACGTGAAATTCATAAGATATGATAAAGACACGTATTTCTACGGTCGCTATAGATTACGTCGGAATGTGCTGACACACAGGGATGTGTGTCCGCCACAACAACAAATAACAATAGTAGGAATACAAATTAAAGATGGCGTCACATTTAAACGCAAGTACTGTTTTTCAGGACGACATACTGTTGGAGCGGGCTTTGATATCGACAACACCACACGACTACCTCTGCAAATGTGCGCCTGGATACTCAGGTTCGTTGATTTTGTACCAAGAAACTGTTTGTACATGTTTTTTACCTTTATTTCTACTACTAGCTGCGCCCCGCGGTTTGACGCGCGAAAGTCCGGATCCCGTGGGAATATCGAGATAAAAAGTAGTCTATGTGTTAATCCATGTCTCCAGCTATTTAGATACCGAGTTTCATCACAATCGGTCCAGTAGTTTTTGCGTGAAGGAGTAACAAACATACACACACACACACTTTTACATTTATAATATTACTAGCTACGCCCCGCGGTTTTACCCGCGTAAGTCCCGATCCCGTGGGAATATCAGGACAAAAAGTAGCTCATGTTACTATCATTGAATCAATGTACCCTCATACTAAGTCTCATCGTAATCGGTCTAATAGTTTCGGAGCCTATTCAATGCAAACAATCAAATTTACGCAGCGCTCGCAACGGAAGCCTTTAAAGATGAATAATTTTTACCGTTTTTTCCACATTTCCTACTGATTCTTCGCTCCTATTGGTCGCAACGTGATGTTATAAAGCCTTCCTCGATAAATGGACTATCCAACACAAAAATATTCAAATCGAACCAGTAGTTCCTGAGATTAGCGCGTTTAAACAAACAAAACTCTTCAGCTTTATAATATTAGTATAGATATATTAATTTAAGAAAAGCTTACTTAAATCACAATACCCTTGTGTTCCCGCACGATGCAGATCCTGTATCGCGGGACATAGCAGTTACATAAGTTACTTCTTATTCCGATATTTGCACAGGATCGGGATTCACGCGGATAAAATCACTGGGCCATACTAGTGTTAACTATAGACAATTTTGATGACCCAGTTGGCACAATGGTCACCATGCCGGACTGCCAAATACAGGGTTGCAGGTTCGATTCCCGCCTCGGACAAGTATTTATGCTTAGACATTTGTCTGTGGTCTGGTTGTTTCTATGTATTATAAGTAGTATATGAGTTGTCTAGCACCCATAACACAAGTGTAGTTACTTAGCTTGGGGGTAGATGGCGATGTGTGGAATGTACAGCAATATGTATTTTATTTATTTATTTTCAGGTCGTCTTTGTGAGTATCTGACATCACTGACCTTCAGCCACAACGATTCCTTGGTCGAATTAGAACCGCTTAGGACGACACCTCAGTCTAACGTCACTTTGGGTAAGTTACATTATGTCCGGTAGATGGTGTTGCTCAGAAACTGTAGCATAACCTACGTATTTTTATAATAAATGCAATCGGAATAATTTTGCAATGTAATTTACGAGAATGGAATTACCCTCGAAGTAGCTCAAAATACCCCAAAAGTCAGTTTTTGGTATTCTCAAGAATACCAATAGGGTATTGACCTTCTGACTATGCCCAGTAGTAGGCTCCAGAAAATAAATCATGCTAATTATTCCAAGAAACTTTGATTTTGAGCACCGTCTCCTCTGCCCCCAGTGTTCAGCACAACACAACACCACGGAGTGCTGATGTACTACGGTGACAACGAGCACCTGGCAGTGGAACTCTTCAACGGGAGGATCAGGATCAGCTACGATGTTGGGAACCATCCTACTTCCACTATGTACAGGTGAGTGATGGATACCTTCACGGTATTGGGGAACGTCTCAAAATTCATCAAATTAAACAAGAAATTATTACAAACAGATAATCCAATACATTTGAATAGCCAGGATATCCTTCATCATTACTCATCTTGTACCAATTTAGGAAGTGGACAAAGTAAGAGTGAAGAACAATGTCATCCAATGACAGCTTGTATTATTTATACACTACAAATAACTATATTCGAGTTTTGGCGGGAACGAGTTAACAACATGTCGTGCTGCAGTTTTATTTTCATGAAACTTAGATGTAACCCGAGTTGAATTGTATAATTCTGGTGGAATGTTATTCAATTTAGTTCTGTGAAAGTGCACAAGTGTAGTGAAAGTAAAAATCAGTGTCAAACATGCAGTTTTCACGTTGCTTCCAAATCTCCTATTAAGGTTATGGTAAACTTGCCACCGCTTTACTATAACCCCTGACTTGACGACTATGACGACTTTGACTGTATTGAAACACTTTAGGCCCGATTTATGAAAAATCGGGTCATAATTTGATGCAAATATAACTTGACACTGGCTAAATGCACACGTGCGAAGCCATAATAAAAGAAAAAAAATAACTATATTCACATAGTTTTCAATGAAACACATAGTTAATCATCACAATAACTCAAACTAAACATAAAATAGTATGATAGTACAACTCAGAGCGATTCGTGAACGAACACGGTTCACGGACGCCCGTCCTGTTCGCCAAGCGTACTAAGATGGCGTTTCCCGATCCATTGACATATCACGCTTCGCTAGATTGACTGATAACCATAGTCAATCTGACGTATGACGGGTAGCTACGCGGTAGTATTTAGTTGTTTATCTATGGATACGCCGTCACATCAATTAATGGCCGTTCCACAATCTTGGCAACTCGTTTACTAGCACGGTGGGCAGAGTATATTGTTGGGTGGCGCGGTAGAATCGCACCACGTTCCCCCACAGCACCGAAATCATGGCGAGAGAGGAACCTCTAGCCACCCACCACCTTTAGGCTAATAGGGAGCCCAACATACTCGCTGCTCTCCCCCTCCCCGGGAAGTGGCGGGAAGATACATAAGGCAGTATAATGCATAAGACCTTAAATATAATCCCAGTTATAAATAATAATAATAAAAAAATACTGCAGGACATTCCACACATCGCCATCTAGCCCCAAGCTAAGTTACTACACTTGTGTCATGGGTGCTAGACAACTCATATACTACTTATATTATAAATATATGCTTATAATACATAGAAACAACCAGAGCACAGACAAATATCTAAGCATAAATACATGTCTGAGGCGGGAATCGAACCCGCAATCTTGTGTTTGGCAGTCCGGCAGTGGGAGATACAGGGGATACTGTCCCAGTTGAAATACGATTTTATTACCTTGACCAGAAGATACCTATATCGCCAGTGGAACCAGTACTCAGTGTTAAATAATGATTTATTTTTCGTTCAAGTTTCGAGATGGTATCCGACGGGAACTATCACAAGGCCGAGCTGATTGCTGTCAAAAAGAACTTCACATTGAGGGTTGATGATGGACCGGCCAGGAGTATTATTAACGAAGGTGAGATACATTAATATTTGCGAAAGGGCCCATCCTATCCTACTAATATTATAAATGTAAAAGTTTGTGTGTGTTTGTTACTCCTTCACGGAAAAACTACTGAACCGATTGCAATGAAACTCGGTAAATAGATAGCTGGAGATCTGGATTAACACATAGGCTACTTTTTATCCCGATATTCCTACAGGATCGGGACTTACGCAGGTGAAACCGCGGGCGCAGCTAGTAATTTTATATTCATTCCGTGATTTTCATCATTTGTTATAAACCAGTATGTTCTTCCAGGGTTTCAGCAAAATATACACCAAATTCTGCGGTGTTAGCCTAGTGGTAGATATTTCGATTTTTATTTCGAAAATCGTGAGTTCGAATCTCGGGCGGTCGAGCATCAAGAAACAATCATGTGCGCTAATTGACATTGCTCTTATGGTTAAGGAAAACGTGATAAAACCCGCGGCTTGGTTGTCTCCAGACTTTTTTTCTCTGGACATGGTCGACTAAGCTGAGAGGATGGTGCTGGACGTAGTCTACTCCATCCTCACGCAAGGACCCAACGAGGTCTAGTTGCGAACAAACAGCCCGTATACAAGTATACCAAGTTTTATTGCAATCGGTTAAGTATTTTTCACGTGAATAGGTAACTAACATAGGTAGGTACCTAATAATAAATTTTCACATTAATAAATTGAATTGTATTTGTAGGTAGCAACGAGTACCTCCGTGTAGAGAGGCCGATGTACCTCGGAGGAGTGCCTGAAGACGTCGCTAAAGATGCCTTCTCCAAGTGGCATTTAAGGAATATCACCAGCTTTAAAGGTTAGTCATTTGATCGGTCAATCTTTCGTGACTCGGATCACTCAATCATTCAGGCAGTCAATCACAATCTCAACAATTAATAAATCAGTTAAATATCTCATGTTTTAACGGTAAGAAAATCAGTCAGTTAATCATTCATGACTTGAATCAGTCAATCATTCAATCACAATCTCAATAAAACAATCAAAATAAGTAAAGTTTTAATGGTAAGGAAATCAGTCAGTTAATCATTCATAATTTGGATCAGTCAATCATTCAGGCAGTCAATCACAATCTTAATAAATCAATTAAAATCAGTAAAAATTCAATAGTAAGGAAATCAGTAGGGTAATCTTTCATGACTTGGATCAGTCAATCATTCAGGCAATCTCACTAAATCAGGGCAAGACAGTATCAATATCTTTGAACTTGGGAAAAAGGTATGAAGAAAGATAATTTTGAGGTACTTATTCCCATTATCCTCTAAATGGCGCATAATGCAGTGAGATGTAACAGTTATAAAGTGCTTATCTCCGAACTTCGCATTCCTTTATTGTGCCACAATAATTTGACGCGTCTTCATGCAATATGCGACAACACCTGAGGGATTTATGTGGTCAAGTTTATCAACACGTATCTACCTCTGGTTGACATAACACTGGAAAAAATGGGATAATTTCGGGACTTCCATTGTCAAAGCCTTGTGATGAGGCGGTAAGAGGAGTTATTAAGCTTTTGAATGTTGCACTGTTTACTAAATATTTATTGAGTTAAAGCAGGGGTTTTTATACTAATCAAACTAGGTACATATCACGACACATGACCTTCTAATACAGTATTGATTCCTGTGTAACCTTGGCCTTGGCACATCTTCATATCGATGCAGGTGCGATGCAATATCAAATTACTATGTTTACATTATAGTTTTGTCTATAACTTTTACCACTGGTTTCACTTGTATTCTTACACTACAGCCTACGTTTGTACCAGCTGTATGTTAAACTTTAGTCCGGTCCGTCCATTAGTTTAAGTTGTGCGTTGATATATCAGGTAGACTTTGAGGTTATACACATTACACGTTAGACATAGATACATGGCATTACTACACAAGACATTTTTTTTACATCACTTTGGCAAAATATTTAGGTACTTATTCGTTTTAAGATCAACTTGACAAAACCGGTACCTAATTCACCGTTGTTGCGAAAACGTAATGAACAAGCGGCAAATTTAACTAATAACTAACACTTAATTGAGCATAACAAGTAACTTATCGGACAAGTGTATTTGTATATCTACGTATAGTAAGGAAAGCCTCGGCCTGTCACCGCACGCAATTGCAATGCCCGGCAGGACTCATATGTGAACTTTTATGGTTTGACCGGAAGACCAGCGCTGCAGCCAAGTTACGCTTGACTGTGGCTTACAGCTGAGGTCGACCCATTTGGGGCAGCACATAGCTTCTTAAATATTCTTAAGCTTAATGTATGTTTCTTTCTTCGTTGTATAATGTTACCTATTTCTTTGTGTGTGTTTAATTTTAAAGTTGTCGTGTGCCTGCTCACATAAATGTTTTTCTTTCTTTCTTTACTTATGAATGCAAATAAATGAAATACAAAGTAAAATATATGTCTGTGGTCTAGGTTGTCTAAAAGAAGCATGGATCAATCACAAGCGTGTAGATTACACGAACGCGGCTCGCGTGCAACGATGCGGGGCGGGATGCGGGGAGGAGGAGGCTGTGACCGCGCCCTCGCTAGCTGTCTCTCACACGCAAGATGACACGAGACATCATCAGGTAAGCGTGGATCGATCACAAGCGTGAACAAAGATAAACGACGAATACGTCAGAGTGCTGACTGTGGCGCCATATTGTATTTTATTTACTGTAACATTTTAGGCCGTAAGATTTTTTAACAAAAGAAAATCGAAGTATACCTCAGAGTGCTGACTGTGGCGCCATATTGCGTTATACTGTAATATTTCAGGTTAGAGAATAAAATCACGGAACGTGGTTCAGTCTGTCGCAGTAGCGTCATGATCTTTGAACCGCTTAATCGACTCCCAATTTTTTTTACCAACCCGCTCGCATAAAAACTGAAAAGAAAAAATAACTAAAGATACTTTTAACGGGATATTGAAGTTACTTATGGCGCGTTGCGAAAGGGGGCTAGACGGAAAAAATTAAGGCCAAAAGTTGTAACGACACTTTTCGATTTTATTACAATTCCTTCACAAATTAATCGAAAGAAACTTCGTGCCATCCGGGCGTCCCTTGACACCTCTCAAGCTTTTTTGTTTTTATTTAGATACCGTTAAAATCACCATTTTCACGACGAATATATCCATTGTTTAGTTGGATACATCCGTATCTCAACAGACTTATTTTTAATCTTTTCAGTTTTTATAAATTTAACGCCACATGGTTGACGACGGTTCAGAGAGACCTAAAAACATTCGACATTGACGACAACCTAGCACTAAACCGTGCAGAATGGAAGAAAAGGATAGGGAAGGCCGACCCCAAATAGATGGGAAAAGGTCAAGGCAAAGAAGAAGAGTTTTTATAATTTTAACGTATGTGTATGTTGTTCAGGACCCGTGTGTTCCGAACCCTTGCGGGCGCGGCGGGAAGTGTATCCGCGAAGAGGGATCCAAGTCGGACTACACATGTCGCTGTCCAGCCGGAGCCGCGGGGCCGCAGTGCGAGTTGAGAGCTTCGCTTTGTAAGTCTAACTATTTAATTGGACACTAGCATTTGCCCGCGACTTCGTCCGCGTAAAAGTCGAAAATGGACCAAGGAATCACGTTGTCCTTCGTCTTACCTAAATGATAACAACCCATGGACGTGACTTTAGTTGCTCCATTTCAGATAATACTTTCAAATATTTGTAATATTGACCTTTGTGAGCATGATCACATAAAAAAACCCCATGAGTTTCTTGTGCCTTCTTCTCATTGGTGGGCGCGTTCCGAAGGCACACATCCTAACTTAGTTTTTAAGACTTTTTCAAGTGGTCCATGTACAATTGTATTAAGCATCCAAAGAAATAAAAAAATTTGAGTTGAGTTTGAGTCCCATAAAATTTTTGCTCCCCTTTTTCACCCCCTTAGGAGTACAATTTTGATAAATCCTATTCTTATCGGATGCCTACGTCACACAAAGAACACACCCTCCAAGTTTCAGGTCTCTTCGAGCAACGGTTTAGGCTGTGCGTTGATCCGTCAGACAGTCAGTCGTTCAGGACAAAGCATTCTATATGTATAGACAGGCTATCTTCTTTATTCTATGCTTTGTTCTGACTGACTGACGGATCAACGCACAGCCTAAACCGCTGAAGAAAACTTGGCGGGTGTGTTCTTTGTATAACGTAGGCAGCCGATAAGAAAGGATTTTCCGAAATTCTACCCCTTAGGGTGTGAAAAGGAGAACAAAGTTTGTATGGGATTTGATTCTTTGGTCCAAACTACTTCAAAAGACTAATAAATAAATAAATAAATATTGCAGGACATTCCACACATCGCCATCTAGCCCCAAGCTAAGTAACTACACTTGTGTTATGGGTGCTAGACAACTCATATACTACTTATATACTTTTCTTTTGTAATCCTTCGTTTAGACGAAACTAAACGCTTTGAAATTGATGATGAAAACTTTGTTTAGACTACCCCCTATTTAGACGAAATTAAAGTTTGGATCACCTTCATTTATGACGACATCAGCTTTAGACCATCCGCTGTTTAGACGAGTTTATTTATTAATTTATTTATTAACTAGCTGTTGCCCGCGACTTCGTTCGCGATGTGGTTTTGGTATATTTAGAATACCTAGCATTTTCCCGCATAGATACTATTTTCGGTGTAAGTTATAATAACAAAATAGGTAGTAATATTGTTTTTAAACTTAATAAAGCATAATACACAACAATATAATACGCTATAACTAAGTCTAAGTCCTATTCGCACAAAACTTTAAACATACTTTGTCTTCCTAGTTATATTTGGTTTTTTATAAATTAAAGAAAAAATAATTATTAACTACTTTTGTCCCTGGATTAATATTCTTCCATTCATAATTTATGAGGTAATAGTATTTTTAACACCAACATCATGCAAATAATAATCTATTTTGGTGCAAATAATATTTTGTATTATTTTTATTTTTAAATATTAATATTAATGATTAAAAAGAATAGCCATTGGACAGAACAGATACTAATACTTAAAATAACGCGATGCACATTGAAATCCTTACATATTGATAGCATGCATTACGTTGAACAAAAAACGCTTTCACACCAAACATTTAAAGCGTCTTGGAATCGGGGTATTTGAAGGAATGTGATGTCCTATGATTTTACAAAAGTGTACGGTGCCCTTTGAGTCTCATACCTATCGATAGAGGACATACAAAAAAATAAAAACAAATAATAAATAACACCAAACCCCTAAAACGTCTTGGAGACAGGGTTTTTGAAGAAACGTGATGTTCCATGATTTTCCAAAGAGCGCGGTGACTTAATGCCAAAAATAATTGTGTAAAATTATGTTATGCCTAGGGTTATTATGCCGAAGCCAATTATGACAAATCCTTTATGCCAACTACAAAAGGACGTACAACTTCTAAAGCGTCTGCAAGCCATTTTGTCTAACCCTTTTCGTTCTAATGCCAAATATCCAATTATTTTTGAAATTAGAAAGGCATTATTTGAATGTCATCAACTTTGCTTTGATATTGCACTCGCCTGGATCCCGGGTCATGCTGGAATACCTGGTAACGAGAATGCGGACTCTTGTGCCAAAAATGCTATCCAATTCGGCTCAACGAAACACTCTGGGGTTTACTCTCACGATTTAATTCCTACTCTAAGGGATAATTTGCTAGAGGCTTGGTCTAAAAGATGGGAACTGACTAGAAACAGGGTCGGCAAATATTATAGTGATATTCAACCAACAATCCCGAATAGACCTTGGTTTTCCCGTTTTAAAAATATTGACAAGACAACAACGTCTGTGATCTGTAGGCTGAGAATTGGTCACACGTGCTCACCGGTTCACCTTGCCAAACTTAGGATTAGGGATAACTCTATCTGTGAGTGTGGCTTGGATGAGGGTACAGTTAGTCATATATTTTTCTCTTGCCCGAAGCAGCAGTTTTCTTTTTATGACTACCTACCTGAGGATATTCCTCGTCCTTCCTCCCTTAAAACTCTTCTTTCTCTCGTTTTTACTCGGTTCGTTTATTTTCTAGCTAGGTATATTATTACTAACAAAATTAAACTTTAAATTAGAATATTTAGACATGGTATTTATTAATTCGTTTTATGTTCACCTATGTAAGTATGTATTACCTATATAATATTTTTTATCATTTTTTTGTTTATTCATTATCTATGTATATATTTATTACTTATAAGTATCTTTATTTGTGTTGTTTTTTTGTTTAGTCTTTCTATGGTCTTACTCCAAAATTATTCTGCACAAGGAATCTCAAGTACCGATCAAAACCTAATACCGTTCACTCTCATTGCTGTAGTTTTTTTCCTCGACTCACTTGACATTGGCAGAATTGCGCCCTTATGTCAGCAATCAGCCATATAAAAAAGTTGAATTGAATTGAACTTCTAAAGCGTCTCGTAAATGGAATAAAAAAGAAAAATTAAAAATTTAAAAACCTAAAAAAAATAATTTGAACGTATAAAGCCTAAAAAAAGCAAAAAAACTATGAATAAAACCCTACAAAAAGAAAATAAAATAACCCCGAAATTATGACCCTACGTAAGTAGGTACATCTGATTTTTTTTTGTTAAATATTGTCGCGTCGGGGACTTTAGTAGGGAGGGGGGGTTTTTGTAGGGAGGGACTTTTTTATTAGCTACTTGTAATGTGCAAGTCATTCCCTTTCATTTGATACCCCACTCGGGCATATCTACTCACATTCGGTTGTTAATCTTGATTTTTATCCCCCATAACTTTCAGATGGCTAAACCAATTTCGATAAAACATAGCTATTTGTAAAGTACAAATCATGTCCTTACATTTGATACCCCACTCGAGCCTATCTACTCACTAACATTCGGTTTTTAATCCTGACTTTTATCCCTCATAAACCTCAAACGGCTGAACCGATTTTGATCAAACATAGCTAAAAACACTCTCGACTAATTCACCTTTCAAACAAAAAAAACTAAATTAAAATCGGTTCACCCGTTCGGGAGTTACGATGTCACAGACAGACACACACACACACACAGACACGTCAAACTTATAACACCCCGTCGTTTTTACGTCAAGGGTTAGAAATGATGTCTTATGATTTTTCAAAAGTGTGCGGTTCATTTTGAGTCCCATAGCCATCGAAATGAACAAATAATGCCCTCAAACAAAACCTTTAAAGCTGGGCATTATTTATTCATCTGGTCTAAAATCACAGCGCAAAAAACATAACACATAATATACCACGCTCCCATACTGAATGGCAGGACCCCTTTTGCAATTTTCAGAATTCTTGACCAAATTGTCCAGTTTTTTTATGAGGTAGCTGGCAGGGCTACGTAATATTCGGGAAAACAAAATGAAAAATTGATTCTTACAAATATCTATCTATTTTTTAACCAACTTCAAAAAAGGAGGAGGTTCTCAATTCGTCGCGTATTTTTTTTATGTATGTTCGCTGATTACTCGTAAAAGGTTGGACCGATTTTTTATTTTTTTATTTTTATTAATTATAATGGCTTCGCACGGCTTGTGCATTTAGCCAGTGTCAAGTTATATTTTGCATCAAATTATAACCTAAATTATAACCTAATTTTTCATAAATCGGGCCTAAAGTGTTTCAAAAAAGTCAAAGTCGTCATAGTCCGTCAAGTCAGGGGCTATAGTAAAGCGGTGGCAATCTTACCATAACCTTAATAAGAGATTTGGACGCAATGAGAAAACTTCATGTTTGACACTGATTTTTACTTTCACTACACTTGTGCACTTTCACAGAACTAAATTGAATAACATTCCACCAGAATTATACAATTCAACTCGGGTTACAACTAAGTTTCATAAAAAAAAAAACTGCAGCACGACATGTTGTTAACTCGTTCCCGCCAAAACTCCCGGACCGATTTGAAAAATTCTTTTTTGTTTTAATTTTCTAAGGTTTCCGCGACTTGAACTCATAATTCAGTCTATTTCATTAGAGATAAGCAGGAAATAAGCGCGATTGAAATGTGACATCGAAGAGGTCTTCGGTAAAGGAGATCGGTAATATTACGTAGTAGTACCTCTTTGTACTAACCTCATTTTCAGTTTCACGTAGGTAGTATTAAATGCAAACTGTTTGGTTTCATGACAGCTGCCATCTTGAGCGGAGGCATGTACTGTACCCCTACTATGACTTTTTGAAGCACTCGAAAAATAGAAACCCATAGAAGATCACTCTTTTGTCCGTCTGTCTGTCAGTGTGTCACTACCGATATTCTCAGAGACGGGTGGACCTAGTAAGTTGATTTTTAGGAAGTTTCATAGTAAATACTCAATATAGTATGTTATATCGAATACGTAAAAAAGTCGTGGTAAGGGTACTGTTTTCTTCTGACGTTCGATTATGTTTTACCACGGAAAAATATTTCGATTTCATATTTATTTAATGTTTTTTCATCAAATATCATAATTATTGTATTAAAGTTAAATTGAAACATACCCTAAATGTTATTCTGATATTTTCTGAACATATTCATGTGGACCTTGTTCAAATCTGTTCTGTAGTTTATAAGATTACCTGGTTCAAACAAACAGACAAACAGACAAACAGACAAACAGACAAACAGACAAACAAACAGACAAAAATTCTAAAAACTACCCTATCGTGTTCAGCTAACGATTTTAAGACGACCTGTGTATTTTTTTTCTGGATATCTTACAATTACAGATTTTTTTATGTCTACAGATTTATTATATGTATAGATAGGCACAACAACAGAACACAAATTAAAAACATTTATTTAAACATTGCATACTTATTACTAATTAAATTCATGCTCCGATGAGAGTCATGCACAACATTCATTTAAAGTAATGTGAATTTGGATACCTACAAACATTATGTAATATTGTTGAGTACATTTTTATAATAAAGTGGCAAATTACTAAACACGTCTAATTGTTTGCTAACGTCGTTATAGGCTCTACACAATCTTAGTTGAGTTGCTACCTTAGACTACCTGAGTTTGCGACCTTCTAATATGGACCGGTATTTAATTTCAGCCGGTGCTCCAGTCATCGTACAAAGTAAAATATTACCAAGAAAACCAGCATTCAGCAACATTCAAGCATCACCAGGTAATTAGTACTCATTTACATATTCATCGTGATAACTTGACACTGGCTAAATGCACAAGCCGTGCGACATTTAGCCAGTGTCAAGTTATATTCTGCATCAAATTATGACCCGATTTTTCATAAATCGGGCCTAAAGTGTTTCAAAACAGTCAAAGTCGTCATAGTCCGTCAAGTCAGGGGCTATAGTAAAGCGGTGGCAAGTTTACCATAACCTTAATAGAAGATTTGGAGGCAACGAGAAAACTTCATGTTTGACACTGATTTTTACTGTCACTACACTTGTGCACTTTCACAGAACCAAATTGAATAACATTCCACCAGAATTATACAATTCAACTCGGGTTACAACTAAGTTTCATGAAAATAAAACTGCAGCACGACATGTTGTTAACTCATTCCCGCCAAAACTCGACGGTTTAGTTGTCTCCAGACGTATTGATATGTGCTGGAAATAGTCAACTCCATCATCACGAAAAAAGGACCCAACTAAAAAGGTCCAGTTGTGGAATACAGCCCGCATACAAGTCGTATGTTCTATTATTTAAGTTATATAAGTCCGTCAACAGATGGCGCTGCAACTCGAATATATATAAAAATGAATCGCTGTTCGTTAGTCTCACTAAAACTCGAGAACGGATGAACGTATTTATCTTATCTTAGTCTTGAAATGTTCGTGGAGGTCTAGGGAAGGTTTAAAGGCGAGAAAAAATCGAATAATTTCCGTGAAAACCCTAAATTAGCCCTTTTCTATTTCCCATACAAACGTTTTCTAGAGTCAATTCCTACGGGATCGGGACTTACGCGGGTGAAACCGCGGGGCGCAGCTAGTCGATAGATAGATAAACACTTTATTTGTACAACACACAAAACATTGAAAATACAAAAAGGACGAGAAAGCTTATTAACTACGAAATTGTACAAACAGGCGACCTTATCGCTTTCTTCCAAGCAACTGAGCGTGTATTCCTGAATCGCGATCGCGTTACGTTTTAGGAATCAAATTGCAGTGCAGCGTACTATAACAGAGTTTTCATCTCGAGAGAAAGCATCACGATTAAATTTGTTAATTCAAACGACAAAATCATAGTCATAAATTTACTTGCCAATTAAAACATGTCCCCGGCAACAGCGAGACAGCAGTTAATAGATTAAAAAAAATATGCCATTAAGAAAAATGTAATTAAAATATTATGGTCTCTTATTTATCTTTCCAGCGGCCCCATCTCACAAGCAGACTCCATCAGAACACCCTCCATCATCAGCTCCTAGCAGTGGATGTAGAAAGGTAAGGTTCTAAATTCACCAATTTATCTATTACTGTTTTTAATCTATTACAGTTTTTTAACTAATAAAATACACCGAAATAACATTCTATGAAACAAACTAAAATCTATTTGAAATTGTAATTCAACACTAATCATTCAATCACTTATTCACTAGGTATATGTCAGTGGATCACTTATTTAGTATTTAAATCACTACTTCAGTCACTCAATCACAACCTTAGCCACCAAATCACTTCCTAAGTCACTCAATCATTACCTCATTCACTCAATCACAAACTTAGCCACTCAATCACAACCTTAGCCAATAAATCATTACCTCAGTCACTCAATCATTACCTCAATCACTCAATCATTACTTCAGCCACTCAATCATTACCTCAGTCACTCAATCACTACTTCAGCCATTCAATCATTACCTCAGTCACTCACTACCTCAATCACTAACCACTATAGTCACACAATCACTACCTCACCCACTCATTCACTACCTCGGCCACTCAATCATCAATGACAGATTTATAAAGAAAAAATGTCTAAAAAATCTCTTTAACCCTTGTTAACTAATAGATATGCTTATTGATTTACATCCGTATTCACAATCAACCCTATGAGATTGATTAGAATAGAATAGAATATTATTTATTTGCAACAAAATAAGAGATCACAAAGTCTTTAAAACTATTAACTAACAATTGTTGCAAAACGGACCCCAACTCAGCGAAATGCTAGTCTTTCCACTAGCGCTGGTCTTCCGTTGCAGATTGCATAGTGCGCGCGAACGCATAGAGCCGCAAATAATATACTAGAGCGAAGAGAGCAGTATAAAATTGACCAATCATATGGCTGTATTTAGTGCAGTGCGTTCACTTATCCAAGAGCAACTTGAGTACTGTTTGTAAATACGGGCTTTAGTCTCTAAGTAAATCAACTGCTATGTCCCCCCCCTAGGAGCCGACACGCGAGGTCATAACGGAAGGCTCGTGCCGCAGCCGGCGTGCAGTGCGCGGCGCGCGCTGCGTGCAGCACGTGCACGCGTGCCCGCGTCCACACTGCTGCGCGCCCAGGAAGACCAAGAAACGAAAGGTATGTTACTTCGACTCCTAGACTAAATATACAGAGTGTTTTGACGAGGGATTAAAATACTAATGGGGGTTGTTCTAGACGAACAAGATGTCGAAATTTTTTTTTGAAAATATGTTAGATTTTTTCAAAAGTCGTAGAAGAATAGTTGTTTTTCCAGAGGTCTAGAACAAACACCTTTTATATTACAACCTAGTTTTTTTTTAAGGTTCCGTACACAAAGGGTAAAAACGGGACCCTTTTACTAATACTCCACTGTCTGTCTGTCTATATGTCTGTCACCAGGCTGTATCTCAGGAACCGCGACAGCTAGACAGTTGAAATTCTCACAGATTATGTATTTCTATTGCTGCTCAACTTATTTACGTACAGTCGTACCATATACATACACGTTAAGCGAACGCTCGGCCGAGCTACATGGTAGGCGGAGTGGGGGGTGTTAGGTTTTATTTTCATTACGGAATATCTTGAAAAAGCTATGCATTGCTTAAAAATTGGTGGTTCTCCCATACTTGACAACATGGTAGAGAAATACTTCGTGCGCGAGTCAGAATCGCACTTAATTTATGTAAATAATTTAATTTCATTTAATTTAATTCCAGATACGTCTTGTATGCGCTGACGGTACTCGATACACCAAAGATATAGACATTGTACGTAAGTGTGGGTGCGGCAAGAAGTGCACGAGGAACAACCCCTTCTTGCATTCATAGACTGATCAGAACACCCTTTACTTTTATTTTATGTTTGTACAGGGTGGTCGATTTTAATGGGGCATACATTGTGGAACTTAAACCCGATGAAACCCCTTGTACAATCAGGGAACAAAAGTGCAGACCCACTTATCGAAATCTTTCGAACTCTAGTAGGACCTTAAATACCTGCTTGAGTTGAAAATATTCTAATAAAACCAATTTACGAACTCTACGGTGGGTCTTCAATTATGTTGCCGACTGTACGTACGCATGGACCTTATCCAAAAAAAAGAAAATTAGGGAAGAAAACAAGTTTGAGAAAATTACCCTAGTTTACTCAGAATTAAGGTAAATTTCTTAAAAATATTATATTTAATTTTTTAATATTTTTTGGGTAACGACTTTTTGGATACGTATCTATTTACTAGAACCGCAGCTAAAATGAAGAGAAATATTTGGAAGATTTTATATTTAGAAGATTTTTTTATTGGAATGGTCCCATTAATTTAGTGTGTATCTTTGGAGTGATGAACTAGAAAAATATCTGCTTTGAGTGTCCCATTAAAATTGACCATCCTGTATGTGTAGCCCTACCATAAAATAATTAACAAATAATAACACGAAATACAGTATTAAAATACATTTAGAAAAGTTTAACAAATAATCCCTTTTGTAAAACACAGAAACATCTGTGTTGCCACCATAGCCCGACAAAAAACCCCACAAAAAAAATTATCAAATGAGGATTTTGAAAATAGATTTTTTTCTAAACTAGTTCCGAGTCGACCCATAGATGGCGCTGCGATCAATGGCCGCCTAAAGTTCTTTGCGGTTAAGAGATTTTAATAGTCAAATTCTAAAACCTGTTAACAACTGGTCGTCAAACAATCACTACATAGTATAAAACAAAGTCGCTTTCTTTGTCCCTATGTCCCTTTGTATGCTTAAATCTTTGAAACTACGCAACGGATTTTGTTGCGGTTTAATAGATAGAGTTTTTTTTAATAGATAGAGTGATTCAAGAGGAAGGTTTATATGTATAATACATGCATAATATAGCCGTGCGAAGCCGGAGCGGGTCGCTAGTAAATAATAAATCGTGGTACTCAACCAGTGTAATAACTATATATCGTTTTATTTGCGTTAAAAAAATATTTATTTCTCCTGAAATATGAATATTAGAATTATTTATATCTACAGTGTTTGGTAACCACATTAGGAAGCGGTTGAGGGCTACTTCTGTGCACCTAAACAAAGAATTTTTGTTTTTGGTTTATTAATTTTTTTTTTAAATATTCTAATTTTCAAAAGTCTTAGAACAAAAATTCTTTGTTTAGGTGCCCAGAAGTGGCCCTTAACCGTTGCTTATATGATTACCAATAACCCTGTATATAAGATATCTTCTAATCAGCGCCACCTATCGACGCATAATGGAACTATGTAATTTTTCAAAATACCTCATTAAAGGTTTAAAAAGTTAGAAAATTACTCTTTTTTACACCTAGAATCTATGATTGATATAAAATAACAGACATTTACAGTCTGCAACAGATTTGCAGTCCCACCAGTAGAGTTCTAAAATTATTATTATTGGAAATGTTTTCATTTTATAATGTTTGTCTTATAAATCGGCCTTTCCCAGTAGTTTTACCGAGTAGTCTTACCAGTTGAACTACGTTCCATCCCAATAGACATACAAGTAAGACTACTGGAACAACAAAAGACGATAAAAACGAAAAACCAAAAGACTATCGACGAAAACAAAAAAATCGGTTGATAAACAAAGAAGATATGCGCCAACATCCATAAAAACAATGCTTACAACCGAATTGAGAACCTCCTCCTTTTTTGAAGTCGGTTAAAAATACGATTGAAACGGAAAACAAAAGACTATCAAAACGAAAAAACCAAAAGACTATCAAAACGAAAATAAAGGGCGAACGAAAATAACAAAAAACGATAGAAAAAAAGCTTTTGGCTATGGCCGTATAAACTCAGTTACTATTTCATCATGAGTTGAAAGAATTTAAACTTGAACTCGAACAAGACCAAGATTGAGTTGAATACGTTCTAATAATTGCAGTTTTGAAGCTCTACGGTGGGTCTGCAAATTCGTTGCTTGTTTTTACCCAAAAACACAATAAAAGTAACGAATTTATATAAAAAAACCCCATGAATTTAAAAAGAAATGGCCTAGAGAAATAGACCCCACTTTTTTGACAACGTTTTTTTTAGACTTTTTTATATAACTCTAAAAATTGCTGTAGCGTTAGCAAAAAAAAATTATAATAGCAACACTTAATACCTAAGATTTTAGAGAAAAATAAACATTGTATTGCCATAATTTTTAAAATAATAACGCCTTAAACAGCGGGGAAAATACGTAGTAACTATTTAAACTAATCTGTGACTGCGCATAAATAGATGCTGTTTGGCGGAAGCTTTAGAATAAAAAACACAATGTTGCCATAGTATGAAGTTTTTAACTACTAAATTTAAAAAAAAGCTACAAAAATATATTTTGTTTGGAATAATTATGTGTTCATTATAATTATAATTATTTTATTTATTAAATTAATTATTTTTTATTCGTATGTAAGAAATTGTAATTTTTAAGTGTAAGTACTACTGCTCTGTACCTTATTTTCTTGCCTATAGAGTCTAATTTTAGTTTTTACATCCAAACACGATGAGGTATTTGGCTCATACTTGCAAATCGAGCAGCCATTTTCTTTGAATCATATGCCATTTGCAAGAAAAACACAACCTTTATTAAAAAAAATGAATGTTGAACTTAATTTTTATCTGAAAGGGAGAATTGGAGTCCAGGCTTTGACTTTAGTGTAGGCTTCAGGTCTCCTACAACCAAAGTATTAATTATTTTAGTTTCATGTCTGTTTTTAAGTTATTTTAAAATTTGATTGTATTATAAAATATTTATTATAGATATTGAAAACAGACATGGCAATCAAGAAACATATTTTACGATGTTTTTTTGGTGCTGATCATTGCTGAAGTTATAGAGTATGAACCAAATACCCAGTATAGTATTTTAAGAAAGCAGATTTTAATGGTGTTGCCACATTGTAGCGATATTATATTTTTATATTGTTTTTATAAATTTATTAATTTACAAATATATTCAAGAGAATAGAGGAAGATAAAAAATAGATTGTAACACTTAGGATTGAAATAATATTTTTCTCGGGCTGCATACTTTGAATCCCTTGCTGCGTTTAGCATTCTATTTTAAATCCTTAATTCCGATCTGGATTCAAAATAGCGCCCTCCAATAAAAAACTTTTATATCATCCCCTTGTCTGAATTGGATACAATCTACAATTTTAACATTATTACATAACAGTGACGAGGGGTGACATATCTTTAAGGGTAAGCCGATAAAACACAAATAGCAACAAAAATTTTGAGTACGTGTGCCTGTATCCCGTAAAGGTGAACCGACAGATTGTCTGGACCCCCTCGCTACTACCGCATTATTAATCGCTACAGTGTGGTGAAAACTTTAATGAAAAGTTTAATTAATTTAAAAAGTTAAATTTTATAATGTAAATTAGTAGTTTTTAAATCATTGTATATGGTATCATAGTTATACTAAGCATTCCGTATTTATTTTCTACTAAAATAGAGATAAAACACTTATTTTTAAACAATAGAGTTGGTACATCAGAAGCTTTGGAATTAGGGCTTTTTTTAATAGTTCTGATTGGCTCCATAGAGGCCCGGCAGAAATTGCTTCCGGCCTAGACCGGGTTCAAACTATGTAAAAAACTGAGATTTTGATTGTTTGAATGCAGTTATTCGGATTTCCTCAAATTGTTATTCAGAAGACAATTTTTCCCAGCAAAAGGTTTTTTAGTACCTTTGTTTTACTACTTTTGAAAATTCCAACTTTTGAAAAACAATTGTTTTTGGTGATAAAGACCATTAATACAATGAAACAGTAGTCCAAACTCAATAAACAAATAGGACCCCAAGGTCAATGATCTCTAACTACAAAAACAGCTGATTTTCGGGTAAAATGGCAAATAAGTTCGAATTTTTAGAAGTGATAGAACAAAAGTTATTTGTCTAGACGTCTATAATATTCTAATTAACCCCTTTGCATATCAGAAACCCTTAGATGGAACACATTATTTTTACTTAAAATGATACAGTTAATGATCATTGCCATTCAGGTTTTTTCCGTCACTCTTTTGAGTAGCACCATCTATTGACGCATAATGGAACTATTATTTTAATTAATATCTACGGTTTACGGTTTAAGAATCTTTATTTCTCTAAAGAATTTACAATTCATTTGACAGAGAAACTAAACTATTTGAAGTACTTACATATCATTATTGTTATATCTCAAATTAAACTCGCAAATTTATTAATTGTGGTTTATTAATGATATGCACATGTAGTGGTTGGACGGACCGGGGAGAGAGAGGGTGACACATTAGACATTGACAGATGAAATCAAAGATGCGTTCGAGATCATATCTCACACTCTCCTCCCCCATAATTGTACCAACTCTAAGTATATTACCAACTTAATACAGTGACTCAACTTAATGCTAGTGTTTTATTTTCTAAACTTAATAAATTGCTTACTCTAACTTATCAGAACATGTCAACATTTGATTAACATGTCGTTTCCACTTTAACCCTTCTACATCCACCAAATAAGTCACGCCCGGTATGCTTTCCTCGATGATCACGCCCAAAACCCATGGTTTGCCATCCTTCCTATAATCTCTAACCATCACTTTTTGTCCTACTAAGAAATTTACCTTTCGGTTACCTTCCTCTCTCCTATCCATCCTCTCCTGTACTATTTCAACCAACGGTGGTGGGCGACATAGACTGAATCTATTCCGTATCTCTCTACCTAACATGAGTCTAGCAGGAGACACACCCGTAGTCTTTTGAGGTGTGCTACGATAGTCAAATAAAAACATATTCACAGCCGTTGTCAAACTAAATCCACTTTCCTTTATTTTAGTGATCGCTTGTTTAAAAGTCTCTACAAACCTTTCCGCAGCGCCATTGGTCGCAGGGTGGTATGGCGCTGTGAATGTGTGTTTTATTTGACTACTAGTACAGTATTCTTTGAATTCTTGACTTGTAAAAGTTCGACCATTATCTGTTACCAAGTGTGAGGGGTAACCGAACCGGGCAAAAATAGTTTTCAATATTTCAATTGTACGATTACTTGTTATATTTGCCATTTCATAAGCTTCTGGCCATTTCGAGTAACTATCAATTATTACAAAGAACATTTTATTATAAAATGGTCCCAAAAAATCTGCATGAATTCTGTACCAAGCTGAGGGAGGCAGTGGCCATGGTTTTTGAGTTTTCTCCGGTGGTGTCCTATTTTGTAAGCAAATTATACAATTTTTTGTTACTTCTTCTATATCAGTATCTAGAGTGGGCCACCAAAAATATGACCTACCTATCTCCTTCATACGAACGATTCCAAAATGTGTTTTATGTAATTCATCCAGAATTGCCTTCTGAAGGGTACTTGGAATAATTATTCGATAACCCCAAAGTAAGCATTCTCTGTCGAGAGTCATTTCATTCCTACGATTGTAATAAGGTTGTAATTGTTTTGTTATTTCTTTTTTTCCTGGCCAACCATCTCTCATGTATCTAAGAACTTTTGATAGTAATACATCTTTCCTGGCTTCTTCCCGAATGTTTTTCCAATTAATAGTTTCCATTTTAGAATCGTTCGTATAACATGCTATACTGCAATTTACATTGGCACATAGGGTGTTAATCTCTACTTCTAGATTTTCTTTACCTATTTCCGTCGCTGTTCTTGATAGAAAATCTGCTGGGTTTACATTAGTTTTTATGTGTCTTACCTTATAATTAAACGCTGATAGAAAAATAGCATAGTGTTGTAATCTTTTGGCTGCCATTTTCGGAATACTTTTTGTTGGTCCAAAGATTCTTACTAATGCTTCGTTATCTGTTTCTAATTCAAAGTAACGTCCATATATATAATTGTAGAATTTTGTTATTCCGAATATGATAGCCAGTGCTTCTTTATCAATAGTTGTATATTTTTTTTCTGTATCATTTAATTTTTTACTGGCATATGCGATTGGTCTGACCGTTCCATCTTTTTTTCGATTTGATATTATAGCACCTAATCCACTATCGGATGCGTCGCAGGTTAAAATTAAAGGAAGTTGGGGGTCATAATGTGCCAAATTCTTCGCAGATGCCAGTTTATTTTTAATTTCTTGAAAAGCTGTGTCACATTCGGATGTCCAACAAAATTTATCCTTTTTAGTGCACTCATACAATGGTGTTATAATGGTAGCCATGTCTTTTAAAAATCTTGAATAATAGTTAATTTTTCCTAAAAATGACTTTAACAATGTTAAGGATGTGGGTCTTTCTGCTTTCAACAAAGGTTCAATATTGTTTTTTATGATGTTTATACCATTTTTATCCACACGGAAACCAAAAACATCCAAGCTAGTTGTAAATAGCTTACATTTTTCTGGCTTTAATTTAAATTCACATTCTTTTAATTTTGTGAGTACTTGAGTAAGGTTTTCTACTGTTTCTTTTATAGTTTTTCCTTTAATGTATATATTATCAATGAATACAACTGTGTCTGGAATGTTTTGTAATTTCTTTGACATCAATCTTTGAAAAGCACCAGGCCCGGAACTCACCCCGAAGGGTAAGTAGTTATATTTGAATGTTCCTACTTCAGTTACAATCGTGGTACAGTCTTGGCTGTCCAAGCTTAAACGTGCTTGTAAATAAGCTTCTTTTAAGTCCAGTTCGCAGTAACATTCACCGTGTTTGAGGGTATTTAGAATATCATCGAGGTGTGGTAATGGGAAATGATCCACCTCCAAGCTTGGGTTTACCGTTAGCTTGTAGTCTCCACAGAGTCTAACTGAACCATCCGGTTTTAAAATTGGTACTACTGGTGTACCCCATTCACTGTACTCTACTGGTGTGATTCTTTCATTTTCTAACAATCTAGTAATTTCATTATTTACCTTTTCCCGAAGTGCGAATGGTACCCGTCTTACCGATAAGCATTTTGGTTTAGCATCCGGTTTCAATTTAAGTTTTATGGTTTCACCTTTAAAATTCCCCCAACCAGGACTGAATACTTCTGCGAACCTGTCCTTAATTAGTTGCTGCGATTCTGAAATTAGTTGAATATCATTAGTTCCAATCCTAAAACTGTTATCCAAACATGGTGGCCACAAATTGAATTTATTTAACCAGTCACGGCCAATAACTCGTGGAGAGTTATTTTGCACTACAAAAATGTTAATTTTTTTATTGACATTGTTGTACCAGACAGGTACATCCACTATTATGCCTACTGGTTTTGAGATACTTTGGTCAAAATTCTTAAATGTAACATTACAGTTCTGTATTTTAAATGTTTCAAGGTATTTATTTTTATCTTTCATTGAGATTACTGTAACATCTGAGCCCGTGTCTAACTGAAAAGTAAGCTCTTGACCGTTCATATTTACTTTTATATAATATGGTGGTATTTTACTTACACTATTGAATGTATATGTCTCATAACCTTCAAATAAATTTTTTATTGAAACTTCCTCTGCTTCCTTATCCTCTTTATCCTCCAACTCAGTGTCCAACATGTTGGTCTGACATTTGTTCTTTGGGCACATTTTGAACAAATGTCCTTGGGCTCCACATTCCGAACAAAACTTATTTTTTAATCGGCAGTCCGCTTTCATATGGTTATTTTTACCGCAGCAAAAACATTGTGGTTTCTTGTTGTAGTCCTTTGTATTGTTCTTCTTGCGTATGGTTCTTCTTTGATTGTAAAATGTTTCATTTACTTCTGTTACACTATTTGTGTGTAATAATGCAGCTTCTACCGTTCGGCCTAATTCGACGCACCTTTCCAAGGATAAATCTGCTTCACTCTTCATTAATTCAAATTTTATTATTTTTGAACTTACTCCCTCCATAAATTTTTCTTTAATTTGATCCTCTGCATCCTGGAACCGACATTTTGCAGCTAATTTTCTTAATTCCAAAACATAATCCTGTATAGTTTCGTGTGGTTTTTGGTTCCTTTTTCGGAATTCCGCCCTTTCTAAGGCTGTAGTTAATGGTTTCACGTATTTCTCGCGTAGTTTCGCACACAGTTGTTCAAAATTGCTCTTACTTGGTTTTACCGGTAAACACATGAAAGTGAGGGTTTCAAAAACTCTTGGTGATAGTTTGGTAATTAGTAGAGGTACCTTCTTGTCATCACTTATCTCGTTGACAGTAATATAGCACTCTAATTGTTCTTCGAACACCTCCCACTTGTCTCCATCGAATTGTTTCATTTCGCCGTAAACCGCCATTCTTACAGTTTTGATTTTTGCGTTCTGATCTTTAGCTTTTTCCTTGTAATAATTGCTTAATAACTTCCGTAGTTCATCTATATTTGCTGCTTCCGTATAGGTTATGTTTTCATCGCGTAATATTTGTTGTAATTCTATCTTCGTGCATTTATAAATGTATTGTCTTTGTCCTTCTTTCACTAATTTAATTTTGTCTTCCTTTGATAATACTTGTTCTTGATTTGACATTAAAAAGCTGTTTTCTTTTTAATAAAAAATAGTTATTGTGTAAACAAAACACTTTTGAAGTTTGTTGCAAGTGAGAGAATGATGGATTTGCAAATGGCGGCGTCACGACTTCTTTTTTTTCCGCTTGTGACTACAGTTTGGCAAAAACGAGTAGAAACGGAACTAATTTTTTTGTTTGCTGGCAACATTTAAAAAATGATGACGTTTGAATTGCTTGAAGTAAACAAAGTTCGGAAGTTTATACAATTTATAATTTGTGCCATAAAAGCGTGATAAAACTAACTTAAAAATGAATAAAACCATCCGAAGTGCTGGCAGACAAATTATTTATAAGGTTTATAGGCGATGTTTGGTAGAAAAAGAAGCCAAAACCATTCTTACCGATCTCAACGATGTTTACCAAAGAACCGCTGATATGACAGGTATGTAACTGTTTGTATTGTTGTTTTTAGATGAATTAAGTGTAAATTGATGAATCCTATTCTGTTTTGAATAGCTTGCATACGAAATAAGTGGAATTTTGAACAATAATCATCGAGCACATAGGTTATATTTACATTTTGTCTAACATTACTTTGGTATAGTGCGACAGATCAGAGTTGATACTTGAGTGGCGTACTTTGCAATATGTACCTAAATTTAAATTCGATTTCTACAAAACTTTATTGTTGAATGAAAATCATTACAATTAGA
Organism: Idaea straminata; assembly: GCA_951213275.1. Classification (NCBI taxonomy): domain Eukaryota; kingdom Metazoa; phylum Arthropoda; class Insecta; order Lepidoptera; family Geometridae; genus Idaea; species Idaea straminata. The sequence goes on along the minus strand of OX577875.1, from coordinate 426,003 downwards.
AATTTACCAAAAATGTATTATTATTAATATTTTGTTTGTATATTTATTTATTCACTTCAGGTAAATCAGTAAGCACTGTAAGAAGAGTCGTGCTGGAAGGAGATCGAAACAAAGGCGTATTTTCTACACCCGGAAAAAATAGAAAAGGTCGTCCTAAAAAACAGTTGGATAACTTTGACTTATGTGCCATCAGACAAAAAGTTCAATTTTTTTACACTGTGAGAAAACAGGTACATTTATCATTATTATTATTGGTATTAAAATTTAACTGAATAAGCAGTGTTCATTCGTTTGACACGTCACTGCAACTTTCAAATTTAAAAATTTTACATAGTTATTTTATTTTCAGGTACCAACCTTACGAAACTTACTGCCAGTAGTAAGAGAAGATTTGGGATATGACGGAAGCCGTGAGCATTTACGGAAAATACTTATCGCCCTAGGATTCAAATATAAAAGATGTCAGTCAGAAAGAAGTGCATTAATTGAACGGCCGAATATAGCAGCGAAACGGGCAGCGTATTTAAATAAAATTATCAGCAATAGAAATTTGCCCGAAGAGCTTAGAAAGCCCATAGTTTACCTCGATGAAAGCTACGTTCACCAATCGTATAAATTAAAAAAGTGCTGGCAGTCGATTGATGTAAGTGGAGTAAAGCAGAATGTTTCAAAGGGTAAACGCTATATTATTGTTCATGCTGGCAGTGAAAAAGGGTTTATTCCTAATGCTTTGCTCATATTTACTGGAACAAATAAAAATGCCGACTACCATTCGGAAATGAATAAAACCAATTTTCAAAAATGGGTTGAAGATAGGTTGATTCCAAATTTACCACCTGCATCTATTGTGGTAATGGATAATGCGCCGTATCATTCCGTGGTATTGAACAAAGCACCTACCTCTGCTACCAAAGTAGCCGATATAAAGGAATGGTTATTCAAAAATGGAATTCCATTTGATGTGTCGTTGAAAAAGCCACAGCTGTTGATGCTGGTCAAACGGCACAAGCCCGAGCCGAAATTTGAAATAGACGAGCTGTTAGGAGAACATGGACATACAGTGGTAAGACTTCCACCTTACCACTGTGATCTGAATCCTATTGAGCTGATTTGGGGAATAGCGAAACATAAAATTGCAGCCCAAAATGTAGGCTCGATCGACATAAAGGTACAGTTTGGCTTATTAAAGTATGATATTGAGAGAGATTATATTGATGTTTTACTTTTAATGTTGATGAAGGTTTAATTAAAATGTTTCGTCTTTATAGGAAGCAGCTGAGCGCGCATTCCAATCAATTACGGAGGAAGATTGGAAGAATTCATGCCAGCATGTAATCAAAATAGAAAAAGATTATTACGAGCGGGAACTAACTATGTACGAAGACATGGAGCGAATTATAATAAACCTCGAAGACGATAGTAGTTCCTCTGAATCGGAGAACGATTTAGACGAATTTGCGGCTAACTCTAGCCAAGACTCGGATGAAATGGAGGGGGTGGAATATTTGGAGGAAAATATATTAGATTAATTACAATAACATTGTATCTGCGTCTTATTTTAATCCCAGAAAAAAATAGAGAGAATATTTTAAAAACACAGTATTACCTACTAGCATAATATATTTATTTTTAGGTAATAAATTATTGTTTAATTAAATGATACTTACTGATTTTAATAAATAAACTATATGTACAAAAAAAGTAACAAAAGTATCAAGACTATAGGTTGGTACGCGTACGCTATACGGTCACAGCGGGTTGCCATAAGAGCAGCACAGTGGCGGCCTCCGGATTTTCTACTCTTTTTTGCCAAGCTGTAACTTCATTACCGGTGTCCTTTTAATTTACCATGTTTTGCTCTTTTTCCACTGTATTTATTAAAATTAATATTTAATTTTTGCACTTTAGGTTCGTGGATCCTCGTCGCCAATGTTATATCTCAAATTAAACTCGCAAATTTATTAATTGTGGTTTATTAATGATATGCACATGTAGTGGTTGGACGGACCGGGGAGAGAGAGGGTGACACATTAGACATTGACAGATGAAATCAAAGATGCGTTCGAGATCATATCTCACAATTATCAATTTGAATTATTATTAAGTAGATAGGTACACTTCATAGACAACTACATAACAGTGCACAAACAACTAAATTAACGTAGTAAACGTAAACCAATATCTAAAAAAACGCCTTATTACTCCATATGTGACAGTTTTCAAGTAAATGATATGCCAATGAAAATGCCCTTGATGTACTGTCTATTGTAGTCTGGTATATTTTATCTCTAGAACTAAAATGGTAGAAAATAGTTTTTTTTCTACCAAAATTGGTAGGATTTAATGAACTGTATACAACGCATATACCTTTATAAAGTCAGTATTAAATTCCTTTGTGGGAGAAATATTTGAATTATAGGGATTTTTTATTTTTTTTAATTTAACCGACTTCAAAAAAGGAGGAGGTTCTATATTTGTTTTTTTTTAATGGCTGTTCGGGTTTATACATCATCTGTGAAAATTCACGGTTCATGAGATACAGCCTGGTGACAGACAGACAGCCAGTGGAGTTTTAGTAAAAGGGTCCCGTTTTTACCCTTTGAGTACGGAACTCTAAAAACCCTAAAAAATCTCTTCTCTTTATTTTTACTCGACAATTATGGCTTTAAGCAGAAGTCAGGCGAAGCCATTTACTTTAAAAAACTTGTATCTAAATATTTTTCCCACAAATTTAGACTTAACCCCTTTTACTTATACAAGGTGATCAATTTTAATAAGGTTTAATATCACCTACAGAGCGGTTCTAGCATTTATTCTTGCTCCATTAAAACTGACCACCCTGTATAAGCGTTCCTTGGCAGATCATTATCATGTTGTAATAATTGACAATCATTAATTACATCAGATCAAAACATTGCTTAACTAATTGTCTGCTTAGCAACGTTTTAAAAGGGGTCTTAGAATTAAGTTAGGTAGTATGTACGGTTAGGTTCAAAAGTGCATTAACATCGCTAACGCCCGAATACTGAAAGGCTACTTAATCTTAAGTGGCGTTTAAATTGAAATTTAAGTGTAAGCTTCAATAGAAAGCATACACTTATCGTCAATTTAAACGCCACTTAAAGTTAAGTAGCCTTTCAGTATTCGGGGGTAAATAAAGTAAAAAAAAGCTAAAGCAGAGTGGCTAAATATTATCATTTTTTTCGTTTTTTTAAATAACATAATCATATTTATGTAAGAAACGTTCTAGTTTTGACTATTTTTCCAAATATTACTACTATACTACTACTACTACTATTATTTTACTACTACTTTTAACCTATATGTTTTTTTCAGTTTTTTTAATAATTGCACCATTTACCTTCGACACAGCGCCATCTAGTCTCAAAGTAAGCAACTAGGCTTGTTATATGGACCAGATGTAATTTTCTAATTATAAAGTAATTAATTTTTTTGCTTTTAGAACTACTATAGGTTTTTACAAATAATTCTTCAGGACGGCCCAAATGGGGCGAATTTGAATTTCAAAATATAAAATAGTTTTAATCTCGTCTCGTTTTAATCTCGTTATTTGTTGTAATGTTGTAATGTTATTTTTCTTAACTTGAAGTTTTAACTATGTTACATTAGCCATGGTCACGAAGAAACTGAAGGTGATAGTGACTCAAAGGCGTTTTTAATACACAATAATAATATTTTAAAAATGAACGTGTCGCGACACGCGTTTGTAACGAAGTCACTTTAAAAAATTTTTTTTCATATATGTATGGAAGATATGTGGGAGAATCGTTTTTTTTTTTTCAAGACGTATATAATGTCAGATAAGTTTAATTTTTTTCAACGAGATGGCGCCACTAATAAAACTATAAAATGTATTGTCTAGTGTAAAAACTACAAGTTTTTTAAAATTGTTTTTGTAATAGAAAGTTTACTAACTTTAGTGGTGGTGATGCACTTTTGTCAATTAACTGTACCTAATTTAGGATGAATCAATGTACGCTTCGAATTGTGGTCGCGCTTCTATGGAACTTTATTATTTATTTATTAATATAACGATGTTAGATATATAAATCATAGTTTTATTTATTTTACTAGCTGCGCCCCGCGGTTTCACCCGCGTAAGTCCCGATCCCGTGGGAATATCGGGATAAAAAGTAGCCTATGTGTTAATCCAGGGCTCCAGCTATCTACATACCGAATTTCATTGCAATCGGTTTAGTAGTTTTAGCGTGAAGGAGTAACAAACACACACACACAAACTTTCACATTTATAATATTAGTAGGACTTTGCTACTGTACTTTTCGATAGAAAGAAAGAAAACATTAATTTGGAGTCACCGTTGGTATGGCACTCAACGTTTTCAATAGTCGACAATAAATTCGATAAAGTGAACGGAGCGCAGACTGACCTCGCGCGTAAGGTACCTCCAAAAGCCTACAGTTTTTGTTCGCCTGCCTCCAAAGATGACTCAAACTTAATTCAATCCCGAAAACTATTTTTTTTTGAACAGCGAGCTCAAAAAAGTATTGGGAAATCGACCCAAGTTAAAGTTACCGACATAGCCCAAAGAATTAGTAAAGAAAAGAAAGAAAGAAAGAAAAACATTTATTTGGCACAAGCACACGACAACTTTAAAATTAAACACACACAAAGAAAAAGGTAACAAATTATACAACGAGGAAAGAAACATACACTAAACCTAAGAATATTTAAGAAGCCATGTGCTGCCCAAATGGGTCGACCTCAGCTGTAAGCCACAGTCAAGCGTAACTTGACTGCAGCGCTGGTCTTTGGTCTATAGAATAGTAGGCTGAAGTGGCAATGGGCGGGACATGTGGCTCGTAGAACTGATGGCCGTTGGGGCCGAAAGTCTTAGATTGAAGACCACGTACCGGAAAGCGCAGCGCGGGACGGCCTCCGACTAGATGGACGGACGACTTAATTAAGGTCGCGGGAAGTCGTTGGACGCAGAGAGCATGCATCGCTCTGGAAGTCTTTGGGGGCCTAAGTTCAGCTGTGGACGTCCTGTGGCTGATATGATGATGATGATGACCCAAGTTGGCGATTATTTTTTAGTTTTGACAAATATCCAAAAGTAACCGACCGATTTTCAATCAATCAATTTATTTATTGTTTGTCACACAAAATAAGTTCTTAAAAAAAATTGAAGTAAAAAAATCAACAAAAATAAATTACAAAGAAAAAAAATAATAAGTTTAAAAATATACACAAAAATAAACTAAAAAGTTTTGAGAGTTTTGGCGGGAACGAGTCAACAACATGTCGTGCTGCAGTTTTATTTTCATGAAACTTAGATGTAACCCGAGTTGAATTGTATAATTCTGGTGGAATGTTATTCAATTTAGTTCTGTGAAAGTGCACAAGTGTAGTGAAAGTAAAAATCAGTGTCAAACATGAAGTTAAAAATTAATTACATAAAAAAGTAAAGGTACCTAAACTAAAAAGTTAAAAATAAAAATCTTAAATAAGTCAAATATAAATAGAGTTATATAAATGAAAACATCGTCGTTTCGGAGGTAAAGCAAAGTTTCACTTCGTCGTATTACTGAGCCAGCGTATTATAAAACGCAGGTAAGTACTTGGAAGTCTTGGGTTGAAAACCTTACATGGTATCATCCAAGGAGAAGCGCGAGAAAGATCGTAAGACCGTCCTTGTTGCTGTCCGGACGCTAATTTTTTTTTCTGTTAATTATGGCTTCGCACGGCTTGTGCATTTAGCCAGTGTCAAGTTATATTCTGCATCAAATTATGACCCGATTATTCATAAATCGGGCCTAAAGTGTTTCAAAAAAGTCACAGTCGTCATAGTCCGTCAAGTCAGGGGCTATAGTAAAGCGGTGGCAAGTTTACCATAACCTTAATAGGAGATTTGGAGGCAACGAGAAAACTTCATGTTTGACACTGATTTCTACTTTCATTACACTTGTGCACTTTCACAGAACTAAATTGAATAACATTCCACCAGAATTATACAATTTAACTCGGGTTACATGAAAATAAAACTGCAGCACGACATGTTGTTAACTCGTTCCAGCCAAAACTCCGGACGCTAATTAGCAATTAGGTTGGAGAGAGCGGAAACCTCGACCTCACCCCTCAGCCTAGGGATGGTAATCGATTATGCAATCCGATAATCGATTAGCCACGCAGAGCGCGAGTGGCACGCTTCCCTGGGTGGCCAGTTGGGCCAATGCTTCGACCATATAATTAGGGCTTGGTCGGACGGACCACATACAATAAATTAAAAATCCTATTAGAAATGTTTTCGAAAGCTCATTTTATAAACTAGATGGCGCCACAGGTAAAATTGAATCGCGCTATCATTGTGTTTCATTGAATCATATGGTTATGAAGTCCATTACAATGAAAGTTAACAATATAATCTAAAACAATTATAAGTTTTGATACTCTTCAACTGTAAATGAGGAGTAATAAGTAATTAAAAATAATTAGAAAATAAACAGGTCGTTTAATAGTACATGTGTGCTCTATTATAATAAACTAGCTACGCCCCGCGGTTTCACCCGCGTAATAAGTTTCTGCGCAACTTTCTTAATTTTTTATTTCATAAGAACCTTCTCCTGACAATAACAAACAGACCAAAAAAAGAATTGGCCAAATTGGTCCAGGCGTTGTTGAGTTATGCGCTTACCAACACATTTTGCGATTCATTTTAATATTATAGATTGCCTAAAGATGTATATGACATGTCCATTAACAGGTTCAAAACTTTTATAAAGCATAAATTGTGCAGTAAGGCGTACTATGATACTTCGTCTTACCTTAATGATAACAACCCATGGACATAAATTTATTTGCTCCATTTCAAAAATATTGTTATAAAAAGGGGAAAAATCCCATGAGTTTCTTGTTTCTTGTGCCTTCTTCTCATTGGTGGGCGCGTTCCGAAGGCACACATTCTAACATAATATTTAAGATGTTTCAAAGTGATGTAACGCACTGCACGACACCTATTGAATAAAAATTTGAGAGTGAGTTTAATTTAAATCTATATATATAAAAGAAAGTCGTGTTAGTTACACCACTTATAACTCAAGAACGGCAGAACAGATTTGGGTGAAAATTGGTAGGGAGGTAGCTTAGAGCCAGGAGACGGACATAAGATACTTTTTATCCCAATATGCCCACGGGATCGGGACTTACGCGGGTGACAACTAGTTGCGGGGCGCAACTAGTTGTATATAAATTGTATTTCTTATAGCGGCAACAGAAATACATAATCTGTGAAAATCGGTAAAGATCTCACTTACAATTCCATCTCAGCACTTTTGAGAAAAACAAAACACATTCGTTACAATTAACAATGTTAGTTGTAAACGAGGGGTATTTCTGGCGCGTTGCGTTTGGCACAAAATTGCCTTGTTGGTTAATATTATTATAGAGAACGCAGAATCCCGTCTAAGTGAGCACCTACGTCATAAAAGGAACCCCCAAGCAAAATTTGAGACTCCTAGCACTTGTAGTTTCTGAGATTTCGTGATGAGTGAGTCAGTGATTTTCCCTTTTATATATACCTATAGATAAACGAAATAACAAATTTAATATTGTTATATGCTTAGATCTTTAAAACTACGCAACGGATTTTGATGCGGTTTTTTTTACATATAGAGTGATTCAAGACGAAGGTTTTAGTAGGTATATAAAACAAACTTGCACGCATAAAAAACAACAATCATTTACATATGGTTTTGTACCACTGACCTTTGCTCTCGAAGGTGTTCCGAGGGTTCTGGTCAATGGAGAAGTGTCCGTTGACGATCCTTGTTCATCTAATCCATAGGGCGCATCCATTTCCACCTCAGACGATGTGTCGAGGAGCCGAAGGCTAGCCACAGGAATATATCGAACTTTATACGCAGTCCAATTTACGTAGGACGAGACAAAGGTCCACATGTGTGATGTGTGGCGCTGACCGGTACTACAACGGAGGTCGATAGACGTGCTCGCTGGAAGGCAGCGAGTCGAAGACTGACAGTCGCTGCCCGTGGTACGTTCGTTATTCAAACGGGATAAATGTATGAAATCTACCCACAAGTTGTGTTTTCTTTCAAAGACCAACCCTCAACTATATATTAAAAATTTGAGAGGACGAAGAAAGACGAAACGAAAATAACTGGCTGGAGAGAGAGACACGCGCACACCGCACGACTTACAACTATAGCAAAAAGTGTCGTTACAACTTTTGGTCTTAATTTTTTCCGTCTAGCCCCCTTTCGCATCGCGCGATATGGAACTTCGTTCGAAAAATAATAGATCGAATATACTCTGTTCGTCTACGGAACAATTTATTAATAATATTAATTAATTTTAAAATGTATTTATCTGACGAATGCTTTGCAAGCCGGCTTATTGTACCTTCCGGCGAGGGACCTGGTGGGTAGAGGCGGGAACCCTGATGTCCGCTCCAACGTCGGAGGCAGCACGACTGGTTGCTTGTACTTGATGTGGTATGGCGGGAAGCTCAGGTACACCCTGGGGAAAGATAATAATAACAAGCGAGGTGTTGGGGGGAGCGACCCCGCAGTCTGAGTGCTCCAGGGGGAAGCCACACCGTTCCTCATCTTCGGCTGGCTTTAGTTGGTTGGTCGGAGTGAACGCTGACGAAGAAGCGGTCCCCCGCCTCTGGCTTGCCTTCACCCCCCGTCCAGAGTGGAGTCGCGCGAGCTCGAAGGATGGATGCCGAACGTCAGTGATGAGTTGGCCCGCTCACTTGGACTACCAGTGATGGTTTAAAATGAGGCCTCTCCATCCTTAAAACGCTCGCGTTCCTATTGCCCGCTTGCTGTTAGGTGGCCCATTCTGAGAGTTTGCGAGTCTCTGCCTGCCGCCTGTTATTTTTAACAGACTTCAGAAAAAGAAGGAGGTTCTCAATTCGACGCGTAATTTTTGTTTATGTATGTTCGCCGATTACTCGAAGACGCCTGGACCGATTTAGGCTTGTATTATGGTGGCAAGACAACGGAGAATACTTAATTATATTAACAACCGGACAATAATATTTGTAAATATTTGTTTGAGGCGGGATTTGAAGCCCCAGTCTTCTCCGTCGCAGGCGCAGAAGTCATTAGCCGATTGTTGACCACTTTTTGGCTAGAGTTGTATACTTACTTTACGACAGTTGGCACAATGGTCACCATGCCGGACTGCCAAACACAGGGTTGTAGGTTCGATTCCCGCCTCAGACATGTATTTATGCTTAGATATTTATCTGTGGTCTGGTTGTTTCTATGTATTATAAGTATATATTTACAAAAGAAAAGTATATAAGTAGTATATGAGTTGTCCAGCACCCATAACACAAGTGTAGTTACTCAGCTTGGGGCTAGATGGTGATGTGTGAAATGTCCTGCTATACTTACTGAGACATTTCCGGAGGACATTGGAAGTCGTATTCAGGCTCACGGAAGAACGCATAAGGATGGTATCTCTTTGGGTAACCTCTGTAAAATTCTCGCTGCATCTGGCAAACCTAGAAGTCAATAGTATAGGACGTTGCACCTAGCGCCATCTAGTAACCAAGCTGATTTGGAAATTCCACCTCTAAAGGGGTAAAAGTTCATAGTAATTATCATATTCTGTGTTTGTAGGGTACTTATCAATCGTCTGTATTCACAAACAGTACTTAAGTTACTCTTGAATAAGTGAACGCACTGCGCTAAATGCAGCCCTACGATTGGTCAATTCTGTGATGCTGCAACTCATCTTCAACTAGCGAATTAGCGTGTTTTTATGCTCTATCACCCTTATTCCAAAACGAGGTTTAATGATAGTCCGAGATGTGGATTTCAACCTTAGATTTAGATACAGATTTACTCGTAAAGTATAGTCTATATAATCTATAGGGATAGTGTTTAGACTATAGTTCCCTATATAATCTATAGGGATAGTGTTTACACTATAGTTCCCTATATAATCTATAGGGATAGTGTTTAGACTATAGTTCCCTATATAATCTATAGGGATAGTGTTTAGACTATAGTTCCCTATATAATCTATAGGGATAGTGTTTACACTAAAGTTCCCTATATAATCTATAGGGATAGTGTTTAGACTATAGTTCCCTATATAATCTATAGGGATAGTGTTTAGACTATAGTTCCCTATATAATCTATAGGGATAGTGTTTAGACTATAGTTCCCTATATAATCTATAGGGATAGTGTTTAGACTATAGTTCCCTATATAATCTAGAGGGATAGTGTTTAGATTATAGTTCCCTATATAATCTAGAGGGTTAGTGTTTAGACTATAGTTCCCTATATAATCTGGAGGGATTGTGTATAGACTATAGTTCCCTATATAATATAGAGGGATAGTGTTTAGACTATAGTTCCCTATATAATCTATAGGGATAGTGTTTAGACTATAGTTCCCTATATAATCTATAGGGACAGTGTTTAGACTATAGTTCCCTATATAATCTATAGGGATAGTGTTTAGACTATAGTTCACTACATAATCAATCGATAGGGATAGTGTTTAGACTATAGTTCACGAGTAAATCCATGTCTAAATCTAAGGTTTCAATCCACATCTCGGACTATCCGGGGGTAAGCGTTCGCGCGCACTATGCAATCTCATAGGGTTGATTTGATTGTGAATACGGGGGTGTATCACTAAAGCGGGTAATACCGCGGGATACAGCTTGTATACTAATCAAACACTTTATCGTTTATAGATACTTACATCGTAGAATTTATTTATTTCTTCTTGCCGGAGAACGTCCAAAAACATTATATAATTTACCATTTTGATTTAAATTCTTGTAAAAAAATGTTGATAGACTTTTGCTTTTGTTTGTTTATAAGTACCCTCGAAAGGGCAGGCAAAAAACCCATTCAGGCTCCGCTATTGAAATTTTATAGTTCCATACAAGACGTCAACTTGACAAGTGTTTTTACAGGGCTAATCATGGGCTAATGGGAGCCGTTTCTATTCTTTACTCATGGACCGAGCGCTCTCTCCATACAAACGTAGTCGACTGTTTCCTCTCTAGATAATGACACTAGCACAAATATTTTTGTTGCATAAAACTTATAACTGCCATGACCAATGACCCTTGTCATTTTTTTTTAACTCTTACTTTTATGTGATATAAGGGCATAGTAATGGCAGATGCATGGCAGCTATAAGTTTTTTGCAACAAAAATATTTGTGCTGGTGTCATTATCCAGGGAGGAAATAGTCGACTACAGTTTTGGCGGGAACGAGTTAACAACATGTCGTGCTGCAGTTTTATTTTCATGAAACTTAGTTGTAACCCGAGTTGAATTGTATAATTCTGGTGGAATGTTATTCAATTTAGTTCTGTGAAAGTGCACAAGTGTAGTGAAAGTAAAAATCAGTGCCAAACATGAAGTTTTCTCGTTGCCTCCAAATCTCCTATTAAGGTTATGGTAAACTTGCCACCGCTTTACTATAGCCCCTGACTTGACGGACTATGACGACTTTGACTGTTTTGAAACACTTTAGGCCCGATTTATGATATCTGGTCATAATTTGATGTAAAATATAACTTGACACTGGCTAAATGCACAAGCCGTGCGAAGCCATAATTAATAAGAAAAAAAAAGAATCGACTACGTTTGTATGGAGAGAGAGCCGGGTACCTTTCCTAAGAGGACAGGTACGGGAACATAGCAAAAATTGCCAAAAGGAATGGCGTACCCGAATTATCCGGTTTTGACTTTTTAAAAAAAAACTGCATTAGATTCTTGAACCTGTATTCCAAAAATAAATCAAATATATTTTTAACCGACTTCCAAAAAGGAGGAGGTTCTCAATTCGGTTGTATGTATTTTTAAAAGCTTTTATTTAATACTAGCAGCGCTCCGCAGTTTCACCCGCGTAACTCCCGATCCCGTGGGAATATCAGGATAAAAAGTAGCCTATAGCCTTCCTCGATAAATGGACTATCAAACACAAAAATAATTTTTCAATTCGAACCAGTAGTTCCTGAGATAAGCGCGTTCAAACAAACAAACTCTTCAGCTTTATAAGTATAGAAGATTTTTTATCGACAATGTTGCTAATAGAGATCGATTCCTGGAAACAAGTATTATAGTGTGGCAAATCAAAGGAAATAGGTCACCGTGTATTGATAGGTAGGAACGATTGGGAATAGAAGACTATTAAAAACCTGCCAAGTGTGAGTCGGACTCGCGCACAAAGGCCCCGTACATACATAATTTGTTTTTAGTACCTATTTGTCGTTATAGCGGCAACAGAAATAAATAAATATTTCAGGACATTCTAAACTAGACTTGTGTTATGGGTGCTAGACAACTCATATACTACTTATATAATTTTCTTTTGTAAATATATACTTAAAATACATAGAAACAACCAGACCACAGACAAATATCTAAGCACAAATACTTGTCCGAGGCGGGAATCGAACCCGCAACCCAATGTTTGGCAGTCCGGCATGGTGACCATTGTGCCAACTGGGTCATCAAAAATCGAAATACATCTATGAAAATTTCAACTGTCTAGCTATTACGGTTCATGAGATACAGCCTGGTGACAGACAGACCGACGGAGGCTTAGTAATAGGGTCCCATTTTTCCCCTTTGGGTACGTAACCCTAAAATGAGAATACGAACAAAGGCATTGCTTTAGTACGAACCAGAGACTCACGGACTTTAACTTTGTAAAATTAAAAAGAAAATATATTTTAAAATATATATTTATTTTCAATAAATTTGTACGCTCGGCGCATCTCCGAATTAATACAATTCATATAATACATTATTTATTTTACATTAGTTAGGTGAAGAGATATAATAGTTTTATAGTGTAAAGAGAGAACATCTATACATATTTGAAATTATGTCCTCTCTTTACATTAAGATATTAAATCTCTTCGTTATCAGTAGTTCATAAATTAAAATAATGTTTACTAATTCACTAACTTTCGAATAAAGTTCGACGGAGAATGGAACATTGACTAATAATTACTAGAAATAGATAAATACACTGCGCATTTAAAATTAATAATATTTCGTTACTAGCAGCGCTCCGCGGTTTCACCCCCGTAACTCCTGATCCCGTGGGAATTTCGGGATAAAAAGTAGCCTATAGCCTTCCTCGATAAATGGACTATCCAACACAAAAAGATTTTTTCAATTTGAACCAGTAGTTCCTGAGATTAGCGCGTTCAAACAAACAAACAAACAGACAAACAAACAAACTCTTCAGCTTTATAATAGACAAGCAGCGCTTCGCGGTTTCACCCGCGTTACTCCCGATCCCGTGGGATTATAAAAATGAAAAGTAGCCTATAGCCTTCCTCGATAAATGGACTATCCAACACAAAAAGATTTTTTCAATTTGAACCAGTAGTTCCTGAGATTAGCGCGTTCAAACAAACAAACAGATAAACAAACTCTTCAGCTTTATAATAGATTTAAATACTTTTTTACCGGACTGCGATGTAGAAAAGGGAGGGTTACGCTTTTGGCTAGTATCATTGACAAAAAATACCAGATATAAATAACGTACCCCCGTACGCCATCTGCTAGAAACCTTATCAAACCTACAAACTTACAAAAGAGTAACACAGATGGCGTTCCGGTGTTTAACTTTATTTATTTGAGCAGAAAAACAGAAACAGCTCCCTCCATACAAACGTAGTCGACTGTTTCCTCCCTGGATAATGACACTAGAGCAAATATTTTTGTTGCAAAAAACATATAACTGCCATGACCATGCACCTATGTTTTGTTTTTATTTTTTAAATTAATTTCTATGATAATTAGAAAATGAAAATCAAAACATAGGGGCATAGTCATGGCAGTTATAAGTTTATGCAACCAAAATATTTGCTCAGTGTCATTATCCAGGGAGGAAACAGTCGACTACGTTTGTATGGAGAGAGCGCCGGTACCCTTTCACCTTAAATGTGTAATATGTATCCCAAAAAGCATTATCTATATAACTAAAAATGAATTGTTGTTCGTTAGTCTCACTAAAACTCGAGAACGGCTGAACGGATTTATCTTATCTTAGTCTTGAAATGTTCGTGGAGGTCTAGGGAAGGTTTAAAAGGCGATAAAAATCGAATAACCGATATTCCTACGGGATCGGGACTTACGCGGGTGAAACCGCGGGGCGCAGCTAGTTTTAAATAAAACAGAGGGATAATAAAGAATAAGAGAACTTTAAAATAGTTTTTTTTTAAATAATTTAAAGTTTTAACATTATGCATAAGGTAAAATAAAACAGCGGAGGCGCTATCTAATAAGGTTATTTAAGGTTTATTTGTGTGAAATTTTTCTGTTCCCTAGTACCAGTCTACCAAGTAATTGTTAGTCAATGATCTATATAAACACCTCGTTTGTATGATTCTTTAAACCTCTTTAGGCGCAAATAAGAGCCAAAACTAAAGTAACTGTCGCTTAAATTGATAATTATTGAATGGAAAACCGTTTGCATGTGCAATCTTTTTCTACATTCAAAAATATTATGCTCAAAAGGTAAAAAGTATAAGTCATTGATAGTCTATTTATATTTATTCGTCTATGGCTTTTTCAAACTTCTGTCTTTCAAGACAGAAGTTTTTGTTCCACTGCCGTCTTCCGGCCTCCACCCGCGTCCCTCGAAGGTCCCCGTGTATTTGGTACTATCGTGTGACGATAGTGCTCAAACGATGACCACTTTGAATTGAATCCACTCCGAAACTACTAGACCGATTTTGATGAAACTTGGTATGAGGATACATTGATTATTTTGGAGTGTCATAGGCAACTTTTTATTGACTTTGACTTTATAATAAAATAATCAATTATTTATCGGCGACAGGCATTTTGCGTTTGGCTCCTACATGCACCAGCACCTTAAGGCTTAGTTATAGATTAATAGTTACTATTTAGGATGACACAGTTTCAAAAATAATCAACAACAAAAAAATCTGCTTATAACTTAGTGAATTTTGAAATTTGCCTTCAAAGTTTTTTTAACCAGTGGGGGTTCGAACCCGTGACTTCGGCCTCAGTTACTCAATTTTGGAAATAAAATTAAGTAATTATGGACATAAAAAAATATTGAAAAACATTTTTTGAATTGATTTATAAAAAAAAAATTAAACCCACATGATAGACCCTAATAAAAAAAACGCGACCGGAAAAATATAATTACTAAATTTAAAAAAAATAAATTGTCCAAATATTAAAAGCTCATCTCTACATTTTCTTTTCAACAAAAAAAGGCGATTCCAAAACGATTAGAAGTATAAATCAATAACGCTATCTTACTTGCTCCATTGAGTCACAGATACGGTCCGAATTGGGCATTAGCTGCTGGGTAACACCTGTTTAAGTGCCGTTCATCTAATTCGGACCAAAGCCTTCATAAAGAAAAATCTACGTATCTCACTACCGGAAACTATTGATTGATTGAAAATTAATGTAATTTTTTTTATCAATGGCATTCAAAATTTAATCTAGAAATTAACCACACGATAAAAGAATAAAGGCAAAACTTCAAACAAAAATGCTATGTGTGCAAGGAGGTTAGGTTCTTGAAGTTCCTTTAGGTGTAATGGCGTCTGATGCTGATTAAGGAAATGTAAAACACGTCACTTTAAATGCTTATATCTTTTATCCACATCTAGTTCACGAAAATAAATTTCATTGTAATCTAGAAAGTACGGAGAATTTTATCATATTTTTTAACCGATTTCAAAAAAGAAGAGGTTCTCAATTCGGTTGTATGACTTTTTTTTAATTCTATTTGTGTATAATGTATATGGCATGGCAATACTTGAGTATTATTCTTTTAGAAAAATACGATAAAGTAAACGGAGCGCAGACTGACCTCCCGCGTGGGTCCCTTACGCGGGAGGTTAGTCTGCGCTCCGTTCAACCTACAGTTTTTGTCTGCCCGCCTTCTGAGATGACTTAAACTGTAGCTTAATTCAATCCCGAAGATTTTTACATTCCTTGAAAAATGAGCTCAACAAAAAAGTTATTGGAAAATTCTCGATCCAAGTCGACGAAAATTGAAATTTGAATCTCAAAAATTTACCGACCGTTTTTTCGAATTTAAATTGGACTTTAAAGCACTCCGACAGACGCACATTGTGACATATGACCCATCTACATACCTCTCATATCTGTGAAACTACAGGCAAATGTCACAAGTCACGGCACGAAAACTTATATTTTAAATATTAAACGATATCAGCAACTAACTGAAGCAAGTTAGATAGATTATCGAACCACGGCATCAGTATATAAAAGCTTAAAACGAAATAATTATAATTAATTTCTTTTATATCTAAATTTTTAATTATATTTACAAATATATTTTATTATCTTTATTATTTTTAATATTAAAGTTTCTCCAACATGGCGGCGATTCACGCATTATATAAATATTGCAGGATATTTTCCACAGCGCCATCTAGCTAAGAGCTAAGCAACTAGGCTTGTGTTATGGTAGCTAGACAACTGATGGAAATATTTCATATTTTCACATATAAATTAAAGATGATTAAATGACTGACTGACGGATCTACGCACAGCCTAAACCTCTGATCATAGAACCCTGAAACTTGGAGGGTGTGTTCTTTGTGTAACGTAGGCTTCCGATAAGAAAGTATTTTCCGAAATTCCACCTCTTAGGGGGTTAAAAAGGGGTAGACAGTTATTTGGAGGTGACTTGCTTCAAAGTTAACATCAATGCAGTGCTTTTGATTTAAATTAAATTATTTATAACCGACTTCAAAAAAAGGAGTAGGTTCTCAATTCGGTTGTATGTATTTTTTTAATAGATGTTCGCGCATATCTTCTTTGTTTATCAACCGATTGTGTTTTTTTGACATTTATGTTTGAAATCTCAATCCGATTTTAAGTAAAGAAAACCTTATTAGAACCATTTCGACTACTACGCGAACGAAGTCGCAGGCAAAAGCTAGTAATTATACAAGAAAGCGGTTGAAGGCTACTTCAGTGGGTGGAATGCGAGTTTTTTCGTATAGCAAACGTTACTATCATGTTAGCGTAAACGAGAAAATTGTATGAAAAGTTAAAGCTATATGTCCGCTAGGGGCGCTTTTCAACTTTCCATACAACTTTCTCGTTTACGCTAGATAGTAACGTTTGCTATACGAAAAAACTCGCACTCCATCCACTGTACGTGCACCTTAACAATCAACTTTTGTTCTACGACTTTTGGAAATTTTTGAGGACGCCTAGTTGCTTAACTTGAGGCTAGATGGCGCTGTGTAAAAATATCCTGAAACTTTTATTATTTAAAAAAAAACGCAACACTGAGCATGTCGGCAGTGAATGAACCACCGCTGTGTAGGGGAATATTTATTCGATATTTCTTCATTCAGGGCGTTTTCTTCCCCCTTTAGGCGCAACATTCATTATGCCGTTTATAGATTACCAGATGTAGAAATAATAGTCCAAGATCCCTTTAAGAACGACCTTCACAGAGCTGGTTAAAGGATGAAAGTATTTTACATCAAATTAAGAGGAAAGGATCCCTGGATAACCATACTAGCATAAATTTTTTGTGCCATAAAACCTATAACTGCCATGACTATGCCCCTATGTCTTGGTTTTTTTCTTCATTTTCTAATTATCATAGAAAGAAAGAGTTAAAAAACAAATTATATATAAAAAATAAGGCATGGTCATGGCGGTTATACGTTTTTATGCAACAAAAATATTTGCTATAGTGTCATTATCCAGGGAGAAAACAGTCGATTACGTTTGTATGGAGAAAGCGTCGGTACCCTTTCCTCTTAAATAGGTCAATCAATATATTACCTAATTGTATAATTGATATAAAATAGTTTACATCCATTAACGAACTCGATGTAGGTCGTTCTTAAGGGGATCCTATACTATAATGGTGTGTTACATTTTAATTATTGAAATCTAACATTATTTTGTTATAATTTCGATTTCTGTGAAAAATAATTAAAGATCAGGTTTCGATTTCTGTGAAAAACTATTTCATATAGTTTAAAATACCGAAAATCTTGATATTTTCTCATCCTTTGTGATTCGTGGTGTAGTGGTGCGTGGTGCGCGGTGGCTACAGTCAGTGGTAGAGATGGTGTTCAAGCGTGCGCGTGCGCACTCTCTGCCTGTAGTGGTACTCCTTAAGGAAGGCTCGGAGACGCACAGGGAGGGGGAGCCGTTCTACACCTGGGGTAGAGGGGGAGAAGGGGGGTTTAATATTATTGACAGACTGATGGTGAAGGAAGGTGATGAAACCCGCGGCTTAGTTGTCTCCAGACGTATTGACAAGTTCTCTCCTCTGGACACGGTCGACTAAGCTGAGATGGTGGTAGGTGATGTACGTAGTCTCGCAAAAAGTACCCAACTAAAAAGGGTCTTGTTGCGGAAAAACAGTTACTGAATATTTATTGAGTATAACCCTTTACAACCGGCGAATTTTTTTTTCGAATTTGATGTTGAAACCTAAATGCTCCGTGTCTATTTAGCCTAAGGACCTAAAAAATATAACTGAAAAAAATCCTGAAATATTAGGTAACCCAATAATTAACCCGCATGATCGTGAGCTTCAGGAATAACTTGACTACTCACGATCGTGAGGCTCCTACATATTTGTGTTTTTACTCGTAATAAAACATTTTTTTGGGGACATAAACTATTCTTTATTTTTAAATCAGACTTTAATCATATCAGTCTTACTATTTAAGCTTAAATCTAATAATTTTTTAAAGAAATAATCAACATTTAGAACAAAACCCGTAATTTCTCTGTTAATTGTAACTAAACAGTTGTTTTCTTAGAAAACTTAACTAATTAAATTCTTTGGACGTTAGGAACATTGGATGTTACTACTAAGTACTACAAAATAAATTAAAAAGGCTTAATTTTGTTTTTTATGATAAGTCTTGAAGCAGTCTTTGCCACGTGAAATACATAGATATGTATTGCATTTTTCACATCGTATTTTTGTGCGACTCATACAAGTCTCAAGTCGACATGTCCTCGGGGCTTTGATTTCATCAAATACCGGGAAATGGTCATACCCATCGTAGCGCCTCCCTTCAGATGGTCCAACAGCTGGCCTGTAGTATCTTCTCCGCGGATGTTCACTCTCATCTAAAACGTTAGGTGCTGGATCTTCATTTTCTCTATCATCTAAATCTACCATTAGTCGTCCTCTTGCTGGCATGCAAGCTAATGCATCAGCAATATTAAGCCGGAACTCCAGCAAAGGTAAAATTTCTTTTCTGCTTCTTTTATTGGCCAGACAGTCGTTGCGATACAATCGCCATGCATTAACAATAGACAAATCCAGAAAGTGAATCAAAACTTTCAGAGTCCATTTCTTGGTTTTGATGAATGATCTGTAATATTCCATTTGCTGGTCAAGCACGTCGACTCCACCCATGTGTTGGTTGTAACGTTCAATTATTTTAGGAGCAGAAACATCTATGTAGGTTTTCTCGCGTTTATCCCATCTTTTTACTTGAGATGTTGCAGAAGCACCGGTGCAGTTTGAAGCTATTAGAACAGATTTATTATCTCTCCACTTTACAACAACTGTCGGTTTGCAGACGTACTGCTGGCTTTCACCTCTTGCCATCTTTGCATCTGGTTTAAATTTAATTGAAGTTCGCTCAGGAATTCGGTTAATCATTATTGTCCCAGTGCTGTGCAATTTTCTTTTGTGCATTTCTTCGATTAAAGGCACAGTCGTGAAGTATCGGTCATGGTACACACAGCTCCCAGCCGGGACACCCTTTACCAAATGAAGAATTACAGATGGACCAAGCCCAAGGTTTGTTTCTTCGAACATGGTTTTAGCACCACGATATATTTCGAAGTCGAGCATCAAGCCTTCACTTGTAGTGAGTACAAAGTTTTTTAGTCCTACTGGGCGAGGTTTATTTCTTACAACTTGACGAAGTACACACCTCCCAGTAAAGGGGATCATCTGTTCATCAATTGAATAAAACCCAGGTACTCTCTCAAGACTGTTACAAGCAGCTTTTACTCTGTCAATCATGGGCTGAACTTTCCACAACGGATTATCTTTTTGCGAAGCAGAAGGCTCATCTGCATCGACAACATGCAACGCATTTCTGATGATCAAAAACTGATCTCGTGACATTTGCTTACTGATTAGCTCCAGCTTTATCCCGGATCTCCAATACATGGGCAGTCGAGGGTAGTGAATACATCCAATGATGATATGAATTGAGAAAACTTTTGCTATTTCGACTGCTGTAGTTTTCAATTCCCGCCCTGATTTTCTGAAGTGGTATAAGTTTGTACATCGTGCAATTTCTTCAAGAAAATCCCTGTCAAAATAGTCCGTAAAGTACTCCATTGGGGATCGGACAGTAGACACTGGCAGAGAGTTGAAATCGTGAGGAGCATCATCAAAAGGTACCTGTTTCCAGATGCGTTTGCGAGGAGCGCGCGTAGATCTGTGATGCTGTGTAGGGGCTACTGATGGTGCAGCAGTTGAGGGTCCAGGCTCTGGCTCAGGTTGCGGTTCGAACTCGGCATCCATTTCAGGAAAAGCTTCCTCCAAATGGAGATCCTCCAGAATGCTGGGTTGCATGTCATCTTCATCATTTTCGTCGAAATCTTCGATATCTGAGAGATTTCCTTCACCCAAAATTTGTAGAACTTGGTCATCTGTCAAATCCTTTCCTAAAATGAAGAAAAATCTGTTGTCATTTACTTATTTTACGTAAAAAACACGATTTGAAAGTACCACCCTACTCGAACATTATTTTGGTCATACAACCGAAGGCACACGATCGTAACAGTTGAACTTTACAGCGAAATTATGACTAAACTGCTAACAAAACTTGAAAAATAAAACAGTGTGTGTATTTGGCTATCTTTCAACTTGTAAACAAGCAGTAAATCGTAACAAAAATCAATTAAATAACATCAAAAGTAATTACGTACCTGTCGTCTTGCGCGGATCAAAAAACGCCGCCATCGTTCATCGAGTCCCACAGGTAACTGACCGCCCGCACCCCGCCCGGGTATTTTTTTTTATACGGCCGACTCTGCTCACGAACGATCGACATCGGTTGCGTTCGCAAAAAGTAAACCGTTTGGCGCGTAGATTTTTTTAAAGTAAAGCTCACGCTCGTATCACTCAGAGTGTAAAGGGATAAGCGGGGATTTTAATACTAACTAGCTGCGGCCCGCGGTTTCACCCGCGTAAGTCTCGATCCCGTGGGAATATCGGGATAAAAAGTGTTAATCTAGGTCTACAGCTATCTAGATACCAAATTTCATCGCAATCGGTCCAGCCGTTCTCGAGTTATAAGTGTTGTAACAAACACGACTTTCTTTTATATATATAAAGAAGATTAAACTAGGTACATATCACGTCACATGACCTTCTAATACAATATTGATTCCTGTGTAACCTTGGCCTTGGCACATCTTCATATCGGTGCACGTGCGATGCAATATCAAATTAATATGTTTACATTATATTTTTGTCTATAACTTTTACCACTGGTTTCGCTTGCCTGCATTCTTAAACTACAGTAGACTGTCTGTCTGTGCGTTTGATTATTAAATAATGAGTACTTACCGTCGTATGTAGTATGTGAGACAATGGCGGCTCGCGCCAGTTGTTGGAGCGAGAAGGGCTGAGTCCGGGGGAGGGGAGCGGTCAGCATTGGCTCGAAGAACATCACGCATGCCGGGTCCTGAGGGGAGAGGGGATTCTAGTTTTATACACTGTTCTCAAAATGACATTTATATAAAAAAATCTTCGTTTCCCAGTTTTTTCGTAACGCGTATCAGCTAACCTGGCCCATTTCTGGGCCAGCTAACCCGCGCTAAGGAACTTCGTTCTAAAAACTGCTGATTTTAGTAATTACAAATAACATTAGACATTAGAAGCATTAAAAATGTTAGAAACATTAGAAATATCTAAAATATTGTAAAAATAAAAACCGGTCAAGTGCGAGTCGGATTCCGTACCGTTATATTCTGTTTTTAGTATTTGTTGTTATAGCGGCAACATAAGTACATCATCTGTGAAAATTTCCACTGTCTAGCTATCACGGTTCATGAGATACAGCCTGGTGACAGACAGACAGACAATGAAGTCTTAGTAATAGAATCCTGTTTTTACCCTATGGGCACGGAACCATAGGGTAAAAGTACCAAATACCGAATAGTTGCCGAATATTCGTGTCATCTACACTAATATAATAAAGAGGAAAGATTTGATTGTTTGTTTACATTGAATATGCTCCGAAACTACTGGACCGATTTAGATGAAACTTGGTATGAGGATACATTGATTCATTGGGAATGTCATCTGCTACTTTTTATCCCCATATTCCCGCGAGGTTGGGAGTCTTCTTCTTCTTCGTGTCAACGGCGGCCAAAGCAATACACCTTGATCAAAGCACTCCCGCCCAAAACTTAGCCACGGCAATCGCATTGTCTGTTGCCCTGTTGAGGTCATCTGCAGAGCAGCTAACAGGGCAGAGAGAGCAGGCCGTCAAGTGCGCCATCGTTTGGGCGACCCTCCCACACTCACACTGAGTGTCCGATCCGGAGAAACCCCACCTAGCCATGTTCTCTTTGCAGCGGCCAACCTGGGTCCGCAGGCGATTTAGGGAGTTACGCGGGTGAAACCGCAAAGCGCTGCTAGTACCTTATAATGATGTATGAGTCCAGTGACAGTGTCAGCGGCGAAGACGGCCGGATCGTGCGAGTCGAAGCTGAACCGATGTTGATAGTGTTCTATCCGAGCGTGGAGCGAGCGACCGTACTTGCGGAACGATACTGAGAACAGGTGCTCCTCTTGGGCTGAATCGCGGAGCAGGAATGTGCCTACATAGAGGAAAAAATCATTATTAAGGTGAAAGGGTACCGGGGCTCTCTCCATACAAACGTAGTCGACTGTTTCCTCCCTGAATAATGACACTAGCACAAATATTTTTGTTGCATAAAACCTATAACTGCCATGATTATTACTATGCATTACATTAATACTTAAAATACTTAAACTTTAAAGTTTAAATACCAAAATACTAATACTTTAAATACCTTTAAAGGTATTTAAAGTATTAGTATAGGTATTAAGAAAATTAATGAAGCTATTGACTGATTGGAATTTATAAGAAGATTTTATCTTTTTGAGTAGATTTTTCCTGATGTAGTTAATGATTTCATGTTTTTGATTGATTTTTCTGGTTTATAAGATTTTATGTGTGAGTTCATTTTTCTGTTTCTTTTTTATGTTTATAAAACATAGCTTTGCAAACAGTATACATAAATAATACAATAGTATAATAATATGTCATATTAAATGGATATTTATCACATTTTTTATATATATATCGGATATTTTCGAACCCTGAAAGAAACGAACCTTCAGGTTTATTGTCCAGTAACCGTTCAGCCTCGTACCGATCCATCTTGCCCCAATAGAAGGAGCAGGCGGTTATCTTCTGAAGATCCGGCACCAGGCAGTGGATGTAGTCCACCTGGAATCATAATACATGATAAGCTTTTGTCCCCGTAGAAGTCAAACTGAGACCAAAGTCAAAGTCAAAAATCTTTATTCCTTTCAATGCTTAATACCTAGGTATAAGATCACTTAGACACGTCTTAAAAACTAAGTTAGGATGTGTGCCTTCGGAACGCGCCCACCAATGAGAAGAAGGCACAAGAAACTCATGGGGTTTTTTTTTCATGTGATCACTCTCACAAAGGTCAATATTACAAATATTTGAAAGTATTATTTGAAATGGAGCAATTAAAGTCACGTCCATAGGTTGTTATCATTAAGGTAAGACGAAGTATCATAGTACGCCTTACTGCCCAATTTATGCTTTATAAAAGTTTTGAACCAAGGAATCACATTGTCCCATACAAACTTTAACCCCCCTTTTAAGTGGTTGAATTTTGGCAAATCCTTTCTTATCGGATGCCTACGTCACACAAAGAACACACCCTCCAAGTTTCAGGTCTCTACGATCAGCGGTTTAGGCTGTGCGTTGATCCGTCAGTCAGTCAGGATTTGGTTTGATTTTTGATAACTATTTGTTGACAAGGCGCACAAGTTTTTGTGCAAAAACATAGTAAAACCTGTTTCTGTGCAGTTTTGAAAGAAGAAACGAAGAAATACTGATTTTTTTATTATTATATGCCTATTATCTAAGTCTATAAATTATTTTCTAATTCTATCTGTTCTATTTTAATTTATCTTATTTTTTACTAGCTGAGCCCCGAGGTTTCACCCGCGTAAGTCCCGATCCCGTGGGAATATCGGGATAAAAAGTAGCCTATGTGTTAATCCAGGTCTCTAGCTATCTAGATACTGAGTTTCAACTCAATCGGTCCAGTAGTTTTTGCGTGAAAGAGTAACAAACATACACACACACACACAAACTTTCACATCTATACTAATATTATAAAGCTGAAGAGTTTGTTTGAACGCGCTAATCTCAGGAACTACTGGTTCGAATTGAAAAACTCGTTTTGTGTTGGATAGGCCATTTATCGAGGAAGGCTATAGGCTACTTTTTATCCCGATATTCCCACGGGATCGGGAGTTACGCGGGTAAAACCGCGGAGCGCTGCTAGTTTATAATATTAGTAGGATAGGATTCATTTTTGTTTTGTAATTATATCTACCTATTTTGTATTTGTTTTCTTGTTCGTGTGCTTTTCTAATAAATGCTATTCTATTCTATTCAACATACCTGCGTGTGAACTTTAGTAGCCGGTGACTGGTTGACGGCCGAGGGTGCTCGGAGCAGGAGCGCGCGGACCTCGCCTCCGCATACCACCTGGAAACATACCGAATAAACATTTTATACCGGTAAATATCGGTATATACAGCTAGGTGGCTCTGTATACCGTTCGGAGCACGAACACAAATAAATATAGCAGGACATTCCACACATCGCCATCTAGCCCCAACCTAAGTATCTACACTTGTGTTATGGGTACTAGACAACTCATATACTACTTATATAATTTTCTTTTGTAAATATATACTTATAATACATAGAAACAAAACGGCCACAGACAAATATCTAAGCATAAATACTTGTCTGAGGCGGGAATCGATCCCGCAACCCTGTGTTTGGCAGTCCGGCATGGTGACCATTGTGCCAACTGGGTCGTCAATATATGTTACAATAGGCATAAAAGTTCACATATGAGTCCTGCCGGGCATTGCAATTGCGTGCGGTGACAGGCCGAGGCTTTCCTTACTATACGTAGATATACAAATAAACTTGTCCGATAAGTTATTTGTTATATGCTCAATTAGATAGATAGATAGATAACTTTATTTGTACAACACAGGAAAAAACAGAACACTATATACACAAAGCGAAGTAACAGCTAGAAAGCATAAGTTGCACAAATGGGCGGCCTTATCGCTGAAAGCGATTTCTTCCAGGCAACCTTTGGATGGAAAAGAACTGATTCAGCTTTAATGGTAGGTTGTGAATTTCCTCAAGCAGGATACCAAACATAACCTGTAACAGGTGATAATATAAAGTATTTACATAAATATGGCTTTAAAATATCAAATTATACATACAATACATACCAATATATAATTATATACATAGATACAAAAAAAAACATATATACATACATAAATAATACAGGAATACATATGGATATTAGACAGTACTGAGGTAGTGATCAGTTACCATAGATTTGAAAATGGGTAGGGACTTAGCAGATCGGATGGGTTGAGGCAGGGAATTCCAGAGTATCACTGAGTGAAAAGAGAAGGATTTTTTGTAGAAAGTGGAGTAATTAGGTAATTAAGTGTACCTGGAAATGCGGCGGCAACCGTATAGAGCCGTCATTCTGTTGAGTCAACTCACGTCGCATCTCCACAGACTCGTTCTCTGAACTGCAAGACGAATTACATGTTTTTATAAGGATTGTCTAGAAATAAAACAAATAGCATAGTTAAAAAATTTATTGTAATCCGCTACTCTAGAACATAATGTACCTTGTATTAAAAGATTATTTCTCAGTTTTAAAACAAGCTGCGCCTCGCGGTTTCATTCGCATAAGTCATCGGGACTATCAAAATAAAATGTAGCCTATAAGCCTTCCTCGATAAATGGACTATCCAACACAAAAAGGTTTTTTCAATTCGAACCAGTAGTTAGATAGATAGATAGATAGATAACTTTATTTGTACAACACAAAAAGATACAGAACACGATAAACACAAAGTAAAGTAATAGCTAGAAAGTATAAGTTGCACAAATGGGCGGCCTTATCGCTGAAAGCGATTTCTTCCAGGCAACCTTTGGATGGAAAAGAACTGATTCAGCCTTAATGGTAGGTTGTGAATAATTTAACTTATAATATACACTATTTACATAATTATGATTTTAAATATTAAATTAATAATACATACCAAATAAATTATATTCATAGATACATACAAATAATTACATACATACATGTATACATACATAAATAATACAGGAATATATACGGATATTAGACAGTACTGAGGTAGTGATCAGTTACCATTGCTTTGAAAATGGGTAGGGACTTAGCAGATCGGATGGGTTGAGGCAGGGAATTCCAGAGTATCACAGAGTGAAAAGAGAAGGATTTGTTGTAGAAAGTAGAGTTGAGGAGAGGAGCTTGAAGGAGAAGGGATTCTGTTGAACGGAGTTGTCGTAAATGGGCGTCACTCAGTTCTTGAGATTAGCGCGTTCAAACAAACAAACTCTTCAGCTTTATATAGCTTCAGCTTTTAGTATAGATTTTATTCTAACCGTGATAGCAAGACAGTTGAAATTTTTACAGATTATGTATTTCTGTTGAATTCGAACCAGTAGTTCCAAAAGTCGTAGAACAAAAGTTGTTCGCCTATACGTCTAGAAGAACCCTTTCGTATTAAAACCCCTTCGCTAAAACACATTGTACATTGTTGGCAAAAAATATGGCTATTTAAAATTTTAAAATTTTGTAAATTGTATTTTTGACTCTTCCGACTCAAAAGGTTGCCGACCCCTGGTCTATGGTGATACGTAGTTAAATATGAATATAGAATATAGTTTATTCAAACCAACACACGACATAATTTAAACACAAATAAAAAACAAGAGATAGCTACAGAAAATAGTGAAACAAATAAGAAAAAAACTTGACGTGAAAAACTTGACTTGAGAGGTGTCAAGGGACACCCGGATGTAACGAAGTTCCTTTCGATTAATTAGTGAAAGAATTGTAATAAAATTTAATTTCTTTTAAGTTTTAAAAAAATATTTATTTTATTATTAACAAATATAATGTAAAATAAACTTAATCAGCAGGCTCAGTTTTAGTAAACTAGCTTGCTTTCTATGAGAGAGAGAGAGACAGACAGAGAAACACGCGCACGCCGCACGGCGCTATGACATAACGTCTCGTTACAACTTTTGGTCTTAATTTTTTCCGTCTAGCACCCTTTCGCAACGTGCGATAAGGAACTTCGTTCTAACAATAGGACATAGTTACAGAGAATAGTAAAGACAATAAGTATCTGAGAAGTTGTGTGTTGGTGGAATGGGTAAAGCCTCAGCATGTGCTGCATAATATAAATAAATAATAAATAAATATTGCAGGACATTCCACACATCGCCATCTAGCCCCAAGCTAAGTAACTACACTTGTATTATGGGTGCTAGACAACTCATATACTACTTATATACTTTTCTTTTGTAAATATATACTTATAATACATAGAAACTTATATAATATGCATGTAAAGTTACCTCCTAGAGGCCACGGAGAGCACGTACACTTCAGCTGTGCCTTCACCGCTGTCCCTCGATGTCTCACTGTCTGAAATATATAATATACTAATTAGAAAACACTACAAGAATAAGCTTTTCCCCTTGATTTATCAAACTATGTTTGTTTCCAGGAATTTATCACTATCAGCAAGACAAACAAACTCTTCAGCTTTATAATATTAGTATAGATTGTAGCAAACTGATAGTGTACTTATGACGTTTACAGTACCTGTATTTATAACAATTGCATCAAGTTCCCGCCTTAGATCTCGTGCTTCCAACGTGAGCACGGCTGCCAGTCTGAAAAATATAGGGGAATAATTAAGAGGGCAAATTCTCTTTACTTGTTCTGAATAGCAAGGATTAAAGTTGCTGTGGCGATTATGTAGATTAGATATATAAAAAAACTTAAAACCATCTTTAAATAGTCAACAATGTTTTATGGGGCCATCCATTCCATAAAAAGGAATCATCAAAATTGGTTCACAAACAAAGTTATGCCCAGTTTTAAATTTTTTTAGAGTGATTTTGTCGACTTTCATTCTAAAAGTCGTGGGTTTGAATCTCCGGAGCGCTCATTGACGTTGCTCTTACGGTGAAGGAAAACATCGTGATGAAACCTGCAGCTTAGTTGACTCCAGAAGTATTGACAAGTTCTCTCCTTTGGACATGGCCGACTAAGCCGAGAGGGTAGTAGGTGCTGGCAAAAAGGACGTAATTAAAAAGGGTCTAATTGCGGAAAAATGGCCCGTATACAAGTACAAGTAAAAACATATTGTATTTTTAAATGGAGAACCTCCATTTTTGAAAGTGGAACCTAAACTACTACCTTAAGATGGGATAAATAAATATTACAGGACATTCCACACATCGCCATCTAGCCCCAAGTTAAGTAACTACACTTGTGTTATGGGTGCTAGACAACGGATATCCTACATAAATACTTTACTTTTGTAAATATATACTTATAATACATAGAAACAACCAGAGCACAGACAAATATCTAAGCATAAATACTTGTCTGAGGCAGGAATCGAACCCGCAACCCTGTGTTTGGCAATCCGGCGTGGTAACTATTGTACAACATGTATGTGTCCGACACTGACCTGTCATCGCTGACACGTCTGTATGCGGTACAGACGCAAGGAGCGCGCCGCCATCGACGACGCTGGCATGAACACTCGCGTCCGCTCCATCTGGTGGACAGGCAATGACTGAAGCATATTGGTAGAACTGGAGCCCAACCGCGCTTATTGCGTCGGATTCAAGCCGACGTCGTAATCCCAACCCGCGCTTCACACTGGGCGGAATTTTGAGCCTGCCTTTCATAAAAAGTTTGAAAAATTAGGTTGTTTTTTCGTGTGTTTTAAGTATGCAGGATTTTTGGGAACACCAAACCATTCAAAAATAAGTGATTCCGATTGTTATTATAAAAAAATAACAAAGTCATATTTTGTGGTGTTTTTTAAAAATAATATAACCAGAATTACTTATTTTTGAATGTTTTGATGTCCCCGACAATCCTGCATACTTAAAACACACGAATAAAACAACTTAATTTTTCAAAAATCCTATGTAAGGCGGGCTCAAAATTCCGCCCAGTGTGGGACGCGGGTCAGCATAAGCCGACGCGTTGGTTTGAAGCCGACGCACTTATCGCGGTAGGGCCCCTGGTCAGGTTGCCCTTAATAACCTGATTTAGACGCCATTTTACTGATCTTTAAAAGGCCTTTGGACATAATAGATATATATAAGATGCCGCTCTATTGGATAAACTATAAGTCCGATTTACATACTTCCAAGGTTAATATTGTACAGAATTTATTGAAGATCATCGCTCATTGACAGTTCAGTTTGGTTTGAAAACTCTCTAACCAGTCCATTGAAATGTTACATTTTTTTCGGCTAAGCTAATTTTTTCTCAAATTTTGTTTAGTAAATCAAATATTTCTTTGGATGCTTAATACAATTGTACATAGACCACTTGAAATCGTCTTAAAAACTAAGTTAGGATGTGTAAACTAAGTAAACTTTTCATTTTTGGTTCTATGACTAAAAGTTACTTGACAAAAGTTGTATATAATCTTACTAGCTGCGCCCCGCGGTTTCACCCGCGTAAGTCCCGATCCCGTGGGAATATCGGGATAAAAAGTAGCCTATATCTTAATCCAGGCTTCTAGCTGTCTATATATCGAATTTCATTCGAATCGGCTCAGTAGTTTTAGCGTGAAGTAGTAACAAACACACACACACACACACACATACTTTCACATTTATAATATTAATAGGATTTGCAACAAAAAATGTGAATTATTTTTTTGTGAGACCTATTATAGTTCGTCAGATAAACCTTACAAAGCATTTTAATCCATTTTTCCAAGATGGCGGCCATGGGACAAGGGTTACAACCCCACAAACCTGAATTTAACTTTCAATTCAATTCAACTTTTTTATATGGCTGATTGCTGACATAAGGGCGCAATTCTGCCAATGTCAAGTGAGTCGAGGAAAAAAACTAATTTATAGGTCAGTTGATTGTTACCTGTCAGTGACAGCGCTGACATATCGATGCACGCTGGACGGTGACTCGACGTACCTTCGTCTCTCCCACGCACCGCAGCCGCACGTACATTCACCTGCTGAACATAATTACAATTATATTATACTACTAGCTGCGATTTCACCCGCGTAATTCCCGAACACAGCGCCATCTATTGGGTGTATGCAACCTAGATGTCAAACTATATAGAAGAATTTTATCGATGAATCAACGTACACCGCCATCTATGAGAACTTCATAAAACTAAACAGTAAATAAACACTTGCTTAAGAAACCATTAATTGATACATTTTATTCGTTTATATTCACGACATAAGCGAATAATTGAGATCATAACTATCCTATCCAGTAAGTTAGACCAAAATACGGGTACATGTGAACATTTGATTGAAATCGGTTCAGTAGTTTTGGAGTTTATTGGCAACATACATCGTGACACAAGATTTTTATATATACAGACTAGCAGCGCTCTGCGGTTTCACCCGCGTAACTCCTGATCCCGTGGGAATATCGGGATAAAAAGTAGCCTATAGCCTTCCTCGATAAATGGACTATCCAACACAAAAATAATTTTACAATTCGAACCAGTAGTTCCTGAAATTAGCGCGTTCAAACAAACAAACAAACTCTTTAGCTTTATAATAATACTAGCTGCGCCCCGCGGTTTCACCCGCGTAAGTCCCGATCCCGTGGGCATATTGGGATAAAAAGTATCTTATGTCCGTCTCCTGGCTCTAAGCTACCTCCCTACCAATTTTCACCCAAATCTGTTCTGCCGTTCTTGAGTTATAAGTGGTGTAACTAACACGACTTTCTTTTATATATATAGATTATAAGGCTGAAGCTTTATTAGTACATTACGATATAAGTGTGGTAAATTGATCTTCGCATAGAGGCGGTTTATGACGCGCGAGCGGCAGCGAGCGTGTTAAAGAAGCCAAGATGCAAAGATCAATTCCACACGTATATCGTACGACGTTTTTTATCACAGTTGCGAATAAAAGAAAAGACTTGAAAAGAAAACAAAATAATAATTAACAAAATATTTGTGATAAGTCTATGTTTACATTTTTTTTAGGCAATATTTTTTGTTAATTATGCTCCGAAAAGGCCAGGCTAAAGACTTTTAACCTATACAGCCTTGTCTGACATACAATATTTTTTAGGGCTTTTTCTATTTGTTTTTGCGTCGGTGGTTAAGAACAAAATACAATGGTACGGAAAACAATATATTTAAGTAAAGAAAAAACAAAAAATAAACAACTCAATTTTTAATCGTTTTCTAAGTCATTATCACGTAAAATTTTCGTTCGTAAACCGACTTTAGAGACAACCATTTTTGCAACCTAAAAAACTCTTCTACCTTTTTTATACATCAAAACAGTATGTAATTAGCAGTAAGATACGTATTTAACCTATCGGGATAACTTTACAGCACTAGGTTGGCAATGTAAAACGCACGCGTGCATAATATGTTGGATTATGAGCCTAAAAGCCGTTGAATAAGATCCACTTTATGAGCAACTGTGATAAAAAATAATATTATAAAGCTGAAGTAAGCATAGTATAGATATACAACACAACAAAGAAAAAACTTCCACCTTTCAATTAAAATAAAAAATGAATAATCGAAATTGGACTATGGTGACGTGAACATTGATAAATAGAGAACCTCCTCCTTTTGAAGTCGGTTGAAACCGTCTTAGGCGCTGTCCTAATTGGGGATATTATAAAGCATCGCATGATCGTCCGACCATCAATTAAGACATTCAATAGGTACCAGTGTGTTTGATCGTACACTCGTTCAACCATTTTCATCATTGATGTGCGATTAGGAGGGCACCTTAGGCTATGGCTATGCTGAAGATGCATCGACATTGCACATCTTTTTAGGGTTTCGTACCTAAAGGGCAAAAACTGGACCCTATTACTAAGACTTTGCCGTCCGTCTGTCTGTCTGTCTGTCACCAGGCTGTATCTCATAAACCATGATAGCTAGACAGTTGAAATTTTCACAGATTTTGTATTTCTGTTGTCGCTATTACAACAAATACTAAAAACAGAAAAAAAGTAAATAGTTTTAGTTTATTTTCATTTCACTACTTTTTTAGGCAATGTTTTTTTTTTTGTAATTATACCTACTCCCAAAGGGCAGGCGAAAGACTTTTAACCTATACAGCCTCGTCTGATAATTTTATTAAATATTTTTAGCGTTTTTTGAAGCGTACGGAACCTACTCGCACTTGGCCGGCTTTATTTTTTTCCTTTCTTCTTATCAGTAATCAGTCGAGGAACCTTAAGCCGATGTTGTCCGAGTCAATTGCACATCTGGTGAAACTTACTTTTCCTGGAGTTCTGCTGCCCCATCCTGGAGTCTGATTAGATGATCAATGATGGGTTCGTCTCGCGAACTATCATCTGGAAAGTCATAAATAAAATTAATTAATGAATATTGTACAACATTGTATACAGCCCCATCTAGTTCCTAACTAAACAACTAGGCTTGTGTTATGGTAGCAAAGGATATAATAACTTATAACATACTTAACACTGCTTCTCAGGTGGGTGGTATTATAGCCACCCTGTTACAGTGGTTGTCTATCTGGTACACCATAGTACAAGCTTTACTTAGTTTAGGGCTAGGTAACACTGTATGACAACCAACACACTGATCTCTGGAATTCCAAGTCTGATTTAAACAAAATATTTTTTTGCATTTGATAGCCTAAATCTGGAGGAAGGCTATAATATACAATAAACTATATTTATCCCTCGAAATGAGATCAACAATATGCATCTAGCAGTCCAATGGCTAAACAATTTTGAGTCATGTTCGTTAATTTAAACCAATTAACTTCACTGACTCACATGAATTAAAGGATTAGCTTATTTTAGAGCTGTTGCCATATACAAAAAACTCGCCAAGTACAAGTGGCTTGCGAAGGAAGAGTTCCTTACCATTATTGTTTTTAGTATATATTTGTTGTTATAGCCACAACAGAAATCCATGATTTATGAAAAATTTTACTGTCTATCTATCACGGTTCATAAGATACAGCCTGGTGACAGACAGTTGAGGCTTAGTAAAAGTTCCGACTGTCCATCGGTGCCTTGTGGCTCCAATGAGCTATGATCTTAATTCCTACCACTTTATTTATGTCGGACTCGGAGATAATCAACTTTTTCTATGTAGTCTGGCCATGTAATTAAAACGATTAATTCTAATAAACCGAGTAGGATTGACCGGTTATTATGGTCTTGTCTGGCCAAATTTCCAGGAGATAATATGTAGGTAAGTAAAAACATCAGATGATCTATCATCAGGTGCACAAAAAAATTATAAAATAAATGATAATAATAAGGCAGCTTCAACACCAGTCTGCCTAGAAGAAGTATAGGTTAGAATCAAATAAGTAAGTATTTACCTAGGTACTAACTTTGGAGAATCGAAATTGTTGAAAAAAAATACCACGAATGAGGAAAAAACCTCGAAGACAAGTCTGAACAAGTTCATTAACCTCAAATGACCTAATTTACATAAAAAATACACGAAACAATAAATGAAACGAGAGTTTTAGCAGGATAATGGCTAATTTATGCGATATAACGATATATTTAGCCGTAAAAAGTAAATAAATACAAATCAAAACAGAGATGTAGTTCATCCGCCATCTTGGCAATCGCTGTCCGCTGAGATCATCGTTGCATTTTTTGTGATCAAACTACAAATATTTATGAAATTACTCACGTCTATATTACTGCAGTAGTGTTATTTCGTCTTTATATTTCGATTTCGTTTATTTACACTAGGAAACTCATTTACAGCTCGATTCCCACACTGACAAACATTTCTCTTCGTGTTTCGTGCTCACTTCTCAGTTGTATATTCAAACAATTTACAACACAAATAAATTAACACATCAAACAACGTTTTAAATTACTATTTTACACAATTTTACAGCTCGTTTATTAAATTGTGGAATAAAAATACGCAGTTCATTCGACGAAGTGTCATTTTTTTGTTGTCTTTTGGGAGTTGTAGTGATGTACCTTTAAACTTAGGTAGGCAAGATACTCACTTTTTAGTGATCACTCGATTTTTTTACCTGCTTTCGATTTTGATCCCTCATAATATGTAGGCAAAAGGGCAAAATATTTAAAAAAAATAGGAAAATTGCTATGAAAATAATACATGAACCATGAACAAGAAATCGGTGTGAAGCAGTGTCAGGTACACTGCTTATCCTTCGACCATACAGTGCTTATCCTTATGAAAAAAATTGAACATAAAATCGAGCCAGTCGAAATAAAATATTTAACATGATGAACATCACTAAAAACGTTCCATTCCACCCAATTTTCACAACCTAAATAAAATCTCCGTAAAAAGGAACGTTTTTCGTCTGCGCCATCTAACGTCGAATAGTTAACACAACAAATCCTCTTTCGTAAGGTTCCGCAGTTGAAGTTTCATTCTCATTAAAAACTCTGCAAACTTAAAAATAGATGGCGCTATTTTAAAACTAATTTTGGTAAAATAAAACTCTTTCATTTTACTTATTTTCAATTTTATTAACTTCTAATTCTATTTTATCGAAGTGCCTTAGTTCTTCTAAAGTGAGCAGTCGCGGGTTCGATTCCCCGTTCGTGTAAACTTCATACTTTGGTATAACATCTAAGGTTGCTTTACCACAAACTATTTTGTTTGGGTATCCCATTCTGAAACAAAAAACACAGTTGCGGTGGAATTCATGAAACGTCTTAAGTCAAGTTGACATAATCCTGACAGATGCAGCTTATCTAACCAAAAAAGCAAAGGTTAGATTAGAGTTTTTTGGCAGGAACGAGTTAACAACACGTCATGCTGCAGTTTTATTTGCATGAAACTTAGTTGTAACCCGAGTTGAATTGTATAATTCTGGTGGAATGTTATTCAATTTAGTTCTGTGAAAGTGCACAAGTGTAGTGAAAGTAAAAATCAGTGTCAAATATGAAGTTTTTTTCGTTGCCTCCAAATCTCCTTATTAAGGTTATGATGGTAAACTTAACACCGCTTTACTATAACCCCTGACTTGACGGACTATGACGACTTTGACTTTTTTTAAACACTCTAGGCCCGATTTATGAAAAATCGGGTCATAATGTGATGCAAAATATAACTTGACACTGGCTAAATGCACAAGCCGTGCGAAGCTATAATTTATAGAAAAAAAAAACTCTCGTCGTTAACTCGTTTCCGCCAAAAACCTCTGGTCCTTGTTTGATCATGTGGCAACAGCTACGATAATACGTTGCCATAGTTACCTTGTCAATAACATGACGCGTGCACGGAACATGACGCATGACGTCACCTTTTTTGTGAATGCAGGCGTTCCATCAATTTATTAGACAATATCACGTTAAAAAATTAAGCATATTTATTTTCTATTTCCACTTAAAGGACTTGATATAGAAAACGCCCCAGGGCGCTATAGATATTAATGTGTGGCGCTCGGCCGAGAGCCCGTGTCGCCCAAGTACTTATATTTCGTTCTTTAGGCGCATTTTATCTTCATAAAGTGCCCTGGGCATGCGCCCTGGGGCGCTTTCTATATCAAGCTAAGCTCGCTGATCGTTTACAGTCGTGCGGGTTAAGCAACGCCTGGCGCGGTCATTACTTAGATGGGTGACCAATTAGTAGTGTGGCAAAAATGTATTTTCCTGAGCCCCTCCGTGCTTCGGAAGGCACGTTAAGCCGTTGGTCCCGGTTGCTACCTCTAGTAGCAGTCGTTAGATCAAGTTAGAGGCCTTAAGGCGATCTGAAAACTCTAACAATAGGTGAGCCACACCACTATACGAGAAGAAGACAAAAAAACTGGACCGATTTTGATAAAAATTATTTTGGGGATACATTGAATTCTTAGCAGTAATATAAGCTGATTTTTAACCCGATAATCCCACGGGATCGGGGTTTATAGCTTGTTTATTACCTGTCTGCCATCATTAGCCTCTTGCCAATAGTGTAGTTATGTCGGTCGTCTATGATGACGTCACGGGAGCTCGTCATTACGTCACGGGAGGACGTCATGACGTCGAAAACCTCCTCTATCTTGTGAGGGCCGTGATTTAACCATTCTCTCGAACCTTCCTGTCAAAGAAAAATCACTAATTATATAAAAAAAATTAAAACTGACTTCAAAAATGAATTAGAAAATCAACAAAAATAAATTACAAAGAAAAAAAACTAAAAAGATTAAAAATATATACAAAAACTAGCAGCGCCCCGCGGTTTCACCCGCGTAAGTACCGATTCAGTGGGAATATCGGGATAAAATGTAACCTATATGTTAATTTAGGTCTCCAGCTATCTACATACCGAGTTTCATCGCAATCGGTTCAGTAGTTTTTGCGTGAAGGAGTAACCAAACATACACACGCACACACAAACTTTCACATTTTAATATTTTAGTAGGATAAACAAAAAAGTTAAAAATTAATTACATAAAAAAGGAAAAGTTAAAATAAAAAGTTAAAAATCTTAAACTACGGATTATCAAAAAAACACTGCAAAGTCAAATATAAATAAATATTGCAGGACATTCCACACATCGCCATCTAACCCCAAGCCAAGTAACTAGACTTGTGTTATGGGTGCTAGACAACTCATATACTACTTATATACTTTTGTAAATATATACTGGGTCGTCTGTTTTAACGACCCAGTTGGCACAATGGTCACCATGCCAGACTGCCAAACACAGTGTTGCGGGTTCGATTCCCGCCTCAGACATGTATATATGCTTAGATATTTGTCTGTGCTCTGGTTGTTTCTATGTATTATAAGTATATATTTACAAAAGGAAAGTATATAAGTAGTATATGAGTTGTCTAGCACCCATAACACAAGTGTAGTTACTTAGCTTGGGGCTAGATGGCGATGTGTGGAATGTCCTGCAATATTTATTTACTTTAGGTCCAATAATGATGGTGTCGAAGGGTGCTCCGCCCTTCGGCCATCGGAGCGCCTTCTCAGTAGACAGGTGCTCTACGCTCGCGGCCAATAACCTGCAAATTATACTGAGTTAAGTAACTATCGCATTAAAAGAACTGATGGAAAGATTACAGAATGTCTGTCCCTTGACGTCTACAACTCAAATTGTTATGGAAAAAAATGGCTGTCTGTAAAGTTGGTTTACAGACGTAAAAAAAACTTAAAAAAAACACGCTTTTATAAAAAATTCAATTAAAAAACGTGGTCATTAATTACGAATGACACATGACACGGGCGGAGCCCGTCCATAAAGTACAGTATTCCCTGTAGTTATTTATTATTAAGCCTTTAATGCCAACATATTTTACAATAAAATTATTTTTAAAAATTTAAATCTATGTAGTTAAGCTTTTAGTTATTGGGCGTCGGCGTGTCTTTTTGCGACACGAAGGCCTCCTCCAGCTCTTTCCAGTCTTGTCTTGTTTGAGTTATTCTAAGCCATATTGGACCGGCAATCTTTTTGATGTCGTCAGACCATCGTTTTCTCTGTCGTCCTCTTTTTCTCTTTGTTTGGAATCTAGGGGTCCATTCTGTTATATCTTTTGTCCATTTATTACTGTTCTCTCTCATCATGTGGCCTATCCATCTCCATTTGAGTTTCTTGGTTTTGACTACAACATCTTCAATTTTCGTAATGTGTCTTATATCTTTGGCTCTTTTCCTGTCTCTTTTTGTGTACCCTAGTATGCTAATCTCCATGGCTCTTTGACATGTAATCAGTTTTTGGTTTTGTTTTTGTGTGTTTGCCCAGGTCTGGCACCCATAGGTTAGTATAGGTACTATGCAAGTTCCCTGTAGTACATTGTACCAAAATTATTTCGAAACTTTATGTGCGTGATCTGTCAAAAGTTAAATAAACGATTGGAAAAACTATAGCTCTATCTCTCTTACTCGCATGCAAAGGATGCGGAAAGGAATTAATTAATCCTGGCCTAATTAATTCATTTTTTTATATATTTCTTTAGGCGCGTTTTGAAAAAATAATATGAGTGAAATTTTAAGATGCGCGCGCATCACTGTAACTCTAAAGTAACAGGTTGAAGCTGCACGCAAAACCACTTTGCATGCAATTAAAAACTATTTTTTAGAGATGCCAAAGAAGTATAAGTTTTCACGCGCGAACTAAGTACATTCACGCATTTTTTTTTATTTCCCGTAAAACAGGAAAACCAGACGACATGGTTCCACTGACTTACGTCCGAATACTAAAAAGCTACTTAATTAAGTAGCGATTAGATTGATAAAGTACCATGTTCAAATAGGATAGGAGCATCTTAAGTATTTAGGGAATCCCTAAACGTTTGGGTATTCGGGCATTAGCCCAGTGTGCACAATGGTCACCATGCCGGCCTGCCAAACAAAGGGTTGCGGGTTCGATACCCGCCACAGACAAGTATTTATGCTTAGATATTTGTATGTGCTCTGGTTGTTTCTATGTATTATAAGTATATATTTAATCCGAAATACGGAAATCCGTAGAAGAAACAAAGTCACCGACATAGCCCTCAGGATTAGTAAGCTGAAGTGGCAATGGGCAGGTCATATAGCTCGCAGAACTGACAACCGCTGGGGAGTAAAGGTTCTCGAGTGGCGGCCGCGATGAAACGCGAAACGGAGTGTTGGGAGACCAGCTGCCCGGTGGACCGACGACATTGTAGCGGTTGTGGGTAGTCGGTGGATGGAGGTGGCTCAGGACCGCTGTTTGTGGCGTCGTCGTATGGGGGAGGCCTATATCCAGCAGTGGACGTGCATGGGCTGACAATGCTGACATGATGATAAGTATATATTTACAAAAGAAAAGTATATAAGTCTTATATGAGTTGTCTAGTACCCATAACACAAGTCTAGTTACTTAGCTTGGGGCTAGATGGCGATGTGTGGAATGTACTGCAATATTTATTATTAGTATATTACCTTGTGAGACCGAGTCCGTAGCAAGACATGACCACCGGACAGGATGTTCCATCCGGTGATACGTAGTTAGCAGCGAGTGGGGCAGAGTACCGCGTGCCCAGGACGAACGTGTGACCCACCTGATTTTAAATATATACTTTATTATTATAAGGAAAGATTTATTTTGTTTGTATATATGGCACCGAAACTACTACACTGATTTTGATGAAACTTGGTAAGAGGATACATTGATTAATTAGGAGTCGCATAGGGTAATTTTTATCCCGATATCTCGACGGGATCGGGAGTTTTGCGGGTGGAACCAAAAGGCTATTTGTAGCATATGTTAGTCTATTTTATATAGCAATATCTTTTGCCCGCGATTTCGTCCGCGTAAAAATCTAAAATGAACCAAGGAATCTTGTTGTCCCATACAAACTTTGCCCCCCTTTTTCACCCCCTTAGGAGTAAAATTTCGGAAGATACTTTCTTATCGGATGTCTACGTCATACAAAGAATACACCCTCCAAGTTTCAGGTCTCTACGATCAGCGGTTTAGGCTGTGCGTTGATCCGTCAGTTAGGACAAAGAATTTTATATGTATGGATAAATTTGAATATTGCGCCATCTATACCCCAAGCAAATCAACTAGGCTTGTGTTATGGTGACCAGACAACGAAAAGAATACTTATAATAGATTTATTTTGTAAAAAACAGACTTATTTTACATAATATAAACCAGAAACTATGTATTCTGTGTCATTGTGATACTAACTTCAATACAGTTGACCCCCTCCATTCTCCCACCACATTCCCGGCATGCGTCTGTGCCAGTGTCTCTTGTGCTATGGTGACAGGACGTGCACGCGAGGATGTTGTCTTCCCCGGCCTCCGCAGGCAATTGCCATTCGTGGGAGAGGGCTCCTCCCATTGACCCGACCGGGGCTTCCACTGAGGATAAAACGAAAAAATTGGTGCGTGAGAAGTTATACGTCCGTCTGTCTGTCCGTCTAATCTTATATCTTTAAATGAGCAATTCTTGTATATATATAATTGGAATCTCGGAATCGGCTCCAACGATTTTCATGAAATTTGGTATATAGGGGGTTTCGGGGGCGATAAATCGATCTAGCTAAGAATCATTTTTAGAAAATGTCATTTTATTCGTGTTTTATCGAAACTTACTTTTTTTTATCTGAAAAATATGACTCTTCCTGACATCTATTGGCGAACTACTAATACTATTTTTTGTGAGCAATAAAGTTATTCCAGCAGATGGCGTTGTTAAGTAACACGCTTTGAGGTTAGACTAAGTAAAAAAAAATAAAAATACCGAGCAAAGCTCGGTCATCCAGGTACTATTTATTATGCGGGCA
Organism: Idaea straminata; assembly: GCA_951213275.1. Lineage (NCBI taxonomy): Eukaryota > Metazoa > Arthropoda > Insecta > Lepidoptera > Geometridae > Idaea > Idaea straminata. Next base: position 385,338 of record OX577875.1, on the reverse strand, counting down.
GTTTCAACCTGTTACTTCAGTGTTCATGCGCGCGCATCTTAAAATTTCACTCACGCAGCTTCGACCTGTTTTACTTTTTGGGTTAGGGACTGTCTATTAATCACGTGAGGCTCGAAGGGGGAGGGGGTATCCAAAAAAAAATCACGAAGTATCACAAGGGGGGACGGGGGTAGTAATATATCGTGTGTATTTAATTTTTCGGCAAACGCGCGATACTCAACCGAAAAGCGGCAGAAATTTTTTCTATAATAAAATTAGGTGAAAGTAGGTAGGACCTGTATTTAATAAATATTTAAAAAATCAAGATTCTTTGTAGGTACTAAAAATACACGAGATATAAGGGGAGGGGGGGGGGGGTAGTCTTAAACCTTACGATGTATCACCAAGGAGGATTTTTTAATTTTTTTAATCTTAATTTCTATGATAATTAGAAAATATAGGGGCATAGTCATGGCAGTTATAGGTTTTATGGCACAAAAATATTTGTGCTAGTGTCATTATCCAGGGAGGAAACAGTCGACTACATTTGTATGGAGAGAGAGCCGGGTACCCTTTCACCTTAAGCAGTAAATACTAACCTCTATAGACAGGTAGTCCCAGCTTCTTGAATATATCATGATATCCTTTAGTAATATGCTCATATATATTGTAAGCACAATCAATGCTCGGATGTATGCCGTAAGCATCGAGCATTGTGAACTGTCGTGCTCGGAGCAAGCCATGCTTGGGCCGGTGCTCGTCGCGATATTTACTTGTTATCTATAAATAAATAAATATTACAGGACATTCCACACATCGCCATCTAGCCCCAAGCTAAGTAACTAGACTTGTGTTATGGGTGCTAGACAACTCATATACTACTTATATACTTTTCATTTGTAAATATTTACTTATAATACATAGAAACAACCAGACCACAGACAAATATCTAAGCATAAATACTTGTCTGAGGCGGGAATCGAACCCGCAACCTTGTGTTTATCAGTCCGGCATGGTGACTATTTTACCAACTCGGTCGTCATATGAGTATTCCATCCATTGTTTGATCACCATAACCCAAGCCTATAGTCGCTTAGCTTGGTGGCTAGATGGCGCTGTATATGTATATATATGTATGTATGTATGTGTACGGGCTTTTTTCCGCAACTAGACTCTTTTTAATTGGGTCCCTTTTGCGTGAGGATGGAGTAGGCTTGCCCAGCACCTACTACCCTCTCAGCTTAGTCGACCGTGTCCAGAGGAGAGAACTTGTCAATACTTCTGGAGCCAACTAAGCCGCGGGTTTCATCACGATGTTTTCCTTCACCGTAAGAGCAATGTCAATTAGCGCACACAAATTTTTCTTAACACGACGTTCAGAATGAAAGTCGGGGTATCTACCACTTAGCCAACACCACTCTATTATTATTTTATTATATATATATATATATCTAGTGTTTCCAATCGTTTATTTAACTTTTGACAGATCACGCACATAAAGTTTCGTAATAATTTTTCATACAATGTACTACAGGTAATACTGTACTTCATGGACGGGCTCCGCCCACTTAAGAGATGTGTCATTCGTAATTAATGACCACAGACTAAAAACGGTTTTGAAATAAATCGATTATCGATTAAATTAATAAAACATACAATAAATTTATTGTGATTATATTTTATATCAAATCACGTAAAAACCCAAACAACTTTATTATTTTGCATTAAATGCTAGACAACGGATAACTACTTATATACTTTTCTTTTGTAAATATATACTTATGATACAAAGAAACAACCAGACCACAGACAAATATCTAAAAATAAATTGGCAGTCCGGCATGGTGACCATTGTGCCAACTGGGTCACCATGTCAACTGGGCCACCATGCCGCACTAGCATGTGCATGAACTGGCGGTACCCACTTGTAATGAACAGGTACAAAATGTTGAAATTCATAGTACTTTAGGAATTAAAAAAAACAACCAAAAGAGGTACTGTAATACTATTTTTAATTATAAAGAATCGTCTTCTTCATATGACCAGGAATCATCATCACTTGAGTTCTCATTAATATTGATTATCAATTCTTGGACAGATAAATTGTCGAATGCAACATCCCGATCCCAATCCGACATTATCACCTTTTTTGTTTTTTCAACAACACTCGCCCAGGAGCTACTTTTTCACACGCATTTTTTAGTAAATCCAGCATTTTTCTTGCGGTAAAAGGAGGAGTTTTATTGTTCCTTGCAGCATATCCTTTAACTTGTGCCCAGATCATTTCAATTGCATTATATTGGCAGTGAATATGGGGGTATTCTGAGGACGGTATGCCCATGCTCTGCTGCCATTTCATCTATTACATATAGTTTTGGCAGCTTCTTTGATTTTAATATCTTAACTATCTCTACTTTTAGTAGGGACTCGTCCACCTCCTCGTCATTGTCACGGAGCCAGTTTATGATTTCATGTTTTTTGTTGGCCTGCGTTGGCATTTTATTAATTTGACGAGAGTGATAGGGTGCATTATCAATAAATATTATTGATGGCTCTTCAAGTGATGTAAGCATTTCTCTGAACCACTTTTCATACACTTTCGAATTCATCTCCTCATGATAATCTCCTGTTTTCTGGGATTTAAAAGCTAATAGAGCCTCTGGCACAAATCCTTTTACTGTTCCTGCATGGCATATTATCAGTCGTTCGCCTTTTCCCATTGGCACTGCAGAAGTGGAGCCGGCAGTGTTGTCAGTCCAAGTTTTTGACAGCGTATGATTCGCATTGAGCCAAGTTTCATCTGTGAAAACAACATTCTACCAATCTTCTATTGTTTTCGCTTGTCTTAAAAATTCGCATCGATACAAAGCAATATCATTGCGTTCCATTAAAATTTTTCTTTTGTCACATTTTTTCGAAAAATCGATTAAAACTTCTTCATTTATTTATTTATTAATAGGCACAACAACAGAACACAAATTAAAACACTTATTTAAACATTACATACTTATTACTAATTAAATTCATGCTCCGATGAGAGTCATGCACAACATTCATTTAAAGTAATGTAAATTTGGATACCTACAAACATTATGTAATATTGTTGAGTACATTTTTATAATAAAGTGGCAAATTACTAAACACGTCTAATTGTTTGCTAATGTCGTTATAGGCTCTACACAATCTAAAAACAGGATCATTATAAGAAGCTCTGTTAGAACACCCAGGAACACAAAACAACTTTTGAGTGCGAGCACTCCCCCGTATGTTTATGGAAAAATGGCTCAATAATTCACTCGTGTCCCATTGGGCATTTAAAATTCATGAATAAAATCGATCGATAAAATAAATCGAATCGGTAACGGATCTGGGTATCACTATTTGACTAAGTATTAGAGCTGTCAAAAGTTAAATAAACGATTGGAAAAGGTATAGATAGGTATTTACCTGGTATAGTATATAAGGCAGTTGTTTATATGACAAAGGTCCTATATCAGCTATGAGATCCGCCACAGCTTCCTCGTGTGTCTGGAAAATCATATCATTCTTGTAGCGCTCTGCGGTTTAACGCGTAACTCCCGATCCCGTGGGAATATCGGGATATAAAGTATCCTATGTTGCTGTCAATGAATCAATGTATGCTCATACCAAGTTTCATTAAAATCGGTCCAGTAGTTTTTAAGCCTATTCAAGTAAAAAATCTCTTTTTAATTATCAAAGTGTAGATTTTTTTTCGGTTAGATGTAATAATAATAATCATTTATTCATTACTCTATTTCTAATATACTTTTAGAAATATTTCTTACTAGCTGCGCCCCTCGGTTTCACCCGCGTAAGTCCCGCTCCCGTGGAAATCTTATAATATAAAAATGAATCGCAAAATGTGTTGGTAAGCGCATAACTCGACAACGCCTGGACCAATTTGGCCAATTCTTTATTTGTTGTCTTTGATATTGTCAAGAGAAGGTTTTTATGAAAGAAAATATTAAGAAAGTTGCGCAGAAAATGATTACGCAGGTGAAACCGCGGGGCGCAGCTAGTATCGGAATAAAAAGTAGCCTATGTGTTAATCTAGGTCTCCAGCTATCTAGATACCGAGTTTCATTGCAATCGGTTCAGTAGTTTTCGCGTGAAGGAGTAACAAACACACACACACACACATTTATAATATTAGTAGGATTTTGATCTATGCCTGTCTCTTTACTTATAGGTTACTACTCCTTTTTAGGGCTCCATACCCAAAGGGTAAAATCGGGACCCTATTACTAAGACGTCACTGTCTGTCCGTCTGTCCGTCACCAGGCTGTATCTCATGAACCGTGATAGCTAGACAGTTGAAATTTTCACAGATTATGTATTTCAGTTGCTGCTATAACAAATTCTAAATACAGGAAAAAAATACTATTTTTGAGTATGTTTTAAGAATTTTAGGTTTTTTTTTTGTTAATTATACTCCCAAAAGGGCAGGCAAAAGACTTTTAAGCTATACAGCCTCGTCTGACATACAATATATTTTTAGGGTTTTTGCTATAACAACAAACTCTAAAAACGGAATATAACGGATCCCCTCGAAGTCCAACTCGCGCTTGGCCGTTTATTTTTAATTTATACTAGCTGCGCCCCGCGGTTTCACCCGCGTAAGTCCCGATCCCGTGGGAATATCGGGATAAAAAGTAGCCTATATGTTAATCTAGACCTCCAGCAATCTACATACCGAATTTTATTGCAATCGGTCAAGTAGTTTTAGCGTGAAGAAGTAACAAACACACACGCACACACAAACTTTTACATTTATAATATTAGTAGGATAGTAGGAAGTAGGATTAGTAGGATTAAAAATCTGAAGGGTTTGTTTGTTTGAACGTGCTAATCTCAGGAACTACTGGTTCGAATTGAAAAAATCTTTTTGTGTTGGATAGTCCATTTATCGAGGAAGGCTATAGGCTACTTTTTATCCTGATGTTCCCGCGGGATCGCGAGTTACGCGGGTGAAACTGCGGAGCGCTGCTAGTTTATAATATTAGTAGGATAGGATTATTTAATCCCAAAGTTGTCTAGATAATACTCACAGGTGCTAATAGATATTTCTTATCATGTCTATCCATCAGTCGGAACAATTCTGGCTGACCTTCCTCGCGACCCGACCGATGCCACAGGGCGTCACTAGTCAACGATGGTAAAGACATCTAAACAAGACAGATAGACAAACTTAATTTGCTGGTTATTAAATCATATAAAAACATTCACCCGCGATTCGTCGACCCAGTTGACACAATAGTCACCATGCCGGACTGCCAAACAGAAGGTTGTGGGTTCCATTCCCGCCTCAAACATGTATTTATACTTAGATATTTGTCTGTGGTCTGGTTGTTTCTATGTATTATAAGTATATATTTACAAAAGAAAAGTATATAAGTAGTATATGAGTTGTCCAGCACCCATAACACAAGTGTAGTTACTTAGCTTGGGGCTAGATGGCGGTGTGTGGAATATCCTGCAGTATTTATTTAATGAGTTACCTGTTGAGCTCCCCTTCCATCCAAGGTCCTCCGTACCAGCGTCTCCAGCTTGTGCAGGGAGCGTCGCGCCAGAGGGAGCAGGGAGAACAGCCCCGAGCCACACGGACGTACCAAACCACATTCCAACAATAACTACAACAAATTAAAGAATAGAATATAATTTGTTTAAACAAACACATAGTTTAAATACAAATAAGAAACAATGTTAGTTAAAGAGATAAGAAATGCAAAAAAATGTATGTCAGAAAAGGCTGTATAGGTTAAAAGTCTTTAGCCTGGCCTTTCCGGAGCATAATTAACAAAAAAATATTGCCTTAAAAAATGTAAACATAGACTTATCACAAATATTTTGTTAATTATTATTTTGTTTTCTTTTCAAGTCTTTTCTTTTATTCGCAACTGTAATAAAAAACGTCGTACGATATACGTGTGGAATTGATATTTGCATCTTGGCTTCTTTAACACGCTCACTACCGCTCGCGCGTCATAAACTGCCTTTATGCAAAGATCAATTTACCACACTTATATCGTAATGTACTATAATATGAAATTAAATTCGTAAAAACATACTGAAAAATATTTACTTTTTCTGTTTTTAGTATTTGTTGTTATAGCGGCAACAGAAATACATCATATGTAAACATTTCAACTCTCTAGCTATCACGGTTCATGAGATACAGCCTGGTGACAGACAGACAGATAAACGGACGGACAGCGAAGTCTTAGTAATAGAGTCCCGTTAAACCTTAAAAACAGAGAATAAATAAATACCTATCTGAGAAGTTGAATTTAAATGATTTATGCAGTGCTAGCAACTTTGATTCATATTCATACACATATATTTTTTATCACAGTTGCTCATAAAGTGGATCTTATTCAACGGCTTTTAGGCTCATAATCCAACATATTATGCACGCGTGCGTTTTACATTGCCAACCTAGTGCTGTAAAGTTATCCCGATAGGTTAAATACGTATCTTACTGCTAATTACATACTGTTTTGATGTATAAAAAAGGTAGGTACCAAAGAGTTTTTTAGCTAGCAAAAATGGTTGTCTCTAAAGTCAGTTTTCGAACGAAAATTTTACGTGATAATGACTTAGAAAACGATTAAAAATTGAGTTGTTTATATTTTGTTTTTTCTTTACTTAAATATATTGTTTTTCCGTACCATTGTATTTTGTTCTTAACCCCCGACGCAAAAAAACCCTAAAAAATATTGTATGTCAGACAAGGCTGTATAGGTTAAAAGTCTTTAGCCTGGCCTTTTCGCAGCATAATTAACAAAAAATATTGCCTTAAAAAAATGTAAACATAGACTTATCACAAATATTTTGTTAATTATTATTTTGTTTTCTTTTCAAGTCTTTTCTTTTATTCGCAACTGTGATAAAAAACGTCGTACGATATACGTGTGGAATTGATATTTGCATCTTGGCTTCTTTAACACGCTCGCTGCCGCTCGCGCGTCATAAACCGCCTCTATGCAAAGATCAATTTACCACACTTATATCGTAATGTACTATTATACCTTTATTATGTTATTTTCTTCTTTTTTACCTTTCTCATATTTATGTATAATATGCTATTCCTGTTTCATCATAATATCTATTCTAATATAAGACTATGTATTGTTTGCCTTATTTGAACATGTTTTGTATTTGAGTTTTTGTAAATATTTCTTTTATTTGTACATCGGTCATCTTGACTGGATTGTACTGAAAAGTTTTTGGCATCAGAACATTATGCTGAGTATAATACTTTTTTGGTTACTCTACAGGTTTAGAAGTCTGTTTAATTGTTTAGATTTAGTTTTCTGTAATTTATTTACTTTTGTATGTGTAGTGTTATTACAAAATAAAGTTATTTCTTTCTTTCTATTGAGGGCGCTGTAGTGCTTAGGACCGAGTAGACTGTAGTTGAATGGTCTGGAGACTATAAGTTGCACATGTACTACGCTCTTAGCTCAGTTGACCGTGTCCAGAGGAAAGAACACGTCAATATCTCTGGAGTTAACTAAGCCGCGGGTTTTACTATGTCTTTCATTTACCATGGATCAATGTATCTACCTACTACTACAGGAAATTATTTCACTTTTAGTGACGACTGTCAAAATAATGTTAAATTGCTGCATTTAGAAACGTGTTAACAGCAGAGTTTTTCCTAAAAACCATCATGAAAATGCAATCAATCAATCGTAAAATATACAGTAGGATAGTTTTACATGTTTTTAGGTCCATTTTCAATACATAAAAATAAGTAATTTACGTTAATTACCGACGAAAACTAACAAGAAACGACTTACCTTCTGACTCTTACATGTTATTTCAGTATTTTTAATTTTAGCGTTCCTCGGTATGGATATTATCGGTTGAAAAACTTGCGACAAATACTTCATCACTCTTTTAGTGCCCAAAACACGACAGCCACTTTTTATTTGATAATTTTCCGAATAAAACACCGACGAAACTCTTGCTAGAAAGTTGAGGTTATCAAAAACCAGCTGATTGCCAGAATCGAATTCAAAAATGTCAAACTTTTTGCTAGAACACTATCACCATCTCTGTTTGAATAGTGCAAACTTTTTACTTACGCCATCTAGTTTAATATTTTAAAACTGTCGTAAAAGTTTGATGCTACTGACATATAGATGGCGTTGGTTGTCGAAACATTTCGATTAATTTCAGAATTGAACTTTTAGTCGACTATATATCGACTAAAAGCGAAGTATACCGCAAAAATATTGTCCGTCACTAGTTCTTTAAGTCGCCATTTTGTTGGTTGTTGGGATTAGTTGGAAACTCGGAGAATTATCTGGTGTTTATAATTTATTTGAATAGTTTATGGTGATATATAATAATGTCTAAGCGACGCATAGAAGTGATGGATCCATTTATCAAGAAAAAACGGTATGTGGTTTGATATTTGTTTCATAAACGTTCGACAAGGGACACCATGCTTTTATTATTTCCTTGTCCCATGTTCAATTATTTTATTTAGATGCACGCACACTTACTTTTATAAAACTAAATAAATACGTATTACTTTCAAGATTTCTGAATGTATCCAATACAGTAGCTAAATCGCAAAATTACTGGATCTAACCCTTTTATCGATGTGCCTCGACTGTCTGTCTGCGTTTATATATTTGTAATCGATATATTCAAGGGCATAATATTGCTAACTATTTAACGATATATTATAAATGTTATTTCAATTAATAAACAGCGGTTAACTTTCTAAATACCGCCGTAACAACACCTACCCTAAATTCAATAGTAGCGCGAGTGAATCTGTAGAAATTCTATTGTATGTGTATATATTAAATGTTGATAAAACAAACACAAACAAAGATCAGCGCGAAAAACATAACCCTTTCATTGCAGTTGGGTAAAAACAAATCGATTGTTAACATAATCGATTTCCGTCATTTGTTACGATTATACTCGGGCAGTTTCAGTTCGGACACACTAGCTCCCTCTAAGATCCATCCCTACCAAACTTTTTTTTCTTAAGCTTCATTGGTACTGTGCGCGCGTTCAAATATTTTTTCCCTATTTTCAACTGAGTAAAATTAATTCTTCTCATTTTCTTCGATTTTTATGTTAAAATTATGTATCATCGCCAAAGGTACCTGTCTAGGTAAACATATATTTTATATATTTTATTATTAGGTACAAGGTGTTGTCCGCGACTTATAAACGCGTTTTATAAACTTAAACCTTCTTGAATCATTCTATCCCAACAAATCAATGTATCCTCATACCAAGTTATCAAAATGGGTCTAGTAGTTACTATTACTAAGACTCCACTGTCTGTCTGTCACCAGGCTGTAACTCATGAACCGTGATAGCAAGGCAGTTGATATTTTCACAGATTATGTATTTCTGTTACCGCTAAAAACAGAAAATAAAAATAATATAGAAACTAGATATATACTACTTATATATACACAATAAACTAATATATACACAATAAACAAATATCCTAAGCATAAATACATGTCTGAGGCTGGAATCGAACCCGCAACCCTGTGTTTGACAGTCCGGCATGGCAAACATTATCCCAACTGGGTCGTCATAATGTTAGTATATTTCCTAAAGTAAGGTTTCCATCTGGATTCTATTTTTATATTGCAAAAGAGAGCTATCTGCAAAATGGGCCCCAGGGAATCACTTACAGAAAAAGTTAGATAAGAGATAAATATATTAACGCTCTATTCACAATATATTTACGAAAACTTGCTCTACGTTTACAAAAATCCTGATAGTTTTCGTAAAAATAGTGATATTCGTAATTTCAGCTTAAGAAATAAGAATGAACTGACCGTGCCCGGTAGTAGGCTCCGGAAAATAAACAGGTCGTTAAATAGTACATGTGTGCTCTATTATAATAAATTACTAAATATGTATATGACATGTCCATTAACAGGTTTAATAATTTATAAAGCATAAATTGTGCGGTAAGGCGTATTATGATACTTCATCGTACCTTAATGATATCTGGACCCATGGACATAACTTTAATTGCTGACGTTTCAAAATAATCTAATGCTTATATAATCAATGACACCTATTGAATAAATTTTTTTGAATTTGAAGTATATTTGTCATGGAGGCGGAGCACATTCGCATTGCTAAGTATATCTAAATATAGTTTCACCTTGATCTCTTTTATGAGCCCTATCCAACAATAAAAGGGTAAAGTTAAAAAGCAAGTACTTATATTATGTCTATTATCTGTGCTTATGAATAGAATAGACTAGCATTTGTTAGAAACGCACATGGACAAATGAAATAGGTACAACCAACCCCCCAAAGGTCCACTGGCACCGTAATGTTTACAATCCCGTGCAGCACTATAAGAACATTATAGCCTGGGCGCAGACGCACGTTTTTCCGCATGTGGTTATCGCGTGCGGTTATCGCATACGTAACGCATTGGGGTTCCCTTCTATGTAAATTCATACAAAATGAGCCTGTCAACGCACACGTGCGTGTTTTTGCCGCGCGGAATCCATTCCGCTGCCTGGTGCGTTTCGATTGCAAGCCCTTGCGGTCGGAGCGAACCGTACGTAAAAAAACCTAATGACGTCATACGGAACGTACGCAACGCAGCGTTTCCATACATTTTGTACCAGCCGCCGCACACGTACGGAATTTACGAATCGGAATCGCGCCACGCCGCCCGTGGCGCTGCTCCTGATAAAAATTGATTTTAAATTAATAAATTGATAAATTCGTAGTAAAATTGACTGTCGCAGATTCTCTAGTATTTTACGGATGTACCCAATAACTGATATTTCATTTTTCGATGATAACAGAAGTGCAATTGTCAATAAATCGTCATCCTCCATTGTCGTGCATTCGCAACGCTGTCCCTAGTCGTACTGGCCAGGTAAAATTCCGCAGGATAAAACCGTACGTATGCGCCAGGCGACCGGAATTCCGAATTGGAAACGCACGCGATAACCACATGCGGAAAAACGTGCGACTGTGCCCAGGCATAACAACGTAACCTGTGGATCAAACCCACGTCGGTTAGTGTAGCGGGTGGAGGCTTATACCACTCACACAACTAAACACATAACTTACATGTTGACAATAATAATCACACTGAGTACTTTTAATTCAAGTATTTATGTTTGTGTGTAACGTCTATTAGAAGAAGGTCGTAAGTCCAATACTTGTATAAAGTATTATTTTACCACAATGATATTGGACTAATGACGCATACTGTCTATATTACAAAAGAATCTTAACAGACAAAATATAATAATAATATTGCAAATAATCATAATGAATAAGCACATTAAAGAGAAGTCCGGGATGCCGTGTGCTAACATAATTTGACTGACCTCAGCTTAAGAGGAAAGCGTACCGCGGGCTCTCTTCATACAAACGTAGTCGACTGTTTTCTCCCTGGATAATGACACTAGAGCAAATATTTTGTGTAACTTTGTAACTGCCATGACCATCTCTTTATAATATTAGTAAGATCAAGTTTTTATTTACAAAAACAGGTAAATCATTATCAACCACAAATCGGACTACCATAGTACAAGCCTACTTAGCTTTGGTCCAACAATATCACTTCATAGTATAAAATAAAGTCGCTGTGTATGTCCCTGTGTATGCTTAGATCTTCAAAACTACGCAACGGATTTTGATGCGGGTTTATGTATAGATGAGTGATTCAAGAGGAAAGTTTTGGTATATAAAACAAAACTACTACGCGTACAAAGTCGCGGGCAACAGTTAGTTTATTAATATTATAACCATTGTCCATTGTTATAGAGAGGAAAAAGCAGCAGCCGCAGCGAAAGCAGGGGAATCATCGGACTCGAAGTTGACTATAGGTACTGCTCATCCGCCGACAGCCACCAGTACGCCTGGCGTCAACCCTTACACTGGTAAGTACGTGCAAAACAAACGAATGCTCCCAACACAGTTATGAACGATGTGCAATTATGAAGTTCTGACCATAGTGGCTTGGAGAGTTAGCAGGTAGCAAAGCCAAGAATTGAACATGTTAATATTGTACCAACCGAACCTACTACCCTCTTAGCTTAGTCGACCGTGTCCAGAGGAGAGAACTTGTCAATACTTCTGGAGCCAACTAAGCCGCGGGTTTCATCACGATGTTTTCCTTCACCGTAAGAGCAATGTCAATTAGCGCACATAATTTTTTCTTAAGAAAAATACATCGGTGCACGGCCGGCCGGGATTCGAACCCACGACCTTCAGAATGAAAGTCGAGGTATCTACCACTAAGCCAACACCGCTCTTACAACAAACGTAGTATGGCAAATAAAAAATCGTAGAAAATTATTCTCTTTGAGGGCTTCCGTTATTTGTTTAAACGCGCTGATCTCAGGAACTACTGGTTCGAATTGAAAAAATATTTTTGTGTTGGATAGTGCATTTATCGAGGAAGGCTTTAGGCTATATAACATCACGCTGCGACCAATAGGAGCGAAGAATCAGTGGGAAATGTGGAAAAACGTGGGAAATTATTTATCTTTGAGGGCTTCCGTTGTTTGTTTGAACGCGCTGATCTCTGGAACTGCTAGATCCAATTGAAAAATATTGGCTACTTATTCGATATTTCCACGGGATCGGAACTTACGCGGGTGAAACCGCGGGGCGCAGCTAGTACCTAACAATTTTGATTTAGACGATAGGCATTTTACGTATGGGCCTCTTTAAGGTGAAAGGGTACCGGCGCTCTCCATACAAACGTAGTCGACTTTTTCCTCCCTGGATAATGACACTAGCACAAATATTTTTTGCCATAAAACCTATAACTGCTATGACTATGCCCCTATGTTTTGGTTTTTTTTTCATTTTCTTTTGAATAAATTAATTTCTATGATAAATTATAAAATAAAATAAAAGAATTAAAAAAAAGGGGGCATGGTCATGGCAGTTATAAGTTATATGCAACAAAAATATTTGCTCTAGTGTCATTATCCAGGGAGGAAACAGTCGACTACGTTTATATGGAGAGAACCCCCGGTACCCTTTCCTCTTAAGAATCTTAAGTAGTTCTATTTTCATTTATATTGTACTCATCATATGTATCTTCCAAAGTTATCTTAACTATTCGAGCATCTTCGTTCTTTTGTGTATACATTTTCCTTATTTTTTACTCACCGATCTATTATTATTCACAAAGGTATATTATTTACTAGCTGCGCCCCGCGATTTCACCCGCGTAAGTCCCGATCCCGTGGGAATATCGGATAGCCTATGTGTTAATCCAGGTCTCCAGCTATCTACATAACAGTTTCATCGCAATCGGTCCAGTAGTTTTTGCGTGAAGGAGTAACAAACATACGCACACACAAACTTTCACATTTATAACATTAGTAGGATTGTTTTTATGTAAGGTCGTATTAGTTAGATAAACACTTTATTGCACCATAAAAACAAAACGCAAAATTACTTATAACATAAACAAAATAAATTCTATCTTAAGAGGAAAGGGTACCGAGCGCTCTCTCCATACAAACGTAGTCGATTGTTTCCTCCCTGGATAATGACACCAGCTCAAATATTTGGTGCCATATAACCTATAACTGCTATGACTATGCTCCTATGTTTTGGTTTTTTTTTTATTTGAATAAATTAATTTCTATGATAAATTATAAAATAAAATAAAAGAATTAAAAAAAAGGGGGCATGGTCATGGCAGTTATAAGTTATATGCAACAAAAATATTTGCTCTAGTGTCATTATCCAGGGAGGAAACAGTCGACTACGTTTGTATGGAGAGAACACCGGTATTTTCACCTTAAGTAACTACCTATACTTATGCTAAAAGAAAATTCATATTTACCACGCCGGACTGCCAAACACAGGGTTGCGGGTTCGATTCCCGCCTCAGACAAGTATTTATGTCTGTGGTCTGGTTGTTTCTATGTATTATAAGTATATATTTACAAAAGAAAAGTATATAAGTAGTATATGAGTTGTCTAGCACCCATAACACAAGTGTAGTTACTTAACTTGGGGCTAGATGGCGATGTGTGGAATGTCCTGTAATATTTATTTATTATATTTATTAACTTACAATATGGCACAATGGGCGACCTTATCGCTAAAAGCGATCTCTTTAGATTAGTAAATAGGTATCCAGTAAAAAATTGTTATATTTTTAAGGTTCCGTACCAAGTTAAAACGGGACCCTATTACTAAGACTCAACCAGAGAAAAGAAAGTAAAGTAGAAAAGTAGTGCAAGCATGGGTACACTACTTTTCCAATAAACTTAAATGTTTAGGACATTTAAGTTACATGGCATAACGTTTTAGGCGTAATTTCATTAGGCATAACTACATTTTGACATAATTTCATTTTGCATAATTCTTTTTTGCATCTTTTGACATAAAATACATTTTTTGGCAAACTAATACAATGTGATTTGGCATAATTCTTTTTTTGCATCTTTTGACATAAAAGACATTTTTTGGCAAACTAATACAATGTCATTTGGCATAATTCTTTTTTTGCATCTTTTGACATAAAAGACATTTTTTGGCAAACTAATACAATGTCATTTGGCATAATTTCATTTTGCATAATTCTTTTTTGCATAACATTTTGGACATAATATACATTTTTTGGTAAATTAATACGAAGGCATTTAGCATAATTTTTAGGGTTCCCAGGGTCCCAAAGGGTCCCAGACGAACAGTGAGGTCTTAGTAAAAGTACTAAGACCTCACTGTTCGTCTGTCTGTCTGTCTGTCACCAGGCCGTATCTCATGAACCGTTATAGCTAGACAGTTGGCTATTATTCTTCCAAGGGGCTATTATTTATTATATTATTACTAAGACCTCACTTTTCGTCTGTATGTCTGTCACCAGGCTGTACCTCATGAACCGTGATAGCTAGACAGTTGGCTATTATTCTTCCAAGGAGCTATTATTCTATTACTACGACCTCACTGTTCGTCTGTCTGTCTGTCACCAGGCTGTACCTCATGAACCGTGATAGATAGATAGATAACTTTATTTGTACAAAACAAAAAGAAACAGACCAGATAGTTAGACAGTTGAAATTTTCACAGATTATATATTCCTGTTATATAACAAAAAACTAAAAACCGAATATAATAGTACGGAGCCCTTAGAATCCGACTCGCACTTGACCGGTTTTTAATATTTCTCCTCCCCCCAGGTCTCCCCCACTCGCAACGCTACCACGAGCTGCTCCGCAAACGTCTAGGGCTCCCCGTGTGGGAATACAAGAACGACTTCATGCGTCTCCTGAACCAGCACCAGTGCGTGGTCCTCGTCGGTGAGACTGGCTCCGGGAAGACGACACAGATACCGCAGTGGTCGGTGGAGTTTGCTGCGCTCGCTGCTGGGAAGGTACTAGACTACTACTTGTTCTTATAATTTATTAACTAGCTTTTCGAAAATAGACAAAGAAATCACGTTGCCCCATACAAACTTTGCCCTCCTTTTTCACCCCCTTAGGGGTAGAATTTCGGAAAATCCTTTACGGATGCGTTCGTCATACAAAGAATACACCCTCCAAGTTTCAGATCGCTACGATCAGCGGTTTAGGCTGTACGTTGATCCGTCAGTCAGTCGTTCAGGACAAAGCATTTTATATGTATAGACTAGAAGTCAGAATCATAGAAGTTTTAAGAGGAAAGGGTACCGGGCGCTCTCTCCATATAAACGTCGTCTGTTTTCTCCCTGGATATTGACACTAGGACAAATATTTTTGTTGCGTAAAACTTATAAGTGCCATGACCCTTTGTTTTGTTTTTAAAATCTTAATTTCTATGATAATTAGAAAATGAAAAAAAACTAAGACATAGGGGCATAGTCATGGCAGTTATAGGTTTTATGCAACATAAATATTTTGCTAGCGACTACGTCTGTATGGAGAGAGCGCCGGTACCCTTTCACCTTAATAGGATTTTTTTGACCAAGAAATCAAGTTGTCCCATACAAACTGACCGGGATTTGAACCCATGACATTCGGAATGAAAGTCGAGGTAACCATTATGCCAACACCGCCTTTAAGACCCCCGTTTGTCCTATCATTTAGTTCAATAAATATTTTCTATTTTTCAAGGCCTCGGGAGTGGCTTGCACACAACCCAGAAGAGTCGCAGCCATGTCTGTAGCACAAAGAGTTGCCGAAGAGATGGACGTAGCCCTCGGACAGCAAGTAGGCTACAGCATCAGATTCGAAGACTGCTCCGGACCCTACACGGTCCTAAAGTACATGACAGATGGTATGTTGCTTCGAGAAGCAATGTCCGATCCAATGCTCGAGCAATATAGAGTCATACTCCTCGATGAAGCCCACGAGAGAACGTTAGCAACTGACATACTCATGGGCGTGTTAAAAGAAGTGATAAAACAAAGATCAGATTTGAAGTTAGTTATTATGTCGGCTACGTTGGATGCTGGGAAGTTCCAGCAGTACTTCGATAACGCTCCGTTAATGAATGTCCCTGGACGGACACATCCGGTTGAAATATTCTACACACCACAGCCGGAAAGGGATTACTTAGAAGCTGCTATCAGAACAGTTATTCAAATACATCTGTGCGAGGAAATTGCTGGAGATATTTTACTATTTCTAACCGGACAAGAAGAAATCGAAGACGCTTGTAAAAGAATCAAACGTGAAATAGACAATTTAGGTCCGGACGTTGGTGAATTGAAATGCATTCCGTTATATTCTACTTTACCACCGAACTTGCAGCAGAGAATCTTTGAGCCGGCCCCACCGAACCGGCCAACGGGTGGCATCGGCCGGAAAGTGGTAGTCTCGACCAATATAGCTGAAACATCTTTAACTATAGACGGAGTAGTTTTTGTCATAGACCCTGGGTTTGCTAAACAGAAAGTTTATAACCCGAGGATTCGTGTGGAAAGTTTACTCGTGTCACCGATCAGTAAAGCCTCGGCCCAACAACGGGCTGGCCGAGCTGGTCGGACTCGGCCCGGGAAGTGTTTTAGGCTGTACACGGAGAAGGCATACAAGAATGAAATGCAAGATAATACATATCCGGAGATTCTGAGGTGATTTTACTTCAATGGTTTTGTATGAACATGTTTTTATTTATATACTAGCAGCGGCTACGCGGTTTCACCCCCGCTCCCGATCCCGTGGGAATATCGGGGTAAAGAGTACCCTATGTTACTGTCAATGAATCAATGTATCTTCATACCAAGTTTCATCCGAATCGGTCCAGTAGTTTTGGAGCCTATTCAATGCAAACAATAAAATCTTGCCTCTTTATAATATTAGTATATTTACTATACTTAGATATATCTCCCGATCGAACGTTACCTCTTTATAATATTAGTATAGATTCCAATTTATTCGTCTTATGAAAAAATATTGTTTTATGTAAAATATACGTAAGTAATAATAATTAAATTGGTCTTATAGTCAGTAATTTATATTCGAAATCGAATAAAATTATTTTTTTATATCACCTATCTAAGAACACTCTAATGAGACGAATCTAACAATGTCATAATTAAAGAAATCTATCGGGTGGTTTGGATGATATGGGAGATTAACTAACATAACAAACATACAAGATACGCTCAAAAAACATAACCCTATCCTTTCATTAGGGTAAAAAGTTATATCGGTGATTGTTTAGTGATTTGGCAGGAACTAGGGGCTCCTATCCATCACGGAGCCATGGGCACTCTGGGCAAGTGCCCATGGCCCCGTGATCGATAGGGCAGTTTCCTATGTGCAGTATTTGTCTATGATCAAGCGATTCGGAACCTAGCATACTCCATTAGCCCTAAAACGAAAAACAACATTAATGTTTATCTAATGCATGGATTGCACCTTCCGGGCCCGTTCGCAGATCGAACTTAGGCTCTGTAGTTTTGCAGTTGAAGAAACTTGGCATCGATGACCTCGTACACTTCGACTTTATGGACCCGCCAGCGCCGGAGACACTGATGCGGGCACTTGAACTACTCAACTACCTCGCTGCATTGGGTAAGCCTTGGCTTTGTTTTCACACAGCGCTTCGCTGTTTCACCTTCATAACGTTCCCACCCACACAGTTTTTGACGACCCTGGCACAATGGTCACCATGCCGGACTGCCAAACATTAGGTTGCGGGTTCGATTCCCGCCTCAGACAAGTTTATGCTTAGATATTTGTCTGTGGTCTGGTTGTTTCTATATAATATCTAATATATAATAATAAGTCGGATTTTCCTTCTTGACGCTATAACTCCAGAACGCACGAACCGATTTCCACGGTTTTGCATTCGTTGGAAAGGTCTCCGGCTCCGTGAGGTTTATAGCAAAGAAAATCGCTTCGCTGTTTCACCTTCATAACTTTCCCACCCACCCAGTTGGCACAATGGTCACCCTGCCGGACTGCCAAACATTAGGTTGCGGGTTGGATTCCCGCCTCAGACAAGTATTTATGCTTAGATATTTGTCTGTGGTCTGGTTGTTTCTATGTATTATAAGTATATATTTACAAAAGAAAAGTTAATAAATAGTATATCCATTGTCTAGCACCCATAAAACTAGTCTAGTTACTTAACTTGGGGCTAGATGGCGATGTGTGGAATGTCCTGAAATATTTATTTATTTATTTTAATAACTTTCGATCCCGTTGGAACTTGTACTTGTATAACAGGCTGTTTTCCGCCATTGGACCCTTTTTAATTGGGTCCTTTTTGCGTGAAGATGGAGTAGGCTTGCCCAGCACCTACTAGTCTCTCAGCTTAGTCCACCATGTCCAGAGGAGAGAACTTGTCAATACTTCTGGAGCCAACTAAGCCGCGGGTTTCATCACGATGTTTTCCTTCACCGTAAGAGCAATGTCAATTAGCACACATAAATTTTTCTTAAGAAAAATACATCGGTGCACGGCCGGCTGGGATTCGAACCCACGCCCTTCAGAATGAAAGTCGATGTATCTACCACTAAGCCAACATCGTTCTCCCGTGGGAATATCGTGATGTGGCTCACCTATTGTTAGAGTTTTCAGATCACCTTAAGAGGAAAGGGTACCGGGCGCTCTCTCCATACAAACGTAGTCGACTGTTTCCTCCCTGGATAATAACACTAGCACTAGCAATGTTTATTGCATAAAACTTATAACTGCCATGACCATGCCTCTATGTTTTGTTTTTAAAATCTTAATTTCTATGATAATTAGAAAATGAAAAAAACCAAGACATAGGGGCATAGTCATGGCAGTTATAAGTTTTATGCAACAAAAATATTTGCTCTAGTGTCATTATCCAAGGAGGAAACAGTCGACTACGTTTGTATGGAGAGAGCCCCTGGTACCCTTTCCTCTTAAGATATCACTCTTTAAAGTCATTTTTCACACTTTAATTTATTAACGGTGAAAGGTCAATCACTTTTTGATTGTACATTTTTGCTTTTTAAGACTTAAACAGAATCTCTCTGTTTTTAGTTTCAGCAAAACGACTCTTCATCATAACTTGCAGAAGGTTATCAGAAGATATCAATTGATCTAATATAATAATTATTTAGCTAAAATGCAGTTTTAGGGATCATTCACACACATGATCCGAATCCGTTTTTAATATATTCATTTTATATTTATTCAATCTTTCATAATTATGGGTATAACAAGGTTATTATTAAATTTAAATTTGGTGCAGCCATGTTCCGCCATATTGGCAAATGAATTGTTTGAAAATTTCAGTCAATTAAAATCACCAAAAAACAAAAATTAAAAAACCAGGCTAATTTGTGAATCTAAACCATACAGGACGCCAACAAAAAAAAACAGTCCAACCGTTTAGGAGAAGTTTAGTGACAAACACACGTACAGTAGAATTATATATAAACTAGCTGCGCCCCGCGGTTTCACCCGCGTAAGTCCCGATCCCGTAGGAATTGACTCTAGAAATCGTTTGTATGGGAAATAGAAAAGGGCTGTTTTTAGGGTTTCCCCGGAAATTATTCGATTTTTTCTCGCCTTTTAAACCTTCCCTAGACCTCCACGAACATTTCAAGACTAAGATAAGATAAATCCGTACAGCCGTTCTCGAGTTTTAGTGAGACTAACGAACAGCAATTCATTTTTATATATATAGATAAAATAAAATGTGTTTCAGCGAAGGGGTATTAATAAGAAAGGGGGTTGTCCTAGACGTCTAGGCGAACAACTTTTGTTCTACGACTTTTGAAAATTCGGACATTTCGTTCGAAGTTTATGTATGAAACAGCTGATTTTCAAATAAATATTCCCTCAGACGTATCGAAAAAAAATTTCGAATTTTCAAAAGTTGTAGAACAAAAGTTGTTCGCCTAGACGTCTAGAACAACCCCCTTTCGTATTAAAACCCCTTCGCTGAAACATATTGTATATATATAAAAGATGAAGGTCTGGCGGTAGGTGGGATCTTAGTCTATATCAGCTTTTGTAGTTACCAAATCCAGAGTCCTTTGTCAATCAAGAGTCACATGGAGGCATGCATCTTTGGCATAGCCGTACCCTTAGGGATCGTTTCCGAACCCTCATCATGATCTACGTATAAACCATACTGGCAACATGTTTCAGATGACGACGGCAACCTGACCGACCTTGGAGCAGTGATGGCTGAGTTTCCCCTCGACCCTCAACTCGCCAAGATGCTGATAGCTTCCTGCAACCACAACTGCAGCAACGAGATCCTATCCATTACAGCTATGCTGTCAGGTGTGTTAACAGCCCATTAATCGGTATCCTATACCCACAGGCCTGTATCCTATGCCCATTGATCCATATCTCCTCCCGTGTGTTCAGTAACTTGTCCCCACCGCATGTAACCTCTACCCATTAATCGGTATCCTATTCCCACTGGCCGGTATCCTATGCCCATTGATCCATATCTCCTCCCTTCTGTTCGGTAACATGTCCCCACCGCATGTAACCTCTACCCATTAATCGGTATCCTATACCCACTGGCCGGTATCCTTTGCCCATCTTTCCACGTCTTTTCCCGTCACCTGTAACTTCTGCCCATATATAATTTTTGCAAGTAGTTAATCTCATATATAAGATTCTCGTTTCCCGTTGTTTTTCGACAAAACTCCTCCGAAACGGCTTGACAGACCCGATACCCACTGGCCGGTATGCCCATTGGTCCATGTCTTCTCCCGTCTGTTCGGTAACATCTCTCCACCGCGTGTAACCTCTACCCACTGGCTGGTATCCTTTCCCCACTAACCGGTATCCTATGCCCATTGACAGTACTAAAGTATCATTTATCTTCCCCTAACAGTGCCACAATGCTTCGTCCGTCCGAACGAGGCTCGCAAGGCGGCAGACGAAGCCAAGATGCGGTTCGCGCACATTGATGGTGACCATCTCACGCTTCTCAACGTGTACCATGCTTTCAAACAGAGTAAGTTTTGGCTTAGCACGACATGGACATAAAACTAGTAGTTCTACAAGCAAAAGTCCTGAATATCCTCATCAGATCTTCATCATGTGACCAAATTGAAGTGACCTTTCAAATAATTAGTATTTGTTGTTATAGCGGCAACATAAATACATAATCTGTGAAAATTTCAACTGTCTAGCTATCACGGTTCATGAGATACAGCCTGGTGACAGACTCACATTGGAGTATTTGTAATAGAGTCCTGTTTTATACCCTTTGGGTATGGAACTCTAAAAAATCATCAAGTTAGGATCTCACAAGGCTATCCAGTTCCCTTCTTAGGAATTGGTCCGCTAATCCCTGACCACAAATAAATTCTACGTCATCATAAAACCAAATTTAATCCAATCGGTCTAGTAGTTTCGGAACCTATTCAATGCAAACAAACAATCTAATCTTTCCTCTTTATTATATTAGTATAAGAGAACTCCATATCTGTAATGGAAGTATTAATATTTAGTTTAAGTTCCGAACCTAGTGGTAAAACAGAAGCATGCAATGAGGATGTGGCGACACTTCACATCGCCACCAACTAAGCCGATCGGAGATCCTAGATCGCGCAAGCGAAGTTTTTCTGAAGATAAGCTCATATACAAGTTCCAACGAAACATCGTTTGGCCGCGGCCTACCGGGTATAACACCTGCCCGGTGGAAGATCTTCCCTTTGGAGGTACACACCACCTCGTACCCCCAAAAGGATAAGCAAAAATTTGTATTAGTTCATTAAACCACGACACGTGTGTAGCTTCTACACGACGCATCATCAGGATGGGAGGAAAAACGTCAGATACGACGTCGCTCCTCGATATGTTGTCTCGCTGAACGCTGGAACAAGAGAACCAATTGATAATGGTTTTTTTAACCTAATATATTATTTTTTTCAGATATGGAAGACCCGCACTGGTGCTTCGACAACTTTATAAACTATCGCTCGCTGAAGTCCGGGGACAATGTACGGCAACAGCTCTCAAGAATCATGGACAGGTATGTGTTAATCTATACATATATAATGCTTTGTCCTGACTGACTGACAGATCAACGCACAGCCTAAACCGCTGATCGTAGAGCCCTGAAACTTGGAGGGTGTGTTCTACGTATCGGACACCGTGATTCCTTGGTCTAATCTACTTCAAATGTACATAAACATTCTTTTTATCACAGTTGCTCATAAAGTGGATCTTATTCAACCGCTTTTAGGCTCATAATCCAACGTATTACGCACGCGTGCGTTATTACCTCGACGCCACTAGTGTGTTATAAGTTATCCTGATAAGTTAAATTGGTATCTTACTGCTAATTACATGTTAGGTAGATAAAACATTCTTAATTTATCTTGGGTTATACTGTTTTGATGTATTAAAAAAAAGGTACCAACAAAGAGTTTTTAAGCTAGACAAATGATTGTCTCTAAAGTCGGTTTACGAACAAAAATTTTACGTGATAACGTCTTAGAAAACGATTAAAAATTGAGTCTTTTTATGTTTTTTCTTTACTTAATTATAAATTTTTCCGTACCATTGTATTCTGTTTTAACCCCCGACGCAAAAACAAATGGAAAAAATATTGTTTGTCAAACGAGGCTGTATAGGTTAAAAGTCTCTTGCCTGGCATTTTGGAAGTAAAACTAACAAAAAAATATTGCTTGAATAAATAGTAAACATAGAGTTATCATAAATATTTTGTTATTTATTATTTTCTTTTCAAGTCTTTTCTTTTATTCGCAACTGTGATAAAAAACGTCGTACGATACACGTGTGGAATTGATCGTTGCATCTCGGCTTCTAAACACGCTCGCTGCCGCTCGCGCGTCATAAACCGCCTCTATGCAAAGATCAATTTACCACACTTATATCTTAATGTACTACATGTCCATACCAGGCAGAATTCCCCCAATAGCGACAAGTCACTCGCTGGACAAGAAGCAGCCAGCTCTAGAATTAAAATTTAAAAATATATTTTAATATGTTTCAGATTCAACTTAAAACGAACAAGCACAGAGTTCACTAGCAAAGACTACTACATTAATATAAGGAAAGCACTTGTCACTGGATTCTTTATGCAGGTATGATATTGATATGTTACATTCGAAACTCTAACCGGTCAAAACTACCATTGACTGAGAAAAATCAAGACTAGTTTTGACTGAAAATCTATAGTGGTCATAAGCGGTCAAAGTTAGATTTAAGCCTCTTAGTCAAAACTACTTTTAACCACTAGACCATCAGTTAAAATATTATTAAATTTAGTATAAATCATGCCAAATATTTTTTGGCCACCGAAACCAACCTGGGATATTTTCTGCTACAGAACCGACATGGATAGGTTAGGTTAGAACTGCGATCACAAACACCAAATGCCAGAACCAAATTCTACCTATAAGCTAGACAGTTGCCATTTTCATAGATCATCTATTTCTGTTGTCGCTATAATAACAAAAAATACTAAAAACAGTATATACGGGGATGGAACCCTTCATTGCTAACTCACACTTGGCCCGGTTTTTTAAATAATATTCTATGTAACTTTGATGTTTGCAATAATTGATTTATCTATCTATTCTCAGGCGGCCCACTTGGAACGCACCGGTCACTACCTAACAGTGAAAGACAACCAGATAGTCCAGCTCCATCCATCCACCTGCCTCGACCACAAGCCCGACTGGGTTATCTACAACGAGTTTGTATTGACTACCAAGAACTACATACGTACTGTCACTGATATCAAACGTAAGTATAGGACACAATAAATATCGCAAGCTAGCGAAGGGACCTAGCCGATAAAAAATATAACGCGTTACGAAAAACTGTAAGAGAAAAAGAGAATGAAGGAGACCAATAACTAATATATGATCCACAAAGGTGTAGACTGTAAAACTATAAAACTGAGCTCTTTCCTTTCATACTGGTGTATCTGCACTTGGCGAGTGATCATGTAATATTAGAAAACTAATTTTACAGTTTTTTAGGTCTAAATTAAGTCTATCTAAATATATATTGCATGACGACCCTGTTGGAACAATGGTCATCATGCCGGACTGCCAAACATAGGGTTTGCGGGTTCGATTCCCGCCTCAGACAAGTATTTATCCTTAGATATTTGTCTGTAGTCTGGTTGTTTCTATGTATTATACGTATATATTTACAAAAGAAAAGTATATAAGTAGTATATCCGTTGTCTAGCACCCATAACACAAGTCTAGGTTACTTAGCTTGGGGCTAGTAGCGATGTGTAGAATGTCTTGCAATATTTATTTATTATTATATAACACAAAATTGGGTCAGTCTTTTTTTTGCTTTTTTTTTCGACATAATTCATAGCGAGCGGCCAGCGATGTACTCCGGAATTATTTGAACTGTGTTTGTTTCCAGGAATTAATCTCTATTAGCATTATCGATTGGTACAAAAATATAGGCGATATCTTTTTTACAAAATTAACAGGTTTGATTCTTGGCTTTGCTACCTGATAAGTCTCCAAGCCACTATGGTCTAAACTTCATAATTGCACATCGTTCATAACTGTGTTGGAGGCTGGGTAAATCTCAGCTTTTATTAAAACACGAAGGCGATAGGCGGTGACTTTATTAATAAAATCTTAATTAAATGGGGTACATACGCCAACAATTTCGTCTCAAATTACCAAATTATCGGTAAAGATCTCACCTACAATTCCATCTCAGCAGTTTTGAGAAAAACAAAACACATTTGTTACAAGCGACGGGTATGTCAGGCGCGTTTGCCAGCATAAATAACCTTAAACCATATATTTGTTTTCCAGCTGAATGGCTCCTAAAGATAGCCCCACAGTACTATGAGCTGGGCAACTTCCCCCAATGCGAGGCTCGGAGACAGCTGGAACTTCTGCAGGCCCGGCTTGACTCCAAGGTCTATCAAGACGGATTCTAATATCATACATTATTATAATTAACATTATAGAATAATTATATTATTATACACCACACCCTATGAAGTGTTTTATTTGTAACTAGCAGCGCTCCGCGGTTTTGCTCGCCTAACTCCCGATCCTATGGGAATATCAGTAGCCTATGTTACTGTCAATGAATCAATGTATTCTCATAACAAAGTTTTATC
This sequence comes from Idaea straminata, assembly GCA_951213275.1. NCBI lineage: Eukaryota > Metazoa > Arthropoda > Insecta > Lepidoptera > Geometridae > Idaea > Idaea straminata. Next base: position 359,826 of record OX577875.1, on the reverse strand, counting down.
AAAATCGGTTCCGTAGTTTCAGTTGTTACTGTATATCTTGGTTTTATCTCAATGTATGTAGCTAATCCATACCTTTATTTCACAAATAACCCTCTAATGACCGTCCGATAAATATATCACCGGGCCAGTTATTTTCCCTATGTGGCCTGGCGCCGGGCTACATACATACATATACTCCTTTTAAAACTCTATATGTAGAAAAAACCGAATTTAGGTTTCTACTTTTATAATCCGGCCATGTTTTGGGTAAAAATTGGCGTCACATTTTAAAAATTCTCCAAACAAGGGTAAATGAGGGTATTTTTCCCAAGCTTTTATCTACATTTCAATGAGTATAAATAAGTGGTCAAGATTACAGGGCTTTTAAGCTATTGTATAGGCGACCGAATAAAGAAATTCCGTAACGAAAATAAAACCTAACAACCCCCACTCCGCCTACCATGTAGCTCGGCCGAGCGTTCGCTTAACGTGTGTATACGGTACGACTGTACGAAGCTCGCACGATGCAATAGCTTTATTTAAAATAAAAACTGTACAAAAACTTTAAACATTTTTTTATTGGCAAATACTTATAACTATATACAGTCAAGGCTTATAATTATATTTACATAAACTTACAAGCTAGATAAAGGCAGTGGCAAAATAAATTCTTTTGAAAATATTACAATAAACCACCCAAATACACAAAATTAAAGGAACTTAAAAATGATTAGGCATCATAACCAACAAGGACCATATTTTTTTTTTTGTAAAGCCGTTGGCACAAATGTGCATCTTTTTTTCGCGGCCATTAACCAAATTTAAATAAGTTGCAGGATACTGCAGGGGTGTTAAAATTTGTTATTTTAGTACATAATGTACTAAGGAACTCATAAAAGGAGACTTGGAGAGGCATATATAAAAGAAAAAGTGGTCCGAAGAGGTTGGATGAAAGATGCTTAGATTGGAAAAAAATGGGAAACATAACACTTTCAAACAATTTTGTTTGTATTAATATCCTGCAATTATTTAGTTTGGTTGAACTAAAAGACAGCCACTCCTAGAAGTACCAAAGTTATTTTTAGGTTAATCTGTTCCAACTCAGAACTCGAGCACCAGATAAGTCATTACAATGTTGAAGGACACTTTGCTTCAATTTAAACTAGTATTTCAAAGCGGGACTTTTGTGCCCTAAAGACAAACAGCTTGAAAAGTCACATTTTAAAACTTACACATTTTGCATAGTAAAATAATTACATGCCCTGTGTATGTTGAACCAACATGTAGCACAACTTGTGGGGTATTTAGAACACCCTATCTTGGTAAGTGGAGTCCTGTAAGGGCTTCGCCGGAGGGACATGGTGGTGATGCCTTAGGTGTCCAGGTCTCCGAGGTGGTGCGAGGTACTCGAACATGCTCTGTGTGTGTTGTGCCAACATGTTAGCCAACTCGCAGGGCATAGGGTCAGTCCAGAAGAAATCGTGGTTCAGGGCCGTGTCTGCATCATATCTGGAGAAAAAATAACGAGTTTTTAATGTTTTTTTCGACCTATGTGCCCTCTAAAAGATTCTAGTTGACGGAAAGCTGCAGGCAAGCTAAACTGGCACTCCCCGATACAAACAGCAGACTCACGAAACGACTAAACCGATCGCAAATACGCTTGGTAACAATCGCTTTGACCGGTCAGGGCGCTTTCAACAAGCACCTCCACAACCTGGACATAACGGACAGCCCACTGTGCAGAGCGTGCATGGAGGCTGAGGAAACGTCCGCGCATGTGCTGCTGGACTGCAAGGTGCTAACGGAGATCAGACTAAGTACGGTAGGTGACGGTAACTGCCTTCCAGGAATTTTTGAGAAGCCACATCTGGTGGCAAAATTTATGGAAGAGCTGGGCTAGTTCTCCCCCTGACAAATAGAACCTCACGCAAAGGGGACCCAACTAAAGAGGTCTGATTGCGGATAATAGCCCGTATACAAGTACAAGTACAAGATTCTAGTTTTTCTAAAAATCCAAAATTTATAATAATTTGGAGGGCATGCGTTGTGTTTAGATTGTTTTCCTTACCTCTTAGCAGGATCAAGTTGCAGCAATTTGTCGAGCAAATCACAGCCATAAGGATCTTTCACATAGGGCTTCAGTCTTTCCTATAACAAGTTGTTAAGATGATATTTAAAAATCTTTGAATATTTAAGTAACTCAACTCAAACTAGTACTATAGCTTTTCTATAAAAAATTTAATCATCTGTTCATTGTCCAGTAGCTTTTGAGAAAATGGCAAATGTAAAAAATACTGTTTATTTAGTTGCTAGCTAGTTTATTTTTTTAACATTGATCTAATATAAACTACAAACTTTATATCTCTTGGGGTCGAATTTCCAAAAAAGGAACCCCCATGCGAAGTTTCAAGACTCGTAACTCGCGTAGTTACAGAGTTTTCTAGATGTTTTTATATATTTGCTAAATGTCAGGGAATATATCTGCATACCTTGACTTTCCTTTTCTGTCCTTTAGGCAGTTCCATCTTGTTATAAAGGTCAAGGTTCTCAACTCCGGGCCACACGTCCGGAGTGCAAGATCCACACAGCTGTGAGATCAGGATCAACTGCTGCTGCTCTGTCGGACCCTGTGTTCAAATCATACCATTTAATAGTTAGATCTGGAAATTACACCTCAATGAATTTATGGAAGAGCTGGGTTCTATCTCTGACAAATAAAAAAAAATAGATAAAACAGCCCAGTGGTATTTCAGAGTTCCAGCTATCTAGACATGGAGTTTTATCTAAGGGACTACAGTGGGCCCTGTCCGAGCCGGGCCGAGTCCACCGCAGAGTCTGACGTTTATATTACACTAGGTTATCAGCTGCCAAGGGGATGGTGTGGATCCATGGAGTAGATGAGTTCGTCGAGCGTCGTCCGGGCACGGACTGGAGACGGATCATGCATAGTGTTATATAAATTGCTTTTATGAGTATCATCCATAAATCAGTTTAGTTGATTTCAGCCACATTCTCACAAGAGAAAGTCTCTAGAACCGAAGGTATCTTGGTTTCTGGTGATGTACCTGCATGATAGGTGATCTGGTCCACATCTCGGCCATGATGCAGCCAGCCCCCCACATGTCCACTGGAGGTCCATAGTTACGATCACCTTGAAATTACATGCAATTTAGTAATGAAAACTTTAAATTAATCTCAGTGCAGCTAGTCTACACTTATGTAATAAAGAGGAAGGATTTTTTTGTAATGATAAGGCTCCGAAACTACTGGACCGATGTTGATGAAACTTGGTATGAGGATACATTGATTAATTGGGAATAACATAGGCTACTTTTTATCCCGATATTTCCACAGAATAGAGAGTTACGCGGGTAAAACCGTGGAGCGCGGATAGTGTTATTAAATAAAGATAATTTTGATATCTACCCACCTAATAACAATTCCGGAGGTCTATACCATAGCGTGACAACTCTATTGGTGTATTTGTTAACTTGTCCAGACTTGGCGACGCTGAACGCGCGAGCAAGACCGAAGTCAGCAAGTTTTAGTATACCATTCTTGGTGATAAGAACATTGGCTGCTTTCATATCTCTGTGCAGTATCTTGTTACTGTGTATGTAGTATAAACCGTTTAATAACTGCTGCATTACCTTCTTTATCTCTCCTAAACTAAATTTTACGTTTACATTCGATAGTAAGCCAGCTAAATCGTGCTCGCAAAAGTCGAAGACTAAGTAGAAAGTTGATCGGTATTTGTTGTGTAACGTAGCTTTCGTTCTGCATATTTCTATCAAGTTTACGACGTTTTCGTGTTTTAGTAACTGTAGTATCTTGATTTCTCGCAGCGCTGTGATGGGGAAGCCTTCTTTTTCGTTGTCCATGAGAACTTTTTTCATGGCTACGAATTTTTTGCTGCTGTTCCTTGCTCGAGCTTTAAAGACTTCGCCGAAGGTTCCCTGGCCGATTTTAGCGACTTTCTCGTATTTGGAAGACTCGTCGCAGAATGGGAAGTCGAAATCTTCGATGTATTTCTCTTTTTCCCTCATGCTAAGGATGGTTGAGCTCGTGCTCATTACGGGTTGCGTGGGCTCGCGAGGAGCGCTCACGCTTTGCATTTTCGACGCTATTTTGGTGGTTTAATTAAACTTCACAACAAAAACCATTGGTTTGTGGTATTTTACGCACGGAAAGAGCACGAAAAGCTAGTTTAGTTTCACTTTTTCAGCATAACAACAAACTCAAACGATGACGTATCAATGACGTTTTGTCAGCCATCTTTATCCACAGATAAAAATATGAACGAATGATTTAGAGATGCCCTCGAAATAATTGACTAAAATAAATGAAAAATCGACTAATTCTTTATGGAAAACGTTCCGTTCCACAAAGAGTCTATAATTTATTATGTTTCATTGTTTTCTAATAAATAAGTTTCGTGAAACGGAACGTAAAATGTCATCATTTCGCAAAAAAATTGTGCATTTGTTTGTTTGTGTGCTAAATTTCTAAAAAATCTAATTAGGTAGTTAATTACTGCAGATACTTGTCGGGTAAGTTAATTCAATTTATAATGAGGTGTTTATTAGGTAAAACTACATTTAAATCATTACTAGGTGCGTGAAATCGAGTTTAGCAATTGCATTTTATCGATCGCATTTTCTATGTAGGGCACTTGAATTTGGTGCTAAAGAACGGTTTTACGGTGATAGTAGCTTTTATTTGTTGTTAATTACGGTTGCAAATACATATAATTATGTGTCAGAGCCCTACATAACGCGATAGTCTACGCCCCCTTTTTTGTTTAGGTAGGTATGTGGGTGGTCACCTACTTTCTACAATTATTTTGTAGTGCACATCCTTTGTGAAAGTTCTTTATGTTCCTACAAAGAAAGAAATGTACCTACTTACATAAAAGTGTGTACTTCAATTCAGATACCTACATTTATTGCATAAAGCTTTGTTAGTAGATTATTTTGCATTGTTCCTTCCCTGCTTATTGTTTTTGTGCTGAATTTTCCTTTTGATATACTAAGTTTAATTAAATTAAATATTACGCAGACGCCGCGTTACCCGTTTCAGCTTACTGCCGTAAACCCCCCTTTTGGGTAAAATCCTTGCCTCAAAAATGACACTTAATAAATATTAAAATGAACTACATAGCTAGTTAGCTTGAGTTGAATTTTCCAAAATTTCTTACCAGAAGGGTATGTTATAATAGCTAATTGTAATCCTTTAAGCCTGACCGGTTCATTGGTTTTACCTGTTTGTTGATTTAACAGTCAGAAATTTGAATTTTATATAAATAAATGTGAAATGAAAGTTTATGTGTTTGTCATGGACCTTTTCATAGGAAAATAACCAAACTAATTGTAGTGGTAGCTAGCTGGAGCCCTGAAACACATCCAATGCTAATTTTTAGCTTAATATTTCCTTGAGATCAAAACTCCGGGGTTTGGAACATATGTATGTACCAATTTAATCTATATTATGTCTGAAGGCAACTAAGCATGTCCCAGGTACTACTGAGCGTCCTGACCAGCATGATTTAAAGTTACTGCTGTATAGATCTAGATTAGTTAAAAAAGCCATTTATTAATTTACCATCCCAGATACCTTACATCATGGCCAGTGAGACGAGCTCAGTGTTGGAGATGGAAGATGCAGACATGGAGGCTCTCAGTGCTGAAGACGACCCTCCTCTCATGATGCAGCCAGGACACGACATTGCTGTTAAGGTATATAAAAAACAAATTTACATGAAGGCCAAGACATTTACTTCGATTTTATCAAGAACAGGTGGACCTAGCAAGCTGTAATAACCAGATACTGAGGTGTGTAAAAATCAAGGTCCTGAATCAACATGATAAAAAGATATGGTCAAATTTAGATTTTCGCAAAAACTTGTCAGGTAAGTACCAAAATTTACCTTAATTTTTTTCTATAAACCCACTCCCTATCTGTAGGTATACCTATGAGTTTTGATGCTATATATCTTCTATACAAATAAAATGCTTTGTCTCGAATGACTGACTGACGGATCAACGCACAGCCTAAACCGCTGATCGTAGAGACCTGAAGCTTGGATGGTGTGTTCTTTGTATGACGTAGGCATCTGATAAGATAAGAAAGGATTTTCCGAAATTCTACCCTTTAGGGGGTGAAAAAGGGGGGCAAAGTTTGTATGGGCAATGTGATTTTTAAGTCTAATCTACTTCAAGTTTTCGACTTCTACAGAAGCTAGTATTGTTACATAACCACAGGTGGATGCTCCGATGAAGCAGCTATCGACCTTGGAGACGTTCGTGACGTACCGCGTGAGATGCGTGTGTGCACGTTGGCCGCCGCAAGCGCCGGTCCGGAGGAGGTACAACCATTTCAAGGTGAATATCATACACGTATACTTTTACATCGAAATCCAATTAGTAGGACCTGAGTAATCAACGAAAAACCGCTCGAGAAAAGTCAAAACACCTGGCCGCCCGTGACGACAACGCTTCCTACCAAACACGAACGTCACTAAATACATAATAGTGTGGCAAGGACGCGGGTGAAACCGCGGGGCGCAGCTAGACTCTATATATAATTCTCGTGTCACATGTCTTAGTTCTAAACAGCTGAACCGACTTATATGACATTTTTTTGTTAGTATATTCGTTAGGTCTGAGAATCGAACAACATCTATTTTTATTCTGCCATTTTGTTTTACCAATTACAAAAAAAAGTGTTTGATTCTCAGCCCTAATCAATATACACAAGAAAATTCATACAAATCGGTTCAGCCGTTTAGTCGGAGATTGGTAACTAACTGCGCGACAAGGGATATTAATATTTATAAAAAAAAAAATTTTTTTGACACCTTCGTTGGCACAATGGTCACCATGCCGGACTGTCAAACACAGGGTTGTGGGTTCGATTCCCGCCTCAGGCAAGTATTTATGCTTAGATATTTGTCTGTGGTCTGGTTGTTTCTATGTATTATAAGTATATATTTACAAAAGAAAAGTATATAAGTAGTATATGAGTTGTCTAGCACCCATAACATAAATGTAGTTACTTAGCTTGGGGCTAGATGGCGATGTGTGGAATGTCCTGTAATATATATTTATATTTATTTTATTGAAGTAGGTAGTTAATTTATGTATTCAAATAGATTTTTTTTATAAGTTTCGTTGTTATGTTCAGTTTGTTTTTATAAAAATCTAAATTTATGAAAAATAATAAAACTTGTATAAACGTCTTTGGTCCCGGCAGCTTCTCCACAAGCGTCTGTCGTCGTCCCACGCGTGGATCCCGGTGCCGCCGCCGCCGCCGCTCCACACGGCTCGGCAACAGCTGGACAGGTACTCGCCCGGCTTCGTCGCCATCAGGACCAGGGCTCTCAACGCATTCCTCGGTTAGATCCTACTAATATCCTACTAATATTATAAATGTGAAAGTTTGTTTGTTACTCTTTCACGCAAAACTACTGGACTGATTGCGATGAAACTCGGTATGTAAATAGCTGGAGACCTGGATTAACACATAGGCTACTTTGTATCGTAACTACACTTTTTGATGGCATATTTCAGCCAAAAACCATGAGAGTCAAAACTACAAAAATACTATTTCCTTTGATTTACCATACTATGTTCGTTTCCAGGAATTGATCACTATCAGCAACACTATCGATTGGTATAACAGGTTCGATTCCTGGCTAGGGTAATTACATTTTTAGTTTTTGTCAGAATGCCCCTTCTGCTACAGCCTTGAAGGCCTGTGTAAAAATTAATTATGTTTACAGATCGTATAGTGAAGCATCCGATATTCACACACAGTGAAGATCTGAAGATATTCCTCACCACATCTGATGAGGAATTCGAGAAGGTAACCCCTATTTATCTGCTTCCCCGCGAAATCTATACATATAAAATCCTTTGTCCTGACTGACTGACTGACTGACGGATCAACGCACAGCCTAAACCGCTGATCGTAGAGACCTGAGACTCGAGGGTGTGTTCTTTGTGTGACGTAGGCATCGGATAAGAAAGGATTTTCCGAAATTCTACCCCTAAGGGGGTGAAAAAGGGGGGCAAAGTTTGTATGGGACAACGAGATTCCTTGGTCCATTTTAGACGTCTGCGCGAACGAAGTCGCGGGCATAAGCTAGTGCGAATATATTGAACCAGTTAAATTTTAAAATATCACTTCAGAACATAATTTCTAAACTATTAAAACCTTTTTAGGGTTTCGTACCTAAAGGTTCGATCAGAAGTTGCGGGTTCGATTCCCGACTTTAAAACAAATATGTGCATTTATTAAGTATATATTTATAAAAGAAAAGTATATAAGTAGTATATGAGTTGTCTAGCACCCATAACACAAGTGTAGTTACTTAGCTTGGGACTAGATGGCGATGTGTGGAATGTCCTGCAATAATTATTTACATGACAATTATCATAAATTTCAGATATTCAAGAGTGAGAACAGTGCAATGAACCTCTGGGGTCTCAGTTCAGCTCTATATGGTACCGGAGAGACCAAACCTCAAGCTAACGGAGCCAGGTATGTTAATCTTTTTACTTAAACCCTGAGAGGGTAATGTTTTTAAAACATCGGCGCAAGGTGGCAAGCTTCATCATAACAGCCACAGGACGTCCACTGCTGAACACAGGCCTCCCCCAAAGACTTCAAGAGCGATTGGTCGCATGCTCTCTGCGTCCAACGACTTCCCGCGATTCGAACCCACGGCCTTCAGCATGAAAGTCGTCTAAAGCCTAGCTTAGCTTGTGGTTAGATGGCACTGCATGCAGTATTAATTGTTTTTTCGTATATTATACAGGGTGAAGGACCCGGAATGGTCGTCCCACTTGGAATACCTCCAGTCTCTAGAACAGAAACTGAACACCCTGTGTACTCTTACCACGAAGCTGTACAAGGGAGCCGCCTCTGTTGCTTCAGAACGTGCCAAGTATGTACACCATAGAATATATACCCCCTTATTCCAAAACGAGGTTTGAGGATAATCCGAGATGTGAATTTAAACCTTAGATTTACTCGTGAACTATAGTCCAACACTATCCCTATATATTATATAGGGAACTATAGTCTAAACACTATCCCTAATATATTTGGTTTAGACTATAATTCACGAGTAAATCTGTGCCTAAATCTAAGGTTTAAATCCAGATCTCAGACTGACCTTAAACCTCGTTTTGGAATGAGGGGGATATATTACTAAGGGGATACCTTTTTAGGAAGTACACAAAGGGTAAAAACGGGGACCCTATTACTAAGACTACTGTCTGTCTGTCTGTCACCAGGCTGTATCTCATGAACCGTGATAGCTAGACAGTTGAAATTTTCACAGACGATGTACTTCTGTTGCCGCTATAACAACAGATACTAAACACAGAAAAAAGTAATAGTACATTGTTACCCTAGGTGTGAAAGTCACTCATTGAGTCCCGAGACGGAGTTTGGCGCCCGAGCGTAGCGAGGGCGCTAATAGTTCGAGGGACTTAATGAGTCTTTCACCCGTGGTAAACACTGTGCTTTTCATTACGAATAATACATAAAATTCTTCCTAATAACGAGAGTGAATGAGAGACTCGATACTACCTGATCCTCTTACAAGGTAGAGACCAAAGAGGTTATATAATGTATAACCTCTTTGGTCTCAACCTTGTAGTGTTTTGCAAAGCAAGGAGGTTAGGTTTTTGAAGTTCCTAATGCGTAATGATACTGATACTGGCTACAAGCACATTGCACACGTCGTGCGAAGCCATAATTTGACATGACAGCTGTCAGTGAAAGCGATTCTCCCTAGGGCTGAAAGTTTTTCTTTCTACACGCTCTTCAGGCACCTTTACACCTACTTTCGGAGTATGAGTAATGAAAATATTTTTTTGAGTATGTTTCAGAATTAAGTTTATAGTTATGTTTACTTTTTTTGAGGCAATCGTTTTTTTGTTAATTACACTCCCAAAAAGGCAGGCAAAAGTCTTTTAACTTATACAGCTTCGTTTGCCATACAATATTTTTTAGGGTTCTTTGCTCGATAGGTTTCGATCGTAATGGTATGGAACCCTTCGTATACGAGTCCGATTCGCACTTGTTTCCTTAATTCCCTTCAAAACTCCAGTAGTTCCAATCTTAACAAGCTGCTTATATCCCTTCCAGCCTCCAACGCGTGTGCTCATCATGGTCTACAAGTGCTGGCGGTGCCCTGGGCCGGGCGGCGGGCGCGGTGGGCGCCGGGGCGGGCGGCGCAGCCCTGGGCGTGCCCCCGCCCATCGAGCAGCGCGCCCGACTGCCTCTATTGGCCGCGTACACTGCTGCAGTCGCCAAGACTGTGCTCACGAGGCAACAGGCGCATGGTAAGTGTCAGGTATCAAAGTCAAATTTTTTATTCCTTTGGATGCTTAAAACATTTGTACATAGACCACACAGAAACGTCTTAAAAATTAAGTTAGGATGTATCTACCATCTCCTGTTCGCCAGTCAATATCAGATACGTAGACCGGTGCAGCCACAGAAGGAGGTCGGGTCGGGTGTTCCACTGCCGTCTTCCTACCTCCACTCGCGTCCCTCGAAGGTCCCCGTGTATTTGCCTGCTGTCTGTCCCTATGTATGCTTAGATCTTTAAAACTACGCAACGGATTTTGATGCGGGTTTTTTAAATAGATAGAGTGATTCAAGAGGAAGGTTTATATGTATAATACATGCAAAATATAGCCGTGCGAAACCGGGGCGGGTCGCTAGTATAATATATTCCAAATTAGGTATTAACTGCTTACCAAGAAATAACCATGCTGAGTACACATATTTTAGGATATGGTCTAGCTTAAAATTATTTGTTATATTTCTTTTAAGTACTTGATATATAAATGTATTCTGTTTTGTGTTCCATTAAATAAAACTAATAATATATTGTATTATGTCGACAGCTACATACATAGCAGATCCGAATCCTACGGGAGAACTACATAACAAGTAAGTACTCTAACGTTATTGATGAAGGAAAACATTGTTCATTTTCAACGGGAACTACCATATTGGTTTTCGACCCAAAACCTATAGGGTATTTCCGGTTGACCTACAATTGCCAAAATTGGTTGAAAACAAGGTTTCGTAAGACCTAGAACCGGCTCGAGCCCGGAAGGATTTAAATAAAATAAAATAAATAAATATTGCAGGAAATTCTACACATCGCCATCTAGTCCCAAGCTAAGTAACTATTGTGTTATGGGTGCTAGACAACTCATATACTACTTATATACTTTTCTGTTGTAAATATATACTTATAATACATAGAAACAACCAGACCACAGACAAATATCTAAGCATAAATACATGTCTGAGGCGACAATCGAACCCGCAACCCTGTGTTTGGCAGTCCGGCATGGTGACCATTGTGCCAACGGGGCCGTCAATTTAAGTTACCAAGGTGTATATAACAATTATATTTGAATCATATATAATTATAGATTGGAACAAGCATCTGAAGCCCTACGGTCGGAGCTAGCAGACTGGCTTCCTACAACGCGGGCTGAAATCAAAGCTTTATTACTGCTCACCGCTGAAAGACAGGTACAACTTTCTTTACAGTATAACAATAAGTATTTTAAAAGGCGCGTTATAAAAAAATAGAGTGAAATTTTAAGATGCGCGCGCTTCACTGTAACAGGTTGAAGCTGCTTGCAAAATAAATATCAGACGGAGACGGACGGACGGACGTATAACTTCTCACGCGCGTACATAAAACACGAAACATTTTTAATAAAGCTAGCAGCGCTCCGCGGTTTCACCCGCGTAACTCCCGATCCAGTTGGTATATCGGGATTAAAAGTAGCCTATGTTATTCCCAATGAATCAATGTATCCTCATACCAAATTTCATCTAAATCGGTCCAGTAGTTTCGGAGCCTATTCGTGACAAACAAAAAATCTTTCCTCTTTATTATACTGTGTTTAAGTAGCGTGGGTACGGAAATCTTTTCAGCATTTTTTGCTATAAATAAATATTACAGGACATTCCACACATCGCCATCTAGCCCCAAGCTAAGTAACTACACTTGCGTTATGGGTGCTAGACGACTCATATACTACTTATATACTTTACTTTTGTAAATATATACTTATCATACATAGAAACAACCAGACCGCAGACAAATATCTAAGCATAAATACTTGTCTGAGGCGGAAATCGAACCCGCAATCTTGTACTTCGCTGGCCGGCTTGGTGACCATTGTGCCAACTGGGTCGTCATATTTAAGAATAGCCCTGAAGGCCAATTTTAAAATTTTACAATGTAATTATGTTTTATTACCCAGGTATCCCACTACGCTCGGACCCTATCGTCGTGGGAGAGTGCCCGCGCGAGGCTCGAACCCGCGCCCGTGTTCGAGACGGTCTCCCGCGCAGCCGCCATCAATCTCTCACCATCCAAGTACAGTAACTTGGCCGATGAAGTCAAGTTATTGCAAGGAGATCATAGCGAGCGAGAAAACAGTGCAAGTGGGGGAGATAACAGTGTTAGCGCTAGTAAAAACACTGAAAACAGTGCTGATATGGGTGAAAACAGTGCTAGTGTGGAAGTAAATAGTGTAACCGTGAGTAAAAACAGCGAATACAGTGCTAATGCACTTGAAAACAGTGCTAGTGTAGTAGAAAACAGTTTTACCGCGAGTAAAGACAGCGAAAACAGTGCTAATTCACTTATAAACAGTGCTAGTGGGGGCGCAAATAGTGTCAGCACGAGTAAACACAGCGAAAACAGTACTACTTCACTAGAAAACAGTGCTAGCGTGGCAGAAAGTGTTAGCACAAGTAAACATAGCAACAACAGTGCTAATGGGGAAGAAAAAAGCACTAGTGGTAGCGATAACAGTACTAAAGCAAATAAAAACGGCGAAAACAGTCCTAATACTCATGAAAACAGTACAAGTGAAAGCAAGAACAATGACATAGGCGACTTTGTATCAGTACCACATGCTATACCATCGGAGAACTCTTCCCTGGAGTACCTCACACGACGGAGTGATAGGTCCTCCTTTAGCGAGCTGCTGGATGATAGGGAGCCGGCCTTCAGCGATATATCCGCATCGCAGGAACCTAGTTTAGAACTACCCTCAGATCCGTTGAGGGAGTTCTCTGATGTTGATCTGTCTTGATTAGGCCTTCTTTCATCATCCTTATATAGTACAGCCATATACTGGACAATAACTCGCAGGAACCGAGTTTAGAACGACCCTCTGATCCGTTGAGGGAGTTCTCCTCTGTTGATCTATCTTGATTATGTATTGATTAGGCTTTCTTCCATCCCTATATAGGCCAGCCATATACTGGACAATAACTCGCAGGTACCTAGTTTAGAACGACCCTCTGATCCGTTGAGGGAGTTCTCCTATGTTGATCTATCTTGATTATGTATTGATTAGGCTTTCTTCCATCCCTATATAGGCCAGCCATATACTGGACAATAACTCGCAGGTACCTAGTTTAGAACGACCCTCTGATCCGTTGAGGGAGTTCTCCTATGTTGATCTGTCTTGATTATGTATTGTTTAGGCTTTCTTCCATCCCTATATAGGCCAGCCATATACTGGACAATATCTCGCAGGAACCTAGTTTAGAACTACCCTCAGATCCGTTGAGGGAGTTCTCCGATGTTGATCTGTCTTGATGATGTATTAATTAGGCTTTCTTTTATAATCCCTATATAGTAAAGCCATTCTTCAGTAACTCAATGTAAAATCATAATAATAACATATTAATATATTGCTAGAAACATATATTTTAGAATTAACCTCAAAATCAGTTTTTGTAGTTTTATTTATTAACTTTTTCAGCACTCTTAAATTTTTTTATTTGCATATTTTTTTTTATTGTTAAAATTTTCAATTAAATCTTTGTAAACCTACTTTTTTTGTCTTGAACATATATAAGTTACTCTATGTCTTGAACTGTTTTGCAAAAGTCGTAACTTTTTTTGTAAATTAATCTAAACTTTTTGTTACAAAATTGTAACCTAAATTATAATAATTGTAGTTTGTTTTTTTGTATATAAAGATCTTATTTATCTCGAATAAACTGTATTTAGATTTTAACCTGATTTTATTTATACATACCTACTTTCCACGGTGCGGGTTCGACGCCGGCCATTGAACTAAACAAAATATTAAACAAGGTACATAAATAAAAGTTTTAATTCAATAATTGATTTATTAGAATTATTCAGAACTAGCTGCGCCCCGCGGTTTCACCTGCGTAATCATTTTCTGCGCAACTTTCTTAATATTTTCTTTCATAAAAACCTTCTCTTGACAATACCAAAGACAGCAAAAAAAGAATTGGCCAAATTGGTCCAGGCGTTGTTGAGTTATGCGCTTACCAACACATTTTGCGATTCATTTTTATATTATAGATATACAGCGTGTAACGACAACACTGTTATCCCCTTAAGTATTTTTAGGCACCCACAGGACATTTAAAAAATATTTTTGCCTAAAAATAAAAGAATAATTTTAATTTCGGAAAAATTACCGTGATTTACTGAAAATAGGATTTTTTTATGATGTTGTATCACTATTGGCTGCAGGGGGCGCTTAGGTAAGTAATGGTGTTGTTACATTGTAAACATATCCCAAAATCTGGGTAAATTAAAGTAATTTTCCCAAACTTTAAATATAAAACTTGAGAGGTGTCAAGGGACACCGACTTAATCAGTAGGCTTAATTTTAGTAAACTGGCTTGCTTTCTATGAGAGAGAGAGAGAAACATGCGCACGGCTTACAACTACATATATCAAAAAGTGTCGTTACAACTTTTGGTCTTCATTTTTTCCGTCCAGCCCCTTTTCGCAACGCGCGATAAGGAACTTCGTTCCAATAAAAACGTTTTACTTATTTTCTATTCTAATTAAGGTCTAGAAATACCTAGAACTAAGAAGCTATTTTGAAGAAACTCACCACACAAAATAATGTCAAATAATTTCTCTTGCGTATTTTATCTGCTTACCTACAAGTACCTCAAGGGAAATACGGGGGTTTTGTTACACACTGTATTTTAATAAGGACGTATACAGTAACATTTTTGACAAAATATTTCTACTTCTAAAAAGAGAAAACATTTTAACATTTTGCTTTGTAAAAAAATACCAGGCAATAAAAGTGGAGACCCACCGTAGAGCTTCAAAACTGCTATTTTAAAAATGTTTTCAACGCAAGCAAGATTCTAAGGTCCTGCTTGAGTTCAATTTTAAAGTATTTCAAATCATTGCTTTGCTGTGCTTTGCTTGACTCATCTCAATTTACATCTCACTTGTCCCGAGAAATTATGAAGTGTAAATTTCTAATTGTTAAGTCGGTGTCCCGCGACACAGACCCTGCCTCGTGCGGGAACCCAAGAGCATTGTAATATTTGTAAGCATTTCTTAAATAAAAATATTATTATTTATTAATACGCGCCACAAAAACCCGTCGCTTGCAAGTAACATTATTGATTGTAACGAATGTGTTTTCTTTTTCTCAAAAGTGCTGAGATGGAATTGTAGGTGAGATCGTTACATTGAAGAAAATTCACGAAACATCGATGCGGAAGGAGTATTATAATGCCCATCTCAAATCTAGAAAGGTTCCTTTATAATCAACTACTAATTAATAAATTGTTCGTAGGTACGGTCGGCTGCATAATTGCAGACCCACCGTAGAGCTCCAAAACGGCTGTTATAAGTTTGTTTATGATAAAAAATTGTAATGTTTTCAACACGAGCAAGATTCTAGGCACCTGCTTTAGTTGAAGTTTCAAGTCAAACTTGTTTTATCAAAAACAATTTTAAGAATGAAAACATTTCAACAATAGTAATTTTCGAACTCTACCGGGTGCTGCAATTATGCAGACGACTTTACCTGAGAATGCTAAAAGAATAACTTTTGTTCTCTTCAAAGTCTTGGAGGCGCCATCATCCCAATATGCCCAGGGCCTAAAGGTTAAAGGCGGCCCTGCCTGGCAACACTATTCCTCTAGTAATAATATTGATCTACATATAAATAATTCTAAGCTATTGTATTAGGGAATAGATATTTAGTGATGGTATAGGCATCTGGCCAGTGCACGGCGACGCAGGCGGGCCGGTGGGCGTTCACTAGAGACGAGAGGGGATATCCGGACCGGGCAAACACTATCGCCTGAAAAAAATTTAAAAAAAATTATTCAAAAGCGAACATTGCCAAATAACACAAGGTGTGGGAGCCCCTCTGTTAAGTTCATAGAACTTGTGTTAGAGGAGTCCCCTCTTTGCCGTAGCCCACAGTATGCACAGCAATGCATTTACAATATTATTATCTTAATATTAATTAATTTAATTGTTAATTAATTTAGTAACCTTAATTAAAACCTGAAATAAAAAGAATAAATACACGAGCGTGATCACATGAAAAAAACCCCATGAGTTCCTTGTGCCTTCTTCTCATTGGTGGGCGCGTTCCGAAGGCACACATCCTAACTTAGTTTTTAAGACGTCGCTAAGTGATCTTGTACCTAGGTATTACGTATCCAAAGGAAATAAAGAATTTTGACTTTTGTTTAAAACAGAAAAAAAAGTGTGTGTGTCAGCTCCGACGCACGACTGGAGTTTACTCCTTAAGTACGAGTATCTAACCATACGCAATACATGACGCCGTCATGGTACCGGAATATGACGGTGTAAACAGACACTTTTTTGTAAATGCAGGCGTTCCATCAATTTATAAGACATTACACGTCAAAAAATTAGAAAGTTGCGCACTAAAGGTGCGCACCAAAAACGTGACCGATTTTCGTTACTTGTTAGTAGGTTTTACCCCTCGGATTTTTCTCATACCGGGCGCCTTATATATGAAAATCGATTCTTAAGGAGTAAACTCCAAAAAAGTGAATAAAATTAAGGTGAAAGGGTACCGGCGCTTTCTCCATACAAACGTAGTCGGCTGTTTCCTCCCTGGATAATGACACTAGAGCAATGTTGCATAAAACCTATAACTGTCATAACTATGCCCTTATGTTTTGGTTTTTTCATTTTCTAATTATCATAGAAATTAAGATTTAAACAATTAAAATAAGCGAAACATAGGGGCAGGGTCATGGCAGTTATAAATTTTATGCAACAAAAATATTTGCTTATAGTCATTATCAAGGCAGAAAAAAGTCGACTACGTTTGTGAGGAGAGAGCCCCCGGTACCCTTTCCTCTTAAGTGAGACTCCCATACAACAGTACGGAACTCTTTGTCCGCGACACTGACTCACACTTGGCCGGTTTTTGCGACGAAGTTTCTTATCGCCTAGCCGAGAAAATATGTTACGGAAATTCATTTGTTGATTTTTTCGTTATTTTTTCACTAATATCAAGGTTTTTAAAAACCTTTTTGTGGACCTTATTACCCGCAGCTACCTTAATAATTGTAATTTAAAAAAATATTTTATATTTCTTTATTGTTACCTACAAAATGGATAATGGATATCACAAATATATATTTTATTTGTTTTAAATTTTACAGTGGTCTTCCATATTTTGTTGCAGACGTTTATCCTATCTTCCTTCCAAGTAGGTATAGATGATGTAAGTACCCCCGGAAACGTATTAAACGACAACCCACTAAAAAACCAGAGTGACATTTGACAGCTGTCAATTTTCGATCGTCTTGTTTTTTTGCGATCGTCTTTTGTTGCCGTTTCGATCGTCTTTTGTTTTTTAGGACCCAAAGACTTCTCTGTCCGTCTGTCTGTCACCAGGCTTTATCTCATGACCCATTATAGCTAGACAGTTGAAAAAAAGTAAATATTTTTTGACTATGTTATTAATAATTTTAGGTTATTTTCATGTTTACTATATTTTTTGGCAATATTTTTTTAATCTATGAATAATTTATACATACACATTACACACATTTTTACATACAATTTATATTCATATTTATTTACATAGTTGAGCAATTCTCAGTAACTTACCCACTGCTAAATTTTTTATAGTTGGACAATTTAGTTGAGCAGTAGGGAAGTTGCGGTCAATACAACGCAATAAATAACAAAATGGCGTCATTAAATGAAACCAACACGATAGGTTAGCTATAGACACATATATGTTAATTGAATTATATTCCTTATTCCGTGTACAATGACTTAGTCTTCATAATGGGCTAGTGTATTCACTATAACTAAGCTACCTGCGGATAATAAGGGCCACTTTAAAAAACCTTGACATTAGTGACAAAATCAAAGAAAATAAACAAATTGTTGTTCAGATATTAAGCAAATATCTAATGAATATCCTACTATCCTACTAATATTATAAATGAGAAAGTTTGTTTGTGTGTGTGGGTGTGTGTGTGTGTATGTTTGTTACTCCTTCACGCCAAACCTACTGGACCGATAGCGGTATCTAGATAGCTGGAGACCTGGATTAACATATAGGCTATTTTTTATCCCGATATTTCTACGGGATCGGGACTTACGCGAGTGAAACCGCGGGGCACAGCTATAAATAATATTTTTTTTTAAGGAGTTTTCTCTATTTTTACGAAATATTTTGTTCCTAATTGAGGTGACCCTTACGAGGGCGACATTGAAAGTTTTTGGAACTGGCCACTTGTAAACGAAACAGAAAAATAAGTAGTTAAATTTTGAAAATGGAACTATTGTGTATTTTATTAACTTGCCATTTGTTTACGATTTGGCGGTAAATTGAAAATTGTCTGTCACCTTTCAAACAAAAAAACGAAATCAAAATCGGTTCATCAGTTCGGGAACTACGATGCCACAGACACGTCGAACTTATAACACCCCGTCGTTTTTTGCGTCGGGGGTTAAAAATCAAAATGCCTCCGAAGAGACCTCTAAGGACGAGTGAGCAAAGATGTAAATGGACACTATTTTGAAAAGATATAATAAAACTAATAACTTGCTAGTTTGTTCTGTTTTTGATTTTTCATAAGTTCTTGAAAAATCAAAAATTGAACAAACTGTCACCTTCGTATTAGTGTTGTCATATTTTGAAAATTCTCCATACTCAACTATAGCCCTCGCTTTAAATTCGTCCTTTATTCACTTGTTGCATAATATACTATTTTCACCAATTATTTTTTAAAGGCAGGTCCTAAGAGGGTTTTATCTATACTAATATTATAAAGAGGAAAGATTTTTATATTTTTGTAACGAATACGCTCCGAAACAACTGGTCCGATTTAGATGAAACTTGGTATGAGGATACATTGATTCATTGACAGTAAAGGGTACTTTTTATCCCGATATTCCACGGGATCGGGAGTTACACGGGTGATAACCCAAAGCGCTGCTAGTAATTAATAAATGTATACTCACATTGCTAGACAGCTTCGAAACCGGACAATAATCATTCCTTCCATCACCGACGTATATGATCTTATCGTACTCGTTCCCCTGGCACCACTGCGCCAAGGCGAGCGACTTGCACAGGTTGGTGGGGCAACGGGGACACGAACTCTGCCGCATGTACGGCTCTATGAACAACCGGCCGTCGTGCCAGAACGCGTGGTTCGTTATCACGCGGGACACGAAACGCTGGAACAAAGCGATGAAGTTAAAAAATAAATATTAAATATTGTAGAACAGCGCCATCTAGCACCAAGTCTAACGTCACGGGTGGCATGTTACACAGTTTCATACAACATCATAATCCCTAGGGAGTTTCACACAACATTATGTGCATTGGGAGTTTCATACAACATTATTTCCCCCGGGAGTTTCATTTCACATGATATCCCTAGGAAGTTTCATACCACATTATATCCCTAGGGAGTTTCACACAACATTATATCCAGTCAGTGAGTTATATATATGTTGACGACCCAGTTGGCACAATGGTCACCATGCCGGACTGCCGAACACAGGGTTGCGGGTTCGATTCCCGCCTCAGACAAGTATTTATGCTTAGATATTTGTCTGTGGTCTGGTTGTTTCTATATATTATAAATATATATTTCCAAAAGAAAAGTATATAAGTAATATATCCGTTGTCTAGCACCCATAACACAAGTCTAGTACTTAGCTTGGGGCTAGATGGCGCTGTGTGGGATGTCCTGCAATATTTATTTATTTATATAATCATGGCAGTTATAGGTTTTATGGCACAAAAATATTTGTGCTAGTGTCATTATCCAGGGAGGAAACAGTCGACTACGTTTGTATGGAGAGAGCATCGGTACCCTATCACCTTAAACTTAAACCTTAGAATCTTGCTTGAGTTGAAAACATTCTATAGCAGTATTTGAGCTCTACGATGGGCCTGCAATTCTGACTCGGACCGTACCTACAACAGCGTGACGTGGTCCCTAGAGTACCTACAATAACACTTAATTCACGAATATTCACCGTTTCACACTTTATTGTTAAAAACCTCTAATATATTTCTGTGTTAAATAAAAACCTTCATTGTTTTGAAGTTCAGATAATAAAATGAATCATGTTATCAAGGACAACATCGTGATTTCGTGATGATACCCGCAGCTTAGTTGTCTCCCAGACGTATTGACGAGTTATTTCCTCTCGACACGGTCGACTAAGCTGAGAGGGTGGTATAGGAAAACATCGTGATGATACCCGCAGCTTAGTTGTCTCCCAGACGTATTGACGAGTTATTTCCTCTCGACACGGTCGACTAAGCTGAGAGGGTGGTATAGGAAAACATCGTGATGATACCCGCAGCTTAGTTGTCTCCCAGACGTATTGACGAGTTATTTCCTCTCGACACGGTCGACTAAGCTGAGAGGGTGGTATAGGAAAACATCGTGATGATACCCGCAGCTTAGTTGTCTCCCGGACGTATTGACGAGTTATTTCCTCTCGACACGGTCGACTAAGCTGAGAGGGTGGTATAGGAAAACATCGTGATGATACCCGCAGCTTAGTTGTCTCCCAGACGTATTGACGAGTTATTTCCTCTCGACACGGTCGACTAAGCTGAGAGGGTGGTATAGGAAAACATCGTGATGATACCCGCAGCTTAGTTGTCTTCCAGACGTATTGACGAGTTATTTCCTCTCGACACGGTCGACTAAGCTGAGAGGGTGGTATAGGAAAACATCGTGATGATACCCGCAGCTTAGTTGTCTCCCAGACGTATTGACGAGTTATTTCCTCTCGACACGGTCGACTAAGCTGAGAGGGTGGTATAGGAAAACATCGTGATGATACCCGCAGCTTAGTTGTCTCCCAGACGTATTGACGAGTTATTTCCTCTCGACACGGTCGACTAAGCTGAGAGGGTGGTATAGGAAAACATCGTGATGATACCCGCAGCTTAGTTGTCTCCCAGACGTATTGACGAGTTATTTCCTCTCGACACGGTCGACTAAGCTGAGAGGGTGGTATAGGAAAACATCGTGATGATACCCGCAGCTTAGTTGTCTCCCAGACGTATTGACGAGTTATTTCCTCTCGACACGGTCGACTAAGCTGAGAGGGTCGTATAGGAAAACATCGTGATGATACCCGCAGCTTAGTTGTCTCCCAGACGTATTGACGAGTTATTTCCTCTCGACACGGTCGACTAAGCTGAGAGGGTGGTATAGGAAAACATCGTGATGATACCCGCAGCTTAGTTGTCTCCCAGACGTATTGACGAGTTATTTCCTCTCGACACGGTCGACTAAGCTGAGAGGGTGGTATAGGAAAACATCGTGATGATACCCGCAGCTTAGTTGTCTCCCAGACGTATTGACAAGTTCTTTCCTCTGGAGACGGTCGACTAAGCTGAGAGGGGGGTATAGGAAAACATCGTGATGATACCCGCAGCTTAGTTGTCTCCCAGACGTATTGACGAGTTATTTCCTCTCGACACGGTCGACTAAGCTGAGAGGGTGGTATAGGAAAACATCGTGATGATACCCGCAGCTTAGTTGTCTCCCAGACGTATTGACGAGTTATTTCCTCTCGACACGGTCGACTAAGCTGAGAGGGTGGTATAGGAAAACATCGTGATGATACCCGCAGCTTAGTTGTCTCCCAGACGTATTGACAAGTTCTTTCCTCTGGAGACGGTCGACTAAGCTGAGAGGGGGGTATAGGAAAACATCGTGATGATACCCGCAGCTTAGTTGTCTCCCAGACGTATTGACGAGTTATTTCCTCTCGACACGGTCGACTAAGCTGAGAGGGTGGTATAGGAAAACATCGTGATGATACCCGCAGCTTAGTTGTCTCCCAGACGTATTGACAAGTTCTTTCCTCTGGAGACGGTCGACTAAGCTGAGAGGGGGGTATAGGAAAACATCGTGATGATACCCGCAGCTTAGTTGTCTCCCAGACGTATTGACGAGTTATTTCCTCTCGACACGGTCGACTAAGCTGAGAGGGTGGTATAGGAAAACATCGTGATGATACCCGCAGCTTAGTTGTCTCCCAGACGTATTGACGAGTTATTTCCTCTCGACACGGTCGACTAAGCTGAGAGGGTGGTATAGGAAAACATCGTGATGATACCCGCAGCTTAGTTGTCTCCCAGACGTATTGACGAGTTATTTCCTCTCGACACGGTCGACTAAGCTGAGAGGGTGGTATAGGAAAACATCGTGATGATACCCGCAGCTTAGTTGTCTCCCAGACGTATTGACGAGTTATTTCCTCTCGACACGGTCGACTAAGCTGAGAGGGTGGTATAGGAAAACATCGTGATGATACCCGCAGCTTAGTTGTCTCCCAGACGTATTGACGAGTTATTTCCTCTCGACACGGTCGACTAAGCTGAGAGGGTGGTATAGGAAAACATCGTGATGATACCCGCAGCTTAGTTGTCTCCCAGACGTATTGACAAGTTCTTTCCTCTCGACACGGTCGACTAAGCTGAGAGGGTGGTATAGGAAAACATCGTGATGATACCCGCAGCTTAGTTGTCTCCCAGACGTATTGACAAGTTCTTTCCTCTGGAGACGGTCGACTAAGCTGAGAGGGTGGTATAGGAAAACATCGTGATGATACCCGCAGCTTAGTTGTCTCCAGACGTATTGACGAGTTATTTCCTCTGGACACGGTCGACTAAGCTGAGAGGGTGGTATAGGAAAACATCGTGATGATACCCGCAGCTTAGTTGTCTCCCAGACGTATTGACGAGTTATTTCCTCTCGACACGGTCGACTAAGCTGAGAGGGTGGTATAGGAAAACATCGTGATGATACCCGCAGCTTAGTTGTCTCCCAGACGTATTGACGAGTTATTTCCTCTCGACACGGTCGACTAAGCTGAGAGGGTGGTATAGGAAAACATCGTGATGATACCCGCAGCTTAGTTGTCTCCCAGACGTATTGACGAGTTATTTCCTCTCGACACGGTCGACTAAGCTGAGAGGGTGGTATAGGAAAACATCGTGATGATACCCGCAGCTTAGTTGTCTCCCAGACGTATTGACGAGTTATTTCCTCTCGACACGGTCGACTAAGCTGAGAGGGTGGTATAGGAAAACATCGTGATGATACCCGCAGCTTAGTTGTCTCCCAGACGTATTGACGAGTTATTTCCTCTCGACACGGTCGACTAAGCTGAGAGGGTGGTATAGGAAAACATCGTGATGATACCCGCAGCTTAGTTGTCTCCCAGACGTATTGACAAGTTCTTTCCTCTGGAGACGGTCGACTAAGCTGAGAGGGGGGTATAGGAAAACATCGTGATGATACCCGCAGCTTAGTTGTCTCCCAGACGTATTGACGAGTTATTTCCTCTCGACACGGTCGACTAAGCTGAGAGGGTGGTATAGGAAAACATCGTGATGATACCCGCAGCTTAGTTGTCTCCCAGACGTATTGACAAGTTCTTTCCTCTGGAGACGGTCGACTAAGCTGAGAGGGGGGTATAGGAAAACATCGTGATGATACCCGCAGCTTAGTTGTCTCCCAGACGTATTGACGAGTTATTTCCTCTCGACACGGTCGACTAAGCTGAGAGGGTGGTATAGGAAAACATCGTGATGATACCCGCAGCTTAGTTGTCTCCCAGACGTATTGACAAGTTCTTTCCTCTGGAGACGGTCGACTAAGCTGAGAGGGGGGTATAGGAAAACATCGTGATGATACCCGCAGCTTAGTTGTCTCCCAGACGTATTGACGAGTTATTTCCTCTCGACACGGTCGACTAAGCTGAGAGGGTGGTATAGGAAAACATCGTGATGATACCCGCAGCTTAGTTGTCTCCCAGACGTATTGACGAGTTATTTCCTCTCGACACGGTCGACTAAGCTGAGAGGGTGGTATAGGAAAACATCGTGATGATACCCGCAGCTTAGTTGTCTCCCAGACGTATTGACGAGTTATTTCCTCTCGACACGGTCGACTAAGCTGAGAGGGTGGTATAGGAAAACATCGTGATGATACCCGCAGCTTAGTTGTCTCCCAGACGTATTGACGAGTTATTTCCTCTCGACACGGTCGACTAAGCTGAGAGGGTGGTATAGGAAAACATCGTGATGATACCCGCAGCTTAGTTGTCTCCCAGACGTATTGACGAGTTATTTCCTCTCGACACGGTCGACTAAGCTGAGAGGGTGGTATAGGAAAACATCGTGATGATACCCGCAGCTTAGTTGTCTCCCAGACGTATTGACAAGTTCTTTCCTCTCGACACGGTCGACTAAGCTGAGAGGGTGGTATAGGAAAACATCGTGATGATACCCGCAGCTTAGTTGTCTCCCAGACGTATTGACAAGTTCTTTCCTCTGGAGACGGTCGACTAAGCTGAGAGGGTGGTATAGGAAAACATCGTGATGATACCCGCAGCTTAGTTGTCTCCAGACGTATTGACGAGTTATTTCCTCTGGACACGGTCGACTAAGCTGAGAGGGTGGTATAGGAAAACATCGTGATGATACCCGCAGCTTAGTTGTCTCCCAGACGTATTGACAAGTTCTTTCCTCTGGAGACGGTCGACTAAGCTGAGAGGGGGGTATAGGAAAACATCGTGATGATACCCGCAGCTTAGTTGTCTCCCAGACGTATTGACAAGTTCTTTCCTCTGGAGACGGTCGACTAAGCTGAGAGGGGGGTATAGGAAAACATCGTGATGATACCCGCAGCTTAGTTGTCTCCCAGACGTATTGACAAGTTCTTTCCTCTGGAGACGGTCGACTAAGCTGAGAGGGGGGTATAGGAAAACATCGTGATGATACCCGCAGCTTAGTTGTCTCCCAGACGTATTGACAAGTTCTTTCCTCTGGAGACGGTCGACTAAGCTGAGAGGGGGGTATAGGAAAACATCGTGATGATACCCGCAGCTTAGTTGTCTCCCAGACGTATTGACAAGTTCTTTCCTCTGGAGACGGTCGACTAAGCTGAGAGGGGGGTATAGGAAAACATCGTGATGATACCCGCAGCTTAGTTGTCTCCCAGACGTATTGACAAGTTCTTTCCTCTGGAGACGGTCGACTAAGCTGAGAGGGGGGTATAGGAAAACATCGTGATGATACCCGCAGCTTAGTTGTCTCCCAGACGTATTGACAAGTTCTTTCCTCTGGAGACGGTCGACTAAGCTGAGAGGGGGGTATAGGAAAACATCGTGATGATACCCGCAGCTTAGTTGTCTCCCAGACGTATTGACAAGTTCTTTCCTCTGGAGACGGTCGACTAAGCTGAGAGGGGGGTATAGGAAAACATCGTGATGATACCCGCAGCTTAGTTGTCTCCCAGACGTATTGACAAGTTCTTTCCTCTGGAGACGGTCGACTAAGCTGAGAGGGGGTATAGGAAAACATCGTGATGATACCCGCAGCTTAGTTGTCTCCCAGACGTATTGACAAGTTCTTTCCTCTGGAGACGGTCGACTAAGCTGAGAGGGGGGTATAGGAAAACATCGTGATGATACCCGCAGCTTAGTTGTCTCCCAGACGTATTGACAAGTTCTTTCCTCTGGAGACGGTCGACTAAGCTGAGAGGGGGGTATAGGAAAACATCGTGATGATACCCGCAGCTTAGTTGTCTCCCAGACGTATTGACAAGTTCTTTCCTCTGGAGACGGTCGACTAAGCTGAGAGGGGGGTATAGGAAAACATCGTGATGATACCCGCAGCTTAGTTGTCTCCCAGACGTATTGACAAGTTCTTTCCTCTGGAGACGGTCGACTAAGCTGAGAGGGGGGTATAGGAAAACATCGTGATGATACCCGCAGCTTAGTTGTCTCCCAGACGTATTGACAAGTTCTTTCCTCTGGAGACGGTCGACTAAGCTGAGAGGGGGGTATAGGAAAACATCGTGATGATACCCGCAGCTTAGTTGTCTCCCAGACGTATTGACAAGTTCTTTCCTCTGGAGACGGTCGACTAAGCTGAGAGGGGGGTATAGGAAAACATCGTGATGATACCCGCAGCTTAGTTGTCTCCCAGACGTATTGACAAGTTCTTTCCTCTGGAGACGGTCGACTAAGCTGAGAGGGGGGTATAGGAAAACATCGTGATGATACCCGCAGCTTAGTTGTCTCCCAGACGTATTGACGAGTTATTTCCTCTCGACACGGTCGACTAAGCTGAGAGGGGGGTATAGGAAAACATCGTGATGATACCCGCAGCTTAGTTGTCTCCCAGACGTATTGACAAGTTCTTTCCTCTGGAGACGGTCGACTAAGCTGAGAGGGGGGTATAGGAAAACATCGTGATGATACCCGCAGCTTAGTTGTCTCCCAGACGTATTGACAAGTTCTTTCCTCTGGAGACGGTCGACTAAGCTGAGAGGGGGGTATAGGAAAACATCGTGATGATACCCGCAGCTTAGTTGTCTCCCAGACGTATTGACAAGTTCTTTCCTCTGGAGACGGTCGACTAAGCTGAGAGGGGGGTATAGGAAAACATCGTGATGATACCCGCAGCTTAGTTGTCTCCCAGACGTATTGACGAGTTATTTCCTCTCGACACGGTCGACTAAGCTGAGAGGGGGGTATAGGAAAACATCGTGATGATACCCGCAGCTTAGTTGTCTCCCAGACGTATTGACAAGTTCTTTCCTCTGGAGACGGTCGACTAAGCTGAGAGGGGGGTATAGGAAAACATCGTGATGATACCCGCAGCTTAGTTGTCTCCCAGACGTATTGACAAGTTCTTTCCTCTGGAGACGGTCGACTAAGCTGAGAGGGGGGTATAGGAAAACATCGTGATGATACCCGCAGCTTAGTTGTCTCCCAGACGTATTGACAAGTTCTTTCCTCTGGAGACGGTCGACTAAGCTGAGAGGGGGGTATAGGAAAACATCGTGATGATACCCGCAGCTTAGTTGTCTCCCAGACGTATTGACAAGTTCTTTCCTCTGGAGACGGTCGACTAAGCTGAGAGGGGGGTATAGGAAAACATCGTGATGATACCCGCAGCTTAGTTGTCTCCCAGACGTATTGACAAGTTCTTTCCTCTGGAGACGGTCGACTAAGCTGAGAGGGGGGTATAGGAAAACATCGTGATGATACCCGCAGCTTAGTTGTCTCCCAGACGTATTGACGAGTTATTTCCTCTCGACACGGTCGACTAAGCTGAGAGGGGGGTATAGGAAAACATCGTGATGATACCCGCAGCTTAGTTGTCTCCCAGACGTATTGACGAGTTATTTCCTCTCGACACGGTCGACTAAGCTGAGAGGGTGGTATAGGAAAACATCGTGATGATACCCGCAGCTTAGTTGTCTCCCAGACGTATTGACGAGTTATTTCCTCTCGACACGGTCGACTAAGCTGAGAGGGGGGTATAGGAAAACATCGTGATGATACCCGCAGCTTAGTTGTCTCCCAGACGTATTGACGAGTTATTTCCTCTCGACACGGTCGACTAAGCTGAGAGGGGGGTATAGGAAAACATCGTGATGATACCCGCAGCTTAGTTGTCTCCCAGACGTATTGACGAGTTATTTCCTCTCGACACGGTCGACTAAGCTGAGAGGGGGGTATAGGAAAACATCGTGATGATACCCGCAGCTTAGTTGTCTCCCAGACGTATTGACGAGTTATTTCCTCTCGACACGGTCGACTAAGCTGAGAGGGGGGTATAGGAAAACATCGTGATGATACCCGCAGCTTAGTTGTCTCCCAGACGTATTGACGAGTTATTTCCTCTCGACACGGTCGACTAAGCTGAGAGGGGGGTATAGGAAAACATCGTGATGATACCCGCAGCTTAGTTGTCTCCCAGACGTATTGACCAGTTCTTTCCTCTGAGACGGTCGACTAAGCTGAGAGGGTGGTATAGGAAAACATCGTGATGATACCCGCAGCTTAGTTGTCTCCCAAACGTATTGACGAGTTATTTCCTCTCGACACGGTCGACTAAGCTGAGAGGGGGGTATAGGAAAACATCGTGATGATACCCGCAGCTTAGTTGTCTCCCAGACGTATTGACGAGTTATTTCCTCTCGACACGGTCGACTAAGCTGAGAGGGGGGTATAGGAAAACATCGTGATGATACCCGCAGCTTAGTGGTCTCCCAGACGTATTGACGAGTTATTTCCTCTCGACACGGTCGACTAAGCTGAGAGGGGGGTATAGGAAAACATCGTGATGATACCCGCAGCTTAGTTGTCTCCCAGACGTATTGACGAGTTATTTCCTCTCGACACGGTCGACTAAGCTGAGAGGGGGGTATAGGAAAACATCGTGATGATACCCGCAGCTTAGTTGTCTCCCAGACGTATTGACCAGTTCTTTCCTCTGAGACGGTCGACTAAGCTGAGAGGGTAGTATAGGAAAACATCGTGATGATACCCGCAGCTTAGTTGTCTCCCAAACGTATTGACGAGTTATTTCCTCTCGACACGGTCGACTAAGCTGAGAGGGGGGTATAGGAAAACATCGTGATGATACCCGCAGCTTAGTTGTCTCCCAGACGTATTGACCAGTTCTTTCCTCTGAGACGGTCGACTAAGCTGAGAGGGGGGTATAGGAAAACATCGTGATGATACCCGCAGCTTAGTTGTCTCCCAGACGTATTGACGAGTTATTTCCTCTCGACACGGTCGACTAAGCTGAGAGGGGGGTATAGGAAAACATCGTGATGATACCCGCAGCTTAGTTGTCTCCCAGACGTATTGACGAGTTATTTCCTCTGGAGACGGTCGACTAAGCTGAGAGGGGGGTATAGGAAAACATCGTGATGATACCCGCAGCTTAGTTGTCTCCCAGACGTATTGACGAGTTATTTCCTCTCGACACGGTCGACTAAGCTGAGAGGGTGGTATAGGAAAACATCGTGATGATACCCGCAGCTTAGTTGTCTCCCAGACGTATTGACAAGTTCTTTCCTCTGGAGACGGTCGACTAAGCTGAGAGGGGGGTATAGGAAAACATCGTGATGATACCCGCAGCTTAGTTGTCTCCCAGACGTATTGACGAGTTATTTCCTCTCGACACGGTCGACTAAGCTGAGAGGATGGTATAGGAAAACATCGTGATGATACCCGCAGCTTAGTTGTCTCCCAGACGTATTGACAAGTTCTTTCCTCTGGAGACGGTCGACTAAGCTGAGAGGGGGGTATAGGAAAACATCGTGATGATACCCGCAGCTTAGTTGTCTCCCAGACGTATTGACAAGTTCTTTCCTCTGGAGACGGTCGACTAAGCTGAGAGGGGGGTATAGGAAAACATCGTGATGATACCCGCAGCTTAGTTGTCTCCCAGACGTATTGACCAGTTCTTTCCTCTGGAGACGGTCGACTAAGCTGAGAGGGTGGTATAGGAAAACATCGTGATGATACCCGCAGCTTAGTTGTCTCCCAGACGTATTGACCGTTCTTTCCTCTGGAGACGGTCGACTAAGCTGAGAGGGTGGTATAGGAAAACATCGTGATGAAACCCGCAGCTTAGTTGTCTCCAGACGTATTGACAAGTTCTTTCCTCTGGAGACGGTCGACTAAGCTGAGAGGGTGGTATAGGAAAACATCGTGATGATACCCGCAGCTTAGTTGTCTCCCAGACGTATTGACCAGTTCTTTCCTCTGGAGACGGTCGACTAAGCTGAGAGGGTAGTATAAAAAGGTGCTGGACATAATCTACTTCATCCAACCGTTTATTTTCATTATTGAACTTTAAAAGGTTGTCTCGTAAAAATGGTGTTTGAAACAGCATCGCAATGTCGAGCTATACAAAATAATAAAAAACCGGTGATGACAGACAGACAGACAGACAGACAAAACGGTTCCGTACCCAAAGGGTAAAAACGGGACCCTATTACTAAGACTTCGCTTACCCTCCGTCCGTCTGTCTGTCACCTGGGGCCTAAGTCTGCTAATACAATCGTGTTTCAATAGAGTATCGATGGAATCGTTATAGTCAAAGTCAAAAAAAATTATTCCTTTGAATGCTTAATACAAACATAGACCACATGGAAGCGTCTTAAAAACTAAGTTAGGATGTGTGCCTTCGGAACGCGCCCACCAATGAGAAGAAGGCACGAGAAACTCATGGGGTTTTTTTATTCATGGGATCACGCTCACAAAGGTCAATATTACAAATATTTGAAATTGGTATTCTTCTGATGTTAACTATTCTATCGAAACACCACTGATACACCACTGACTCACTTTGGTATTCTGCTCTAGAATCGTGGCTCAATGGAATCTCGATAGTTGTCAAAACGGTATATCGCTCAGCAACATATACCATGTTGGTAGGCAGCACCAGCGACGTATCTATTACCATTCCATTGAGACTCCATAGCGATTGTATTGCGATGTTATTAAAACTTTAGCACAATACCAAATAAAGTAACAATCTCGATATAATATCAACAGAGTCTCGATATAATGACAATGGTAAATTCATTCATGCAAAATTAAAAATTTAATAAACCCCCGACACAAAATAATAAAAATAGTATGAACGTAAAAAGCCTAAAACAAGTAAAAAAACTATGGAAAAAACCATACAAAAAAAAAAAAACCGAAATTATGATTCTACGTAAGAAGGCACATCTGAATTTTTTTTGATTAAATATTGTCGCGTCGGGGGACCGCTCTTTATCTATAAAAGCACCTTCATAAAATTGTAGGGTTTTTTTTCATAGTTTTCTACTACGAATTTCCAAAAGTCGAAGAACAAAAGTTGTTTACCTAGACGTCTAGAACAACCCCTTTTTGTATTAGAGCCCCTACGCTGAAACAAACTTTACAAGCTGCCCCAGCCTACCTCAAGCGAATGTGTCTTCAGCCAATGATGAACGAAGACAGTGTTGGCATCAGTGAGCAGCACGATGTCCCAGCCGTTGTCGGCGAGCTGCTGGAACAGCTCCTCGATGCCAGGTGTCGCGCGCATGCTGGCTATACTCTCCAGGATGTCTTCCGGTGAGAAACCGGCTGAGTATGCGTGCTCGAACACCTGGTCGAGAAATTACTCATCACTACATAGTATAAAACAAAGTCGCTTCCCGCTGTCTGTCGGTATTTATGCTTAGATCTTTAAAACTACGCAACGGATTTTGATGCGGTTTTTTTTAATAGATAGAGTGATTCAAGAGGAAGGTTTGTATGTGTAATACATGCATATAGCAGTGCGAAGCCGGGGCGGGTCGCTAGTCTTTCAATATATACAATTTTCTTGTCAGTGTTTATCGCGAAACTCCTCCAAAAGGTTTAACCGATTCTTATGATTTTTTTGTGTATATTTGTTAGCTCTGAGAACTAACGTTAACTATTTTTCATACTCCTATGTGATAAGGGTGGTCCACCCCAAAAAACATTTTTAATTTTTTGGACAAATTTTTATTTTTATTTATGATTCCATAAAACCTTTAATTTTCATCCTTCTACCACCAACCCCTATTTTTTTTATTCCGACATTTCTGATTTGACATAGCCATATAATAAAAAAGGATTTTGGAAAATTCAAGCCTTAAGCGGACGAAGTCGCAGGCAAAAGCTTGTAGATCAATATTTCAAGAGGCACACCGCGCCATCTAGCCCTTAATTAAGCAACTAGGCTTGTGTTATGGTGACAAATGACGAATAGAAGACTTATACAATTTGTTTCAGCGTAGGGGCTCTAATACAAAAGGGGGTTGTTCTAGATGTCTAGGCGAACAACTTTTGTTCTACGACTTTTGGAAATTCGATTTTTTTTTTTCGATAATTCTAATACTTGAAAATCAGCTGTTTCATACAAAAACTTCGAACGAAATGTTCGAATTTCCAAAAGTCGTAGAACCAACGTGCGCGTAGACGTCTATAACAACCCCTTTTCGTATTAAAACCCCTTCGCTGAAACACATTGTATAAAAGAAAAAATAAAGGGAAATATCGTTTTAGTAGGACGACCCAGTTGGCACAATCATAATGGTCACCATGCCGGACTGCCAAACACAGAGTTGCGGGTTCGATTCCCGCCTCAGCCAAGTATTTATGCTTAGATATTTGTCTGTGGTCTGGTTGTTTCTATGTATTATAAGTATATATTTACAAAAGAAAAAGTATATAATTAAGTAGTATATGAGTCGTCTGGCACCCATAACACAAGTGTAGTTACTTAGCTTGGGGCTAGGTGGCGATGTGTGGAATGTCCTGTAATATTTATATATCGGGATCAAAACGGACGAAAAATCATTTTGTTTTTGGTACCTATATGCGTCTTATGAGACACTGCGTAATCAATCATTATACCTTTATCAGAATGTTGACAATACTTCCAGACACTAAAAATATCACAATAAATTATCACCATGGAAAACTGGTTGAAAACCAACACATATTTTTTTTTTTTTTTTTCATTTTTCTTGGAAATGTTAAAATGCTGTGTTGTATATCTAAGTAGAGTAAGACCTAACTTATTTATATTTTTAACTAGCAGCGCTCCGCGTATGTCATTGGGTAATGTCTCAGAATGTACGCAATTATGGGTGTTTTTATTTATTTTTATTATCCACAAAGCATTATTATCCGCAAATATAGTTCCTAGAGGTCAAAACCTATCATTTGATTCATTTTTAGAAACAAACGTTAACTATTTTTGAATAAAACCCGATAAACGATCTAATAATTCTCTGTTTTCTAACTTTTTTTTTATCGAACGAAGTTGTTCATATCATGTTTTCAACCACAATAAACAATAATATGGTTATTAAACTACAATATCCATTTATATCCAAATAACAAAAAATGAGTATTTGATTACTTAGAGTTGATTAAAACAAAGGTCAATTTTGGTAGCTTTATTAGCACCTGCCCTTAAAACTCCGCAACGGATTTTGATGCGGTTTTTTTGATAGTGATTCAAGAGGAAGGTTTATCTTATATCTTTAAATTGTAAGCAATAAAGTTATTCCAACAGATGGCGTTGTTAAGTAACACGAAGTCAATGAGTGTTTGCTTTGAGGCTAGACTAAGTCAAAAAAAAATAAAAAAAATACCGAGCAAAGCTCGATCATCCAGGTACTATGTATAATACGTGCATAATATAGCCGTGTGAAGCCGGGACGGGTCGCTAGTATAAAATAATTGCAAATGTTCCACACAAACATGTATCTGGTAAAATTCCCTTTTCCCTTTCTAAACAAGCAAGGTGATGATTCAGTGTCAATGGTAAAGTTCTATGCTCACACCTCACGCTCACGCTCGCATCAAGGTCGCTACTAACACCCATAATTGCGTACATTCTGAGACATTACCCAATGACATAATTAATACATAAATAAAAATAAATATTGCAGGACATTCCACACATCGCCATCTAGCCCCAAGCTAAGTAACTACACTTGTGTTATGGGTGCTAGACAACTCATATACTACTTATATACTTTACTTTTGTAAATATATATTTATAATACATAGAAACAACCAGACCACAGACAAATATCTAAGCATAAATACATGTATGAGGCGGGAATAGAACCCGCAACCCTGTGTTTGGTAGTCTGGTATGGTGACCATATAGTGCCAAATGTGCCAAGTATTTATGCTTAGATATTTGATATGTGGTCTGGTTGTTTCTATTTATTATAAGTATATATTTACAAAAGAAAAATATACATGTAGTCATTTCTACATCCATGCATGTAGTATATGAGTTGTCTAGCACCCATAACACAAGTGTAGTTACTTAGCTTGGGGCTAGATGGCGATGTGTGGAATGTACAGCAATATTTATATAAGTAGTATATGAGTTGTCTAGCACCCATAAAAATTTTTTATTTTTATTTTTTATTCTATATTAATTATTGTATTATTCTTATTAATTATTGTATTATTCTTATTAATTATTCTTATATTGACAATTTATGTAACTTTAATTTAATTTGGTTCTAATACTTTTATATACCTAACGTGCTTTACTTGATTTTGTCATGTGTGTTGGGTCTGTGTGAAATGTTATTTTTTAAGTATAGGTTTTTGTAGTCTGAAATAAAAATAAATTATTATTATTATAACACAAGTGTAGTTACTTAGCTTGGGGCTAGATGGCGATGTGTGGAATGTACAGCAATATTTATATAAGTAGTATATGAGTTGTCTAGCACCCACAACACAAGTGTAGTTACTTAGCTTGGGGCTAGATGGTGATGTGCGGAATGTCCTGCAATATTTATCTATTATTTTTATTTTATTTACTAATAGGCTCCCGTTTTTACCCGTTGGCTACGGAACCCTAAAACACGACCAATATATTATTGGTATAGATGGCTGACCCAGGCCCCTGATCATTTGTCTATATAGTCGAAATCAATAACATAGCAGGACCCTGATTCCGTAAGATTATTTTGTTGATGTCGATCGCGAAATGCGACTTCAGAAATAGCGTGCCTTCTTCTCATTGGTGGGGCGCGTTCAGAAGGATGTATCTTAACTTCAACTTCTTTGTATGGTTGATTGGTGACATTAGAACGCAATGCTGCCAATGTCAAGTGAGTCGAGGAAAAATCCTATAGCATTAAGAGAGGACGCTATCATGA
The DNA here is from genome assembly GCA_951213275.1 of Idaea straminata. Taxonomy (NCBI): domain Eukaryota; kingdom Metazoa; phylum Arthropoda; class Insecta; order Lepidoptera; family Geometridae; genus Idaea; species Idaea straminata. The sequence goes on along the minus strand of OX577875.1, from coordinate 324,975 downwards.
TGTTTTGGCTGGTACTTGAGATTCCTTGTGCAGAATAATATTGGACTAAACAAAAAGAGACTGCGAGTCCAAATGAATTACGAATTTTGACTTGAAAGTTTTAAATACATATATTTTTTAGCTAGTTATCCTAAAATGTATGATGGCATGGCCACCCTACTAGTTCCATCTAGTTGATCTGACGCCAAGAATTAGAAGACAGCACATTTTCGAGCTAAATTTTAGAATATTGGTTTGATGACGCGGAAAAGTAGAATATTTCCACTGGCTCACAGAACAAGTTCATTTGGCGGACGAATAAAATAATATACGCTAACAACATTTAAGACCATGTGTTCGCAAATCGACCTTTGTGTTAAGCAACTTTAAGTAATCAAATACTATTTTTTTGTTATTTGGATATAAGTAGATATTGTAGTTTAAAAACCATATTTTTGTTTATTTCGGTTGAAAACATGATATGAACAACTTTGTTCGATAAAAAAAATGTTTGAAAACAGAGAATTTTTAGATCGTTTATCGGTTTTTATTCAAAAATAGTTAACGTATGTTTCTAAAAATTGAATCAAATGATAGGTTTTGACCTCTAGGAACTATATTTTAGGATAATAATGCTAAAATGTACAAAATGTTTTGCAAATCGATCAAATATAACAGTTAGCACGCGTCAGTTCCTCGCAGTTGGCCTCCGGGCGTCGTCGAGGTAAGACCTATGCCACTTTTGCCGGCACGCTGCGTTCGAGCGAACCCCACGCGGAAGCTTGCATTTGCAGGGATGACAAACTTTTTTCCGCAAATAATAATTTACAAACTTATTTGCCCGCAAATAATATATACTAATATTATACAGAGGTAAGGTTAGTAACAAGTTTGTATGTATATTGTATTGTTGCTCCAGTCTAAGCAGCTAGGCTTGTGTTGTGGTGACTAGACGCGATTGAGTGAGCGCAAATAATATATACTAATATTATAAAGAGGTAAGGTTAGTAACAAGTTTGTATATTGTATTGTTGCTCCAGTCTAAGCAGCTAGGCTTGTGTTATGGTGACTAGACGCGATTGACTGAGCGCAAATAATATATACTAATATTATAAAGAGGTAAGGTTAGTAACAAGTTTGTACATTGTATTGTTGCTCCAGTTTAAGCAGCTAGGCTTGTGTTATGGTGACTAGACGCGATTGAGTGAGCGCAAATAATCTATACTAATATTATAAAGAGGTAAGGTTAGTAACAAGTTTGTATATTGTATTGTTGCTCCAGTCTAAGCAGCTAGGCTTGTGTTATGGTGACTGGACGCGATTGAGGGAGCGCAAATAATCTATACTAATATTATAAAGAGGTAAGGTTAGTAACAAGTTTGTATATTGTATTGTTGCTCCAGTCTAAGCAGCTAGGCTTGTGTTATGGTGACTAGACGCGATTGACTGAGCGCAAATAATCTATACTAATATTATAAAGAGGTAAGGTTAGTAACAAGTTTGTATATTGTATTGTTGCTCCAGTCTAAGCAGCTAGGCTTGTGTTATGGTGACTAGACGCGATTGAGGGAGCGCAAATAATCTATACTAATATTATAAAGAGGTAAGGTTAGTAACAAGTTTGTATATTGTATTGATTTGTTGCTCCAGTCTAAGCAGCTAGGCTTGTGTTATGGTGACTAGACGCGATTGAGTGAGCGCAAATAATCTATACTAATATTATAAAGAGGTAAGGTTAGTAACAAGTTTGTATATTGTATTGTTGCTCCAGTCTAAGCAGCTAGGCTTGTGTTATGGTGACTAGACGCGATTGACTGAGCGCAAATAATATATACTAATATTATAACGAGGTAAGGTTAGTAACAAGTTTGTATATTGTATTGTTGCTCCAGTCTAAGCAGCTAGGCTTGTGTTATGGTGCGATTAATATCCGTTTAAATAATCTTATTATATATATAAAAGAAAGTCGTGTTAGTTACACCACTCAAGAACGGCAGAACAGATTTTGGTGAAAATTGGTAGGGAGGTAGCTTAGAGCCAGGCGACGGACATAAGATACTTTTTATCCCAATATGCCCACGGGATCGGGATTTACGCGGGTGAAACCGCGGGGCGCAACTAGTTAATTATAAGTTCAAGTCGCGATAACTCTATTTTTATCCATCAAAAGGTTGCCTGGAGGAGGTCGGTTTTAGCTAAAAGGCCGGTTTGGTAAACTTTTATTATTTATTTATTAATTTATGTTAAAAATCCTTTGTTCCTTTGTCATGGCATCACGTGTGAACGGCTGGATCAATTTCGATAATTATTTTTGAAGTGAAAACTTCTTTAGCGGCGTTGAGCACTTTTTCTGTAATGGGTATAAAATCTTAAACTCGCGTCAGGACACGTGACATCGAAAAAGCGTAAGGCGTCAGGACACGTGACCTGAATGAAAAAGCGTAAGACGTCAGGGTCCTGGACTAACAGCTAGAACATTTTTGTCAATGTATGGGAGAAAAATGTCTGTCGTTAGTCAAGAGATGGCGCTTGTTTACTTTTAATTACCATAATAAAAAACAACAAATTTCAAATCTTTAAGATTTATAGAGGATCTAACTCGAAATAATTTATATAAATTTACAGAATACAAAGAAAAAATCAAATCAAAACATTTATTATAGTGCAATTGCAACACCTAATATTACCGACCACAGATGTTGATATTTTTATTTTCCATTTCACGCATATTTTTGTATTTTTCAAAAAGATATAAAAATAACTTGTACTATCACTTTATATTGCATATCGTCGAAAAACACGTTAAATAAATAATCAACATATATTCAATTTAAACGATTATAAAAGAAAAATGTAAAATTATAAAATTAGTCTCTATGAGTAAACCTTTTATTAGAGTTGGTCAACAGGAACGTTTTTGGTAGCCATTGTCATTCTTTGTGTTTTTCGGACCCTAGATGCGTTACTTTCGATTGATTTTTGAATTTATACGACGACCTGCTTACGTTTCATGGACTTTGGTGATCTATTCTTTTATAATCAACTTCGGCTATCCCTTGGACTTGACAACGACGTTATATCAGTGGACCCCGGCAACTAAACTCGGACTTCGATATTGTGCTTATTTTGGATTTGCAATGTCTGAAAAAAAGTGCTGTGTTCCGAACTGTGGTAAGTCTTCATTTCGGTTATAATTAAATACTCCCCACTTGTATGAGAGTTAAAGTATGCATATTTGTTCATGACTATCTAATATAACCTCAATACCTATTAAGTAAATAAATAACGACCACCCCACGATGTCAGCCGCGTAATCCCGCGTACGTCGCGTTTCTCGAGAACATCGGAAAAATAGCCAATTGTTATTTCCCAAGATTTGTTGTAACATCAAACCAAGATTCATAAAAATCTGGTCTGGAATGATTTAACTGAATTCTATCTTGTGTGTGCCCATAGCCAATTCCGATAACAATAAACACTTGATTTACTAATGTAAAACTATATTATAATCTTTTAGGTTTAAAAACCGAAACACTACATAGATTTCCTAATCCTGCTAAGTATCCTGAACGTTTCCGAACATGGCTAAATAACATCGGAGGGGAAGTTTTGGACTTGGAATATGACACAGTGTACAACAGACGCCGTGTTTGTCATCTACATTTTGAGCCTCAATATCACACTAGAAGTAAATTTTTGAGTGTTGATGCTGTACCTCGACTGTGCTTACCAGGTAAAATGCTTGTTCATCCATATAAAATACAAATTATTTAAGTATTCTATTTTTCATATTCAAATATATTTACCATGCTAGATAGTAAAGTACATGCTGTTGAGTATGCCATGTCCTTCTGAATCTTGTAAATAGATAAATAAATGTTTATTACGGAACTATAATGTTTCTATGTTCCAATCATTATGAATTATATTATTATAACATATATAACACTGAATAAACCAGTGCCGGTAAACTGAAGTGCCAGATCAGCGAGACCAGTCTATTTATATAAAGTTATATCTACATAGACTACATACTAAAAACAATAAAATAATTACATATATACAGGATCTGCCATAACGAGACCACCTCTTATGGATATGACAAATATTCAAGGAAACAGCAACATTCTGACTGCAAATTTCCCACCTCAAGAACCACCAACTGAGATATCAGCTTCTTATCGCAAAGAAAGTAAGTTATTTTTTCAATAAATAAATATCACACTAGTATTATAAAAATGTGAATAGGTAGTTGCTTATGTTCTTCTCCAAGGTCCAATTATTTATTTATATACCAAAATTCATCAAAATTGGCTGTCAATTTAACAAACAAGAGTACCTTTTTCATTTATAATAAATAAATATTACGCAACATTTACACATCGCCATTTAGCCCCAAGCTAAGCAACTAAATGCTTGTGTTATGGGTGCTAGACAACGGATATATATATATATAATACATAGAAACGACCAGACCACAAACAAATATCGAAGCATAAATACTTGTCTGAGGCAGGAATCAAACCCGCGGCCCTGTGTTCGGGAGTCCGGCATGGTAACCATTGTGCCAATCGGGTCGTCAAATTATACTAGAGACTTGTTACTTCCCAGGTTTTATGAACAATAGGGATGCATCCTCATACCAAGTTTCATCAAAATCGGTCTAGTAGTTTAGAGTCTATTCATTTCAAATTAAAGGAATAAATATTTTCTATTTATAATACTATTGATTTCCTTTATATGTTTTCAGAAATTTCAAAAAAAGTACTGAATGTGCAACTTACTAAAGACATAAAAAAACTGAAAGAGAAGAATAACTCGTATCGGAGGAGATTGAAGAAGGCAGTTAAACTTGGTACAAATACTGCATTTCAAAGTGCATTACAAAAATTTAAGACATTGGCTGCCATTTTTACGGTTATGCAGTTCCGTGAAATAAGCAAACCGAAGATGGGAAGAAGATTTACCAATGATGAAAAAACTATGGCTCTCAGTGTCTATAAAATGGGACCAAAGGCATATAGATGGTTAAGTAAAATATTTGTTTTGCCATCTCCAGTCACACTTAGTAGAATGGTCTCCAGAGCCAATTTGAAACCAGGCATAAATGAAAATATTTTCGAACAATTAAAAAAAAGAATTGTGAAGATGAAGGACGATGATAAGTTATGCTCAGTCCTTTTCGATGAAATGGCTATAACCCCTCATTTTGAGTACAATCAAAGGAAAGATAAAATATCAGGATTCGTAGACAAAGATGGTAATTCACAAAAAAAATTGCTGACCATGTCCTGGTATTTATGATTAGAGGGCTTATAAGGAATTATAAGCAGCCCATTTACTATTCATTTTGTTCAGGCAGTACGACTAAAGAAAGTTTGGCGGCTAATTTTGAATGAAAATAAATGAAATAAAATGATAATAAATAATCTCCGTTTTTCAGAGAAAGAAAAGAAAAAAAAATTATGGATGAAAGTTGATTTTTCGGAGAGATAAACTTTTTAATGTAAAATAATTGTAATAGTTTTAAAGTGTTAAATTTTTAATGTAATATAAATTGTCATGTTTGTGTACGATAGCGCAATAAATGAATATTGTATTCTACCACATAAATGATAGTACTTTTATACTGATAAAGCAATTGGTGCAAAATTATTCCCTAACCATTCCAAAATATCAAACATGCTCAACGTTAATAATCAAGTTTTCACTTCTGCCGGCACTCCCGGAGTGCAACCCGTTTTTTTTATTATTGTCTGGAGAAGGCTTTTAATTTTTTTTTAAATAAACGCGTGTGAAGCCTTGACGCACAGCTTGTATGGTTTAATAAAAAAAATGTTTATCTATCTACTTTCACCCAACTGCAGCAAAGGGTCGTTTTTCGTGTTTCTTTGTATGTTTGTTTGTTTTTTATGTTATTATCGATCATTGGATCTCTATCACAAAATATTACTTCTGGTAGGTACGGTCGGCTGCATAATTGCAGACCCACCGTAGAGCCGTAGAAAAGGAATGTTTTCAACACAAGCAAAATTCTAGGCACCTGCTTTAATTAAAGTTTAATTTATCAAACAAAAATTTTATTAGAATATAATCATTCCAATAATAGTAATTTTAGAACTCTACAGTGGGTCTGCAATTATGCTGCCGACCGTACCTACCTAAATACCTATTAGGTATAATTTATGAACAATAGAATTGCCAGCATTTCACCTAGGTATTCGATAATTAGGTACCTAAACAAATACCTACTTACATAGGGTAATAAGGTATTTTAATGACCTGGCAAGGAATTGTTATGTAGACTAGCTGCGCCTCGCGGTTTTACCCGGGTAAGGCTGGAATTTAAAGTAGCAATGTCCTTTTTCAAGGTCCCACCTATCTTTTTAGCAAAATTTATCAGAATCAGCGGTTTAGGAGTACAATAGCGTAGCGATAAGGGGCGGACCGAAGTTTGTGTGTGTGTGTATGTTTGTTACTCCTTCACGCAAAAACTACTGGACCAATTGCGATGAAACTCGGTGTGTAGATAGCTCTGGATTAACACATAGGCTATTTTTTATCCCGATACTCCCACGGGATCCGGATTTACGCGGGTGAAACCGCGGGGCGCAGCTAGTAATCTATAATATTAAAAGAGGAAAATTTTGATAGTTTGTTTTCATTGAATGGGCTCCGAAACTACAGGACCGATTTAGAGGAAACATGGTATGAGGGAGGATACATTAATTAATTGACAGTAACAACGGGTACTTTTATCCCGATATTCCCACGGGATCGGGAGTTACATGGGTGAAACCGCTGAGCGCGGCTAGTTTTTAATAATAGGCACTAGCTTTTGTCCGCGACTTCGTCTGTGTAGAGGTTGAATTTCTTAGCGAATTGTTACGTTATACCTACCAGCTATATGTCTGCCAAATGTTGGCCTGATACGTCTATTGTTCTCTGCCGGTGAGTGTTCTTATAGCGAAGTTTTATGAAAATCGGTCGAGCCGTTTAAATCATTAAAAAATAAGTGCTCTGAACTACTGACCAATTTTGATTATATTTAGTACCTAGTCATTTTTACGCCGATTTTCCCAAGGGATTAGAAGATCTTGATTACTCTTTGCTCCACCCTTACCAAAAATGTATTATTAAAAAATGTACCTTGCGGCAAAAAAATACAAAATAATTAACTTCTAAAAGATCTAAATAATTAAAATTTCTTACTTACATCGCTCATGTACGGTGTCCAGTCGTGGTTGCTGGCTTCCCACTCAGGCGGAGGCTGCTTCTCCCGTAGTCTGTTGATTATTGTAGCATCGGAATCGTCGTCTACGACTGTGCGGTCGAAATCAAACACTGCGAGCGACGGCATGTTGGACATGCATCCACGTCGAACCACTAAAATTGACTGAATATGAAGAAAAGAAAAAAGAGAGTGAATGATTATTTTCAGCTAGCTTTTCAGCAATAGTGATGTGGTGAGAAGTCATTTGAGTTTCCTTGTGATTGAGGTTCCGAATGATTTACTCACATACTAATTAACTAAGATGCAATTTCAACTCATCTTTAAGCTTTTAATTATTGATTTTATTGGAATTAATTAAACCGTCACGTCATAGATTGTGGTTCAAAAACTGGAAAACATGGAAATATTTGAACCATATTTGTATTTCCCCTAGATCGCAATCAGCCTTCAATCAGCTGATTTCCTTATTGACTCATTCATGAGCTACCGTCATCATCACTCCTTCATGCTCTAGCGCGACCGCCTTCGATTTTATCAACTAAAGTGCGCATATCGTTCATCAAAAATCGACTAAAACGTTTCAGCTATCACTACTTTTGACAGCTCAATCAATAAAGAAAAAAAACGAGGAATTTGAACTTAACCTCAAAAGTAGTATTTTAAATCCTCTTTGCTCAAAAGTAGATCATTATTTAAAAAAATAGTAAAAATTCGTGTAAAAAATTAGTAATGGCTTCTTTAAAAGTGTATTCAGTTGGTCGACTAGCGAGATACATCACAGAGAAATCCTTCCGCGCCAATGTTTACAGGTACTGATTGCGCAATCTAACTTTCTTTGATAACCTACAAAAACTCGACTTTTTAACCTTATAGTGCGCTTTAAATATAAAATTCCATTACAATGATAATGTTTAGAAATGTTTACGACGTGTTAAGCTTCAATTATTACTTTTTAGTGTAATTTTCTCTGAAAAAACTTAACGGTAACATCCCAGGTTTTGCTGAAAACTTTCATTTAAACCTACCCAATGAGACAGCGTTCAATTATTTATTTCAAACATGCATCTATAATAACTCAGTTCCCTTTATTTACATATTTACTAAACTTATTTATGATGTTAAAATATTGCATCATACTACCAACTCATTAGTTATTATCTATAACTAGCAGCGCCTCACGGTTTCACCCGCGTAAGTCCCATTCCCGTGGAAATCTCTAGATGAAAAGTAGCCTATGTTAATCTAGGATTCCAGCTATCTACATACCGAGTTTTAACACATTCGGTTTGGTAGTTTTTACGTGAACGATGATCAAATGTTGTTCAGTTCAGTTCTGCAGGGCTGTTTACGCACTTAGATGGTTAAAACGCAACGACACGATGGCCACGTTCAGCCATTGTTGCCCACTTCCTTTGATGTACGACCGAGAAACTAACACCGTGGCCATCCAGTCGCCATCCCATGAACCATAAGCCATCAGACACCTACGCCGTCTACATGCTGGTCCATCATCCATCATTTATTAATCTACAGCAGAAGTAGAGCACACAGCTACAGCACAGAAGAGAAGCCATCGGAGCCCGAGGTTGAGAAGCCAGCGGACAAGCCCGCCTCCATCGAAGAGTGCCACAAACAGATTGAGACATTGACCACAGAGCTCGGGACTGTCAAGCTACAACTCAAAGACTATGAGGTTAGTACTGCCATACAAGGACAGCCAGATAGATAGAAACACTTTATTTGTACAAATAAAAGTATTATAGGGATAGAGATTGGTATTTAAAATACACGTCACAATGATTCTTAAAGTTATACCAACTAGCTGCGCAGCTAGTGCGGTTCAGCCGTTTAGGTGGAGATTGGTGACTAACACTGCGACACGAGAGTTTTATTTAAAGGGATTGTCTGTAATTTAAATGGAATCAGAATAATCTTGTGAAGAGAGCTGTCCGAGCTATCTACAAAATGAGCCCCACGGAATCACTTAGAGAAAAATTTAAAGAGATAAATATATTAACGCTCTATTCACAATATATTTACGAAAACTTGCTAAACGTTCACAAAAATCCTGAAATTTTCCGTAAAAATAGCGATATTCATAATTTCAACTTAAGAAATAAGAATGAACTGACCGTGCCCGGTAGTAGGCTCCGGAAAATAAACAGGTTGTTTAATAGTACTTGTGTGCTCTATTATAATAAATTACCCAAAGATGTATATGACATGTCCATTACCAAGTTCAAAACTTTTATAAAGCATAAATTGTGTAGTAAGCCGTACTTTGATAGTTCGTCTTACCTTAATGATAACAACCCATGGACGTGACTTTAGTTGCTCCATTTCAAATAATACTTTCAAATATTTGTAATATTGACCTTTGTGAGCGTGATAACATAAAAAAAACCCCCATGAGTTTCTTGTGCCTTCTTCTCATTGGTGGGCGCGTTCCGAAGGCACACATCCTAACTTAGTTTTTAAGACGTTTTCAAGTGGTCTATGTACAATTGTATTAAGCATCGAAAGAAATATTTTTTTTTGACTTTGGCTTCTTGCAATGTAATTTAAACAATTTAATTTACAAGAAATGGCCGATATTTTTAGTATTTGATGCACCATTTATGACGATATTACCTCAATAGTAATTGTCATGTTCCAGGACAAATACAAGCGAGCCCTCGCTGACGGCGAGAACGTGCGACGTCGGATGATGAAGCAAGTGGAGGATGCCAAGTCCTTCGCTATACAGAGCTTCTGTAAAGACTTGCTCGATGTACGTATATTACACTAGCAGCGCTCTGTGGTTTCACCCGTATAACTCCGGATCCCGTGGGAATATCGGGATAAAAAGTACCTATGTTACTGTCAATGAATCAATGTATCCTCTTACCGAGTTTTATTTAAATCGGTTTAGTAGTTTTGGAGCCTATTCAATTTAAACAATCAATCAAATTTTTCTCATATAAAATCCTACTAATATTATAAATTTTAAAGTTTGTGTGTATGTTGCTACTCCTTCTCGCAAAAACTTCTGAACCCATTGGAATGACACTCGGTATGTAGATAGCTAGAGACCAGAATTAACATATAGGCTACTTTTTATCCCGATATTCCCACGGGATCGGGACTTACACAGGTGAAATTGGCGCAGCTAGTTGTGTATAGCTATAGAATAATTTATTTCAGGTTATGACTACCAGACTAGGTACTAGACACTTCTACTAAACTACTATTTTAGGGTTCCGTGCCCAGAAGGTAAAAACGGGACCCTATTACTATGACTCCGTCTGTCACCAGGCTGTATCTCATGAACCGTGATAGCCAGTCAGTTGAAATTTTCACCGATGATGTATTTTTATAATTATGTACCAGGTAGCCGATACGCTGTCAGCGGCCGCAGAGAGCGTCCCAGAGAGTGCGGAGCGCGGGGACGGAGGCGCAGCCCTGCGAGCCTTGAGAGACGGGGTGCGGCTCACGAGGGCACAACTCAGCCAGGTTAGTGGAACTAATCACTTTGTCAGGTTTGACTGTTACGTGGCTAATAAAAAATTTTCTACCAGAGATCTTGAAATCTGAGCAATTTGCTGCTTGCTCGAGATGCATTTCTGTTAATCACTCTGAAGATCCTCATCAGATCCTATCCATTTCTATGGGACCACCCCTGAGATATTATCTTTCTAACACATGGCGTGGATAAGTCTTTAAAATTGCGTCCCTATGGACATCATTAAAATTGCGTCCCTATGGACATCATTAAAATTGCGTCCCTATGGACATCATTAAAATTGCGTCCATATGGACATCATTAAAATTGCGTCCATATGGACATCATTAAAATTGCGTCCATATGGACATCATTAAAATTGCGTCCCTATGGACATCATTAAAATTGCGTCCCTATGGACATCATTAAAATTGCGTCCATATGGACATCATTAAAATTGCGTCCATATGGACATCATTAAAATTGCGTCCCTATGGACATCATTAAAATTGCGTCCATATGGACATCATTAAAATCGCGTCCCTATGGACATCATTAAAATTGCGTCCCTATGGACATCATTAAAATTGCGTCCCTATGGACATCATTAAAATTGCGTCCATATGGACATCATTAAAATTGCGTCCATATGGACATCATTAAAATTGCGTCCCTATGGACATCATTAAAATTGCGTCCCTATGGACATCATTTAAATTGCGTCCATATGGACATCATTAAAATTGTGTCCCTATGGACGCAATAAAAAAAAAGATTGGCAACAAAATCGAGGGATACAGTTTAGTGTTGAAGCTCCATGTCTATCATCCACATCCAAATTTCATGAATCAAAGAGTTCATTACCCCTTGGTACGCGAGTCCGACTGGTTTATATAGATATAATGTGTCTGTTCCAGGTGTTTAACCGCCACGGCCTGGTCGCAGTGTCTCCACTCAGGGAGAAGTTTGATCCCAACTTGCACGAAGCACTCTTCCAGCAGGTATAACCTTACGACCCAGTTAGCACAATGGTCATGGTCAGACATGTGTTTATGCTTAGTTATTTGTCTGTGGTCTGGTTGTTTCTATGTATTATAAGTATATATTTACAAAAGTAAATAAGTATTATATCCGTTGTCTAGCACCCATAACACAAGTCTAGTTACTTAGCTTGGGGCTACGACCTTCAGAATGAAAGTCGAGGTATCTACCACTATGCCAACTCCGCTCTACAGGGTTATTGGTAATTATACTAGCAAGCCGTTGAGGGCTACTTCTGTGCACAAAGATAAACAACTATTGTTCTAAGACTTTGAAAAATTGAACATTTTTTGAAAATATTGAGGTTAGATTTACCGGAGGTTAGATATGGAAAATCAGCTCCATACACGTAGAGGTCATTAACCTTCAAATTTTACTTATATTTTAAGTTTTATCTACTGATTTTAGTCTGAATGACCTTTGTTTTTAAAAATCAGCTATTTTTTGAATTTACATAACCTCAAAATTTACTTGCTAGTATAATTACCAACAACCCTGTATATGTCTAGAAAGTAAATAACATGTGTTTTCGTCCCGCTTGTGCAGGAAGTGGAAGGCACTGAGTCCGGCACGGTGGTGGCTGTCAGCAAGGTGGGGTACAAGCTGCACGAGCGGTGCGTGCGGCCTGCTCTCGTCGGCGTCGCCAAGTAGGCCGGACTGCTGGGGGGGCGTTGCAGGCTGTACTGGGGCGTTGCAGACTGTACAGAGTCGTTGCAGACTGTACCGGGCTATTACAGACTATGTACTGGCCCGTTACAGCCTGTACTGAGCTATTGCAGACTGTGCCGGGCTATTACAGACTGTCCCGGGCCTTATTCACAACACTCCATTAAGACGCGGTTTATCTATAAACCTGCGCAGACGACGATATTCACATATCCCTACGTTTTTTATGGGGTTGTAACATTCTGGCATAGTGAACGGTCGGCCATTATTATTTTATTTAGTTTCGTGACCACCTTTTAAACCTGTCAATATATAAAGGACATTAATACAAATAACAAATGTCATATAACAAAATTTTGTTATGTTTCGGGTTTGTCTGTTATTTGATGTTATATAAATTATTTATGAACATTATTTTTCTATAGGGACTTGATATAGAAAACACCCCAGGTTGCGCGGTTAGGGCGCTATAAAAATTAATGTGTGGCCGAGCGCCACACTCGTCGCCCAAGTTTGACGACCCAGTTGGCACAATGGTCACCATGCCGGACTGCCAAACACAGGGTTGCGGGTTCGATTCCCGCCTCAGACAAGTATTTATGCTTAGATATTTTTCTGTGGTCTGGTTGTTTCTATGTATTATAAGTATATATTTACAAAAGAAAAGTATATTAGTAGTATATGAATTGTCTAGCACCCATAACACAAGTGTAGTTACTTAGCTTGGGGCTAGATGGCGATGTGTGGAATGTCCTGCAATATTTATTTAAATTTCGTTCGTTCATTTCATTTTATCTTCATAGTGCCCTAGGGCGTTTTCTATAAGTCCCTTACAAGATATTGTTACATGGCATATGTTGTTTGTAAATGTCTTCTATACATTGACATACGTTCGAAAAGTAGCTGCGCAAGTAAAAAGAAAAGATTGTGGCGACTGCTATACCAGTCTCCATACTAAGGGACCTACGGGTAATAAGGCTCGCCTGCTACCTTAATTAAAAACTAAATGTTTCGTAAAAATAGGAAAAACTACTTAAAAAACAAATCATTACATAAATATTTGCTTTATTATTATTCTGAAAATAATTTGTTTATTTTCTTGTTATTTTGTCAATATCAAGGTTTTTAAAAATATTTTAGTGGCTCTTATTATCCGCAGGTTTTTTATAACCCCATTGTGCATTTATTTCGGCTATACAAAGTGTTCGGTCTGCTTGGGATTTATCATGTAGATATAGAATTTATTTTTCCACAATGAATACAAGGATTTGTACGTTTGAATATTGTAAATTGATTGATTTTCTGATCGGGTGACAGCTCGCCAACCGAATTTAGAGTTTAGTCTGCTCTAAGTTTGATGCAATTTTAGTCACTATTTGATTGAAATTGCTTCGATTCTTAATACTTTTTAATTTTGCGCAATAAATATTTAGTCGAATGTTCATAATATGTAAGTATCATTCTGAAATAATATTATTGATGGTTTAATTTGAGTGTCTGTAATGGCGGGTCCTAGAACAGCTGCAGCCATTTTATGAAATAACCTCTTTCCCAAATTTTATGAAGGAACATGATATCTTAGATTTTATGAAATAACTAGCTGCAACACGTGGGTTTACCCGCGTTAGTATTTTATTAATTTCCTACAAACACAGAATACATAGTAATCACTATGAACTACCAACTCTAACAGCCCTTTTTAGAGGTCGTTTAAAAATAAAAGGAGGGAAAAATAATTTCTTAGTGCTCGCTTACGTCCTAAAAGGAACCCCCATGCGAAATTTCAGACGTAGCTTTCAGAGATACTCCATACCTCCATCTAATAGATGTTCCAGGCACTACAGCGCGCTGAATACCATGGACTTAAAGTTGCTGGCGTATGTGTAAATTATATAGATAATTAATATTTATCACAACGTCTAGATTAAACCAAAGCAAGACGTTTTTGATTCATTATGAAGATGTATGAACAATAAATCTGGAAGGGTTTAATTTATGGATTCCATTGTGTATTTTTGTATGAGTAACTTAGTTTGTTGAATATAATAATGTTATTGTTTATATAATTTGTTTTATTACAACGAAGTTCCTTATCGTGCGTTGCGAAAGGGGGCTAGACGGAAAAAATTAAGACCAAAAGTTGTAACGACACTTTTTGCTATAGTTGTAAGCCGTGCGGCGTGCGCGTGTCTCTCTGTCTCTCTCTCTCTCATAGAAAGCTAGCCAGTTTTCGTCTTTCTCCGTTCCATCCGGGTGTCATTGACACCTCTCAAGTTTTTTTCACCAATAAATAAGTACGAGCTAAAGCTAAATTCGTTATTTTCCATCCAGAGGTTGCTTGGAAGAAAACGTTTTCAGCGATAGGGTTAATTTTTTTTAAGCTAGTTCCCGATCGCACGATGGATGGCGGCCTTATAGCCAATGTTGTCTCTGGGCAAGATAATGATATTATTATTTTTATTGATCCGGTCGATAAACTGACATTGGGTGTCTGAGCCTTTCGGCAAATATAGAACCACTAAGTAAGTTCCTCTACTTTCCACTAGATGGAGATGGGTCTTTTCTAAATTCGAGTCTAAAATCATTTAATTAATTTATTTTTTATTTTGATATTTCTACGGGATCGAGACTTACGCGGTTGAAACCGCGGGGCGCAGCTAGTTAAAAATATAGAGACAATACTGTTTTTTTTAATATAAAAAAGAACAATAGATAATTTCAGACAACATTTAATAGACGAGTTTTCTCTTATCATAATATAACAAACAATATAATCAATTATACACAAATAACTGGCAGATAATCTTCTATACTTACAATAATAAACGAAGAGAGAACAAAATATAAAATAAATAAATATTGCAGGACATTCCACACATCGCCATCTAGCCCCAAGCTAAGTAACTACACTTGTGTTATGGGTGCTAGATAACTCATATACTACTTATATACTTTTCTTTTGAAAATATATACTTATAATACATAGAAACAACCAGACCACAGACAAATATCTAAGCATAAAAACTTGTCTGAGGCGGGAATCGAACCCGCAACCCTGTGTTTGCAGTCCGGCATGGTGACCAGGACTTATAAAGTAGTAGAATATAAATGTATAGTTTTTCTAATTCTTGTCTGTTTGTCTGTTGACTTATCGAGCATGAATAAAAAAATCCTAATAATATGATAGGTTAACAAGAAATTATAGAATTATCGAGCAGAGATAAAAATTCCAGGTTAAAAAAGAAATATTTGATTTACTGAGCACGAATATAAAATCATATTTATATGACCGGCTAGCCAAGGAGTGGTAGATTTATTAAGCATATTTATTTAATATCAAAATAAAGAAAAAACCGGCCAAGTGCGAGTCGGACTCGTGCACGATGAGTTCCGTACCATGTTGTATGAGAGCCCTAATATTTTTTTTCTGTTTTGCTGTTGTTATAGCGGCAACAGAAATACATAATCTGTGACAATTCACAGTTCATGAGATACAGTCTGGTGACAGACAGTGGGAGTCTTAGTAAACGAGTCATGTTTGACCCTGATGGAACCCTAAAAATACTTAATTTATTAAGCACGAACAAAAAATCCCATCAGTACAGAACCCCTTAAAATCCTTGATTTAATGAGCATGAACAAAAAATCTCATCAGTACGGAACCCTAAAAATACTTGATTTATTAAGCACAAACAAAAAATCCCATCATTAATCCTGTTTCTTACACGCACTTCTTTTATGCTTCAAAGTCTTAAAATGCTTAGTCAAATCTACTTTAGTTTTAAAATGGAGTTCACATACATAACAGCGATAAACTTTATCGTCCGAGTGTTTACGTAGCATATGGGACTTATAGCCTGCTGATGTCGATAAAGCTGTGTTACAAAGCTCGCATTTGAAACGCTGTGTTTTACTATGTACTGTTAGGTGTGCAGTAAGACTTTCTTTACGTATGAATTTCTTGCCACAGATTTCACATTCATACTTCTTATCGAAGTGGCTCAATTCATGTCGTTTAAGATCGGTTGTTTGTTTAAACTTCTGATGGCATATATCACATTCGTAGGGACGTTCGTTCGTGTGGGTTCGTGTGTGTACGTTCCGTTGCTGGCTTTTGGCAAAACCTTTCCCACAGTACAAGCATTGGTACGGTTTGACTCCGGTGTGCCTTACCATGTGGTATGACATCGTATCCGGACGCACTAGCTGATCACACTCGACACATTTCACCAATTTATGATTCATTAAGTGTCTTTGCATGTGTCCTTTTTGGATCATCACATGGCAGATTTCACATTCAATCTTTCGATCGAAATGATATTGGTAATGTAATTGCATGGCTGTTTTGTTATAATACTTACCGCATTCAATACATTTGTAGGATGATCGTAGAGTATGTGTGATTTCATGTTCGAGGTACTCGCAGTGATCTGTGAAAGCGTACTGACATTTCTCACATGTGAATACCAGATCTGTATGTAATTTTTTTTTGTGTTCGATCAATTCTTTATTAGTATCGAACACTTCAGAGCAGATTGCACAGGTATATTTTAGTTTCTTCTCAGCAATATGCTTTCTGATATGGTTGAGGAGTCCTTTTCGAGAGTTAAATGTATGAACACATTGGTCGCAGCCGAATGAATCTTGGTGTTCGTACCGTATACGCCTTTTCATTGGGAAATGTGGGATCTCCGTTTGTGTATAGCTGAAAATAAAATAAATGAATATTGTACAACATTGCACAATTTAGCCTACTGTTTTGCGGTATATACAACACAGTAGCCTCCCATTTATTGCCTTAAACGAAACAGTAGACTCTCATACAGCACCTTATACACCACAGTACCCTCCTATTAAGCGCCGTAAACGACACATTAACCTCGTATTTAGCGCCGTAAACGACACAGCAGCTTCCCATTTAGCGCCATATAGCTCACCGGAGGCTACGGTAAACAGCGCCATTAGCTGTGATCTATATAGCGCCATTAGCGCCATATAGATCACAGTTGCTTCCTATTTAGCGCCATACAGGTCACCGTAGCCTCCCATTAGCGCCATATAGGTCACAGTTGCTTCCCGTTTAGCGCCATATAGGTCACTGTACCCTTCCATTTAACGCCATATAGGTCACAGTAGCTTCCCATTTAGCGCCATATAGGACATTTGGTTTCCATCTGAGCCCCTACTTTGAATCCGGGTGGAAGTTCAACTCCCCAAAGGAAAACCGGAAAACCTGTCATGTTCTTTACCTGATATTGGTTTAAGTCCATCGAATCTCACAACATCAGCTTATGGTCTACTGATCTCAGATACAAAGATAAAAACGAGAAAAATTGGTATTTATAAGTTTCTTCCAGACATGTAAAATAAGTACGTCTTCAAGTGACGAGTGAACATATCGCACATCACAAACAAAAGGGTATTAACTTGCAAAACAGTGTTTTGAGATATCGCGTTTTGAAAGTTTGAAAATTCATAGCTGTGAAACTATCGATTCAAATTTATTACTGTATACTAAGATTTAAAGGTACAATATCCTACTTTAAGTTGATTTAGTTTGGTATGTATTAAAAGAGTGGTTTTTCTTCTATTAACACTTTTTTATCACAGTTGCTCATAAAGTGGATCTTATTCAACGGCTTTTAGGCTCATAATCCAACATATTATGCACGCGTGCGTTTTAGATTTGTTAACTAGTGCTGTAAAGTTATCCCGAAAAGGTAGGTACCAAAGAGTTTATAACTAGCAAAAATGGTTGTCTCTAAAGTCGGTTTACGAACGAAAATTTTACGTGATAATGACTTAGAAAACGATTAAAAATTGAGTTGTTTATTTTTTGTTTTTTCTTTAATTAAATATATTGTTTTTCCGTACCATTGTATTTTGTTCTTAACCCCCGACGCAAAAACAAATAGAAAAACCCTAAAAAATAATGTATGTCACACGAGGATGTATAGGTTAAAAGTCTTTAGCCTGGCCTTTCCGGAGCATAATTAACAAAAAAATATTGCCTTAAAAAATTGTAAACATAGAGTTAACACAAAAATTTTGTTTTCTTTTAAAGTCTTTTCTTTTATTCGCAACTGTGATAAAAAACGTCGTACGATATACGTGTGGAATTGATATTTGCATCTTGGCTTCTATAACACGCTCGCTGCCGCTCGCGCGTCATAAACCGCCTCTATGCAAAGATCAATTTACCACACTTATATCGTAATGTACTATTATAGGACTGGGTGAAGATAAGACCTTTTAAGCTTTTCAAATCACTCAAAAGTAGCACTTACGACTGTCTAGACTAACCAAAATTTACTAAAATTTAAAAATTTGAAGTAGTAACAATTAATGATACCTTATTATAACTACAGAATGTCAAGTTTAAGGTCGGTAAGAAAGTAATCAAAATAAAATGAAATACAGTTTAGTACTAAAAAAGGTTTATTTTTCCTCTTAATTTCTTAAACCGTGGAAAATGGACTTCAAAAAAAGGTATTAGATACAAAATAATAATCCTATGCTAAAAGTGCTTGAAACATAGTTCTAAATTATTATTAATGGCATATTATCAACAGTCTCATTAAATTTATTTTAAATACTATTGGTAAAGTTGACATTACTTCAAAAAGTTATAAGGGTGTAGCAATTAAAATTATTTAACATTCATGCTAAATTAATAGTAAATCATAACAGGCTACGACATAGCAGTCGGAAGCCTTTTGCTTGTCTTTTTCTTTTTCTTCTCTACTCAATATTTTCTCATTTTGGTGATCATCATAACTCTTCTGTAATAGCGTTTTCTCTTCAGTACTACTGTTTTCATACGAAACACAAACTTCGCAACGATCTTTTTTCGGCTGGAAAAAAGAGATATTAAAATCCTTGTGAAATATATTTGAGAACATAGTCTTGCTAACAAATCGTCGTGAATTTGATTCACATACTTTCTTGTAATCCTCGTAGATTTGCGTTAAGGATCTACCTCCTTCTATGTATTGACGAGTACTCTGTGCTCTGATATAATGACTCTCTATTCGTGGTATTAAATCAATAAACTCGCGAACTTCGTCAGCTTCTTCGATCAATTTAGCATGTTTGGCATGTTTTCCTCTATAATCTTCATTGACAAATCCATCTTCATTACATTTCTGTTTAACGGTGGCAATCACTTTATCGTTTATGTCTAATGTAGCTTTGAAAAACTTTTTGCAAACACGAATTTTTTGGTCTTGAATATTAAAATAGAAAGCGTAATTAATAGAACGTCGTCGTTCAGCTGAACAACTGGAGCACCGATTCGGTTGACGTGTAGTTGCTAATTTTTGCATATTATTTTTAATGAAATCTCTTTGCCTGTTTACATCACCCAAATTCCAGTAGTTTTCGAAAATCTGCTTACGTGCAGCTTCGTCTATAGATAAGTTACACTTTAATCTACACGTGGTTTCATTACAGGAATTTTTAATTGAACGTGCTTGCATTCGCTGCTTCTTGTAATTCAAATACTCCATTCCCAAATTACGTTTCTTCTTGGAAATTGCCTTCATAGCACCAGTAACGACAGTGTTCTCTGGTTCAGTAGAGAAAGACTTATGTTTTGTACAGTCATTATCTATACAAAATTTGTCAAAATGAGGGATGCAGAGGAATCCTTGGCATTGAAAGCATGTGCTAAAAATATCAGCAAAACAGTTTTTATATTCACAGTGCTGTTCAATAGTGAGATTTGTTACGTTGGAGAGCACATTCTCATTATTTGTTTCTGTAAAAGTTTCACTTACTATAAGAGGTTGATCACAGTGCTGTTCAGTAGTGAGATTGGTTACGTCAGCAAGTACATTAACATAATTTGTTTCCGTAAGAGTTTCATTTGCTACAGAAGGTTGATCTACCTCTTGAGTTAACGTGCTATCGTGAACAACAGAGCTACAGTGATCAGTGATGTTGTGAAATTCACAATCGTTATACGTCTGTTGATTTTCGAAATGATCCCAGCATAGGAAACTATTGCATTTATTGCAAGCCGAAAACACATCCGAAGAACAAGAGATGTACTCGCACGTTTGATGGCTGCCTGATGACCCAGAAATACAAGATTGAGGACGACGAGAGAGATTATTATGGTCGGGTACGTAATTTGGGTCATTAGTATCATCGTTATCAGCAAATGGGTCTTCATTTTCATCAGTTGAGTGACTTTCAGGTGTACTTTGGCGGTCAAAGACAGCTTTCATTATCTTTTGGGCCCTTCTTCTTCGTTCCATGATTTTACGTTACACTAAAATTAAAAGAAATGTCACAATAACCACCAGATAAAAGGGTATCATGTTATTTCTAACTCCCAGTTTTTAACAAAACAACACGGAAAGGGGTATCATAACACCCCGATTCGAGGGCTATACAGTATCATTTTAAGATAAATCTAGTGTAAATTACGAGTTTATTAAAATTTAATATTCAAGAAGGTAGTATCTCAACATAGTTTGTAATAAAACAACGCAACCGTATTGAAACTAACAGGCAAGACGGTATTAAATCAACATAATACTGAATACAACTATGAATCCGTATTGAAATCAACATGCAAGAGGGTATTAAGTCAACATAATACTGTCTAAAATACTCACATTTTAAAATTATGCCCCGAACTTAACAATGAACTGGTCGTAACTCGACACGGACGCGTGCGACGCGTGCAAACGCTGAGCGGCAACTGAACCAACTAAGATGCGACCGTCTTGATTGGATCGGAAATAGCGCGAGTGAACAGTCAAGAAAGAAATGTGTTGCCATATTTCGGAAACTATTTGGGCTACAGATACCATTGTCTTGCCAGTTTGTAGAGAAAAAAATCTACATTTCGAAATGCGAATAAAAAAAAATGGCACTCTGCAAGATAATACCCTTATGTTTGAGACGTGCGATATTGTCTTTTAGACATTTTTACATGTAGACCACATCGTCACAGATGATAGTGATCAAACATGACCACTGACATTACCGTGATTCTTTGTTATATTAAAGCAAGGAAATACCATACTTACTCAGGTCTACTGTCCCTCTGTCGAAACCTGTACTTCTTGAAGACATGGTTTCCATCACTGTATGAATCAAATTCATCTTCTTTCTCAGTTTTTATTTCTAAAGGTAGAGCATCCTCGTTTTCATTACATGTGTCAGCAGATTTTCTGTTTTCATCTATTTGATCATCTATTTCACCATTTTCTTGTTCATTTTCACTAATTTGTTGTTTATTTTCACTAATTTTTTGTTTATTCTCAGTAATTTGTTGTTCATTTTCACTATTTTGTTGTTCATTTTCACTATTTTGTTGTTTATTTTCTCTAATTTGTTGTTCATTTTCACTAATTTGTTGTTCATTTTCGCCGTTTTGTCTATTTTCGTGAATATTTTCAGTAATAAACACCATTTCGTTTTCTTTTAAGTTTTTCTCTATATTTTCTATTTGTTTATTGTCATTAATATTTGTTTGTAAGTGTTCCATTGTGTCTGAAAGTTATTATCAACACTAATAAAAAGGAAAGATTTTTTAATAATAAATAGGGTTTGAAATCCTATCCTACTAATATTATAAATGTGAAAATTTGTGTGTGTGTGTGTGTGTATGTTTGTTACTCCTTTACGCTAAAACTACTAAACCGACTGCAATGAAAATCGGTATGTAGATAGCTAGAGGCCTGGATTAAAAGATTTGCTACTTTTTATCCCGATATTTCCACGGGATCGGGACCGCGGGGCGCAGCTAGTAACTCTATAAACATACTCTAATAGTTTTTTATGCTAGGACCTAGGAATAATATGTCACATATACAAACATGGTGCATCCTACTAATATGATAAATGTGAAAGATTGTATGTTTGTTGCTCCTTCACGCAAAAACTACTGAACCGATTGCGATGAAACTCGGTATCTAGATAGCTGGAGAACACATAGGCTTCTTTTTATCTCGATTTGTATAAATAATAATAACCACGTCCCATTTTTACCTTTTGGGTACGGAACCTTAATATAGTGGTTTTAAATTATATACTTTCGGCAATTACAAAACCAAATTACGTTTGTGTCTTTTGAAATTATCTACTACATCAAAGTTACAGAACTTTATAGGTTACAAACTTTCATATTTAGAATATTAGTAAGGTTACGGAAAAAATACAAACCTACCTTGTTTATAAATTGCAAATTGCACAGGAAAAACGGTGTTACAGAGATTATTTCAGAAACTAGAAGCCTAATTTAGGTCACAAAATACCGTAGATTTTAGGCAAATTCTTGAAAAATTAACATTAGTATTTTAAATCCTCTTTGTACAACAAAACATTTTTTTAAGTTGAATGAACGATTTGAACGAACAAAATCAATGAGGCCATAGAGTCAACAACAATAGCAAAGGACAACCGGCAAACCAGCCTTGAGTTTTGGCGGGAACGAGTTAACAACATGTCGTGCTGCAGTTTTATTTTCATGAAATTTAGATGTAACCCGAGTTGAATTGTATAATTCTGGTGGAATGTTATTCAATTTAGTTCTGTGAAAGTGCACAAGTGTAGTGAAAGTAAAAATCAGTGTCAAACATGCAGTTTTCTCGTTGCCTCCAAATCTCCTATTAAGGTTATGGTAAACTTGCCACCGCTTTACTATAGCCCCTGACTTGACGGACTATGACGACTTTGACTGTATTGAAACACTTTAGGCCCGATTTATGAAAAATCGGGTCATAATTTGATGCAAAATATAACTTGACACTGGCTAAATGCACACGTGCGAAGCCATAATAAAAGAAAAAAAAACCAGCCTAAGGAGTTTTGGCGGAAACGAGTTAACAACATGTCGTGCTTCAGTTTTATTTTCATGAAACTTAGTTATAACCCGAGTTGAATTGTATAATTCTGGTGGAATGTTATTCAATTTAGTTCTGTGAAAGTGCACAAGTGTAGTGAAAGTAAAAAATCAGTGTCAAACATGATAAGGTTATGGTAAACTTGCCACCGCTTTACTATAGCCCCTGACTTGACGGACTATGACGACTTTGACTGTTTTGAAACACTTTAGGCCCGATTTATGAAAAATCGGGTCATAATTTGAATGTAATTTGATGCAAAATATAACTTGACACTGGCTAAATGCACAAGCCGTGCGAAGCCATAATTAATAGAAAAAAAACCAGCCTAACTGGAAATGAGAAGAAATATCAAAACTTCATTCAAATTATATCACTTGAGTTATGATGCGTCTATGCTTGAGTTTGATACCAAAATAATAATAATAAAAAAAACAGAGCTAGGCTGCTCTTATTATTAACTGAATGCCATTGTATGTAGGTAGGTATGAAATAATAAAGCTTAATTAAAAATAATGTTTAATTTTATTTTTCAAAACTGGTACCTTAACTTCTAAATTTCTAGCTTACACTTAATCTTTTAAATGAAATAACATACAAATGAACAACTAGCAGTGTTAGCAATAGTGGAAGATATCTTCCACTGGTCAAAGATCCGAATCTCGGTCCCGATCATGCACCAATTGGTAGGTATATAAAATGTATGCGGACAATAAATATACTCTAACGGGGGTCGATGTTGCTCCACGTCCGTAGGAACTACCTTATATAACCCTACATGTGGCCCCGGGTGGTGCTAAGAGCCTAACAACTTTGGCAGCTGCACTGCCTACGCTTACTCTACTTTGTCAACTAACATGAATCTGGGTGTGTTAAGATCTAGTCGACCTTAAAAAAGTCCCGTCACTCTCCAGCGCTGAGTTCTACGACTCTGAACCAGCCCATAACTTTCAGGAAGTCTGGGCATCGGAATGAGAGTTAACGAAGAAACACTGAAGAAGATATCTTCAAGCCTAATCTCAGGGCACGACCTGCTGGCTTTGAGGAGCTCCGACGTGTTTGGTGCATGCTGAATAGGATAAGGACAGGAGTTGGGAACTGTGCTTACTTACGGCACAAATGGAACTGGTGCGAATCACCTGTGTACCATTGTAGAGCCCTTGAGCAGACGGTACACATGGTATTTGACTGTTCCCTAACCAAATACTACGGACAAGCGGACGATTTTACAATCAAGGACGCGGCAGCGTAATTGAAATCTGTAAAGCTTTGAAGTGGAGAAACTTAATTAGCCATACGATAAATAACGGTAAAGGACATTGTGAAAACACTGATATGCCCTAGAACTCACCACGGTACACGTGCTGTGGATATTCGCCATACTCGAGTTCAAAGACATGGTGGTACAATAATACAAACGGGCTTAAACTAAAGAAAAACTTGTAAGTTTGTGATATAAATAGTTGCAAACAATCGTTGCATGCCCTACAGCTGAGCAACGTGATCTTTTTGTTTTTACCCGCGATAGAACGGAGGACAGTATTCAAGTGTCTCCATTTAGCTCCAAAACGGCCGAACCAATTTAGTTAAGAACTATTCTTGTAATATTTACTTATTCTATGTATCCTTATTCTTATTAATGAAATGTTTTCATACATTTATAAGAAATGAAGGTGATTGAGTATAGGCATAGTAGTATAGGTCTGTATATACGAATAAAAAGATAAATTTATTCATTTTCCCCATCTTTAAACTGATTCTTACAGACACTTCTTTTATGCAACAAAGACTTGTAATGATGATTTAAACCTCTTTTTGTTTTAAAATCACTTTCACATACATCACAGCGGAATGGTCTAACATCCGAATGTTTATGTGTCATATGGGACTTATAGCCTGCTAAAGACGATAAAGCCGTATTACATAACTGGCATTTGTAACGCTGTGTGTTATTGTGTATCGTTAGGTGCGAAGCTAGATAATCTTTGCGTAAAAACTTGTGACAGACTTCACATTCGTATTTGTTATCGTAATGGGTCAATTTATGTGACTTAAGATCGGATTTTATTTTAAACTTCTGATGGCATATATCACATTCGAAGGGACGTTCATTTGTGTGGGTTCGGCGTGTGTGTATGGTCCGTTGTCCGCCGCACGCAAAACCTTTCCCACAGTACAAGCATTGGTATGGTTTGACTCCAGTATGACTTACCATGTGGTAAGACATCAAACTTGGACGCATCAGTCGTTCACACTCGACACATTTCACCAAATTATGATCCGATAAGTGGCTTTTCATGTTACGTTCTTTAATCATAACGTGGCAAATTTTACATTCAACCATTCGGTCAAAGTGACATCGTAAGTGTACTTGCAGTGCTGTTTTACTATCATAGTAATTTTCGCATTCGATACATTTGTACAATGATTTCAACTTATCATGTTTTATTTCATGTTTGAGGAACTCGCAGTGATCTGTGAAAGCTAGTTGACATTTCTCACATGAAAACATCATATCCTTATGTATTATTTTGTGTTCGATCAATTCATTGTTCTTATCGAACTCTTCGGAGCAAATTGCACAGGTGTACTTCATATTCTTGTCAACAATATGTTTTCTTAGATGAATTAACATTCCTTTCCGAGAGTTGAATGTTTCAGTACATTTATCGCAGTCAAATGAACCTTGCTCAGAAAGTGTATTATTAGTCATATGAACTTTTCTGATATGATTCAGGAATCCTTGTCCAGAATCGAATTGTAAAGTACATTTGTCGCAGTCAAATAAATCTGGCACAGAACATGTACTAGCCATATGCACTTTTCTGATATGACTGAGGAATCCTTTACTAGAATTGAATTTTAGAGTACATTTGTCACAATCGAATGAGTCTTGACCTTTACTAGCCATATGCATTTTTCTGATATGACTGATAAATCCTTTTCCAGTATTAAATTTTAGGGTACATTTCTCGCAGTTTAGTGAATCTTGGCGTTCGGAACATGTACTAGCCCTATGCGTATTTCTGATATGATTGAGGAATCTTTTGCCAGAATTGAATTTTAGAGAACATTTATCGCAGTCAAATGAACCTTCGTGTGCGGGACTTGTCACTTTATGCTTTTTCGTCGTCATATGCTTTTTTCGGAAATGTTTGAGGAATCTTATTCCAGAATTGAATTTTAGAGAACATTTATCGCAGTCAAACGAATCTTGCTGTTCGCATAGTGTATTAGCCATATGCTTTTTTCTGATATGGTTCAGAAATTCTCTTCCAGAATTGAATTGTACAGTACATTTGTCGCAGTCAAATAAATCTTGATCTTCGGAATGTGTATTAACCATAAAAATATGCTTTTTTTTAATGTGATTGATGAATCCTTTTCGAGTATTAAATTTTATAGTACATTTATCACAGTCGAAAACATCTTTGTTTTCAGAACTTGTACTAGCTATAATATGCTTTATTCTAATATGGTTGAAGAGTCCGTTTCGAGTACTGAATTTTTGGGTACATTTGTAGCAGTTAAATAAATCTTGGGGATCGGAACTTGTATTAGCCAAATCATGTTTTTGTCGGATATGGTTGAGGAGTCCTTTTCTAGTATTAAATGTGTGAGTGCAACTGTCGCAATTGAATAAATCTTGGTGTTCGTTGCTTGTACAGTTTTTTATAGGGAAATGTAGGATTTCCGTTTTTGAATAGCTGAAAATGAATTGATTTAATATTATACGACATTATTCCAGATTAAGCACCACCTATTGCAGCATATTGGAAATAGTTACTTGAATCCCTCATTACAGAAAACTACTGAACTGATACTAATTATGAACTACTTCTTATTCCAATATTTTCATAAAATTGCAACTACCATTACCAGTCAGTAAGGCAGAGAAGCAGAATATACTATACTTACTCCGGTCTATTGTCTCTCTGTCGAAACTTGTATTTCCTAAATACATGGCTTCCATTACTGTATGAGTCAAACGCAGTGTCTTCCTCTATTTTCACTTCTACTGGTATTGTATCCTCGTTTTCACCGTTTTTGTCAGCAGATATCCTGTTTTCATTTACTTGGAGACTAATTTCACTGTTTTGCTGTTCATTTTTACCGATTTGTTGTTCATTTTCATCGTTTTCATTATTTGGTCTTTCATTTGCACCATTTTGTTGTTCAATTGCAGTAATTTGTTGTTCATTTTTAAAATTTTGTTGTTTATTTTCACAATTTTGCTGTTCATTTTCACCATTTTGTTGTTTATTTTCACCATTTTGTTGTTCATTTTCACTATTTTGTTGTTCATGTTCACCATTTTGCTGTTCATTTTTGTTGTTGTGTTCGTTTAAATCTAAATCGTTATCATGGTGATTAATATTTTCAGCAAAATAAATCATTTCGTTTTGGTATTGATTTTTCTCTAGATTCTCAGTTACTTTATTGTCATTGATGTTTATTTGCAAGTGTTCCATTGTGTCTGTAATTATTAATAATTAAAGAAATAAATAAGTGCTTAAAACGGCAGATTTTCATTATAAACATAGCTCGAAATAAGCCTACACACGAACTGGAATTCCCGTTCATTCCTTTTACATATTATTTTGATTTATTCATTAAATCTATTCCCCCATTTTTTTCTAATTTAAAACATATTTTCTGCATCGATTTTTATCAAAACCAAATTAAAAAATACTAGGTAACTGGTTGAAAAAAAAGTACTTAGAAATGTGTTTTTAGTTATTAAATAAAATCGATGTTTGCGTAAATAAATCACAAGTATAAGTATAACGCGCGCTTGCTGAAAAGTGATGTCCTACCGATGATGGCTATAATAATATGTGACATATAGGTTTTCCCCGAAAAGGAACGATATCAGAAGTTTTACGAAACGGAAAGTTGTCTTCGCAAAACGGAACGGTGTAACATATCCACAAAGACCATAAACTAGTACAAATTTGTTTAATTTCAATTCAACTTTTTTATGCCTGATTGCTAATATAAGGGCGCAATTCTGCCAATGTCAAGTGAGTCGAGGAAAAAAAACTATATCCATGAT
Source organism: Idaea straminata (assembly GCA_951213275.1). Classification (NCBI taxonomy): domain Eukaryota; kingdom Metazoa; phylum Arthropoda; class Insecta; order Lepidoptera; family Geometridae; genus Idaea; species Idaea straminata. The sequence goes on along the minus strand of OX577875.1, from coordinate 296,659 downwards.
GCATGATTATAATATCATTCACAGTCGTGTGCGAGGTGCCGAACTGGTGATACGTATAGTTCGGAAGCGATATATTTTTTTATTTTTATTGCGGGTAGTTTAAAAAATAAAAATGGACGACGAAGATAGTGATAACATACGTTACACAACACTTTCGGGGAGTGAAATTGATGAGCGGGAAATTCCTAATAATGACGCAATTGTACACGTTCAGATTGAGAGCGGGGATTGGAGTGAAGAACAGAGTTTGACTCAAACGCAAGAAGGAAAACATTCTGAAGCGGTGCAAATCGTGTCACGGTCTCGGGAGCAGCCCGCGAAACAGGATCAGGGAGTGAAAAGAGTAAGAGAGGACAGTGGAGGGAGTGGAGAAAGTGCAGACAACTTAGAACCAGACAACAATGATAACGAGGATGGTTTTATGAAGGTGATCGCAAAGGCCAGGCGTAGGATAACTCGCAATAGAGAGGACAAACTACAACCGGGCAGTGGCGCGGACCTGGATCGGATCCTTGTCTCCATGACATCCCAAAAGAATTTGCCCAAGCAATTCGGAATGGCTAAACTGCTAAGGGAGCGTGGCATTAAAGGTGTTCTAAGAATGCAATATAAAAGTGCATTCAGAATCGTAATAGAGTTCGATACGAGAGACAATGCTCTAAGAATGATTTACTGTAAGAAAATTAAGGAATTGGAGTACAGATGTCAATTGGCCAACGAGACAAATATATCTTATGGTATTATAAAGCAGGTGGACCTTGAACTAGATGAGAATGAGTTGACTAGTATACTTGAGAGTGATGTTGAGATCTTGGCGATCAAACGACTCAAAAGACATGTGAGTGGCGAATGGGTGGACAGTGAAACCATTCGCGTCTCGTTTAAGGGCCCCACCTTGCCCCCGTACGTCTTCGGATACGGGTGTCGGTTTAAGGTGGAGGCGTTCACCTTTCCAGTTACTCAGTGCTCTGGGTGCTGGAAATTTGGACATTTGAGACGATCATGTCCAAAAGTAGTATGTCCAAAGTGTGGCGAGAAACACGAGAACTGCGAAATTCCCAGCAATAAGTACAAATGCATTAACTGCGGTGGGCCCCATATGGCGTTGGACAAAAGTTGCCCCTACTTCATAAAGGAGAAAGAAATTAGATGCATCATGTCTCAAGAGAACTTTACCTACAGAAAAGCGTTGGCTAGCTACCTTCTAGCAAAGAGCAAGATACGACTGGAAACAGATGATAGTAAAATTTTGAGCACTGTTACGGAAACACATAGTAAAGAGAAGACTTACAAAGATGCTTTAGTAGGGATGTTAAGTAGAAAAGAAGAGGAACAAAGCCATAAAGAAAAGGAAGACGAAGTCATTAACTCCAGTGTGGGAGATAAAACTAAAAAGAAAAAAGACAATAAGAAGAAAAGACTAGACATGCAAGAGAACATAGAAACAGATATCCAGGAAGCCGTTACAGAGAAAGAAGAAGAGGAGACAAGCATGACTCGAGATAAATCGCTGTTGATGAAGCTACTACAAAGAATAAAGGACGTTTGCTTCGGACATGGTACTCTAGATGCTAAAATTAATATGGTGTTCCAATTAGTAATTGAAGAAATTAGGAATTTTGCAATGAGTTTTATAAGGAAAAATGATTTTTTTAACAGTGTATTGAAATTTATTAATTATGAATAATAATAGTGATAAGGTCATACAGTTGAATATACTGCAGTGGAACTCACAAAGCTTAAAGCCAAAATTGCGTGAGTTCGAGTTGTTGTTATGGCAGGAAAAATTCCATATAGCTTTGATATCAGAAACCTGGTTAGGTTCTGATATAAGTTGTAACATTCAAAATTACAATGTCTATCGGCGGGATAGAGGGGACTCCTACGGTGGTGTTGCAGCTGTTGTGCATAGGTCTTTGAAGGTGCAGGAGATTCATATTAACAACAATAATTCTGATATAGAGGTACTTTGTCTTAAACTACTGAACTGTTCTAAAATTGAATACGTAGTGATAATTTATTGTGCTCAGTGGGTACATACTTGTCAATCCGATTGGGAGGAGCTTTTCTCTTTGTTCAGGTCTAAATGTTTAATACTCGGGGATTTTAATGCACACCATAGGGTTTGGTCAAGCAAAAATGATACTAGGGGAAAACAAGTATTTGATTCAGTGGTAGAATCCGATTTCATTTCAATAAATAAGGACGTTGCTACTAGAACAAGGTTAGTAGATGGACGATTACAGAGTACTTCACCTGACATCTCCTTTGCATCAAATGACATCGCTATTAGTTGCGATTGGAATGTTATGAATGAGACTCTCGGCAGTGATCATTGTTGTATTAAAATTCAGATTAATTACTGTGATAGGATACGGTTGCACAAGCGCCTATTTTTAAAAGAGCTGATTGGAAGGGTTATTGTAATGATTTAGAAATAAGTTTGGCAACATACCCGGATGTTGATTCTGTTCAAGTTGCATATGATCGTATGGTTCAGGAAATGTATATAGCAGCTGATAAGCACATTCCTAGTATTAAAATACCCGATAATCCAACATCAAAATTTAGTCCTAAGCCTTATTGGTCACCTTCAATTTCTAAATTGGTAGCTTTACGTAGAGTAGCCCTAAAACAATTTAGAAGAAACCCAACTCCCGATAATCTAAAGACGTTAGAAGATAGAATCAAAGAGGCTAAAGATAGTATAAGGAAAGCTTCTTCCAATAGCTGGCGTGAACATTGTAATAGTATAGACGAGTGTAGATCTTCTACAGATATGTGGAGAAGGATGCGCTGGATAAAAGGTTATAAGTCACAAAAAACTTGTGTTGCTTTAGAAAAGAAAGAGGAACTATTACATAGTTTAGCTCCTGACTATGTAGTCTCGTTAGTTCCCCAACTAAGTTCTGAAAACCTACAATTAGAACATAGCTTCACTGTGCAGGAATTGGACCATTGCTTAAAAAAGAAAGACACAGCACCGGGTATAGATGGATTGACATATTCTATGATTTACCACCTTCCTATTTTGGGCAAAATTTATTTGTTGAAACTATTTAATAAAATTTTTGACAGTGGTGTTGTTCCTGAGCAGTGGAGAGATATATTGATAGTTCCAATTCCAAAATTAAGTAATAACTCACCGGGATCTGAAGTAAAATTAAGACCTATATCTTTAATTTCTTGCGTGTGTAAAACATTTCATTTAATGATAGGAAGGCGCCTTGAATGGTTTACAGAAAATAACTCAATTCTCCCAAATTGTGCTAGTGGCTTTAGACGGGGACAATCTACACATGACTGCTTGGCTAAATTAGTAACTGAAATACAAGTAGGTTTTTCGGAAAGTACGCCAACTGTTGCTTGCTTTTTGGATGTAGAAAACGCTTATAATAATGTTATAGTAGAAGCTTTGGTTAAAATTTTAGATGAAATTAATATAGGAAAGAAAATGTGTCACTATATTTGGAATTTTTTAATAAACCGTAAACTTAAAATAAAGGATGATATAGATGAAAACAGATTCATAATGAGACATGCTCACAGAGGTTTAGCACAAGGTGACCCTATATCACCACTTCTTTTTAATTTAGCTACGCATAAATTAGGAAAATCTGTTAAGGAGGTTCAGATGTGTCAGTATGCGGATGATTTTGTTTTATTTACTAGAGATAAAGATACAGAACATAGTAAAACAAACATACAAAAAGCGTTACATATCATTCTCACTCTATTAGAAGAACTAGGTCTGAATATTAGTATATCTAAAACTAAATATTGTATTTTTAACAGAGGATATAAGATACATAATATACGATTAAAATTAAACAATGAATTAATCCAGTATGAAGATAGTTATAAGTACTTAGGGCTAAGATTGGACAAAGCACTTCGTTGGGGAAAACACATTGATGAGATTGTGGAAAAATGTCAGAAGTATTTAAATCTGCTAAAGGTATTGGCTGGGTCAGGATGGGGCTTGCATCCAAAACATTTACGCCGTATTTTCATCGCGGTTATTAGAAGTAGAATGGACTATTGTAGTTATTTTTATGATAATGCTGCACACACTCATCTCCGTAAATTAGAAGTCATACAAAATCAAGCACTTAGAATTATTGGGGGTTTTATCAAAAGTACACCAATTCATACGATGGAGAGCGAACTTTGTGTAGTTCCACTGCAGGTGAGGAGGACGTTTTTAGCATTTAAATTTTGTTTGAAGAGTCAGTCTCGGGAGAATAATAGGGTAATCGAGATGCTGGGTGTACTCAGTGCTCTTTGTGAACGATCCTATTGGAGGAACAAGAAGATACCACTCTTAGTAACAGCTTTTAATAAGACGAAAGAAGATGTAGTAGAAAAATCAGCAATTTTAAACATGTTCTCTTTAAAAACCTGGCCATCTAATATAGATCTTAGTGATATAGTCTCGTTATCCTTAGATTCAGTTCAAGACACGAAGGAAAATTTAGATATTACTGTAATGAAATATGCTGTATCGGCTGAGCTGCGGTTTAAATACAATACATGGTTCTTCTTGTATACCGACGGATCAAAGAGTAGTGAGGGCGGAGGTGCATCTTTTTATGATCCCAATAATCCAAATGATCTTAATTGTTTTAAAACCTCATCTAATTTGTGTATTATGTCTATTGAACTTATAGCTATCTATAAAGCCCTTATTTATGCTGAATCACTAGGAGTTCAACAATGTATTGTTTGTACTGATAGCAAAAGTGCCTTACAACATTTGATCAGCTGTGTAAATGGACATACGGGCATACCTTTGGCGTATTCTATTTTATCGTTGATCTATGAGCTTATGATTAGTAATATTAAAATAAAATTACAATGGGTACCAGCTCATATTGGGCTTAGAGGTAATGAGGAAGCTGACATTAGGGCTAAAAAAGGAATAACAGAGGGAATTCCAATGGATGTTTTACCAAACTTCTCGGAATTATTACCTAAATACCGTAGAATATGTTCTGATATGTGGAACGAGTACTTTGATTTGAGGTCAAGAACAAAAGGAATTTGGTACAAGACGATACAATGTCAGCCTCCTCGCACTTCATGGGTCTGTACTACTAGATTGTGTAGAAAAGCTATTGTAACAGGACTTAGGTTAAGGACTGGACATGTTCCGTTAAATAAGTTTGCGGCCCTAATGAACAAAGTTCCTTCACCGAACTGTATGACATGTGGTGTTATAGAGGATGTGCAGCACTTGGTAGCGGAATGTGTCCAATATGAGGAGGAAAGGAAAGAGCTGCTCAGGGATCTAGGAGTAAATCTTAATGATGTCGGGGCCTTTTTGACTGTGTTAGCGAGTCCATGTTCTGAACAGGCTGAAAAACTTTTCTTTTTTTGTTTTCAGGCAATGCGTTTTCGCTTGTCTTTGGTAGGAGGTGTCTCTGTTTAAGTAATTTATCTTTGTTCCATAGTAAGTAAGCTTTAAGTAAGATGAAGGTTGTTTTGTTTTGTTGAGATTTTTTTTTTTTTTTTTTTTTTTTTCTTTTTTTTTTTTTTTTTTTTTTTTTTTTTTTTCTTTTATTATGGCTTCGCACGTGTGCATTTAGCCAGTGTCAAGTTATATTTTGCATCAAATTATGACCCGATTTTTCATAAATCGGGCCTAAAGTGTTTCAATACAGTCAAAGTCGTCATAGTCCGTCAAGTCAGGGGTTATAGTAAAGCGGTGGCAAGTTTACCATAACCTTAATAGGAGATTTGGATTGTTGAGATTTAGTAGTAGCGTTAAGTTTTGACTCAACGGAACTGACATGTATTGTTAATATAAAAGTTCCTTAAAAAATAAAGAAAAAAAAAAAAAAAAAAATATCATTCAATTTGCTGTCGTTCAATTTCACGTGTCAAACTTCGGTATGAAGTTTGGTGCATAACGATAATTGGAAGATTTGGAAGATTGTCGTTTGAGAGAGTTTAGACCATATTAGACCCCCCGGTATAATAATAAGCTCAAGCTCATTCACGGGACGTCCAACTTTCACGTAACATTTTTAGTTACTTTCACGAAAAGCCATTCCTCTATATCACGTTTTTAGGTTAGGTAATATTATTATTTAAGAAAAATACGATACCTTAATATAAATTATTGCAAACTGCACAGCAAAAGGATATTACAGATGTTATTTTAATAAGTGAACACTAGTTTTATGGCACAAAATTCTATAATTTCAAAGTACTAAATACCGCACAAAACAACAAACACTTTTTTAATTGAGTGAAGTTTTGAACGAAAATAATGAACCATACCATAGAGTAAAATAAGTCAATGCAAAATCGACGCAATAGTGCTAAATAAGGCCACAGGCGCGAAGCGATAAATGCTGAGTCGTAGAACTATATTGGCGTAATTTTCTAGTTTAAATTTGTATCCTCGAGCACAGAACTAAATGTTTTAATCTAAGGTTTTAGAAAGTCGATTTTATATGTGGGTATTATTGGATAATCGATATAACAATCGATCTCCCAAATAATTTACAGAAGTGACAGAAAGACCCCTTTCTCATTGATCGATTATTTATTACCTATTCGAAGATTATTACACACTTACTTATCATGGCATCATTATAGCGATCAAATAATGCCTTTCATCACTGGACCGCTGTAGCACAGGTTACAACGAGCGTCTCGGAAACGAGTAGAAAAAAAATCGACTAAAACAACCACACACAATCACTCTTTCGTCCCGCACTATTACATTATGTCAATTTTTATAAAAAAAAATCCAACAAGTAAATATTTTTCCAATGGCTTGTTTTTGATGAAATTCGGTTTGATTTCAGTTAAAATTCTGTAATTATGTGATAAAACTTTATGTTGATTCTATATTTAATGTGATTTTTATGATTTGAACCCTTAGTCTATTGTAAAATCACAGGTAAGTTGTGTATAAATATTTTCGAATTTCTAACCTTTAACTTACATTTCGCGGGTAAATTTCGTTTTTAAACTGTTTACCAACAATCTGGGTACATAATTTGGGTTAGAAAACTTAATTTTTAGGCATTTTTCGCGTCATAGAATTAATTAAAATGCGGTGCTATTCTCGAAATCGCTTCGTGTTTGTATCGCGAAGCTTTGGCTGTGTTATTGCAATAACGATCTTATTGCTATAACGATAAGGTTCAAGTTCTGTATCGCGTTTACATCGTAATGTGGTTTCAGAGTAGGGACGCGTTTGTTATTGAATTCGGTCTGTTTAAACATGGACACTTCGCCTATGTCCGTATTTTGAACAATTTTTATTCTAAAGTTTGTTTTTTACCATCTATTTTAAAAGTAATTTTAAATTGAAATAAGTTCAAAAATAATATTTTAAAAATAATAAAATTAAAATAAATATATTAGGCTAAGTAACTAGACTTGTGTTATGGGTGCTAGACAACGGATATACTACTTATATACTTTTCTTTTGTAAATATGTACTTATAATACATAGAAACAACCGGACCACAGACAAATATCTAAGCATAAATACTTGTCTGAAAATGAAATTAATAAAATTCATCAGAGATAATAAAATAAATAATTATTGCAGGACAATGAACACAACGCCATCTAGTCCCCAAACTGAACAACTAGATTTGTAATATAGACAAATAGCATATCTAGATACTTTCCTCCTATACTAATAGCCTTACATTGACTGTAGATGATTTATGCAACGCCAGCAACTTTAGTATATTATACTATTCAGAATGCTGTAGTTCCTAGGACATGTATAGTCAGCAAAGGAATGAGGGCAGCACATCCATATTTAAAAGTTTTAATTTTTTGAATGACGGCTCAATATTTTTTGGTTATTCTGCATGAAACAAATAACACTTTGAAAGCTTTAGTGAAAACAAGCAGAATAAATAACAATAACTAAAAGCTATTAAATATCCACCTGTTACACTCAGTCCTTTGCTGACTGTACAATGCCCGGCACCTATACCACCTTCTCAGCTTAGTTGACCGTGTCCAGAGGAAGTCATTCTGGAGACATTCGAGTTTCATCACAATGTTTTCCTTCATGGTAAAAGCAATGTAAATAGCTTACATAAATTTTTCAAAAGAAAAATTCATCTTCACACTGCCGGCCGGGATTTGAACCTACAACCTTCAGAATGAAAGTCGAGGTATCTACCACTATGCTAACACAGTTTTTAAGAGAAAAGGGTACCGGGCGCTCTCTCCATACACACATAGTCTACTGTTTCTTCACTGGATAATGACACTAGAGCAAATATTTTTGTTGCATAAAACTTATAACTGCCACGACCCCTATGTTTTGTTTTTTAAATCTTAATTTCTATGATAATTAGATAATGAAAAAAAAAAACAAAACATAGGGGGATAGTCATGGCAGTTATAGGTTTTATGCAACAAAAATATTTGTGCTAGTGTCATTATCCAGGGATGAAACAGTCGACTATGGCACCCTTTCCTCTTAAGGTGGTTTTTTCTTGGTCTGAAATTGAATATTGGCTGTGCAGTGTCTTTATTTTTCTTTTCTTGGTCTCTTGGTTTTAGCCTTTAATTCAATAATATGTTTCCAGCTTAGTCAGTAATGTAAGAATCAGTGAGTGAGAAAAGTCATCAAAATGGCGGCATGCTGCGTAGATGACTGTGGACTTACGGCCGATGATAATGTCATACTGTTTGAGTAAGTTTATGTCTAGGGTAAAAACAGGACCCTATTACTATGAATCCACTGTCCGTTCGTCTGTCACCAGGCTGTATCTCATGAACCGTGGTAGCTAGCCTGTTGAAATTTTCACAGATGATGTATTTATATTGCCGCTATAACAATACAAAATACAAAAAATTCAAAAGAAACAAAATCAAAACAGAGCGGTGTTGGCTTAGTGGTAGATACCCCGACTTTCATTCTGAAGGTCGTGGGTTCGAATCCCAGCCGGCCGTGCACCAATGTATTTTTCATTAGAAAAATTTATGTGCGCTAATTGACATTGCTCTTACGGTGAAGGAAAACATCGTGATGAAACCCGCGGCTTAGTTGGCTCCAGAAGTATTGACAAGTTCTCTCCTCTGGACATGGTCAACTAAGCTGAGAGGGTAGCAGGTGCTGGGCAAGCCTACTCCATCCTCACGCAAAAAGGACCCAATTAAAAAAGAGTCTAATTGCGGAAAAAAGCCCGTATGCATACATACATACACCCCGTCGTTTTTGCGCGGGGGTTAATTAGAAACAGAAAAATTGTGTGGGGCTCCATTACAACATGTTACAGAACACTTTGTGCGTGACTCTGACTAACACTTGGCGGGTTTCATTTTATTTCTCTTACCTCGACGAATCAATGAAGGAATTAACTCTATGACTTTTCCAATTCCCCATAGGTTCCCAACGAGCCGTCTCCTCCGCAAGCGTTGGCTGGACGCCATCAACCCTCGCTCCAAGCTAGCTGAAGACGCGAGGATATGTAACAAACACTTCAGCAGGCAAGACTACGAGGAGGTCCGCGGGAAGACCAGGCTCAAAGGGAAGGTTCTACCCACTAGGTTCGGAGAACAGGTTGGTTGGAAGTTTCAACTGCAGGCATTAAACCCAACCCTAGTTAAAGTCTCCGCTATGAGCCGGCTCCATACTGCCGGTGATGTTGATCGAAGGAACCTGAATTAGATAGTGTTGAGGAGCACTTTGGGGTACTTTAAACCATTTAAACCATTTATTTTCCATAGCACAACACATACATAAATAGATTATAACACATAAACATTCAATAACATTATATGTGCGTGCTATGGAGGGTGCAGTCTCAGCAATATGCTGTGAGCTGTGTGACCATCTCACTGCTACTGATTTTCAGCCTGCCCCTCACAAAAGCTCTACATAGCGTGTAGCCGGCATAAATTTACTTACTAATTTTACTTACTTATACTAATATGCTATTATTATTACTTATACTAATATGCTATTATTATTACTTATACTAATATTATAATATATTACTAATTTTATTTACTTACTTATTTAATTTATTTATTTACTTCGACAACGTTGCCTCGCCTCGTTCGACTTCCGCTCGTTGACGGTATTTGTGCAAGACTCAAAGGAAGCGAGGTGACGCGGAGTTCAAACCCGATCATCGAACACTTCGTCGAGTAACTTCACTTCGGTACTTCAGTAGGCTTTAATTCGTGAAGTTACTTCGAAGAAGTGCGACGAGGTTGACCGCGGTCCGAAGTACGTGTGTTCGACGACGTTCGGGTTCGAACTCCGCGTCACCTCGCGCCCTTTGACTCGTGCACAAATACTGACAACGTGCGGAAGTCAACCGAGGTGAGGCGATGTTGCCCGAAATCGAATTTTCAAAAATTCTTAGTGCTCCCCTACGACCTAAAAGGAACCCCATGGGAAGTTTTAGACTCGTAGCTATTTATATTAAACAGATATTTAATGAATCAATGTAAAATACATTTATTCTGATGTTCAAGCTCTCACCCGCGACTTCTAATGCATAGAAATTGAATTTTCCAAAATCCTTAATTAGTGGATGGCTACGTTATATATAACAGCTGTCTGTATACCAAATATCAGTCAGAGTCAGTCAGTCAGTCAGTAAGATCAAAATTTAATTTTTAAATATTAATATTTCAGATGGAAGAATCACAAGACGAACCAAGTCCAGAATCCGAAGAAGAAAAAGACGACAACGCAAGAAAAAATAATCATAATGAAAAATCACATAATGACGTTGATAAATTACATAACGACCTTGATAAATCACATAACAACTCTGATAATAGTGATAAATCAGATAGCGATACAGATAATGATTTTAAACCGCGGAAAAGAAAGAGAGGGAGACCGAAAAAGAACAAAAGCACAAAAAATAAAACATCAAAAAAAGTAACATCCAACAAAAGAACGAGAAGTTCATCTGATAATAAAAAAACAGATAATAATGAACTCGATAATAATGAACATAATAATTCTAATAACGTTAAAGACAAGGAAACTACGGAAGATAAATCACATAACGATAATGACAAACCTGATACTATAATTGATAATGATATTGACAATAATGGAATATATAATCATATACAATCCATAGAGAATGGACATACAAGTGAATATAGTTACAATAGTCGGGAAAGAGACAGAAGGTTGGTTTGATAATAAATAAATGATACATTACAATGAGTTGGCTGTTAAATTCGAAAAAAAAAAAATCTTTTTATGTTTCCGTACCGAAAGGGTAAAAGTCGGCCTACGCATTTGGGCTCTAGAGAGTCACATAGGTTCATAAATACATAGACTGATGAACACATTACCCCTCCTTTGCGTTGCACAGTCGGGTAAAAACGGGAGCCTATTACTAAGACTTTGGTGTCCGTCCGTCTGTATCTCATGAACCGTGATTTTTGTTCGGTTCATGAGATACAGCCAGTTGAAATTTTCACAGATGACGTATTTCTGTTCCTATACCACAAATACTAAAAAAAGAAAAAAGTAAAAAAATTAGCGGGTGTTTTTAAGAGTTTTAGATTAATTTCATTCTACTTTTCTTTTAGGCAATATTTTTTTGGTTAATTACTCCCAAAAGGGCAGGCAAAAGACTTTTAACCTATACAGCCTCGTCTGACATACTATATATTTTTTAGGGTTTTTTACTCATTTGAATCGATCGTATTGGTACGGAACCCTTCGTGCGCGAGTCCTACTCGCACTTGGCTGGATTTTTGGGAAAAACTACCAAATCAAAAATCGAAATCCAACATTGTTTTGTACTACGCGCAGCTAGAACACCATTCACTAACAACTAAATGATTTATTAAGCTTTAACTATCACGAATTCAAATGAGAGTATTGTTTATAATTTAGTCGTCAATTATTGTTGTACATTGTTTTTTTTAATAGTTTGAAAGTCTAATAAAAAATTTAGTACTTCAATAAAAATGTATGTTCTACATGAAAATAAGATAACTTTGCAATCTGCCAAACACAGGGTTGCGGGTTCGATTCCCGCCTCAGACATGTATTTATGCTTAGAAATTTGTCTGTGGTACTGCTTGTTTCTATGTATTAAAGGTATATATTTACAAAAGAAAAGTATATCGATTGTCTAGTACCCATAACACAAGTGTAGTTACTTAGCTTGGGGCTAGATGGCGATGTGTAGAATGTCCTGCAATATTTATTTTATCTTCATTGATTAATTATTGTTTTTTTCAGTCCTGTGATGCCGGCGGACATAGAAGATATAATAAGTAAATATCAGATAGAGAACAAGAAGACGGAGCGTCAGCTGGCTGCGATGGCTCAGGAGTTGCTGATGCAGGCAGCCGAGCCAGTCTTCATTGAGATGCAGTGCAAGTCGCAAGGTAAACGAGGAATATTCAACTTGCTGATTATATAACTGACAGGGTATAAGACCATTTGGGATACTTCCCGTTGACCTAGGACAAAGGATACTTTCCATTGAACTATGGCCATGCAGTGTGTATTTCCTGTTGACCTAGGAACTCGTAGGATACTTCCCATTGAGCATGTTGGATATATTCCATTGACCTGTGGCCATGCAGATAGTTATTTTCCGTGGACATAGGACCATGTAGGATACTTCTCGTTAACATAGGACTATGTAGGATACTTCTTTCTTTCATTTAAGGCCATGTAGTGTACTAATGGTTGACCTATGACCATTTAGGATACTTTCCATTGACTTATGGCCATGCAGAGGGTATTTCCTGTTGACTTAGGACTGTGCATGGTACTTTCTGCTGACCTAAGACCATCCAGTGTACTAATTGTTGACCTAAGACCATGTAGGATACTTTCCATTGACCTATAGTCATGCAGAGGGTATTTTCCATTGATTTAGGACTGTACAATGAAATTTCCGTTGACCCAGGACCGCGCAGAATACTTCTCATTGACCTAGGATTGTGTAGGATACTTCTCGTTGACCCAGGATAATGTAGGATAGTTTCTATTGACCTATGGCCATGCAGAGCATATTTCCTGTTGATCTAGGACTATGCAGGCTCTAGAGCCCTGCAAGGTACTTCCCTTTAACCTAGGACCATGCAATTTTGCAAAAGTCAAAAATTACAAGTTAAGGTTAAAATATGAAATAATTACATTTTTCCACTTCCAGGTCCTCAGGAACCCCCGAGCAACGACTGCCTGATGCTGCTGGAATCGGTCCAGGTGGACGTGGACCCGACCCTACTGCTGGAGGCGAGGGAGGAGGACGAAGAGTGCATGGAGCAGATTGATCTGGACGTAGACTCTGCTGACGAGAGGGAACAGATCGCTAACAAGTACGTACAGAAGACAACCCACAGCATGTGCTCATTGAGTACAGTCTCTTCAATCGCCGGCTCCTCTTCCGGAGGCCTGCAGCAACTCGAAAAGGCTGTTAGCCTTCTGGGAGGAGTTGAGATGGTTCGAGGGACAAGTAGGATATTGGAACGAAGTTACTCATCGCGCGTTGCGAAACTGTAGGGGATCGTTAGGACGACGGTTAATCGTGAACCGGAAATTTCTTATTAGATGCCTACGTCATACAAAGAACATACCCTCCAAGTTTCAGGTCTCTACGATCAACGGTTTAGGCTGTGCATTGATCCGACAGTCAGGACTTTGAATATTATATGTATATTTTTATGTTCAGGAAACCAGACCAGGAGATTAGCCTGCTGACGTCGAGCGATGAAGATGACGTCATCATACAGGAACCTAAAATTGACACAGTCGAGGTAAAATGCTATTCAAGCCGCTGTAGGGCCTGGGATATTAAATAAATATTGCAGGACAATCCACACATCGCCATCTAGCCCCAAGCTAAGTAACTACACTTGTGTTATGGGTGCTAGACAACTCATATACTACTTATATACTTTTGACTACAGACTGATATCTAAGCGTAAATACATGTCTGAGGCAGGAATAGAACCCGCAACCCTGTGTTTGGCAGTCTGGCTTGGAGACTATTGTGCCAACTGGGTCGACTTTATGCTATTTATAGCGCTGTAGTGCCTAGGACATTAAATGGAATAGGAATAGGTCTAGCACGTACATCACCCCTCTCAGCTTAGTCGACCGTGTCCAGAGACAGCTAAGCCAACTAAGCCGCGGGTTTCATCACGATGTTGTCTTTCACCGTAAGAGCAATGTCAATTAGCGCACATATATTTTTAATAAATTTTACCCTTTGGTAAAAACGGGACCCTATTACTAAGACTCCACTGTCCGTCTGTCTGTCACCAGACTGTTGATATTTTTCACAGATTATGTATTTCTGTTGCCGCTATAACAACAAAAATTAAATTTAGGATTTAAAAAAACCGATTTCGATCAAACATAGCTAAGAACACTCCCGACTAATTCACCTTTTAAACAAAAGAAACAAAATCGAAATTGGTTCATCCATTCAACAGCTATGATGCCACAGACAGACAGACACGTCAAACTTATAACATCCTGTCATTTTTGAGTCGCTCTGGGGTTAAAAAAACAATATAATGGTACGGGACCCTTCGTCCGACTCGCACTTGGCCGGTTTTATCCGGTACCGAGACTATGGCGCCATCTACCGATGTGTAATGCAAGTATTGGTTTTTTTTTCTATTAATTATGGCTTCGCACGGCTTGTGCATTTAGCCAGTGTCAAGTTATATTTTGTATCAAATTATGACCCGATTTTTCATAAATCGGGCCTAAAGTGTTTGAAAAAAGTCAAAGTCGTCATAGTCCGTCAAGTCAGGGGCTATAGTAAAGCGGTGGCAAGTTTACCATAACCTTAATAGGAGATTTGGAGGGAACGAGAAAACTTCATGTTTGACACTGATTTTTACTTTCACTACACTTGCGCACTTTCATAGAACTAAATTGAATAACATTCCACCAGAATTATACAATTCAACTCGGGTTACATCTAAGTTTCATGAAAATAAAACTGCAGCACGACATGTTGTTAACTCGTTCCCGCCAAAACTCGAAAAGTATTGTTTAATATTCCAGGTGTCAGACGAGACAGACGAGGACGACGTACCGCTAGTGAAGCTCGTCAAGACTGAGAAGAAGGCGCAGAAACAATCTAAGAAGAAGAAGAAGTCTGTCATCGATCAGATATTGTGGAAAGGTAACAATCTATAAACTGACTGACTGATTGACTGACTGTACTTGAACGGACTGTTTTTCGCAATTAGACCCATTTTTAGCCTGGGCGCAAACGCACGTTTTGCCGCATGTGGTTATCGCGTGCGTTTCCAATTCGGAATTCCGCTCGCCTGGCGCATACGTACGGTTTTTATCCTGCGGAATTTTACCTGGCTAGTACGACTAGGGACAGCGTTGTGAATGCACGACAATGGAGGATGACGATTTATTGACAATTGCGCTTCTGTTATCATCGAAAAATGAAATATCAGTTATTGGATACATCCGTAAAATACTAAAGAATTTATTAATTTAAAATCAATTTTTATCAGGAGCAGCGCGGGGGAGCAACGGGGGGCGTGGCGCAATTCCGATTTGTAATTTCCGTACGTGTGCGGCGGTTGGTACAAAATGTATGGAAACGCTGCGTCGCGTACGTTCCGTATGACGTCATTAGGTTTTTTTACGTACGGTTCGCTCCGACCGCAAGGGCATGTAATCGAAACGCACGATCGGAATGGATTCCGCGCGGGAAAAACACGCACGTGTGCGTTGACAGGCTCATTTTGTATGAATTTACTTAGAAGGGAACCCCAATGCGTTCCGCATGCGTTACGTATGCGATAACCGCACGCGATAACCATATGCGGAAAAACGTGCGTCTGCGCCCAGGCTTAATTGGGTCCCTTTTTGCGTGAGGATGGAGTAGTCCTAGTCGACCATATCCAGAGGACAAAACTTCAATACTTCTGGAGCCAACTAAGCCGCGGGTTTCATCACGATGTTTTCCTTCACCGTAAGAGCAATGTCAATTAGCGCACATAAATTTTTCTTAAGAAAAATACATCGGTGCACGGCCGGCCGGGACTCGAACCCACGACCTTCAGAATGAAAGTCGAGGTATCTACCACGAAGCCAACACCGCTCTTTTGACTGACTGATGTGTCAACGTACAGCTCAAATAAATGGACAGATTGGGATATTTGCCATACAGATAGCTGTTATAATTATAAGTTATTACCAGCGCTCCGAGATTTCACTCGCGTAACTCCCGATCCTGCGGGCGATCGCTGCTCGCTTTGGTCGCACGCATCTCAACACTGTCCGCACGCTCGTAGACTATAAGAAATAGTGATGTGCACATCTTACGTTATTATTATCGATAATGGATAAGTTTTTGATACACGGATCTTCCAGTCCCGCTGGTACCAAACGTGCCCGGGACGAGACAAAAGATAACTGGCAAATACCCAAGAGATTTGCTGGTACAAAGGAGGCGCCGAAGGACAAAGGAACCTCAACCGGCAATAGATTTGGAGCGCTTTCGGTAGACGAAATGGACAAGACGCTGAAACCATTTAATGATGCGACGTACAAGAAACCACTGAAAGGTATTCCACCAATCATTATCGAGCTCGAAATTGATTGGACATACCAAAAGCTGAAAGATGCTATAGATAAATACAGCAAAAAGTACCATCTCCAATACATTGGTCGGAACAAGGTAAAAGTTGTCTGCCACTCTACTACGGCACACCAAGCTATTAAAGAAGGCCTACCCAGTGAGGGTGTCTCGTTTCACACGTTTACCAGGAAGGATGAAAAGCTTCCTAAGGCTGTAATCAAAGGCCTCCCAAAAAGCATCCAAGATACATTGCCGGCGGACCTTGAACTACTGGGTTTCCCCGGAATCAAGATAACTGAACTTAAGTCTAATAGACCGGTACAGTGTCCAGCATTACTTCTTCAACTCCCCAGTGGTACTGATATGGGTAAATTCAGACAAATCAAGTACATCTCTAACTGCGTAGTCGAAATTCAACGTTATAAGCCCAGTAAGAAAACTGGTACACAATGTTTCAGATGCCAGTCTTTTGGCCACGCGTCACGAAATTGCCACAGGCCTGCTAGATGCGTTAAGTGCTCCCAGAAGCACCAAACGTCAGATTGTCCCGTTAAAGGACGTACGGAATCCGTCACATGCTGCAACTGCAATCAAGCACATCCTGCAAGTTACGGCCAATGCCCGGTGAGACTTAAATATCTGGAGAGGATAACCTCAAAACATGATCAGATGCGCAGTGATTTTGTCGAAAAACCCCAAAAAGGCAATCCGGTAAAAGTCGCAACAACTTATGCTCAAGCTACTAAATCCAAACCAGTGGTCTTACGCAACATAGAGAACTTGCAAACCGTAACAGCTGCAGCACCTGCACCAATGTCAGATAATATGCATCCAACACCCAGTGACACTCGAAAAGTCAACTCTCAAGACACAACAACAGTTGAAATGCTACAAATACTAACAACTATTAAGAACCTCAAGATAGAATTTGCAAAATGTGATACCTTCCTAGATAAGGTCGTACTAATATTGTCTCATGTTGGTCACTATGTTTGATTCCGCTCCATTAAAAATAATGTATTGGAACGCCGATGGTGTTAGCAAAAAGCAGCAGGAACTCGGACATCTTGCGGTAAGTGACCTTAAAGCCGATATCATTGCACTCAACGAAACTCGATTAACCCAACGACTCAGGCTGGCCATACCTGGTTACTCTTGTTATCGTACAGATAAACATAGTAATGGATTCGGCCAGGGCGTGGCTATACTGGTTCGTGTAGACCTACCCCACACCCAACTTCTTAGTCCACCTACCACAAACCTGGAGGTCATAGGTATTGGGCTGACTATGTCTTGTGGTACTGTTAACATCTTCTCTACATATCAATCTCCCAACCAGCCACTCCTTTCAAGTGACATTTTGAGCGTTATGTCTACTGGTGACAGAGTCATGGCTATGGGTGACTTTAATGCAAAGCACCCATACTGGTCCCTTGGACCTGTAAATTCCCGTGGCAATATAATGTATGAACTTATGCTCAGCAACGACCTTGTCGTTCATGCCCCTAATAAACCCACACTGACTCATTACCAGGCCCATTATAACCCGTCGACACCTGATTTGCTGGTTACTAAAAACATTAATAATATACATGATATATCCACCATCAATGCTCTTTCTTCTAATCACCTCCCGGTTCTTGTACGCATGCACGGTAATGTTAAACGCAGTAAAATATTCAAACCAAACTATTCCAAAGCCGATTGGGACAAATTCCGCAATCAGTTAAACAATTCAATATCCTTGTCGACACATACATATAAAACTAAAGATGAAATCGACTCAGCTATCACTCATCTCCAGGACTCCTTGACTAGTGCCAGTGACAGTTCTATACCAACTAACACAATAACGCCCTGGAATTCCTTTCTACCCAGGCATATAAAGAGAAAGATTAGGGCTAAAAACCGGTTACGTCGACTACATGCCAGAGAAAATAATATTTCAATCAAAAAAGTATTGAATGATCAGGTTCATTATTTGCAGAAAATGATTAATCATGCAATAAAAATCCACAATGATATGTCATGGCAGCTTAAACTTAAAAAAGTCGATAACCCAGGATCTGATCTTTGGCGACTCGCTAAAAACCTAAATAATAACCCTACGTTCACCATACCAACATTGAAAACACACGATGGTAGGGCCACGTCGAGCCAGTTAGATCAATGCGAAGTCTTAGCAAGATCCTTCCACAGAAATATGCTCTTGACACATGATTGGACTAGCGAGGAGCAGGTGAAAGTAAATGAATCCCTCAAACAACTAGAACCCGTTGTTCCATCTTTGACCTCTTTGACCTCACTTGTTCGCCCTGGTGAAGTCAAGAAGATAGTACAGTCCCTGAAAACTCGTAAGGCACCAGGACTAGATAATATTACCAATACACTTCTAAAAAGATTGCCACAAAAGTGTATAGTATTCCTTACTAAGTTATTTAATGCCTGTCTAAAACTAAATTACTTCCCGCAGCAATGGAAAATGGCTAAAGTTATAGCTATACCTAAACCCGGTAAGGATCCAACTGATCCTTCAGGTTACAGACCTATTAGCCTTCTTCCTTGCATCGGCAAACTATTTGAAAAAATCATCTTCTCTCGTCTATGTAGCGCATCCAGCCACCTTCTTATCAACGAACAATTTGGTTTTCGTGAGGCTCACTCCACCGTTCAGCAATTGGCTCGTGTAGCCGAAGCTGTATCGTACGGACTAAATATGAACGAGTCCACAGGTATGTTCTTATTAGATATAGAAAAGGCGTTTGATACCGTTTGGCACGACGCACTTTTGCATAAACTTCTACTATTAGACGTACCGCTATCAATAGTCAAACTGATAAAATCTTATTTGTCTGACAGAACATTTCTTGTCCGTATTGCTAGCTGCTCATCTTCCCCTAGATCAGTCCCTGCTGGAGTACCTCAGGGTTCAATCCTTGGTCCCTACCTATTTTTAATATTTTTAAACGATATACCCATTCAAAGGCGAACAAATCTTGCCTGTTTTGCTGACGATACGGCGTCGTTTAGTACATCAGACGATATAGACCTCATTATAAGCCGCCTCCAACTTTCATTGGATAGCCTTCTTGAATTCTTTCATAAATGGAAGCTTCAAATCAACGCTTCAAAAACTGAAGCAATTTTATTTACAAGAAAAATAAAACCTGTAACGCGTAAACTTAAAATAAATGACTTTAGAATTCCGTGGAGTAAAAATGTGAAATATCTGGGAGTGATCTTAGATGACAAATTGAACTGGACTCAAAATACGTTATGCTTACGAAATAAGGGTTTGAAGGCATTAAATGCATTCAATCCAATCTTGAATCGCAAAGCATGTCTCAGTAGTTACACCAAGCTGTGCATTTACCGCACATTAATTCGACCCTGCATTACGTATGCTTGCCCTGTATGGAGCAGTACTTGTGCCACTAATATTAAAAAACTTCAGGTTATTCAAAACATTGCAGTAAAACGAGCTTACAACACTAAATTCCGTACTAACCTACACAAACTACACCTTGAAATTGGTTTACCACACTTAAAATGTTTTATATATAAACTGTCAAAAAAGTTTTACCTACATACCAACCCTAAGAATAAAAATAAATTAATTAAAAATATTTGTAAATCCCGAGCACGTAATTTACCATTTTTCGACAAATATTGTCGATATAAGTTACCCCATCACTTATTTCTTGAGTGCAATGAGTAGGTATCGGTCGACGCTTGCCGAGGAATACCGAAGATCGTTCGGGCGCACGCATGCACCGAGTGGGTGCGTTAACTGCGTCGCACGTGCGATTCTGGCCCTTTTTATCTAGGGATATGGGGCGAGAGTGGCGCGGGTGACTGTGACATTGACGACGGCCGGTCGGTGTGTGCGCATGCTCACCTAGTTATAGGTAGGTTCTTGCTGCTGTGATCTGTGAGTGCGCCGTCGGCGTTCGCCGCTCCGCCGGCAAACATTTTAATTACCTACCCCCTATAATATATTTATTTCGACTTATTCAATCTTAATTCTATGAAATCAAATGTTATACTGAGACTAAAGTTAACATAATGTACCTAATTTAAATTAATTATCTACTTAGCAATCAATATTTAATTTTATTACTCTAATGACCCATTACTTTTTTTCATTTCCGCAAGTTTTATTTGTTTAAAACAGCATAAAACGATTTATATATTTAATGTTAATGCATTCTTTAAGGATATTTTACACTTAGAATTGTATTTTATAATTTTTATCTTATGCTTAATAAAGATCTTTTGAAATTGAAATTGAATTGATCCTGCGGGAATATCGGGATAAAAAGTACCCTCTGTTACTGTCAATAAATCAATGTATCCTCATACCAAGTCGGTCTAGTAGTTTCGGAGCCTTTTCGTTACAAACAAACCGTCAAATCTTTTCTCTGATTTATTATTACTATAGATAGACTATTTATTATGATGCAAAACGCAACGCGCCTGAAGTACCCGTCGCTGACAACTAACATTGTTGATTGTAACGAATGTGTTTTATTTTTCTCAAAAGTGCTGAAATGGAATCGAAAGTGAGATCTTTACCGATATTTTGGGGTAATTTGAGATGAATATTCTTTGTCATTACAAAGTTTAATTCTTAATTTTAGGATAGCTTCAAAACTATAAGGAATTTTTCGTTCAAAGTCACACCAAAATGTCGGTAAAGATCTCGCCTACAATTCCATCAGCACTTTTGAGAATAACAAAACACATGGGTAACAATCAACAATGTTCACCAACGAAGGCGACCGGTGCTGGTAGTAACTATGTGGTAGCTAGTGTACCAAGGTCGTTGGCGTATGGACCCCCCCCTTATATACCTTATTGTACTCCAGGTTCCCAGGATGTATACTGCTTCCAATGTCGTCACATATCGACGAGTAGATATGAACACAAGAAACATCTACAGACACATTCTAAAGTTATACAGGTAAGATATTTTACCAATTTTTAAGTTAGTACTTCTTTAGGCGCGTTATGAAAAAATGATAAGAGTGAAAAGTGATAAAGAGAGTAACGCTAAAGTAACAGGTGCCCTCAAAATAAACACCAAACGGACGGACGTCCGACGGATCACCACTTACTTTAAACGCTTCTTTTCTCACCCTCAGATATGCCAAGACTGCGGCTTTACGACCTGCTCAAAATCCCAACTCTATCGCCACCGAAGAAAACACAAGAACGACAAGAAACACAAGTGCCCCCTCTGCAACTACTCAGCTCGACATAACATGTCACTAATCTACCATCTCAAGACGCATAAAAACAGTGAAAAAGAAGTGTATATGTGTTCCAATTGTGATTTCGTGTCTCCCGTTAAAAGTGTTGTTACCAAGCATAAACAAGGTTGCACGGGGAGCAGGTTTACGTGTGCTAAGTGTGAATTTAGTTGTGATAATCGTGAGGAACTGCAGATACATGAGGGCAGGCTGCATAAGGATACGAGACGTAAGAACTCTAATGATTCGAATTCTGTACATTCTTTGGATGATGACTCCACTAATGCTGAGGATGAGGATTGAACGATTGTCTATTGCCATGTCTTTAAAACTAATATGACACTGGCTGGTTAGAATATAAATCTTGTTGTTGTCATATTTGACATGTCATTGCATATGCAATTGTACGCAACTTGTACAATTTGACTGTCAAACAAATATGATGCTGACTGGATTGTCTGGCTTGAATCAATTTGAAATTCTATGCAATTTTAACTAAAAAAAATATGTGGTTTTGTCATATTTCACATGTCATTGCATATGCAATTGTACACAACTTGTACAATTTGACTGTCAAACAAATATGACACTGACTGGATTGTCTGGCTTGAATGAATTTGAAATTCTATGCAATTTAATTTAAAAAATGTGTGGTTGTTGTCATATTTGACATGTCATTGCATATGCAATTGTGTACAATTTTACTTACAAACAAATCAAACAAATATGACACTCAGGCTCAGACAGCCAGCAAAAAAAAGAAAAGAAATTGCATAGACAATTGATATAAAAAATCTTGCCAATAACTATTTGACACGTCATTGCATAATATTATGCAATTGTACACAACTCTGTACAATATTACTGTCATATGACGCTGGCTGGATTTTATGTAAGGAATCTGGCTTGAATCAAATTGCAGTTCTATGCAATCCCACTAATATTATAAATGTGAAATTTTGTGTTTTTTATGTTTGTTGCTTTTTTACGCAAAAACTACTGAATTGATTGAATTGGTACGTAGATAGCTAGAGACCTATAGGCAATTTTTTATCCCGATATTCCCACGAGATTGCGAGTTACCAGACATGTCATTAAAAGTTTACTGTCAGATAAATATGACACTGGCTGGATTGTATGCAAGTGGTGTCATGTAGGGCTTGAATCAATTTGTAATTCTACTAATCTGACCTTAGAATTGTCATATTTGAGATGTACTTCTATGCAATTCCATGCAATGCTATGCAAAGAATAATGGGAAAACTTTAAACAAAAATGCCATGTGTGCAAGGAGGTTAGGTTCTTGAAGTTCCTATATGTGTAATGGCGTCAGATGCTGATGAAGGAAATGTAAAACACGTCACTTTAAATGCTTATATCCTTTTTCCACATCTAGTTCACGAAATACTATCAATTTCATTCTAGAAAAACTGACTTTTATCATTTTTTTTTATATTTCTGCATATGCTCATAAGCCTTGCTATCATTCTTTGTAATTGAAACACATTAAGCTCTGACAAATATGACATTTAACTAATATCTGTCATTTAGATCTGTTTAGTAAGTTAATTGTCAGAAATTACTCGTGGTAGTCAAATATGACTTGCTTTTATACAATTTCATGCAATTCTATGCAAATTTTTGCTAATAATTTCAAATTTGCATGTTTTGTCAAATGAAATACTGTTATTTTCATCTGTCAAATATGACACGTAATTGTCAGAAATGACTGGTAGTCAAATATGACTTGTGATAGTCAAATATCACTCTTGATTGTACATAATAGAAGTTTCGAGTAAAACTATGAGAGTGGTTTTTCTTTTTCAAATAAAAATTATTGAAAAAGAAAAACCACTCTCATAGGGCGTAGTTTTTTGTTTGAACTTATGCGTGTTTTAGTAAACTAGTAGTTACGAATCGCTCGTATAGATGGCGTTGTCTTTATGAGGTTTGTCTCAGGCCAAAAAAGGAAAAATTACCTTTTTTTAAATTTTCTATGACGTCATTATTTATCTCAGATCTGCTAATAATTGTGTTGCCACATCTTTGGAAATTCCCTAAATTCATAGTTGTTTCTGGTTTTGTTTTCCCGTCACTCTGATCAGCGCCATCTACCGAGGTAAAACCGAACTAGTTATGTTTTTTAATGAAAGCATCATTCGTGTCCATTGTATGTGTCTACCTTGAGGGTAGTTTGTATATATAATTGTAAATAATTCGTATATTATTATTGTCTTAATCATGTGATTGCATTTTATAGACAAATAAAATGCTAATAGGACTGAGCGGGCGCCATTTTGTTACTTCAAACTGATAAATATTGTAGGATATTGCATGCAGTGCCAAGTTTAGCAACTAGGCTTGTGTTATGGTTGCTAGACAACATAAATACAATACTTATATACTTTTTTGTGTAAATATATACTATTTACTTGATGCAAAAAAACCTCGGGAGGTTTTTTATGTATATTTCAATTCAATTAATTTATTTCAGACATTGAAATCCTTTGAAAACGAAATGTTAAAAATAATAGGTACGTACAACTAATTTTATTAATAAAAAACTTCATAACAGAATAAATAATAATTAAAAATGTTAATATTAAAAAATAATAAAATAAATGAAAAAAATTGAAATTCCCAAAAATAGAGTTAAATATTTAATGATTGATGGCTTCATGCTCAAATCGTGCGAAACCGAAAATCGAAAGAAAAATGACAGTATTCAAGCTGTGTTAGCCTGTGACGTCACAAGATGTCGCTACCCCGGTCCTATTATCAAATGAATTAGTTTGTAATATTACTTAATATGTACTACAAGTACCTAATAATGATATACATTTTATTATGTAAATATAGAAGTTAAACAATTATATATCTGTGTTTTATTGTGTTTCATAAAATAGTAGGTATCCATGGAAATATTAATAATCATTTTTATCACAGTTGCTCATAAAGTGGATCTTATTCAACCGCTTTTAGGACTCATAATCCAACGTATTACGCACGCGTGCGTTATGCATTACCTCGACACCACTAGTGTGTTATAAGTTATCCTGATATCCATGTTAGGTAGATGAAACATTCTTAATTTATCTGGGTTATACTGTTTTGATGGATAAAATAAAGTAGGTACCAAAAAAGAGGTTGTAGCAATAAATGTAGAATAAGTTGTCTCGTGATAACGTCTTAAAAATGATTAAAAATTTAGTGTTGTTTTTTCTTTACTTAAATATAGTGTTTTTCGTACCATTATACCTACTCTATTTTAACCCCCGACAAATGGAAAAATCCCTAAAAAATATTGTATGTCAGACGAGGCTGTATCGATTAAAAATCTTTTGCCTGGCCTTTCGGGAGTATAATTAACAATAAAAATATTGCCTAAAAATTGTAAACAGACTTATCACCAAATATTTTGTTATTATTATTTTCTTTTCTTGCAATTTATAGACGCACTCGCGTTCCGCTCGCGCGTTAATTTACCGCCTCGATGAAATGATCAATTTACCACACTTGTATCGCAATGTACTATTATACCATACCCACTCTAAAAAGTTTATTTAATTCACTGAAAACAGTGAATAAAAAGGCCTTTTAATCACTGTTTTGGTGTTTGTATATTCGACATCCATCTCAAAGGTTAAATATACAACCTCCTTGCTCAAAAAAATACTGTCTGTCTGTCTGTATGTGTCTGGCTGTCTATATTGTGATTACAGCCTAAATAAGAACGCATATAAAATAATAAATATCATGGATTTTTTGTAATATCACCAAATATCTGTACATAAATACTTGTATAAGGCGGGAATCGAACCCGCAGCCTTTGCGTCGCAGGCGGGTGGTCGCTATAATATAAAAATGAATCGCAAAATGTGTTGGTAAGCGCATAACTCAACAACGCCTGGACCAATTTGGCCAATTCTTTTTTTGTTGTCTTTGATATTGTCAAGAGAAGGTTATTATGAAAGAAAATATTAAGAAAGTTGAGCAGAAAATGATTACGCAGGTGAAACCGCGGGGCGCAGTTAGTATAAAATAGATACCTTGGAGACTAGGTGAAGTACATTTTCAATCAAAAATCACTGACATAAATTCTATGTGTAAAAAAACGTGTGGCACTCGGGGACTGCCGCGGTAAAGTTATTGCATCGTGCGAGCTTCGTACAGTCGTACCATAAAAAACACATTAAACGAACGCTCGGTCGTGCTACATGGTAGGTGGAGTGGGGATGTTAGGTTTTATTTTCGTTACGGAATTTCTTGATTCGGTTTTCGCGCTCAAAGCCCGCGATAAAAGCTATACAATAGCTTAAAAATTTACTCGTCTTTAACTCCCGCGACTTTTGACGTGTTCCCATTATTGTCTTTTCAGTTTTATTTCCGTAGACTTCCGATGGTTTGTGAATCAGCCTGCTGTTGTTAAATACGTCCTGTAGAGGAATATACATACAGTCGACAACAGAAATACAGACCCACTGTAGAGTTCTAAAATTACTATTATTCGAATAATCTTATATATAAAAATGAATTGCTGTTCGTTAGTCTCACTAAAACTCGAGAACGGCTGAACGGATTTATCTTATCTTAGTCTTGAAATGTTCGTAGAGGTCTAGGGAAGGTTTAAAAGGCGAGAAAAAAATCGAATAATTTCCGGGAAAACTTACGCGGGTGAAACCGCGGGGCGCAGCTAGTAAATAATAAAAACAGATTTCAAGACATTCCACACATCGCCATCTAGCCCCAAGCTAAGTAACTACACTTGTGTTATGGGTGCTAGACAACTTGACTTAACTTGGGGCTAGATGGCGATGTGTGGAATGTCTTGCAATATTTATTTACTAGCTGCGCCCCGCGGTTTTACCCGCGTAAGTTCCGATCCCGTGGGAATATCGGGATAAAAGTAGCCTATGTGTTAATCCATGTGTCCAGCTATCTAGATACCGAGTTTCATCGCAATCGGTCCAGAAGATTTTGCGTGAAGGAGTAACAAACACACACACAGACGCACACACAAACTTTCACATTAGCAGCACGTTAGCAGATTTGGGACCCTACCGTGGGTCTGCATTTATGTTGCCTGATATTTGAAGCAGACGCTTCGCTCGCTCTGTCAACTAAGTCTATGGATAAATTAAATATCTATTGATGTATAAGTACTTAGATTTTATTAAAATATTACAAAATTTAATCTTAAAAACTTAGTCTAAATTATTGTTAATATATAAAGAATGGCTTTTTACAACAGTTTTTTTTAAGTTATAATAGTGTCTTTTATTGTTCAGCCTCTATTGATAAGTTGGGGATTTTGGAATCCATTTTCTTTTGTTTCACTAGTGTCAAATTATTATACAGATGGCGCTTTCTGAGCTAAGGGCCTGCTATAGTTTTTTAAGTTCGAATCAGGTTTAAACTGGTTATTTCCAGTTAAAACGGGATATTCACCATGTTTTTTCTTTTAATTTCGATATATTAATATTATTTTTAACATTTCGTTTATTTTAAAAACAAAAATGGTTGTCGGTAAATTCGGTTTACGGACGATAATTTCATGTGATAACGTCATAAGAAAAGATTGACCTATTGGTAACCATAGCAACTATAGTTACCTGGTCAATAACTCACGTTCCCGTAACATGACAACGTTGCTACGGTTACCTACCATGTTAATAACATGACACATTTTTGTGAGTACATTACGGTGTTCATCGATTTATAATACGTTATCAGGTAAAAACCATGGTAAATAACTTTCATAGATGTTTGAAATACTTCTTTTTCTTTGAATATTCAGAAAATTTCCATGAAATAGGAAATATTTCACTAACTTTTTAGCCCACCTTCTCACGCAACGCCATCTATTAAACATAATGAAACTGTCCTTTTGAAATTTAAAACGAAAGATGTCCGACTGATTGTAATCACTGTATGTTATATATATATATGTATTCTAGTGAATTATTTACAAATATTAGGTTTATTGACGGCCACTCTGCAAACGACGGACTTCAAGTTTGTAAACGCTTCATCTTGAGTCGCTTGGTCGAATTTCTGTTGAAAAAAGAATGAATAAATATTACAACACTCGCACTCAGCCTCATCTAGCCTCCAAGCTCAGTAATTAGGCTTGTGTTATGGGGGCCAAATAACGGATAGAATACCTACTTAGATAATTTTGTAAATAGTTAAATAATATACATACAGAAACACTCAAACCAGAAATAAATATTCGTTTATGGCTTCATATTTCATATGTTGAATGCTTGGAATTATTCCTAACCTGACCCGAAACCATCCACCACCTCCGTCCGTTCGTCCGTCCGTCCGTCAGTCCGTCAGTCCGTCAGTCAGTCAGTCAGTCAGTCCGTCAGTCCGTCAGTCCGTCAGTCCGTCCGATTCCGTTAGGAATTGTAACTAAATAATTATTCTAATTCCTAACCTAACCCTCTAAATTATATTCCTAACTCAATGTCGTCTTTCACGGCAAGTGTCTCATGTTTTACGTCGAGTGTCTCAAGTTTAACGTCGAGAGTCTCATAATTTACGTCGAGTGTCTCAAGTTTTACGTCGAGTGTCTCAAGTTTAACGTCGAGAGTCTCATAATTTACGTCGAGTGTCTCAAGTTTTACGTCGAGTATCACATGTTATACGCCAAGTGCCTCATGTTTTACGTCGAGTGTCTCAAGTTTTACGTCGAGTGTCTCATGTTTTACGTCGAGTGCCTCTTATTTTACGCCAAGTGTCTCATGTTTTACGTCAAATGCCTCATATTGACGTGATCCGTTTAATATTTACCTCGTTAATGACAATGGTAGGTACGAACGCCATCGGCCGCTGCACGGCATCGGTCTTGTCACCGTACGAAGCCAGCAACGAGTCGCCCTGGTCACTTGAAGCACATCGCTTCAATTTTTCAGACTCAGACATCTTGTTCGATTGAGTCAGACACTGGAATATTAAAAAAAAAAACGTTTAATCTAATAAACCATCTATATCTGTAGGTAATAATATTATGAAGAGGAAAGATTTCATTGTTTGTTTGCATTGAATAGGCTCAGAAACTACTGGACCGATTTAGATGAAACTTGGTATGAGCATACATTGATTCATTGATTTTAACGTAGGGTACTTATTATCCCGATATTCCCACGGGATCGGGAGTTACGCGGAGCGCTGCTAGTTTATTATACAAAAAAATCTCACCGTGTCCAATGACTTGTCAGGGTTAGCCTGGCTCATGAGGCAGAGCACCAGCTCCATCTTGTCCGCGTCTTGGAGGCTGCGGTCCTTCAGGATACACGCCTGGACCTGATAAATATCAATATATATTGCAGGACATTCCACACATCACCATCTAGCCCCATGCTAAGTAACTACACTTGTGTTATGGGTGCTAGACAACTCATATACTACTTATATACTTTACTTTTGTAAATATACAGTATTATTGGTGATTATACCTATATACAGTGGTCGAGGGCTACTTCAGTGCACCTTAATAATCAAATTTTGTTTTACGACTTGTAGTATTTTTTTGACGTTTTTATGGTTATGTCAATTCGCAAAATAGTAGATTTTTAAAAAAATAGGTCATTCAGACTTTGAACAGTCGATAAAAGTTAAAAAATAAGTATAATCTTAAGGTTGATGACCTCTCCATGTAGCTACCAGCTGATTTTCAGGTAAACAACGGTTCACGCCTGTCGGCTCCCCTAACAAATCCCCACTTCCGACGATCGAGTATTTTTCAAGTCCGTCAACGCCCCGTGAACTAGGGGAGACGACGGGCTCTAATTTAAAATAAGATCGGAGCGCCTCGCGCGCTTCCCCCAGGATTCGTAGGGAGTTGAATATGTAAGACATCGACATTTTCAAAAAAATGTTTGAATTTTCATAAGTCATAGAATAAAATTTGTTCTCCTACATGTCTAGATTATTGCCCCTTCATGCACGGGGCCTGTTTAAGCCCCTTATTCCACAGTTCAGCCTACAGACAGACATAAATGTATATTTACAAAGTAATTACCTTGTTCCCGTAGCATTCATCAGGTCCATGGTGACACGTGAACTGCCATTTGTCATTCTCTTTCTTGTGCTGGAAATTAATAACAACGAGGTTATTATAGCAAATAAATATTGCTGTACATTCCACACATCGCCATCTAGCCCCAAGCTAAGTAACTACACTTGTGTTGTGGATGCTAGGCAACGGATATACTACTTATATACTTTTATTTTGTAAATATATATAATACATAAAAACAACTAGACTACAGACAAATTTCTAAGCATAAATACTTGCCTAAGGTGGAAATCGAATCCGCAACCTTGTGTTTGGCAGTCCGGTCAAATTATAAGCATCTGGGGTTAAAAACTCTTCTGACATTTTTAGAATTTACATTCACAGAATCTGACGTTTAAAACTAGTCTGACATTTCAAGAATGTGTCATCAGTTGAATAAACGTGTATTACTGACCACACTCTTCCCATACGGCACCAGCTTGACCTTGACAGCTCCACGGAAGTCGTGCCAGACGGGAGCCAGCTGTGACGTGAGGAACTTCTTGCTGTCCGGGCAGAGGGACTCGTAGTAAACGGCTATTTTAACCTTCAAACAAACGGAAAGGGAAATATTAGGGGGTTTTCGATCTACTTGCCAATGGTGACCTACAAAATTAAATGGTGAAAACTGATGCCATTAGTGAAAAATTTTAGCAATGGTAAAACTTATACTTACAAAAATGGTGAAAATGATGCCTATTTCGAAAAGATACCAGTCAAACCTGGTTCAAAAAAGGATGCCTTTTTGAAAAATAACAGTTACCAGTTAAAAAAATAATAGATGCGAATTTTAAATAAAACTTATTCAAAGTTTTGCAAAATGATAGCAATTTTAAAAAATAATATCATTTTTGAAAAATAATAAAGTCAAATAAATCACATTGAAATGTCTTAAAACAGGTAAGTATACTAGGGGACCCGACGGGGGCGAAAATATTCCCGATAGGGGTAAGGTCGCGAATGGGGATCCGTTAGGGGAGCCGACGGGCGTGATCCATACTAGACTTATGAGACTAGAAGATGTACAACTATACCTTGTCATCAGGCTTCTTATTCTTCGCAATGACTCCACAGAACAGCGCCGCGGTGCACAACAATATTAGCACTCTCATTTTATACTGAAACAATCAAATAAAGGGTTTCTTTCATAATATGATCATCATTCCGTTACATTCTTGCCTTTCAAGCACCTATAAGAGACAAAAATATAAAAATTAGAAAGATTTTTTTCGTTTTTTTGTTTGTAACGAATAGGCTCCGAAAGTTCTGGACCGATTTAGATGAAACTTGGTATGAGAATACATTGATTCATTGACAGTAACATAGGGTACTTTTTATCCCGATATTCCCACGGGATCGGGAGTTGTAATCCCTTTTAGGCATTAGTAGGTAAAAAAGGTGCAATTAATACATTTTTACATGAAACAAAAGAATTAAGCAACAATTTCACAAAAAATCTAATACATAAGCATAGCCATTTGAGTTTCTTTAATTAAATTTAAACTTTTGAAATTATTTCAAAGATAAGGATAGGTATTTTTAAAATGCATGAGCATAAAAAGCGTTACACAAAAATACTCCTTCTATCTAGATAAGAGAGTGATCTTATAAGGGTTCTTTTTTTCACCTGTAGCAAGGCTCGTATTCACAAAAAATACGAGCCTTGCTAATTAAATAATTACACAAAACACACACACAGATACGTCAAACTTATAACACTCCGTCGTTTTTGCGTCGGGGATTAAAAAACACTATCGGTCAATATTAAAGGGAGAAAAGAGCCATTCCTTTTGTATGGAAATTACACGGCATGTAACTAATTTAAGATACATTGCCATCGAGTTAAGTTAAAAGTACTTACTACTCACATAGAAAGCAACTTTCTCTTCTATTCTTTGCATACTGAGTGTTGTGAATCGATTTGACAAATTGTGAAAACTTGCGAAAACATAGGTACAGCTTTCTGATAAAACAAAATGCATTCAAATCCGTTCGTTCTTTTTCGTCTTTTCCCTATTGCAAGAAATCAAGACATTTATTGCAAAGTTATGTACACAAGGATCTTAAAATAGGTTTAATTAAGTAACAATAACTTACCCATTACAGGCATGCAATATAATATACTTATATACTAAATGAATATTTTCATAATACTATAGGTAGGTAGGCAATTTAAAAATATATCTTTGTTTCTTCATAAAACTCAGACAAACTATAAAAGGTTTTTTCTATGAGCCATTTTTTTAACTTTGACTTAAATAAATCATTATTATGTCAGGTCAGTTGGAAGAGCATTGTAGACCAAGGAAGAATACATGGGAAGATAACATGAAAATACCAAGAAATCGCGGTATTCCCCCTATACCTCAAATGGGGGAAATGGGGGAATTTGGCGTGGCATTCCCCATATTGATAATCTAGCCAATTTTGGGATAATGGGAATAAAGTACAAGAAACTACAAGAGCTACTAGAATGAAACTTCGTAGGATTTTTGGAAATTCCATCTCTAAAGAGGTAAAAAGGGGTGATAAAATTTGTAGTTTATACTAACTATTGTATATTCTGTGGTCGGCCTTGCGAGCATGCGCTACGGGAATGTGGTCTGTGGTTGCTAGTTATCTCGATTTTCTGCGGGTTCGACAGCAACGCGGGTAAAGGCACAGGGCGCAGCAAGTTACTTGTAAAGAGGAAAGGTTTTTTGCAATAGAATCCGAAACTACTGGACCGATTTAAAGAAAACTTAGTATGAGGATAGAATAATTCATTGGGAGTAACTTTGGATACTTTTTATCCCGATATTCCCACGGGATCGGGAGTTACGCGGGTGAAACCGAGAGGCTACTATAGTAGTCTATGAATTTAATAAAGAGAAAAGATTTTTGTTATTTTGATTGCAAAAGGCTCCGAAACTACTAAACTCACTTTGATGAAACTTAATATGAGGATATATTTATTCATTGGTAGTAAAATAAGTTACTCTTTATTCCGATATTCCCACGGGATCTGGACTTACGCGGTTGAAACCGAGAGGCTACTATAGTATAAACATTTTTTGTTATTTTGATTGCAAAAGGCTCCGAAACTACTAAACTGATTTTGATGAAACTTAATATGAGGATACATATATTCATTGGCAATAAAATGGTTTACTTTTTATCCTGATATTCCCACGGGATCGCGACTTACGCGGTTGAAACCGAGGGGCTACTAATAGTCTACGAATTTAATAACGAAAAAGGTTTATTTGTTATGTTGATTGCAAAAAGGCTCCGAAACTACTAAACTGATTTTGATGAAACTTAATATGAAGATACATATATTCATTGGCAATAAAATGTTGTACTTTTTATCCCGATACTCCCACGGGATCGGGAGTTACACGCGTGAAACCGCAAACCGCTGCCAGTATGTAGGTTGGATATTGACCGTTGACCTCGCAGTCATAGAGAAAGGCGATACCAACACTAAGTTTTATGTTACCTACTTAAGTAATGTCTACTTAGCACTTAGCTGAGGTGCTTAGTTTAACTTATTTATCACTAACGGTTTAAAATAACTTGTTAATGTACTCTTTGTTTATTGAATTTTTGAACTCGCATTTGGCCGGTTTTTGACGTGATTACGTCTATAAATCGAAGAACACCGGCACTCACAAAAAAGTGCGACGGAACGCTCACGTTCCCGTCGTGTGTCATGTTATAGACAAGGTAACCATAGCAACGTATTGTCAGTGTTATGGTTACCATCAATGTTTTCTTATGACGTTATCACGTAAAATTATCGTCCGTAAACCGACTTTACAGACAAGTATTTTTTTATATAGATTAATTATTACACAAGGGGAGAAAAGATCAATTTATTTTTAACCCCGACGCAAAAACGACGGGGTGTTATAAGACGTGGTGTTCAAATTATAAACCTTGGTGGTTTCGCTGTGCTAGGTTAAGTACTTAATGTTTTTTAAGTTTCTTTTAAATGGTAATAAATGGCAAAAAAAAAAGTTTGACGTGTCTATGTGTGTGTTTGTCTGTGGCATTGTAGCTCCTGAACAGCTGAACCGATTTTGGTTTAGTTTCAAAGGTTAATTAGTCAGGAGAGTTCTTAGCCATGTTTGATCGAAATCGGTAAAGCCGTCTGAAAGTTATGGGGGATAAAATTTAAGGTTTTTTTAAAAATAATTTTTTTTGTATAGATACAACAATTTTAACAAACTTACCTTTCTTATATAATAATAACAATTAATTAACATAAGTCTTAAACACTTTCCTACCAATTAAACTAAGGTACCTGCGGGGAATAAGGGCTACTAAAACGTTTTTTAAAACCCCGTGACAAAATAACAAGAAAACAAACAAATTAATTGGTTTTTCGGATTGACAATAACGCAAATATCCTAATGACCTGTTGGAACAAAGTTCCTTATCGCGCGTTGCGAACTGGGGCCTGACGGAAAAAATAAGCCCAAAAGTTGTAACGACACTTTTTGATTTCAATTCCTTCACTAATTAAAAAGGAACTTCGTTCCATCCGGGTGTCCCTTGACACCTCTCAAGTTTTTTTTTATTAAGAGAATCGTGAGCTCTCGATACGCTGCGCGAGGAGGTATTTTTAAAAATGACCCGTATCGAGCGATAGAGAGAGTTGTAAGTCCGGACGTAATTGCCTACATTTTGCTTTTCAAATAATGTTGCGAACCGTAACGTTTTTACCTCCTTTATCCTTTACAAAATGAAATAAATTTGGTCTCATTTAATTCACTGCATATTATTCTAGGTTTATACGTTTTTCTTTCAGTTTAGTCTACTAAAAAACAATTGAAACGCTCGATGAAGTTTTTAAGTACAAAATATAGATATTCAGATACTAATAACTTTTATCTTAGGCAATATTTCTTTCAAATAAAAACGGTTAAACCCAGTTTTCCATTAAATCTAAAACATTTCCAAAAATTATCAAAATCGGACTTCGTTTATGGGGCGGGAAACGTTACCGCGTTTTGTATGGAAATTTACAGCTTCACAGTGTTCTTAGGTAATTTTCTCTATTTTTACGAAATTTTTAGCTTTTAATTAAGGTGGCAGATGGCTCTTATTACCCGCAGGTACCTTATTAATATAATTCTATAATAAAACACGACTTCCTCTAAATAGTAACCGAACACAACTGATTATAATAAGTCTTTGAACTATTAATAAAATATGACACGTCTTCGGTTGACCCTAGAGAGAGATAATAAGAAATTCTCATTACCTATCTTTAGATACCTATACTTAAACTGTGTTTTGTAGTTTCACGCGTAAGTCCCGATCCCGTGGGAATATCTACTATCTATAAAAAAACTTGAGAGGTGTCAAGGGACACCCGGATGGAACGAAGTTTCTTTTGATTAATTAGTGAAGGAATTGTAATAAAATCAAAAAGTGTCGTTACAACTTTTGGTCTTATTTTTTTTCTCTAACCCCCTTTCGCAACGCGCCATTAGAAACTTCGTTCCAATAAATATTGCAGGACATACCACACATCGCCATCTAGCCGCAAGCTAAGTAACTACACTTGTGTTATGGGTGCTAGACAACTCATATACTACTTATATTCTTTTGTAAATATATACCTACTTATAATACATAGAAATAACCAGAGCACAGACAAATATCTAAGCATAAATACATGTCTGAGGCGGGAATCGAACCCGCAACCCTGTGTTTGGCAGTCCGGCATGGTGACCATTGTGCCAACTGGGATAAGGACCTTAGTTCCTGGAAGCCTCAGACATGGTTGAGTCAGACCAATTTCATCTGAAGTGAGTCAGGGTCAAACGCAGTAGGTGAATGATCCCTGGGAACGAATTGCCCTCGATCAGGGGTCAATCTCTGTTAGCTGAGGTCAGGTTAATTGAATTAACTCGTGGTCAGAGACGCGGGTTAACCTGAATATACAATGTGTTTCGACGAACGGTTTCGTATGCGAAAGGGGTCGTTTTAGACGACGTTCAAGTGGTCTATGTACAATTGTATTAAGCATCCAAAGAAATATTTTTTTTTGACTTTGACTAGTCGTTTAAGCGAACAACTTTTGTTCTACGACTTTCGGAAATTCGAATTTGGGAAAAAACAATACGAAAATGTGAAATGAAAAACCATAAGAGAAACTAATTTAAACTAAAAAATTAAAATATTAAAAAAAAAATAGGAAAGGGACTTCGTTCTAAACGCGTATGCCGCGAAACATTATTTTTTTTAAAATTAATTTTAAAACTTTTTATACTTACTGTAAAATCAACTGTTTTCGGCAATAAAGACCATTGATGTTTAAAATATTATTTGAAACTAAATAAACAAATGAAACCAAAATTATTTTGATATTTTGATTTTTAGTAATTTTTACTAAATTTTTAATTCCATTTAATTTAACTTTTTGACTCAATTTGAAAATGACGAAATAAATAATAAAGGTCAATGACCTTTAACTTAGAAACAGCTGATTTTGGAGTAAACATAACCCCAAAATTAAAAAAAAAAAATCTTCAAAATTCACCTAAAGTTCATCTATTTCATTGGATATAACGTTATTTTTGGAGTTCCGTAATTCAAAAGGTAAAAAAGGAAGCCTTTGAACACTTTCTTGTTTTTAATAATTTAATAACAACTTCTAACTCACGGAACCCTAAAAAACCAGCAAAAACCGGTATATCTGTACAACAAAGTCCGTGGGAAACTAAAAACTTGTAATAAAAGACCTTGTGCCCAAGGTTGTATACTTTTCATCAGGTCTCGGAGACCAGTGGAAGCTGACCCCTGTCGCCATACAACTATAGTATTGATAGAGGTCAACTATAGTATTGATAGAGGTTGATAGAGGTTTGGAGTTATTCGTTGTTGGGTTATTTTAATAAATATAAATATTGTAGGACATTCCACACATCGCCATCTAGCCCCAAGCTAAGTAACTACACTTGTGTTATGGGTGCTAGACAACTCATATACTACTTATATACTTCACTTCTGTAAATATATACTTATAATACATAGAAACAACCAGACCATTAATATCTAAACATAAATACATGTCTGAGGCAGGTATCGAACCCGCAACCCTGTATTTGGCAGTCCGGCATGGTGACCATTGTGCCAACTGGGTCATAATAATAAATAGAGATAAAGTTTCGTAGTAATTATGTGTCTCCTTATTTCAAAACAGTTTCACCCGCGTAACTCCCGATCCCGTGGGAATATTGGAATAAAAAGTACCCTATGTTACTGTCAATGAATCAATCTATCCTCATACCAAGTTTCATCTAATTCGTTAAAAACAAAATTAATATTTCCTTGTTGTTGTGCCATTTTGACGACCCTGTTGGCACAATGGTCACCATGCCGGTCTGCCAAACATAGGGTTGCGGGTTCGATTCCACGTCTCAAACATGTATTTATGCTTAGATATTTGTCTGTGGTCTGGTTGTTTCTATGTATTATAAGTATATATTTACAAAAGAAAGGTATATAAGTAGTATATGAGT
The DNA here is from genome assembly GCA_951213275.1 of Idaea straminata. NCBI lineage: Eukaryota > Metazoa > Arthropoda > Insecta > Lepidoptera > Geometridae > Idaea > Idaea straminata. The sequence continues at coordinate 259,269 of OX577875.1, read as the reverse complement.
TGTCTAGCACCCATAACACAAGTGTAGTTACTTAGCTTGGGGCTAGATGGCGATGTGTGGAATGTCCTGTAATATTTATTTATTTACAAAAAGAAAGGAAAAAAAATAGATGTTGTTCGATTCTCAGGCTATACACATAAAATTTCATACAAATCGTTTCACAAATATTTTTGTGCCATAAAACCTATAACTACCATGACTATGCCCCTATGTTTTGTATTTTTTCATTTTCTAATTATCATAGAAATTAACATTATAACCAAAACACAGTGTCACAGTCATGGCAGTTATAAGTATCATGCTGCAAAAATATTTGCTCTAGTGTCATTATCCAGGGAGGAAACAGTCGACTACGTTTGTGAGGAGAGAGCACCGGGTACCTTTCCTCTTAAGAAGGCCATAAATTGTTAGATCTAATGTCACAGAGGTCTGTGTGGTCAATGACCATACAACGATAAGATAAATAAAATGAATAAAATAATTATTTATTTATTTATTATCTGCTTAATACTGGCGCCACTAAGAAAATAAATTTCCGAAATTTATCATACTAGCAGCGACTCCCGGTTTCTACCGCGTAATTCCCGATCCAGTAATATCGGGATAAAAGAGCCTACGTTACTTCCAATCAATCAACGTATCCTCATAGAAAATTTTATCAAAAGCGGTCCAGTAGTTTCCGAACCTATTAAATACAAACAAACAATAATTATCTTTGACGACCCAGTTGGCACAATGGTCACCATGCCGGACTGCCAAACACAGGGTTGCGGGTTCGATTCCCGCCTCAGACATGTATTTATGCTTAGATATTTGCCTGTGGTCTGGTTGTTTCTATGTATTATAAGTATATATTTACAAAGGAAAAGTATATAAGTAGTATATAAGTTGTCTAGCACCCATAACACAAGTGTAGTAACTTAGCTTGGGGCTAGATGGCGATGTGTGGAATGTCCTGCAATATTTATTTATTTATTTATCTTGTCTCTTTAAATTATTCGTATAGAATACACACAGAAACATCCAGACGATAAACTGATATCATAAATATTTGTTTGACGGCGGGAATCGAATCCGTAACCTCCTGCGTCGCAGGCGAGTGTTCACCCACCGTGCCACAGAGGTCATGAACAAATAAGTAGAGAACAGTTAGAGATATGTATGCAATGCGCGTGCGCAAGTACTGTTGTAAAACTTGTTCGTACTGCGCGCATCCTAATTTCCAATTATTGAGGCAGGGAGCTCATCATAATAATATGATTCGAGTTACTGCTTTTGGTACCGCCGGCTCGCCATGACATATGTTTAATAAATAAATATTACAGGACATTCCACACATCGCCATCTAGCCCCAAGCTAAGTAACTACACTTGTGTTATGGGTGCTAGACAACTCATATACTACTTATATACTTTTCTTTTGTAAATATATACTTATAATACATAGAAACAACCAGACCACAGACAAATATCTAAGCATAAATACATGTCTGAGGCGGGAATCGAACCCTGTGGTTGGCAGTCCGGCATGGTGATCATTTAGCCCCATGTCGTCTGGTTAGAATTTCTTCAAATCAAAGTTCAGTTTATTACCACTAGTTAGTTAACTGAACTAGTGAGATTACGTCTCTCACTAATCCCATTTTTAAATGAATTAATTAAATATTCCTATCGAAAACCAAAATGTGTTGTTGGAAAAGAAAAAACGTATATATTCGTTTTTATCACAGTTGCTCATAAAGTGGATCTTATTCAACGGCTTTTAGGCTCATAATCCAACATATTAAGCACGCGTGCGTTTTACATTTCCAACCTAGTGCTATAAAGTTATCCCGATAAGTTAAATACGTATCTTACTGCTAATTACATGTTAGGTAGGTGAAACATTCTTAATTTATCTGGGTTATACTGTTTTGATGTATAAAAAAGGTAGGTACTAAAGAGTTTTTTTAGCTAGCAAAAATGGTAAAAAAGTACCATCTAAATGAAACTACTTTTACACCTGATTGCTACCCCTAACACACCTACGTAGCCTGATTGCTATCCTAAAACGATCTCTTTTTGCCTGGTCCGGAAGCTGTCTGCCGCTTGAATATATCGGCAGATATATAATGATCCCGGATATACCACCTGGAGAGTTTGAACAACGAAGCTGTTAAGATCCAGAGATACAACATTATTCGGACATATCTCTGGATCTGTCTTAGCCTCTTCATAGAGGCCGCGATGGCTCAAATAAAGAGGCTAAGTGCGAAAACAGCCCTGTACAACTAAACTTTCTCTGAATCTGGACCATTTACATGGATCAAACTTTACGGAAGGTATGTCCAGTATCATTATCTACCGATTTATTAAAGCAGCTGATGATTTTCGGACGTGTCAAACACTGACTTTAAACAAGACTTTAACCTGAAGACCATTAACAGACAACTCTCTCTCTCTCTCTACAAACAATGATATTTTAAAAACTTTTAATTTTTTAAATGCGTTCGCCTGCATTTTTTATTCCTATTTTTGATTTTTCTTAGAAAATATTTCTTCTTCTTTTTTTTCTCCTGATACCTCTTCAACTAGTGAAGGTTGGCAGTCAGTTCAGAAAAAAGGGTACCAAAATTTATCAAATCATATGAGGTGCTCCCTAACTATGTACCTACTAACCGAATAAGCCTACTTTTGACACGGGTGATAAAATGTGTTTAATATCTGCTTTAATCCGGATATTACACTAGTTTTTATTACGGATTTCGGGTTTTAATTAGAAAGTTACTTTTCGGCCTAGAATTACTTGAAGAATTAATTGGCAATGATATATATGTTTTAAATGGTAGATGTCATTTTAGTTTTTGCCAAATCAGGCACGCAACTGGCTCCTTTCAGCATTGTTTGCTTTATAGTCTATACTAATATTATAAAGCTGAAGAGTTTGTTTGTTTGTTTGTTTGAACGCGCTAATCTCAGAAACTACTGGTTCGAATTGAAAAATTCTTTTTGTGTTGGATAGGCCATTTATCGAGGAAGGCTATAGGCTTCTTTTTATCCTGATATTCCCACGGGAACGGGAGTTACTGGGAGGGAAATACCAAATTTCACTGCAATCGGTTTAGTAGTTTAAGCATGAAGGAGTAACAAACATACACACACGCACACATAAACTTTCACATTTATAATATTAAAGTAGGATTACAATTTTCATTATCTTTTCTAAAGCTTTATAAAAATGTCATTTTAACCCCTGGTAACTGAAAGATAGGTTATTGATTTCAACTGGACAATTGACACAGATATCTAGTTCACTCATGATAGCCAATGATTTATTTATCATTGAGTCATATTTAGGCCCTTGCAAAGAGATTTAATGCAATATAATAGAGGGAAAATCTGGGGGTCTAAAATTGATCACTTTTAATGAATCATATCAGAATCGTAATATGAATTTAATTTTACCTATTTTGTGTGTAATTAAATATTAAAAATACATAATCTGTGAAAATGTCAACTGTCTAGCTATCACGGTACATGAGATAAAGCCTGATGACAGACAGACAGACAGACAGACAGACAGTTGAGTCTTAGTAAACGGGTCCCGCTTTTACCTTTTAGGTGCGGAACCCTAAAAGTCCAAATCGCATCGCGATTTTTATTACATTACAAATATGATTAAGATAGTTCGCCATCTTGAAAAGTTTCCATGAAAAATAGTGTCAAATGGTAGAATTGAAAGACGCTAATCCAAAGTAGTATCCTATGGTAGTACCTTTTAATCTTTGAATCTCGTCACAACCATCGAGTTTTGTACTACAACCATTATAAATAAATAAATTAAGAAACATAAGAAATTTACATATTATAGGCACGCAACGAATTAGGAACGTCCTCGTCGATCCGACTTTAAAAAAAAGGGCGTTTGCTTTTTTTTGAAGTCGGATTCTTAACACATAAATTTAAAACCAATCCGTATAACGATTCGAATACGATTGTTCTCTAAAAGTTACTATTTAAGACTAATACTTGCCGTAGAATAGGACATTTTGATTTTTCCGACTATGCAAACCTCCCTGTAATTGTTATGCTTTTCCTTTACATTATCCTTAACTTCTCAAGGCAGCAAAAAATGCGAGTTAATCACGTAAATGAACAGAAAAAATATGTATTTTAAAATATACTTAAATATGATTTTAGTTAGATATTTTCGTGACCCTGAAGCGATCAGGAAAAACATAGCAAAGATGGCTGTCGTAAAATTATAAGCATTAAAAATTGTTGGTAATACTTTTATGAGTAATTGAAAATCCCTGAAACACGTCATCATTTATTTACGATAAGAAGATATAATTCTAATTTTCAAGGTTCTACCTTTAAATTCAAGGTTCTACCTTTAAAAAAAATCAAACCTTCATACAAACTTCCACCCCCCATTTGCCCCCCTTAGGGGTTGAATTTCGCAAAATCCCGTCTTATTAAGCACCTACGTCACAAAAGGAACCCCCATGCAAAATTTGAGACTCCTAACACTTGTAGTTTCTGAGATTTCGTGATGAGTGAGTGAGTCAGTGATTTTCCATTTTATATATATAGATTAAGTTTTAACTAAAATTTGTTTTAGTTTTTTTGATTAACTTCAAATCGGCATGATTATACCACAGCTAGCATCACCTTGCGGTTTCACCCGCGTAACTCCCGATCCCGTAGGAATATCGGGATAAAAAGTAACCTATGTTATTGTCAATGAATCAATGTATCCTCATACCAAGTTTCATCTAAATCGGTCCAGAAGTCTAGGAGCCTATTCAATGCAATTAATACCCCTATTAATTGATTCTCATGTTTTTAATGCCAAATGTCTCTCCCCAGGGGCATTTGGCATTAAAAACATGAGAATCAATAAACAACTATAAGCGGTTATAGATCGTTAATTGTTCAAGAAGGTTAATTAATTGGCAAAATCGCAGTTGTTAATCGTATATTTCGATCGTATTATTTTTATCGATTATATTCAATTCGGAGACAATCAGAAAATACATATTCCTAAGGGGAAAAATCAGGAATTTTGAAAAAAAAAACTTTAAAAAAATATGCCCTCCCTGTATGTATTCTTTTTGGTATTTGTTGTTATAGCGGCAACAGAAATACATAATCTGTGAAAATTTCAACTGTCTAGCTATCACGGTTCGTGAGATACAGCCTGGTGACAGACAGACGGACAGTGGAGTCTTAGCAAATGGTCCCTTTAAATTTTAATTAGTACTTAAAACCTCAAACGTGTAAAATAATATTCCCGCCCCATACTAAGTAAGTCATTTTCCTTGATAGACCTTCTGATACGAAGCGACATTTTCAACATAGTTTGCCTAAATGAGATCGCATCATGAACCGATAAGATCACCGCCGCCGGCCCATTGTAAGCTTACAACAATGACAAACATGTGTAAGTATTGTACAGTATGCGTCATAAGTACACTATCAGTTTGCTACAAGCTATACATATCATAAATCTGTAGACATAAAAAAATCTGTGATAGTAAAATATCCAGAAAAAAATACACAAGTCTTCTTAAAATTGTTAGCTGAACACGATAGGGTAGTTTTTAGAATTTTTGTCTATTTGTCTGTTTGTTTGTTTCAACCAGGTAATCTCAAAGTCCCATCAAAAATCTTTGTTCCTTTCAATGCTTAATACCTAAGTATAAGGTCACTTGGACACGTCTTAAAAACTAAGTTAGGATGTGTGCCTTCGGTACGCGACCACCAATGAGAAGAAGGCACAAGAAACTCATGGGTTTTTTTTTCATGTGATCACGCTCACAAAGGTCAATATTACAATATTAAAGTCACGTCCAAGGGTTGTTATCATTAAGGTAAGACGAAGTATCATAGTACGCCTTACTGCACAATTTATGCTTTATTAAAGTTTTGAACCTGTTAATGGACATATCATATACATCTTTAGGTAATTTATTATAATAGAGCGCACATGTATTATTAAACGACCTGTTTATTTTCCGGAGCCTACTACCGGGCACGGTCAGTTCATCCTTATTTCTTAAGTTGAAATTATGAATATCGCTATTTTTACGGAAAATATCAGGATTTTTGTGAACGTATAGCAAGTTTTCGTAGATATATTGTAAATAGAGCGTTAATATATTTAGCTCTTTAAATTTGTCTCATAATACTATAGACAAGTATTAGACTTACAACCTTCTTCTAATAGACGTTACACACAAACATAAATACTTGAATTAAAAGTACTCAGTGTGATTATTATTGTCAACATGTTAGCTATGTGTTTGGTTGTGTGAGTGGTATAAGCCTGCACCCGCTACACCAACCGACGTGGATACTTGTACTTGTATACAGGCTGTTTTCCGCCATTAGACCCTTTTTAATTGGGTCCTTTTTGCGTGAGGATGGAGTAGGCTTGCCCAGCACCTACTACCCTCTCAGCTTAGTCGACCGTGTCTAGAGGAGAAAACTTGTCAATACTTCTGGAGACAACTAAGCCGCAGGTTTCATCACGATCTTTTCCTTCACCGTAAGAGCAATGTCAATTAGCGTACATAAATTTTTCTTAAGAAAAATCCATCAGTGCACGACCGGCCGGGATTCGGCCACGACCTTAAGAATGAAAGTCGAGGTATCTACCACTAAGCCAACATCGCTCTAACGTGGGTTCGATCTACAGATTACGTTGTTATAATGTTCAAATAGTGCTGCACGGGATTGTAAACGTTACGGTGGCGGTGTAGTTTTGACCGTCGATTGTATTGGGCTACTGACGTAGGTATATGTTAGGTAAAGCTGTGTTGTAACACTAGTTAACAATGGAGAACAGATTCCATTCATTTTATACGACTGCAAAGGGATTATAGTTTATGGGAAAAGTTGTGAAACGCCGTTTTCACTACTTTTCCCCATCTATACTTAATATTATAAAGCTGAAAAGTTTGTTTGTTTGAACGCGCTAATATCAGGTACTACTTCGGTTCGAATTAATTAAAAAATCCTTTTGGTGTTCGATTTTCCATTTGTCAATGAACGCTATTCCATATTTCTATATTCCCACGGGACAGGGACTTATGCCGGTGAAACCGCGCCGGCATGAGCGCCGCTAGTAATACTATTAAGCTGAAGAGTTTGTTTGTTTGAACACGCTTATCTCAGGAACTACTAGTGCGAATTGAAAAAATCGAATTTTGGGTTGGATAGTCCATTTATTGTCAAGGAAGGCGATAGGTTGCTTTTTATTTTGATATTCCCTCGGGATCGGGAGTTATGTGGGTGAAACCGCGGAGGGCTGCTTTTATCGCGGCTATTTTTGTATGTTTGTTTGTTTGTTTGTTTGTAATATTCTTTTAAAAATCTTGATATTAGTGACAGAGCAACAAGATAATGAACAATTGAATTGATTTCAGATTGACAATAAAGCAAATATTTATCTAATGATTAGTTTCCCCTATATTTTTTTACAAAAATTTTAATATATAGTTTTTAATTCATTATTAGCCTTTTTTTTCTGTTAATTATGGCTTCGCACGGCTTGTGCATTTAGCCAGTGTCAGGTTATATTTTGCATCAAATTATGACCCTCATAAATCGGGCCTAAAGTGTTTCAAAACAGTCAAAGTCGTCATAGTCCGTCAAGTCAGGGGCTATAGTAAAGCGGTGGCAAGTTTACCATAAACTTAATAGGAGATTTGGAGGCAACGAGAAAACTTCATGTTTGACACTGATTTTTACTTTCACTACACTTGTGCAGTTTCACTGAATAACATTCCACCAGAATTATACAATTCAACTCGGGTTACAACTAAGTTTCATGAAAATAAAACTGCAGCATGACATGTTGTTAACTCGTTCCCGCCAAAAACCTATTAGCCTTTAAGTACAATTAAATAAAAACTTTTTGTTGACAGTTCACAGTTTAAAATAATAAATGCTTTAGTTTTTTCTTTCCCTTTTCAAGGCCAAACGGCTTAATCCATTTATATAAAAGTTTTGGCAAAGTTAACCGTCAGCCATTTTTTAATTGCGCATCTACCTTTCAAACAAAAAAAGAACAGAATAGAAAAACATAATTTTAATTACTTTTATATTTTTTTGTTAATTTTAAAAACAATACATTGTGGCGACTATTCAAGTTACCATACTCATATGTTACTACCCCTTTATATGAAGAAGGAAGATAAGACATTTTATCCCGTTATTCCCACGGGAACAGAAAATTACACCAATATAAAAATTAAATTAAAAATAGGTAAGCCCGTCAACCATAATCATACCGTATGTGGCAGTATGTGCATCGTTAATTGCCAATAAAAACTCCTTCGATTGTCAATAAAAAAAAGCAAATATGTTTTCTTGGAAATGGTTTAGCACGATTTTCGCATAGGTATAGCAAAACTAATAAATACCTCAATACCTATTTACTTATTAGAAGCTTGACAACTTGACAACCGGAGAGTAAATAATTTGCAACACATATATACCTAAATATGTCGGTAGGAAGGTACTAACAAATACTACGAATTTAATTTGCACGTGTAAGCAAACAAAAAGCCTACCTAGCAAGAATCATAATTAAAACCACATCAAAAAATATCCAGCGAAATCAACAAAATAACCGCGAAACAGTTACAAAATAAATAAAAAAGTTTAACCCACCTTTTTTGTTCCAAACTTCTTTGTTATCGAAACTTTTTTTAATTTATTCTCGCGGACACGAGCGGTTACTGTGTGCGGCTAGCGGAGACTGGCCGGTAAGAAATTATAAGAATAAAGTTTAAATGGTCAGTTTACACAGTTAAAGTTGAACGGTCAAGTAAGGCGTTGAAGAGTTTTGGCGGGAATAGCTGTAATGACGAACGTGCTTTGAATTTTAAATAAGCTTTCTTGTCCGGGGCAAGCATGTGCCTATTAAGTACTCCTACTTTCTTCCGATGATTACCTTATAAAATTCCCTCCGCGCTTACAAAATGATTAACATGGTAAATAACTTTTGTATATTTTGTCTCTATACTAATAATCGGCCGATTACTTGAACGTTTCAAGCAATCTGCCGATTATTAATATGTAGTCTGCATGTCACTTTAACGGTGACCATTTTGTTAGCATGACTGCATTCACAAAATCTAACGCAGTGTGCAAATAAAAAGCCACCCTCCACATATTAGGGAGGTGACTAAAGTCCATTTCATAAAATAAATCTCGCAGATAAGCAGTGAATGATTGTACCCTATATTGCGGAAAATTAAATTTTAAAAGCGCGATCGAAAGAAAGAAATAAAACCAAAAAAACAATAAAGGAAAAAAATAAATTGAAAAATAGGTCAGAATCGTTACACAAAATTATATTGGATTTTGATTTCTAACTGGATTGTTTTTGACGTAATAACTGGGCTTGTGTTATGGTGTCACGAGTAAATAGAAGACTTATATAAAGGAAAAAATGAAAAAATATATGAAGGTACAACAAAAAAAGTAATTTTTGATCGTTTTCTTATGACGTTATCACGTAAAGTTATCGTCCGTAAACCGACTTTACAGAAAACCATTTTTATGAAAAACTTAAAGAAATTGAATAAGTATGGCGGGCCGTTACTTCAACGTCACTTTATAAGTTTGCATAATTTATCTTGGAACAATATTTTTAAAATTTTATCCGATTTATTTATGTAAGTAAATTATTATTTATTTGTTCCAAAATAGCAACTTGTTAATGGCTATATGCACAAAACGTACGATGCCATACTTTAGAAAGTTGTGCGGTGTCCTTTTCCGAGATGAACTATAATAGGTTATGTATCTACACCTAACTTACAAATCCCTTCATACTTGCATCTGACAGCACATAAATCACTTGCCCGCTCCACTGTCGCATGTGGACGAGGCATTAGCTCAATCAAGCGAACATTGTTACCTATTTAAATGTGCAGGCGGATTTCTACGGAACTAAATAAACACCTACACAATTACGTAGACGCTAGCGCCACTGTTAACTGTTTATATAACTTTGTCAGTTTACTAAGTTATCTGAGCAGACGGATTTTTTTTGAACTACAATTTTATATAGCAAAGTTACTTTTGCAAAGACACTAGCGCCACTGTTGATGGTAAACGTATCTTGGTCAGATTACAACGACCGAGTTATTGAGTGAAGCGGATAAATTTGGAACTAAATATTTTCAAAGCAATTGTGTAGACACTAGCGCCACGGGTAAGTGTAAAGTAATATTGTTAGTTTAAGAGATGCAGTGACCGCTCTTGTTGGGTAATTAATGGTGTCACAACCATTATTGTGGAATGTAGGTAATAGTTGCGATGGCTTATTTATAACTAGCTGCGGTTCACGGTTTACTTGCCTGAGTCCCGATCCCGTGGGAATATGGAGATGAAAAATACCTATGTTGCGGCTAATACATCAATGTCTCTTCATACAAAGTTTTATCGAAATCGGCCGAGTAAATTCGGAGCTTATTTCAAGCAAAAAAGCATATTTTTTTGGTACTGTACTGTTGTAATTCGTATTAAAATTTAAGTAATAACTTCGTTTCTATCGATGGTGATACAGAGAAAAAAAAACTAAGTTTTAAACCACTTGTATCAATCGGTTTATTCCCGATGTCCATACTTGGCTACCACTGGAGACGACCTGGTTAACATCCCCTTGCGATGCTGAAGGTCGCGGGTTCGATTCCCGCCCTCAAACATGTATTTATGACATAGATATACATATCTTTCTGGTCTGTGAATTATACAATGTGTTTCAGCAAAGGGGTTTTATTACGAAAGGGGGTTGTTCTAGACGTCTAAGCCAACTTTTATTCTACGACTTTTGGAAATTCGTACTTTTTTTCGGAAATACTGAGGAAAAAATTACTTGAAAATCAGCTGTTTCAAACAAAAACTTCGAATGAAATGTTCGAATTTCTAAAAGTCGTAGAACAAAAGTTGGCTTAGACGTCTAGAACAACCCCCTTTCGTAATAAAACCCCTTTGCTGAAACACATTGTATAAAAAAACATAGCGGCATGGTCATGGCAGTTATAGGTTTTATGCAACAATAATATTTGCTCTAGTGTCATTATCCAGGGAGGAAACAGTAGACTACGTTTGTATGGAGAGAGCGCCGGTACCCTTTCCTCTTAAAAGCATTTCGTCTAACTTGATAATGGTCTTAACAGCAAATAGCACATGCAAGATCCTGAAATTGACGCGGGATCGGGACTAACGCGTGTAAAACCGCATAACGTAGCTAGTGTATTGACGACCCAGTTGCCACAATGGTCACCAAGCCGGACTGCCAAACACAGGGTTGCGGGTTCGATTCCACGTCTCAAACATGTATTTATGCTTAGATATTTGTCCGTGGTCTGGTTGTTTCTATGTATTATAAGTATATATTTACAAAAGTATATAAGTAGTATATGAGTTGTCCAGCACCCATAACACAAGTGTAGTTACTTAGCTTGGGGCTAGATGGCGATGTGTGGAATGTCCTACAATATTTTATTATTTATTGTAAGTGGAAGTGTGCTCTCCATGTATCCTTCAAACAAAGCTGCTCCGAAGCCTGTAATCTTGGACACACCTGGAGTCTGGACACATCTGGACACAACAATTAATTAACTTACGTGTATACATTTATTTAGATGAATATATATTACAGGACATTCCACACATCGCCCTCTAGTCCCAAGCTAAGTAACTACACTTGTGTTATGGGTGCTAGACAACTCATATACTACTTATATACTTTTTTTTTTGTAAATATATACTTATAATACATAGAAACAACCAGACCACAGACAAACATCAAAGCATAAATACATGTTTATGGCGGGAATCGAACCCGGCAGTCCGGCATGGTGACCATTTTGCCAACTAGGTCGACCCACAGACAGACACACATGATATATTTCTGTTGCCGCTATAACAACAGATGCAACGGAACCATTCTTTCTCGAGTCCGACTCGCACTTGGCGGGTTTTTTAAGTATGACGGCTCAACCGATTGAGATGATTCTTTTTCTGTTAAAAAGAGGTAAAAACACACAAACTTTCACATTTATAATATTAGTAGGACAGTAGGAAGTATGATAATAGTACATTGCGATACAAGTGTGGTAAATTGATCATTACATAGAGCGGAACGCGAGCGTGTCTAAACGTCGAGATGCTATGAACAATAAGCTACACGCGTATCGTATGACTTTTCAAGCGTCAAGGTAATGTAAAACGCACGCGTGTGTAATACGTTGGACTATGAGCCCTAAAAGCAGTTAAATAAGATCCACTTTATGAGCAACTGTGATAAAAGTATATTTCAAACATAATATTATAATAGTATATTATGCAACTAGTGAATAAAGGACGGATTTAAAGCGAGGGCCATAGATGAATCACGAGCAAGCGAAGGATTCTAACAACTGAATCATGAAGATGATCAAGTGTAGACGCGAGTGATTCATGGCCCTCAATGTAAATCCGTACTTTATTCAAGAGTTGCATACTATACTTTATACCATGACTACGAGAAAAAGGAAAACAGACTCAGACAGACAGTATTTTTTGCGCAAGGGGGTTGTATAGAGATTGTTATGAATGACGAATATACAAACACCAAAACAGTGATTAAAAGTTAAAAGGCCTTTTTATTCACTGTTTTCAGTGTATTAAATAAGTTTTTTAGAGTGGGAATGGTGAAAACATACAAAGATACCTAAGCCTTTCTTTGCAGTCGGGTAAAACTTCACACTACGAAGTTCAAATACTAATACAAAACAATACTACCCTAAGTTTCCTAGTTGTTTCACCATTGTAGTGGTATAAACAAAGCCATGGTGTCTATAATATTTCATGTTCAGCTAAACTGATGATAACCACTGGCTCTGGATTCATCTCCGTTACGATGTGGTACAACTTAGAACATGTAGCGATCTAAAAATTACTTATATTCAGTCAAGTATAACATCTATACTAATATTATAAAGCTGAAGAGTTTGTTTGTTTGTTTGTACGCGCTAATCTACTACTGGTTCATATTGAAAAAATATTTTTATGTTGGTTAGTTCAAATATCGAGGAAGGCTTTAGGCTATATAACATCACGCTACGACCAATAGGGGCGAAGAATCAGTGGGAAATGTGGAAAAAACGGGGAAAATTATTCATCTTTGAGGACTTCCGTTGTTTGTTTGAACGCGCTGATCTCAGGAACTGCTAGATCGAAATGAAAAAAATATTTTTGTGTTTGTTAGTCCATTTGTTGAGGAAGGCTAGTAGATAGGATTCGTGCATTCTGGCTCACGGAATCTGGCCCCTGTCAAACGGTCTGAGCTGGACCCGAAAACTAAAAAAAAAAAAAAAAAAAAAAAAAAGTTTGGTGTCTAATTGGGGGTTTTCGGGTATTGCGAATCGATCTGTGCTATCCGTTCAGCTCTATCTACAACCGTTACAGATTTAGCTTTTGAATTATAACAGCTCCACTACCCCTAATTAATTAGCGATAATGACTGCCTCGGCGTCTAATGAGCTTTCTGATTATGTTTTTATCTAATCACCTGATCAGCTAATCACCAGCCCGGTTCGTGTGCATTTTTGTAAATAACATCTAATCACCTAATAAGCTAATCACCTAAAATGAAATAATGGTAGGTATTTCTAAAATATTGATAACACATTATTTTATAAAAAACATACTTTATTCATATACAAAATAAGAATTAAACGCATTACACGGCAGAATGTCATTGTTTATAGTATCTCTACCAAATTGATTAGTAAACTCTAACAACGACTTGTTATTGAACTTATACAGTAAGTACATTAAGCAGTATTTTCCACACACTGAAGTCCAATCATTTTGAATCCTAGTATTATTAAAACTCCATTGCCTTGAATTCCTAATCAAAAACATTTTGTGAAATCCTGTAGGAGAACGACCGTATGTATCAAAATATTCACCAATACCGTGACTATCTATGTGAATACCTATCCAGTGAGAACCAGGTTTTGTATCTGGATCTAAATTGCTTATCAGATATGCTGGAACTTGAACATACATCGGTAATCTGTTTGCAGCATACACATTATATTGCAAGCTTGGGTGAATCTTTGTTAAGTATGTTTGTATTTCTAAAGTATCCATTACTGCTGCTTTCAAAATTGATAAGTATAAGACTTATTAACTCGCTAGATCACAGACAAGTGAAAGGATACAGGTAAGCCATTCGTTTTTAACATGTTGAGTGATGTTTTAAATAAAAGGTAAGGTAATTTCAAATCATTTAATATTTTATTAAAAATACACATTGTATGATAGCTTAATACTATGGGGTACATGTGATATTTAATACTATGTTAAACTTATTTATTTTTCCTAACTGCTATAGTCTACGGTTACATTTCGATTTTTATCTATCTCTATAACATTATCGAACTCAGCATATACAACACAGTTTATTGTTTGAGTAAGGGAAGATTCAAACCTAACTTCTAATCTCACACTACCATGTCTTATAAGGTTCCAATGACCCGATGAATTAGCTGATAAATCAGGTGTTAGATCGAATGCTAGCAAACAATAACCTTTTGCATATTTATCACGAGATATCCCATTACCTTCGTTGAGAAAATGTATTCCTGTTCCTGAGAATAATGTATGAAAAGTTGCAGTGAAAATATTATTATCAAAAGATGGTTGTAAAGCTTTCGAAGGAATTTGTTGACCATCTATATATAAACAAAAGGAATTCATGTTATAGTTTTCAAAATTGAACGGATTTTTGGAAAGACAACCATTAAATGCTGCATTATTTACAAACCCAACTATGCATCTTTTAGGTACTTGACCCATGAAGATATTATCCAATGTTTTTCCCTGAACCCCTGATGGTATTGTTAAAACTTTAACTTCAGCCCGTGTAATAGGATATTTCGCTGTAGTCGATGCTAAAACTTTTTGATGAGCAAGTAAAACCGATGGGTTAATTTTTGTTCTTCGTACCAGAAGAGTTGCATCAGTTATGCTTACTTTGTATTTTACATCATTCGGTGAAGCCATCAAGTTAAATGATTCCCGGGATCTAACCAGTTTTACATTCAATTCAACACCATTAATTAGAAACTTTTCTTGGTTGAATATGTCCCCGTGAAGGTGTCCTATCATTTCTACTTCTTTACTTTCAGATATGAGTGTTTGTCTTTTTGTAAAACCAACATTATTATTATCAGTTGAATCCATATTTCCATTTGTATCTTCATACCAAAGGCTACATGTTAAGTGAGATTCTTTAGCAGTAGGTGCATAATTAAGCAAAGTTTCAATGTATGCTCGATAGGCATATGTATTATTAGGAGGTGACACCAATTTCTGGTTTAAATAAACATCAAGTTGACTGAAAATAGAATGAAGCCAATTGTTTACAGGTCCCACAACAGTTGAAGCGGTCAATTTCGACGAATCCTCATTAAATATTTTGGCTCTTATATGTAGTAATGTATGAGACAAGTCAATATAGTCATCACCGGTTCCCGGTACAAGAAATTCTATTGGACCATCGTCTGCCAAGGATGATATAGGTTTGTAGTGGACCCACATTCCACTTTCTATGCTTGTTTGTGTTGATGGTAGAGCAAATAAATCTAATTCTGACTTTATGCACTCACAAGAATGATTATGTAGGAAAGACATTATATATTTATGAAAATATATCAACTTGATTTTTATTAGCTGCTTTTTTATTTTTTATTCCTTTCCCTTTGCTAGTCGGTGAAGGAATGACTGCAGTGAGACGCTTTCTTTTAGTTTTATATCCTGACCCAGACATATTCAATTTATCAATTTTTCCATCAGCCCTTCTCTTTAAATTAGAACCAACTTCTTTTAACCGTGATTTTATTGATTCTTCCATGGGTCGAGCATTAGCCATATCAGATAGAAGTCCTACGCCTGCACTCAAAGCTTCTTTTCCTATTGCTTTAGCACCACTAGAGAGTAATGGTAAGACAGATCTAAACAGTCCTCCTAAAAAACTTCCAATCCCGTGACCACGTTGATAGGGGACCCCCTTGTAGATAACTCCTACTCCAGTACCGGCCTGGTTAGTATAATAATGTTCATATGGACAAATATTATTATTGCGTGAATACATTATAATTTAATAAAGTGTAGTTTAATACACACTGTTCCAAATTGGAATGGTATTTTTTGACCAGTGCTTGATCTTATATCTATTTCAATCGTATCAAATTCTCTGCGCATGACTGGTAGGTAATGAGGTGGAGAGAATACGTGCATTTTATTCGCTCCATATATATACTTTGCAGGATCTAATGGTATAATTCTAAGTAAAGAGGACATTACATCACCAACAATCTGTGGTTCCACTATGTCGCAATAAACAAATAGTTGTGATGGTAATCCTAAATGTAAATTTGCAGGACACTTTCCAAAACCCTTTTCTACTAAATTCCTGTTAGGTTCGAACCCTAGTTGAATACCCAACTTGGGTGATAACACCAATGATATAATTGATTCATCCATATTTGTCACAGAAACAAACTTGGATATTTCATCATAACGAAATTTTACTTTTTCCTTTATATTATTTAATGCAGACAAAATGTGATCAATATTATCGTAATTTGTAGCAGGTATATGTTTTTTAAAATAACATGTAGAAGGTCTATTCTCATTTGGCATTATCATCATTTTTGTTACATAAATAATATTTTCATGATCTTGAACAGTAAACATTGTGCATGGATATTGGAATTCAGCTACACCAACAGACCATTCCCCTTCTAATTTGATTGATTTTGGTAATTTTGTTGAAAAACTTGTTGTCATATTATCTGGAAAATATCCCATTGAACTATTGCTCAGTAAAGTTAAATAAAAATGTTCTTTCATTATATCTGTTTTAAATCCGAAAATAATATCCAACTATTAAATTTATCAGGATAACCTTTCCACTTGACCAACACTTGCTTTCTGTTACCAGAATATCGCGAAGTAATTATTTTATCTATTTTGTAGTCAGAAGTGGGGTTAGGTGGACTAACATTTTGTAATTCTTTTTCATAAAAAGTACCCTGAATATTTTCATTTTGTAAATCTTTAAGTGTGTATACAACCCAAGGTGATCTATCGATTATAGATGAAATAATAAATATTTCATCGCTCCAGTTAGATTCATATCCTTTTTGGAATATATGTTTATATTTTGTAATTCTTACATAATCACCAACATGATACTTTGGTAAAGGTACGTTTGTAGATGTTTTAATTTTTTCCTCACTATATAAATTATTCCAAACAGTCATTATATTGTTAGAAGTTACATTACATGGGGGCATTTTAATGCTTGAATGATAGCTATGATTATACGCATACAATAAATCTTGTAAGACATCAATGTATCTAAATGTATTTTTATGAGTAAAATACCGCCACATTTTTGACTTCAGTGTTCTTTGGAATCTTTCCACAATACTAGCTTTGATGTCTGGATTATTTGTTGTGTAATAATTAATATTTTTGCTTTTAAAATAGCGTTGAACATCTTTTGATACAAACTCCGTACCTTTATCAGACTGTATGTGAGTTGGTGTTGATTGAGCTTCATTAAAAATACTTTCAAAAGACTTTTTTATTGTTATGGAATTTTTATATTTCATGGATCTAACATAAGCATATTTACTGAATACATCAATTACACATAATATATAGTTAAAACCATCATTATATTTACTATAAGTTCTCATGTCGCTCAGATCAGCTTGCCAAAGTTCATTAAGATTAGATAAGACATATTTGTTTCGAGGAAATTTCTTGTGAACTGGTTTATGAAGAGTGTATGTTTCCTGTGACTGCAACCATTCCTTTACTTCGTTTTTAGACATTTTACCTTTCAAAGCTTTTGCAAGTTTGTCAATACTACTATATCCAGCAGGGTGCGAAGCATCATAATAAATGTCGTGAATTTCTAGTAAGGAGTCCATTTTTCCCAATCAATTTTCTTTCTTATTTTCTTAATGTACTTGTCTCCAGTTATAGGAGTAGAAAATTCTTCATCAGATATTTCCCCAAGGTCTTGTAACTGAAGTTTGTTTATATAATCACTTCTTTTTGGATTACTAATATATGTGAGTGGTATTTTAAGATCTTTTATAGCCTTAGCAAAGTCCTTCCACCCTATTGGATCACCAGTTTTTTTTAATGGTCTTAATAAATCATTTATTAAATCTACAATATTACTTCCAGTGATTTTATTGTTCTCTATAAATACTGTTCCATCATCATTCCAGTGCACTTTGTTTTTACTCAACGACAACAAGTTTAACAATAACTCACCCTTTTTTACATATGTTTTAGGTATCAAAGATAGAATTTGTTTATTTGAGTAAACAGGTTCCCTTTGAACAGTATTACTTTCCTGACGAGTATCTTCTTCGTTTGATGTCCGATCAACAACTGGGTCTTTGTTGTTTGTTTCATTATTTTTATCATGTTCTTCTTTTATCATTATTTTAGGTGAATCAATGTTTGAAGTAATTATTGGAAGTTCATAAGGTTGACGATCTTCTCCAGTAAAGTGTAAGTATCTTTGTAAGACTTGTAAGTACAAAATACATTTTTTTCTATCATCGTCATTGTTTTTTAGAATATTTTGCATTTCAACATCCAATCTAGTTTTAGGATTACTCGTATCACTTACATTTTTTTGACTTATTTTATCAATCAAACCGGGTTCTACGAGTAACATTTTCTTAGTATGTTCCATTTTTAAACAAGACTATTAACTAGTCCACTCAATATGGAACCCAATATTATAGGTAGAAATGAACCCCCCTTTTGAATAATTATATTTTTCCTAACTTTATTTGTAGTTTTACGCACGAGCTTACGCAGAATATCTATGTATTGTTTTAGTGATTTCTTATCCTTTTCTTTTATTGGAACTTTACCTTTCAATACATTATGAATACACTCACAAATGCAATTTATTTCATCTTCACCGCATGATTTTAACAAAGCTTTTTGATATTTGGGTTTTAAGGTATGCAATGCTACGAGCAAATCTTTATGCGTCTTTAAGCTTCGATGCATTATTTGTAAATGACAGAAATTTGATGGTTCTTGTCATATTTAAATCCTTTTTTTGGTACATAAACTGAACAAAACATGTCAGTGGGAAATATTTTTGTTTTAACACGACACATTTCATTAGTGTTTTGTTTAAGATCTATCATTAAATACCCATGTGCTTCCGTAGTTGCATCTTTATATGCTTCTTCGATAAATTTTACATTTTCTGGTACTACTTGACGTCCAAGATATCGAATTTGTGTTTTATCACGAGGGTTTTTAAAATAAATAATATAGTTTGAATTTAAGGAAATATCTCTTTGGCCTTTTCCTTGATGAAACAAATTTTGAGTTATATAGAAAACACTCAAATTCCTATGGTGACTGCCTTTAGTAAATATATCAACAATACGACCATCGGATTCTCTCATGAGATCATCTATTATAATTAGATTAGCTTCTTTACCATCAAACATGTTTAGATCTGGTAACCCTTGAAAGTAGTTTACATTTTTCAAATTGTATAAAGGCTGCATTTCATCAAAACACCATGTGATTTGCGAAAAAGAAACATTACATATTTCTTTTCGGTGGTTAATAAAATTTGTTACAAAATTTGATTTTCCACATCCACTAGGCCCTGCAACTATTGCAGTAAATGGATGGATAAAATGATTCATTTTCTATACGTGTGGATTAGATGAGGTTTAAAAAAACAATGAGAGTTTTTAATTCAAAAAATGATTTTATTATATATTTCTTAATACTAGATAATACAATTGTTACAAATAAATATTAACAACTTTAAAAAATTATACAAAATAAAAATACAAAATTTACACAAAAAAAATCTCATATGATTTTATTATAATATATTTCTTAATACTAGATATTACAATTGTTACAAATAAATATTTACATCTTTAAAAAATTATACAAAATAAAAATACAAAATTTACACAAAAAAAATCTCATATTTATCTTTATAAAATCAACAACTCTGTGCATGTGAATATTAAATTATCTACAATAAAATGGATTTAAGATAAATTTATACAAACAAAAAAAAAAGTTAAAAAATCAGTTAATCTAAATCTCTTAGTTTATAATGACCCCACGCCAAAGTATCAACATGATTTGGTAAAATGTAACGCTTGGTATCATTATATGATAACGATGTCTTATTAATTTTTTGAGTAAATATATTGTGTTTAATGGATCTGAATCTACACATATTGTGGTATTGAATATTTTGATCAAAGAGACAAGACTTATAATTCCTCATATTTAGTTTTTTTGTAACACTTTTGTTAACTCCTTTTGCTTTTGCTATAATCTTTTCACCTACTGTAAAAGCATACATTTTTGATCTTAATCCTACGAATTCTTCTAAAATGGATCCATTATTTTCATCTTTGAAATAACCTAACTTTTTTTTATTAATCTTAGGGTAACCGAACAAATTATCCGATGGATAATCAGAAGTATCAAACCGTGCAGCTAAATCAGGTTTGATATCCTCATAAAAATTATCAGTAAAAAATTGATAAATAAAACTATCCGTATCAGTATACAAGAGTTTAGTTTTATCACCAAACTTTTTTAGAATGTAATCATAATGGAATTCGTACATTAAAGTTTTCGAAATGTCTAATATACAAAATCCTAAATAAATAGGTTTATTATGTAGTATTTTAGTTTTTTGTAACTGAATAGCAACTAAATTATCAGAAAACACTGAAAGGTTTTTAAATTCTGGTTTGGCAATATAATCCTGTGCACCTAGTGACTTACCCCGATTTTCCCAATGTGTCAACAGCTTTATATTAACCCTTTTCTCTATATTCTCCATAGTTTTACCGAAAACAGAATTATTCATCAGTTTATAAAAATCTTTCTCAAAATCTGTTACCGCCTTTGTCCTTAGTTTAGTATTGAGATCAATGTATTTTTGAAGCCAGGGGCTTTGATTAAATTTTAAAATTCTATGTACTTTATTTAATTTCAAACCTAATTTAAGACATTGTTTTAAATTTCTATAATGAATTTTATATTTAATTTTATTTTTTAGATTCGGAACTAACTTTTTTTCTTTGGAATTACCTATACAAATATTTTCCGGACACAAAGGTAAATCAGAGTGCAAATCATGAAGTGTATCAGGATATTCTAAGTCTACTTCCAAAATAAAACCATAATCAGATGTATCGGATATGTTAAAATCTGTGCTAGGATCAACCCATTCAAATCCTCCTTCAGGAAGATGTTGCGACATAGCCCAACCGTATAAATTATTAGCATCAAAATAAGCGAGGTATGATTTAGATTTAGTACTATCGTAACTAGTTAAATATTGATTATTTGCCTCAGCATACCGATTACTACATTGGGATACACCACCACGAATACCTGCTTTGATAAATGCAATTTTATCGAAATCTGTCAGTAGTTCAAGTTCGATTTTGGTGGATTTCAACATAGCATCCCAACTTAACCCGGGTGCCGTGTAATAATGAACAGGATCTAGACTATAAGTGCTAATGCATAGATCTCTAAAATTTTCAAAAATATCTGTTAACAATAAAACATCGGTTTTTTGATACAGATTTGAATAATCTAGCATAGTGGAACATTGAAAGTGATTCCAAACTATTTGGGCATGATTATAATCATTGTTTGAAATATTTGAATCTGTTAAGGTACTGTAAAAATTTTGTTTGTCAGGTAAACATGTATTTTTTAACCTATCGCTTGATGTCATGTATTCATAAGGAAAAATACCTTTCTTTCTCAGAAGGGTGAAATCTTCATGGTTAGGGAAATTAATTTTGAGTGTATGAAACTGATCATCTTTAAGATTTTTTGCCAACTGTTCAAGACTGCATGGTAAAAACTTTAAAGAGTCCACAAACCTCAACTTAATGAATTGATTGTTAATAGATAAAGTTTTGTTAAAAGATATGTATCTTTCTTTGTTTTGAGGAATTATGTCAACCTGACCTTCACCCAAGTTAAGCGCATGAACAATGAAATGTGAATCATAATGACTAAGATTATGTAGAAATACTGGAATAAAATTTGGAGCTCTAAATTTTTTTGCACATAAGTTATGTGTGACACCTTTAAAGTTACCAGTTTGCCATTCATGATATAAAATTTTTTCACCATTTAAATCGGTTTCACAAATATAACAACTTAAACAATTATTTGCTACAGCTTCATCTTCTGCAGACAAAGTTTTAGGACATTTTTGAAAATTATTTTTGCTACATATTGACTTAAGATCATTATGTAATCTAGTCATAAATACTTGTGCACAATCGGGTCCACTATAAGACTCATATTTTGATAAAGTATCATCATAAGAACATTTTATGTAATATCCAAAACTATAAGGTTGGTGTTCTTGAATGTTGTTTGTGTATGATTTAGATGGGTCGTTAGAACATGAAGTTACAGGTTTTAAAAATGCCTCAAAATCTGCATAAATAACAAAAGGGATTTTTAACTTTCGTTCAAAATGATCAAACATTACTTTATCATTAGATGTTGGTTGTGCAAACCAATCTTTAAATTTTTTATCACTACTCGGTAATTCAACAGTGACATGGGAACAATCATTCTCTTGATGGTTGGATAATCTTTCATTAGTAGGGAAGTATAATAAACACCCATCACATATATGAACAGTATGATGTTGATTGGAAAGTTGTTTACTAACTAAACGTGATAAATTTTTAATATAACAATAGTGACTTTTTGTACCATTACTTAAGTATAATAAATTGATATGACTACTTTTACGACTTTTAGTAAAATACAAAGGACCTACAATACTATTTAGTTTAGTTTCTTTATTATATTCTAACCCAAAAACGTTTATGCTAATATTATTTAATTTTTCAACTTTAGGTATATCGGTTAATTTGACAGGGAAAGATATACCGCTAAAATTAAGTTTATTTGCATGTATGCTGTACGATGATACTCGACTGGCATTTTTACTAACTGGGTATAATGCTGAAAGTAATGCCCATTTAAAACACAAATAATCTGCATTTTGAACGTTAATCACAGCTTTTTTTGCACTAATATCCTTCGGCAAATCAATATATGAAGTACCACGAAGAGGGTTAAATTTATTTACATTCATATCTATACTTTTAATATGTTTGAGACTCCACCCGCTATCTTTTCTCTCAAAAGTACTTATTTTATTAATTAAAGTCTCACACAAAGAAGTAAAAAAAATATTTAAATCATCTCCAATAAAAATTATGAAATTACTAGTTTGAAAATCAAATGTATTTACAACATCGTTTTTGCTTTGTTGTATAAATTCTGCATATAATATAAAATTAACTTTAAAAATACTATGGTTTTGAATTGACTCTTCAACTAAAAATAATATTTCATCTTTAATGGAATTCATAAATATTTCAGGAGTTTGAAATGTAGATTCAATAGTTTGGTTAGATTTGTTACTAATTTTATAAGTAATTATTCTTTGTCCAAAAGCTGTTTCGATAACTGACACATTTTCAAAAGTACCGTGTAATTTCAAAACATTGTTTTTATGGATATTGCTTTTTAAATGATTAGTGAAATAACGTTTCCTAACAGAAATTTGACAAGCGTTACAAGTTACACTATCAGTTGGAATACCTGTGTGGGATCCTTCAGTTATACCAGATGAAGTCGATGCTCCTCCATCGTGATGTCTTTCAATTATACCAGCTGAAGTTGAAGCTTCCCCAGTTTGATGTCTTTCAACTATGTTAGAAGAAGTTGAAACCACTTCTATGTCTCGACGTTTAACATTTTCCGAGTTAGCCTCACTATCTAAATGTCGTTTGAGTGATCCTCCAATCTGATGTTGCTGACTGTAACAAGATATAAATTTTTTTATTAAAAATCACTATTAACATAAGAAATAGGTAACATGAAATAAATTGAAAATAAATGGAAAAGTTATGTTTACTCACATTGTAAGATTTTCAGTCGAACCAAATTCCTCATTGAAACATAAATTAAACGCTTCGCATTGTTCAACTTCTTTACATAATTGAATTATTTCCTCATTTTGCAAAGTTTCATCGACCTGTGTACTAAAGAAGACACTCTCACAATCTTCTTCGGCTTGCGAATGGAAGAAAAAACTTTTACAGGTACTCATTTTGTTGTTGATATAAAAAAGTCGGAGCTGATATTGTTATGATCTTTAGAACTGAACTGAATATCAATTTAAACATCAAAAAGTATTTATATGGAACTTTGAGGGTTATTAAATTAACCCTTATTAACTAATGGAACTTAATTTAGTAATCTTTTTTAATAACAAATAAAATGAAACATCGTTTAAATATTAAATGAGATATTAAGTAATGACAACAACAACAATTATGAGTCATTCTTTTTATTGTTGAAATGGTATTTTTTGCAACAATCTGATGTAGATATTTCTTTTGTAGCTAAATATAAAACTCGTTGTATGTTTTGAAAATTAGAATTTTTGTTATGCGTGTAATATTTTAACTTAGTTTCAGTGTGTTTCCAATGTTCTGCCACTGGAACTTTCGATATTTTCTTTAAATCATAAACCTCAATTTTTATCATGTGTGTTGCATTTTTTCCATCTTCAGTATTTGTTGTCATAAACGCTGTGCTTCCATCGCTTTGATTTCGAGAAACTGTTGATGAGAGTTTTTTTTGTTTTTTAGGTAAATGAAATAATTCATCTATCTTATCCGATGGAGATGATGGTCGTTTTCTGGGTTGTGAATTTTCAACTATTTCTAATTCTTGCAGTGTTTCACTATCAGGTGTAGCAAAGAAGAAAGTTTTGTAAGTGTTTTCCTGGTTTAAATTGAATGAATTCTGAAACAATATATATTACACTACAAAAAATTTGTAATACATATAGGTAATACAGGTATGTTTAATCGTATTTAAAGAAGAAAATCTCTTACCTCCATTTTACTGTTGGTTTACACACACAGTTATTCACTAACACAAAGTTGTTGATTTCACTTTACTTAGGTTACTGTGTCTTATTGAATATTGTCACGAGTTTATATACTAGCGTAGAAATAATTAGTAATCTAGTTTAAACAATAATTAATAATCTAGTTTAGAAGCAATTAGTAATCTAGTTTAAACAATAATTAATAATCTAGTTTAGAAGCAATTAGTAATCTAGTTTAAACAATAATTAATAATCTAGTTTAGAAGCAATTAATAATCTTGTTTAATAAAATATTAAATGATTTGAAATTACCTTACCTTTTATTTAAAACATCACTCAACATGTTAAAAACGAATGGCTTACCTGTATCCTTTCACTTGTCTGTGATCTAGCGACAAAAATTAACCCATCGGTTTTACTTGCTCATCAAAAAGTTTTAGCATCGACTACAGCGAAATATCCTATTACACGGGCTGAAGTTAAAGTTTTAACAATACCATCAGGGGTTCAGGGAAAAACATTGGATAATATCTTCATGGGTCAAGTACCTAAAAGATGCATAGTTGGGTTTGTAAATAATGCAGCATTTAATGGTTGTCTTTCCAAAAATCCGTTCAATTTTGAAAACTATAACATGAATTCCTTTTGTTTATATATAGATGGTCAACAAATTCCTTCGAAAGCTTTACAACCATCTTTTGATAATAATATTTTCACTGCAACTTTTCATACATTATTCTCAGGAACAGGAATACATTTTCTCAACGAAGGTAATGGGATATCTCGTGATAAATATGCAAAAGGTTATTGTTTGCTAGCATTCGATCTAACACCTGATTTATCAGCTAATTCATCGGGTCATTGGAACCTTATAAGACATGGTAGTGTGAGATTAGAAGTTAGGTTTGAATCTTCCCTTACTCAAACAATAAACTGTGTTGTATATGCTGAGTTCGATAATGTTATAGAGATAGATAAAAATCGAAATGTAACCGTAGACTATAGCAGTTAGGAAAAATAAATAAGTTTAACATAGTATTAAATATCACATGTACCCCATAGTATTAAGCTATCATACAATGTGTATTTTTAATAAAATATTAAATGATTTGAAATTACCTTACCTTTTATTTAAAACATCACTCAACATGTTAAAAACGAATGGCTTACCTGTATCCTTTCACTTGTCTGTGATCTAGCGAGTTAATAAGTCTTATACTTATCAATTTTGAAAGCAGCAGTAATGGATACTTTAGAAATACAAACATACTTAACAAAGATTCACCCAAGCTTGCAATATAATGTGTATGCTGCAAACAGATTACCGATGTATGTTCAAGTTCCAGCATATCTGATAAGCAATTTAGATCCAGATACAAAACCTGGTTCTCACTGGATAGGTATTCACATAGATAGTCACGGTATTGGTGAATATTTTGATACATACGGTCGTTCTCCTACAGGATTTCACAAAATGTTTTTGATTAGGAATTCAAGGCAATGGAGTTTTAATAATACTAGGATTCAAAATGATTGGACTTCAGTGTGTGGAAAATACTGCTTAATGTACTTACTGTATAAGTTCAATAACAAGTCGTTGTTAGAGTTTACTAATCAATTTGGTAGAGATACTATAAACAATGACATTCTGCTGTGTAATGCGTTTAATTCTTATTTTGTATATGAATAAAGTATGTTTTTTATAAAATAATGTGTTATCAATATTTTAGAAATACCTACCATTATTTCATTTTAGGTGATTAGCTTATTAGGTGATTAGATGTTATTTACAAAAATGCACACGAACCGGGCTGGTGATTAGCTGATCAGGTGATTAGATAAAAACATAATCAGAAAGCTCATTAGACGCCGAGGCAGTCATTATCGCTAATTAATTAGGGGTAGTGGAGCTGTTATAATTCAAAAGCTAAATCTGTAACGGTTGTAGATAGAGCTGAACGGATAGCACAGATCGATTCGCAATACCCGAAAACCCCCAATTAGACACCAAACTTTTTTTTTTTTTTTTTTTTTTTTTTAGTTTTCGGGTCCAGCTCAGACCGTTTGACAGGGGCCAGATTCCGTGAGCCAGAATGCACGAATCCTATCTACTGTCGGCTGCATAATTGCAGACGCATCGTAGAGCTCCAAAACGGCTGTTATAAGAATGTTATCAACACTAACAAGATTCTAGACACCTGCTTTAGTTGAAGTTTAAAATCTTCTAACTCTTCAATTAATCAAACAAAAATTATTGGAATGAAAACATGCCGATAATAGTAATTTTAGAACTCTACCGGGTTAAACTATTATGCAGCCGACTATACAATCAGCAAAGAACTGAGCTTATACGCTTTATTACTATTTAATATTATAAAGTTAGTTTGTTTGTTTCTTTGGACGCGCTAATCTCAGGAACTACTGGTTCGAATTGAAAAAATATTTTGTGTTGGATAGTCCATTTATCGAGGAAGGCTTCTTTTTATCCCGATATTCCCACGGGATCGGGAGTTACGCGGTCGAAACCGCGGAGCGGTCCTGTTGCCCCCTTGTTGTAATTTACTCGGCTAATTAGGGTGGCCCAGACTGAGAGTTGGCGAGTTTACGCCTGCCATTTTTACGTGTTTATTGAACATTGTTACGGCAGGTGCCATAGTATCCATAGTTCCCCAGTATCTAGTCCACTACCATCCCATCACAGTAGCTCAAGTAGTTTTGTTCTGTAGATGATCAATAGTTTTATCCAAACCGGAGGTTGTCCTTGGTTGCACTTTATAGTGTAGACAGGGATAATCCCCGGTTTAGAATCCACCCCATTGCTTGCTATTATACTTGTTATTGTAAAGGGCCTCTACGTGTTGGCTTCGGCTCCACGCTCGCCTTCCAAAGGTCCGGGACTCCATAGCCCCGTGATACAGGACGTATAACAGACAATAAAGATAATAATATAATTGGTAATAATAAGAAATATAAAGTTTTAACTTAAAAAAAAAATATTACAATTACTTCACTATTTTTTTGTCAGTTTCGCGATATCCCCAACAAACACACCCCGCTCCTCACCTACTTACCAATAACAAAAATCCATATCTTTATCTATAATCTGTGACAAATGAATAAAAATATATTGTTATTGTTGCATTGGTTCTATCTGGGATCTGAATACCCCGCGTCGTAGGGGAGGGGGCGGGAGGGGGTTGTAACATCCCTTGCGGGGGGGGGGGTAGACAACAGATTAAATCGTCGGCCGATCACTCGCCGGCGAGTCGGACTCGCGTAAGTAAGGTTATTTATATTTTATTACTTTTCGGAACGAAGTTCCAGGGTTGCGACGGGACCTATTTCATAAAAATATTATTAACTAGCAGCCCTCCTCGGTTTTATCCGCGTAATTCCCGATCCCGTGGGAATATCGGGACAAAAGTAGCCTTATAGCCTTCCTCGAAAAATGAACTATGTAACACAAAAATATTTTTTCAATTCGAACCAGTAGTTCCTGAGATTAGCGCGTTCAAACAAACAAACAAACAAACTCTTCAGCTTTATAATATTAGTATAGATTACTTGACACTGGCCATAATTCACAAGTCATGATCTATTATTCTAAAAAACGTGTGGCACTCGGGGACTGCCGCGGTAAAGCTGGTACTGCATCGTGCGAGCTTCGTACAGTCGTACCATATACATACACGTTAAGCGAACGCTTGGCCGAGCTACATGGCAGGCGGAGGGGGGGGTGTTAGGTTTTATTTTCGTTACGGAATTTCTTGATTCGGTGGCAGCGCTCAAAGCCCGCGATAACAGCTATGCAATAGCTTAAAAATAAAAAATACGCAACGAATTGAGAACCTCCTCCTTTTTTGAAGTCGGTTAAAAGGAAGTGTGCCTTGTCTGTGGTCACATTTAGGTAGGTACTCGGAATATGATTTATGAAAGGGGATGGTTCACTAGTTTCGGTAGTTCGCTTGTATTAGAGAGGGAGGGGAGAATGAATCCGCGCTTTCTTTTCACTAGACAAGTTATGGTCGTTTGTCATAACTAAGTTGGTATACTTAAGTATGTATGTATGTATACGGGTTTTTTTCCGCAACTAGACTCTTTTTAATCGGGTCCTTTTTGCGTGAGGATGGAGTAGGCTTGCCCAGCACCTACTACCCTCTCAGCCTAGTGGACCAATTCCAGAGGAGAGAACTTGTCAATACTTCTGGAGCCAACTGAGCCGCGGGTTTCATCACGATGTTTTGCTTCACCGTAAGAGCAATGTCAATTATCGCACATATTGTTTTCTTAAGAAAAATCCATTGGTGCATGGCCGGCTGAGATTCGAACCCACGACCTTCAGAATGAAAGTCGGGGTTTCTACCACTAAGCCATATACTTAGATACTTAGGGTGGGTTATACAGGTTTTGACGACCCAGTTGTCACAATGGTCACCATGCCGGACTGCCAAACACAGCTCACATACAAGCTTATCAAAACTTACCTAAATAATATCGATTATTTTCACTTTTTAGACTATCAATTACATTTTTCAACATGATGCCCTAACTCTAGCCGAATGAAACTTTCAGGGTTTATTCTTCATGAAAGCCGGTAGTTTTAAGATAGGTTGCAGAAAAAAATAATCTGTGAAATATTTTTTTTTAGAACCGTACTAAGATAATGTAAACATAAGTTTTTGTAAAAAAAAATACTTTAATGGTTTTATTTTGAGTTTTATAAATCTTATATTCTGATTGGTGTAGTGTTACAAAAGGTCCACTATTGAACTTGTTTCACAAAAAAAGGCAGAATCGTAGACCTGATAGTTTGGCTGTAGTTGCGAAGTTCAGGTTGAAATCTGATTTTGACTAAAATTTCACTAAAATTCAAATAACTTTTGAACCACTAAATATTGCAGAACATACAGGGGGGTTAAAACGATAGGCACTGAGGTCCCCCAGCCCCCAGCAACCGATGATCCACCCCCTTGTTACACCGTGTACAGGAAAGTAGATAAGTAGGTACTTATATGCTCTACCACTAAGCAATTTATAATTCAAACTTCACTGAACAAAACTCGTTAAAAAACCACTAAAAGATATTTCATTAATATTCCCGAACTCCCATAAAGGCCATCATATTCAACGCGACAATAAAACAATAGATAAAATAATTCATTGTCGAACGATGACAATTAAAATTAACTTAATGGTTAGAATAACAAATGCTATGTGTCTCGGAGGGATGATTTGACTTGGGAGAGGGTGGCGTACTCGCGGTGACGTGGTTTTATTAGATACTGAATATTTTTAGTAAAGCCACAGTAACTCCGAATTACCGTCCATACATATCAACCAAACATTTTTTTGAATCGTTCGTTTTTTACATTAGGTACACCAACCTCACTTCGATTCGATTTCGTCCTTCGAAAATAGTACATTACGATATAAGTGTGGTAAATTGATCTTTGCATAGAGGCGGTTTATGACGCGCGAGCGGTAGCGAGCGTGTCATAAGAAGCCAAGATGCAAAGATCAATTCCACACGTATATCGTACGACGTTTTTTATCACAGTTGCGAATAAAAGAAAAGACTAGAAAAGAAAACAAAATAATAATTAACAAAATATTTGTAATAAGTTTATGTTTACATTTTTTTAAGGCAGATTTTTTTGTTAATTATGCTCCGGAAAGGCAGGCTAAAGGCGGAAAGGCTCGTCTGACATACAATATTTTTTAGGGTTTTTTCTATTTGTTTTGCGTCGGGGGTTAAGAACAAAATACAATGGTACGGAAAAACAATATATTTAAGTAAAGAAAAAACAAAAAATAAACAACTCAATTTTTAATCGTTTTCTAAGTCATTATCACGTAAAATTTTCGTTCGTAAACCGACTTTAGAGACAACCATTTTTGCTAGCTAAAAAACTCTGTGGTATCTACCTTTTTTATACATCAAAACAGTATAACCCAGATAAATTAAGAATGTTTCACCTACCTAACATTTAATTAACAGTAAGATACGTATTTAACTTATCGGGATAACTTTACAGCACTAGTTAACAAATCTAAAACGCACGCGTGCATAATATGTTGGATTATGAGCCTAAAAGCCGTTGAATAAGATCCACTTTATGAGCAACTGTGATAAAAAGTTAATTACAAAATTATGATTTAAATGAAAATTGGGATAGGATTAAGTAGAAGCTATGAGTGCCTACTTTGAAATTCGAGGCCATATAGCGAGGGTACTATATATCGGTTTCACTATATATCGGTTTCTAAAAGTTGACAAAAATAAGACGTTTACCTAAACACTACCTGCGTTCCGCGGTTTCAAAGTCCCGAACCGATTGTGTTATAGTGACGAGTGACAAACAGAAGACTTTTAAAAAGGAAAACAAAGAAAAATAATAATATAAAGGAAAAACAAAAAAAAACTCAATTCATCGTTTTCTTATTACGTTTTCTTGTAAAATTATCCGTATAAGCCGACTTTACAGACAACCATTTGTATTTTTTTTATAATAAAAATATAAATTTTAAGTGAGTACGTACTCATAAGTAATATTGATTATTTTTTAAACATTATTTGTTTCCAAAGAGCATCAAACACCCTTCCTTGAACGCGAACGCCACCAACTTTTTACCAAGCAAATAAATGAAGACGCGCGTTCCACATTAATTGCATTGTTACAAACAAACAATAATTGTTATTGTTTTATGGTTTACAATAAACAACTGTTGTTCTCACTTCTGTCTCACTGTTGTTTTTTATGACATGGGGGAGGCTAATTTGTGGAGTTTTAAATTTTCTTTTTTTTAACTTGTAAAGTTTTTGAGTCATATTTTGGTCTATATTGCAAAATGCCAATATCGTCATAAAGTCTAGATAATAAAACGCCATAGTATGTAACTAAATTTTCATGAACGCGAAATGCCGTTAGTAGTAAAACGTCTGTGTTTTAAAATGTCATAATTCAGAATACTCTAGTAGCAAAAAGTCTTGATTTTAAATCTTCAAGAAGCACCCGGAAATATCCAATTTTTTGGGTTTCGTGCCCAATGGGTAAAAACGGGACAATTTTACTAAGGATCCACTGTCCATCTGTCTGTCTGTCACCAGGCTGTATCTCATGAACCGTGATAGCTAGACAGTTGAAACTTTCACAGATTATGTATTTCTGTTGCCGCTATAACAACAAATAATTAAAAATAGAATATGTTACGTAACCCTTCGTACGTGAGTCCGACTCGCACTTGACCGGTTTTATAAATCGGTATACTGCCTAAATATACAGGTTTTAGGATCTATTGTAGAATGGCTTTATAAGTAAAACCTCGAAAATCTTTATTAATAATCTTTATTTAGTATTCTAGGAAGCAGGAATGTAGGTCCAATTATAAATCAAAAGGTCAAGTCATTTCGTAATCCGCGACTCTACTTAGGATATAATATTCAAACTACTAAAACCTTAATCAAACATTGCAACTTACCCATAAATTTTAAAAATGTCTTAAATTTACTCTCATCTGAATTTAGAATAGTTTCTAAGCCTAATTAATAAGTATTTAGTAATTAATATATTCTATAGTCGCGGATTACGATGTGACATTCCTTTTGTAAACAATTGGGTTATTTATTTTTTCTTGATCAAAAGGTTAAAGTAGCAAAACGTCTGATGAGCAAAACGTAGCAAAACGACCAACTATCAGATAGTCTGTAAACTATGAATATGCTACATGGACGTTTAGTTTAGGCATACTCACGGCTTATTAGACGTTTCGCAATGTGTGACGTTTTGCTACTTGGACCTTTTGTCATGGAGCTTTTATTTTTTACAAAAATAACTATAAAAATGAGCTGTCTTAATTGCGATTTCTTAGAACGATTGCGATGCGACTCTCTTAATACAGGGTGAATTTTATACATAGACCTGCAGTGTTATATCCTAAACTACAAGAGATAGCGAAAAAAGCTGAAAGGAGTTAGTGCCCAATATTGACAAAAACTAAATCTACATCATTAGATTTTTGAAAAAGTAATTACTTTAGCCAGGAATCGAACCTGTTGATTTTGCAAAAAAAAATAATCACCCTATATTTGTATA